>CM041782.1:220012400-220689057 GCA_023374045.1 Limonium bicolor
TGATGTAGATTACCTCGAAGATGGACGAGAAGAGCCGTAGTTAAACCAACGGGCTAGAGAAATGAAGAACCTTCAACACAGAGTAGCAGGTAGTATACAATGAAGACGAGGAAACCTTTTAAGGACGTGAACACTAAGGATAGAAACATGGAAACCCATTATGGACGAATAATATGTAGAACCCTCATAAGGATCGAGCAATTCTTGCAATCCAGAGGAACCTACCAGATGATGTGAACATAAACGCGTGACTACGCAATGATGAGAGACAAAGCTGATATACTAGCAGATACCTTAAGCAAGGAACAACGTTATGATAACTAATGGACTTGAAATGTACCACTCACATGATAATTCGCTCATCTTATCTGTTGGACTCATTAGATATTAGCTGCTGAGAGTTTACGCCTCTACACTCTGTAGGACTAAGTGTTTTGTTATTGCACTCGTGCAGTTATTAATCTAGTGGGAATACAGGAAGATGTAATGGATATCAACACGAGTGTGTATCAAAGAACTACAACAATGTGTTACCCCGGAACAAAACCACTTGGAGACACGGATGACAAGCTTTATCTCCGTGGACATGTAGGCTGGTACGTCTTAGTATTGCTAAGACTAGTGCAAAAAGCACTGAGTACTAACAATAGCCAATGTCATATTACACCTCAAGCTGAATATCAGTGAGAGAAGACACACGCATGTACGCTAGTAATCCAAATGAGAGGATACACAGCAATGAAAAGAGGCAAATTGAGCCTATGTTCATGGGTCTGCACCTCATACGGAGCGAGTGGGCCCATTAGAATGAATTCGGGAGAGAGCACAAACAGATCAGTGCCTCACCCTTTATGTATTGTGGAGCCCGAAAGGGCTAGAGTCATACCCGTCTCTCTAATATGAGGATAATCCACGAGTTGGAGAACTCTATGAGAGCCAAGTATCCAGTGCTCCTTGTTGAGCGGCTGTTGTATACTTGTGGGGTACGGGGGCGTAACCCTTTTTAAGGGGGGTAGAGCCTCTTGGCTGTGCACGTGTGTGCACTAAGTTTTGTTGTTTCGTATGCGGGGCATACAGTAGTTTGTGGTATGCGGGGCATACGATGTTTGTTTGTTTCGTATGCGGGGCATACAGTGAATTGGTGGTATGCGGGGCATACGATGTTTTGTTGGTTTTGCTTGGTACGCGGGGCGTATGTTGTTGATTTGTTGTGTGTGATGTGCACTTGTATGTATGTATCTTATGAGATACCTGTTTGAATGATGCATATACACCCATGTGTGTAGTACCTTTCTTATGATACTTGTGATATATATATTTATATTACCTTGTAGAATGATTACATATGGTATTGCCTAGATACGAAATGAATCATTAGTTATGGAATGTGGAAGGATGGTATGTTATGGACACCACGGGGAGGTTGTTAGGGTTTGTAGAATTGATAGGAAATAAGGGTGCCGATGGATCACCTATATCCATATATGATTGAACTAACGCCACAAAGTGATGGCTATGTGCTGTATAAGCACAATACGATGTGTGTAAATGATATATCACATAGATATACATTATGGGTTATATGGGTAGTTATTAAAACACCTATTTGGATGAAGCGACTTCGGGATGAAGTCTTTTTAAGGGGGGTAGATTGAAATACCCCAAACTAATAAAACATGGATTAAACATCTAATCACATCAATTAAGGCCTAAACATGCCTTAAAATTCAATTGAGAACAACAATGGTCAACACATAGCAAATATTGCACCCTTTGACCGTTTAAGGTAAATACATACTCAAATGAACTTCTTAGGACCTAAAATTTTGTCCGAATCATATTAACACATAAAATAACATACTACAATCATTGGACAACACTCCAACACAAAGAACAAGCATTTACATGCTTCAAGTTCAAGAAGGGCAAAATATGCTCTAAGAAACCATAAAGGTCTTATGACCTCTATTTGATATAAATTTGGATTCCTAAGATCCATTATCATGTAAGGAACACAATGAAACCGTTCTCAAAGAAAACAAAGCTCAGAAACACCTTGTGACACAAAATGTGCACTAAAACACCTTAAAGCACGTTTTTGTGTATGAGCTCTAAGATATTGACTTTTTGTCACTTTAAAGACTAGATTACATTCTTTATATCATTAATGTGACATGATAGACTATATTATAAAGTATAAATCAAATTTTAAAAATAAAATCAAAATGGGTGATTTTGGGTGAATAGTACCCAAAATAACATTTAATTACTTAACTTTAACCATGGTCAAATGTCATCCATTGACCAAACCACTCATTGCCGACCTCTTTAGGCTGTCATACCCACCCATTAAGCAACCTAAAATATCTACCAATGAGTCATCTATGACTATTTACTAAAGTAAGTAAACTTTACCTAATAAGCTTAATTTTTCTCTTTCCTTCCTCTCATTACCTCCTTCCCAGCCGATTTCTTCAGCCTCCATCCTCTCTTTTGCTCCTTCATTACCGTGGGAACACACCAAACTCAGAGGAGAACACCAATTGATCTAGGTAAGCTTATTAAGCCATTTTATGTTCATTCTCTTCACTTTTCTTTCCTCTTTCCATGGAGCTAAAAATCAACCATTTCCATCCATGTTTCTAGCTTATTTTGGAGGTTAAAAAGAGGGTGATTCTCGGCTGTAACAAAGGAAGAAGGAGGGAAGTTCTAATCTTGATCTTTTAAGGTAAAAATTGCTTTAAGCACTTATCTCTTTATTCCTTTCATTTCCAGTTGTAAAACCTGATTTATTAGGCTTATAATCTTCTTCTTATCATGCTTATTCAGTTGGTATATCAAGAGCTTCAAGGAATAGCCAAATCCATGCCAAAAACACCATTTTTGGCATTTTAATCAAGGTGAAAATTAGCCATCTTCTAATCTGAGTTATACCGGTTTTAAACTTGGTTTTAGTATCTCTTTTGATACTCTTATTCTTCTGTAAAAATAGGCCGAAGATCAACCTTGGTTACCTTGGTATTCTAAGGTAAATTTGACCTTGAAAATATACATTAAACACTTCTTATGGTTAGCTCTTGCTTGGAGACTAATCATGCCTTAATTGCTGTTTGGAAACATGTAAAAGAAGCTGTGGAAAAATTATTCTAAGCTGGCCGTGGCCAAACAAGGCCTAAGCTTGGCAAAAATAAGGTATAAATCACTTAAACCTTCACTTGGTATATTAATATGTGCTTATACATATGTTTATATATATGCCGTGAGTGAACATGGTATAAAAGGTCATATTTTGACCTTAGGTGATTAAGGAATGGTTTGGTAAATTTATATAAGTAATTAATTAACATAATTGTCAAATTTAAGACATTATGTGGAAAATTGGTAAATATGGAAAATGATATGGTGAGGCCGAGAGTTTAATGCATTTTTGGGCATTTATGTGTAATTTATTTTATAAGCTAATGTTTGTACTAAAGCCATGTACTTTAGGCCATTTTATTTATGTATTTATAAGGTTTTAATTAAGTTTAGGTAACATATATATATATTACCGCAAGGAATTGGGGTATAAAGTATAATTAAATAAATTTGGGGGCTATATAATAATAAAGCCGAAAGTTTGAGGTTAAAAGCATTTAAAATAAAATTATAAGATTTTATAAAGTTTTGGGGTTAAATGGTAATTTCTGAAAAATATGGGGTACAAACTGTGATATATGGAAATTAATGGTCAAGGCAATATTAAGGAGGTCAACCTTGACCATATGGTAGGCTTTGACCAAATTAGATAAGTTAAATAACTTATTTAAGGTTTTATAATAAGATAAGTATTTAATTGTAACATTTTGATAACATATGTGGTAAATATGTTATTACTGAAAGTTAAGGGCTTAAAATGGTATTATAAACACCCATGGGCTATTAGGAATTTTTAGGAATTTATTGGGTTGATTTTGGAATTAAAATAAACTATATATGTATCATATATAGTTATTATGTCATTGTGACACTTTGGATAAATATATGTGGTGGAATAGTAATAACCGAGAATATATGGGTTAGTAATGTTAATTATAACCCTTGGGTAAAATTTGGTGATTTTTAGAATAATATAAGAGTATTTATTAAATATATGTATAATATATAGTTTTAATGATATTATAAAACTATATGTTATAAAGTGGGTCACATTGTGATTATAGAAAGTTGGAGGGTTGAAAAATAATATAAAACAGATTAGTGGGTCTGTTCAGAAATTTTAAATGTATATAACCATAGGTTATATTTATATTAAGGTTTAAAAATGTTATAATATATGATATATATAACATAACATTATATATGTGGTCAAATTATAAATTTGGAAAGTTAAAGGGGTTGAAAATTAATCTATAAACAGACATGGTTTGTTCGGTATTTTACAAATATAAAACCATCGGTTATACCATTTTATAATTTAAAAATGTTATATTATATGATATATATAACTTGGTATAAATTATGGGGTGATTTTGTAAATAAAGAAAACTATGGGTTATGGAAAAGAATAAGGTTTAAATGTATATGCCTATGCGGCATTAAATATAGTTTTGTATAAAAACTATAGGTTATAAGTTAAAGGAAATAAAAATATCATATTATATGATATTAGTATATGGTATAACATTACATAATGTTAAGAAAAATTTGTAGAATAAAAGAAATTGGCTTGCAGGTGAAAAATTCTACCCGTTGTCTCTGACTACGCGCCTCACGCGCACGAAAATCCCACCCCGTTCTCTGCGATTTCTTCATCTTCCTCCCTCTGTGCTCGCCGGCGTCGTCCTCCAACCTCTGCAGCGCCGCTGGTAGCCCCCGAGCCCTTGGTGGCCCCGCCGCCGGTTGGGCTACCGCCTGGCTGAGCTGGCCCCACCGGGGTGCTTCCCCTCCGCCGCTTCTGTTCTCCAGCCGGATCCCGATGAGCAGGCGTCGCCCCTCAACCAGGGCCACCCCATTGCCGGCGTCTCCCCCCCCACCCTGCTTCTGATCTAGCCGCGGTCCCCCCCTCTGTTTCTCCCCGTCCAGTGGCTAGCGCGTTCACTGAAGCCGTTGCTCAGAGTTCTCCAGAGGTGGAGGTTGGTGCTGCATCTTGCGTATCGACCCCGGTTGGTGCTGCATCTTGTGTTTCGACCCCTGGTGTCCCGACTCTGTCCCGTGATGTCTCCCTCCTCTCTGAAGTTGATTCTCAAGGTGTTCCGGAGGTGGTGGTTGGGCCCGCCGATTGTGTGCCATCTGCCGGTGTCCAGGCTTTGGCTCCCTCTGATTCCGGTAATATGATTGAGTCTGGGCCTGACGCTGCCTTGCGTTGCCAAGGCGTTTCTGCTCCTGTTGTTACTGATGAAGGTGTATGCTTAGTAGGTGGGAAAGGAGTGTGCCCGGTTGACTCTGATTTGGTTGACCAGAGGGCTAACCCTGCTGACCATGTCGTGAATGTTGTTCAGGGAGCTGTTTTGAATCCCCCTGCTAGCCGTGATCTGGTCCCTTCGTTAGGCCCGCTACCCTTGTGCCCGAGAGGGCACTATCCCCTCTGAGGCATCCGGCCCCCAAGTGTTGTTCCTTAGCAACGGTGCTGTCCAACCGGCTCCTATTGGAGCCCTTTCTTCAGCTCCTGCCCTTGGCCTTTTTGTCGACCTCTCAGGGCCTCCGGCGGATTTGGCCCTCCAGGAGTATCTCAGCCGACCTACTCCCCAGACTGTTGATGTGGTGCCGATCTCCTCTTCGGTCCAGCCCCCAAGTGCGGTTAAGCCTCCAATAGCGAAGAGATCGACTAAATTTCCGGGCTCAGGTAAGTCCACTAACCCTTCCTTTTTAGAAATGCTTCTAGCAAAGCAACGGTCTAGCTCTGGCTTGTCTTTGCAAATGAATGATCTGGATATACCAAACCCTGAGTGCCCTTATGTTTCGATTGAGGAGGAGGACATATCATCAGAGATTGATTATTGGAAAAATTCTCTAGTGGGACACATCTGGGGAAAAAATTTGGTTTCAATATAGTTAAGGAATTTGTGAAGCGGGCCTGGAATTTCGTGGCCACTCCTCAAATCCTTCTCCATGAGGAAGGCTGGTTTCTATTCCGGTTTGACAATGAAGAGGACCTCCAACTAGTATTGAGTAAGGGCCCTTGGCTTCTAAACTCCTCTCCCCTGGTCCTTAAGAAATGGTCCCCTGACTTCGCTTTCAACCCTAAAGATCTCAATCGCATTCCTGTTTGGATTCAATTCCTAGACTCCCTATTAGCCTATGGTCTCAATCCAGTCTCCGGAAGATTTGCGCTAGAATCGGTCTTCCCTTGCACACAGATCAGTCTACCGCTCTCAAGTCTAGAATTTCCTTCGCTAGAGTTCTCGTTGAGGTTGATTTCAGCAAGGAAATCCTGAGAGAGATTGAAATTCGCTCACCCTCCGGCACCCTTTTCCAACCAGTGGTCTACGAATGGGAGCCCGTCTCCTGTGCTTCTTGTGGCCTGCTAGGCCACTCCTCCGTGAGCTGTCCGAAAGCTGCTCCCCTCAGGTTCGATGGCCCGCGCTGCTCCCAAATCTCGTCGGCCTCCTCCTTCCTCCACAGCCCCGCCTATCCTCCCCACCCCTGCCGCCGGTTCTGCACCTTCCTCCTCCGCCCCCCCCTTCCATCCCCGCCCCTGCGCCTGCCCCCATCCCGCCTGCTCCTACCACCTCCCCTCATTGCCTCAATCCCATCTCTGCTGTTGAGTCTTCACCCGCCATTCCTGATCCTTCTTCTATCTCTTCCATGCCCGCCCCTGATCCTGCTATTTCCCTTAGCCAGTCCCCTGTTGACGTTGCGCTCATGTCTCCCTCGCTTCAGATGGTGCTTCCCCCCCCCCTGCGGACCAGTGGAGCGTTGTCCCTCGGAAAGCCTCTGGTTATTCTAAAGCAAGCTTGCCCTTGGTAGAGGACTTCTCCCTCCAGCTCGTGAATTCTTTCTCTGCTTTTTGCCCAGGGCGCTGCTCATATTGCCCCACCACCCCCTTCATTGCCTCACTCTTAATGAATATTGCAATCTGGAATGTAAGGGGGTGCAATGACCACTCCAACTCCATGAGATTCAAAATTTTTGTCCAGCTCCAAAAGCCTTGTGTCTTTTGCCTCCTTGAAACCCATGTCTTGGTCCCGAATCATCTTCCTATCTTGCGTCGCTTCTTCCCCTCCTGGTCGCTCATTCATAACTATGCGGCCCACCCCAATGGTCGCATTTGGATCCTCTCTAATCCCTCCCTCATCTCCATCTCTCAACTCCATCAATCGTCCCAAATGATTTCCTGTAAAGCCATCCTTGGCACTACTACCCTCGTTCACCCTTCTGTGGTCTATGGCAGTAACGACCCCTCTCTGCGAACCCCCTGTGGGATGATATTAACTCTCTGGGCAATATGACTACCGGCCCTTGGGTGGTAGCTGGAGACTTTAACTATCCTCTACTCCCACGATAGACTTATGCCAGGTCTCCCTCCCAAGAGACCTTCGGGAGTTTTGCTACCTGTGTAGCTAATAATGATCCGCAGGACCTCCGCTACTATGGTCAATTCTACACTTGGTCGAATAATCAATATGACCATAGTAGGGTTATGGGAAAATTGATCGGGTCCTTGTTAATGAGGACTGGATTCTGGCTCTCCCACTAGCTTTGCCACCTTCCTTCCCCCGCTTATTTCGGACCATAGCCCCATGATCATCACTATTCCCCCGGCCTTCCCCCATAAAAAGCTTCAAATTCCTAAACATCTGGACTAAGGACCCCTCTTTTCTCCCCCTAGTCCGGGAAGCGTGGAATCTCCCTGTTGAGGGTAGCCGCCTCTACACCTTGGTTAAACGTCTGCGTCACCTAAAAAAGGGGCTCTCTGCTCTCCATAAAACTGAGTTCAGTTCACTCGGTGCTAAAGCCCATAATATTCGGAGTGAGCTAACCGACGTGCAGTGCGCGATTGACCGTGACCCCTGGAATCCGTATCTTATCACCAAGGAGAAATCGCTTAGGCACTCCCTGCTAAAAAGGAGCCACCAAGAAATCCTATTCCTGAGACAACTTTCCAAAACCCGTTGGCTCAAATTTGCTGACTCTAATTCCGCTTTCTATCATAGAGCCATCAAGGCTAGGAAAAACAAAAACTGCATCTCCTCTATCGCCAATGATCTTGGGGAGGTGGTAAATGACCCTGATCACATTAGAGAGATTCTGGTGCAGCACTTCAAGAATAGATTGGGCACTACAAACTCCCTCAATAAAACTCTCCAAGACCTCAACCTGGACAACTCTAGAACCCTGGGCCAGGACAGATGGGCTCACTTGACGCGGCCTGTGTGGATAACAAAGATATCAAGATGCCCTTCTATCCATCGGGGATGACAGGCCCCTGGGCCTGATGCCTATACTTCCAAATTCTTTAAAGCTACCTGGGATGAGATTGGGGAGGACGTCTGTCGAGCTATCCAAGGCTTCTTTCATAGTGGTTGGCTCCTTAGAGAGGTCAATTCCACTCTTATTACCCTTATCCCCAAATCCGAGGCTGCCTCCTCCCCGGGTGACTACAGGCCTATCTCATGCTGCAATACCCTCTACAAGATCATTAGCAAGATCCTGGCAGACAGGCTTAAGGACACTTTGCCCTCTCTTATTAGCCCTTGTCAAGGCGCCTTTATCAAAGGGCGCCTAATCTCTGACAATATCCAGCTTTGTTCCTCCCTCATGAAACACTATCAAAGGGCCCATGCTTCTCCCCGGTGCATGATGAAAATGGACATTAGCAAAGCCTTTGACTCGGTGGACTGGACCTTCCTCCATGACTCCCTTCGTTTCATGAATTTTCCCCCGACCTTCATTGGCTGGATCATGCAGTGTGTAACCTCCGCCTCTTACTCCATAAATATTAATGGTTCCCCATCTGGCTTCTTCCCAGGGCAGCGGGGACTAAGACAAGGGGATCCCCTCTCCCCGTACCTTTTTGCGGTGGCTATGGACATGCTCTCCCGCTGCTTGACCAACTCCACCTCTCTCCCTCCTTCCATTTCCACCCCTCTTGTAGATCCTTGCGCATCACCCACCTGTTCTTCGCAGATGATGCACTGCTCTTCTGCAGAGGAGACCAAACCTCTATTACGCAGATGATCAGCAAGATTATCTTTTCTCAGATGCCTGGTCTCAGGCTAAATCACTCAAAATCTGACATCTTCCTAGGGGGGGTGGCCCAGGCCAATGCTGAGCAGATTGTCCGTTCCTCTGGATTTAACTTAGGCTCTTTTCCCTTCCGCTACCTTGGCATTCCTATCACAGCCAGGAAACCTAGAACTGCCGACTTTCAACCCCCTGCTTGACAACATCAATAAAGCCATCTCCTCTTGGCATGGGAATTCTCTCTCTTTCGCTGGTCGGCTCTCCCTTATCCAAAGTACTCTCTATGGCATTGTTGGCTTCTGGGCTTCGTGTATCACCCTCCCCAAAATGTCATCTCGCATATCATTAAGAGGCTACGTGCTTTCCTCTGGTCTGGGGATTCTAACTCAAACCCCACCCCGGCGGTCGCTTGGAGCGCCATCTCCATGAGTAAGCGCAATGGGGGTCTTGGGCTGAAAACATTCATAATTGGAATTTGTGCTTCTTACTCAAACCATCGCCTCCACTACTAGTGACCCTGAGCGGCTATGGATCTAGTGGATCCACAATCGCTTCTTAGTCCGGAGTAATATCTGGACTACCAAGATCAAAGGGGATGACCCTTGGTCTTGGAAATCCATCATCCACGCTAGGGATTGGTGGATCTCGCAATGTGGTTCCATCGCTGACGCGGCCTCTCTCATGGACTCCTACCCCCCTCCCCGGGTTAGCATGTTTTTACAATGACGCCCTCACTCCCACCATCCCCTTTACCTGGTACAACATTTGCTGGAGGACCTGGTCCCCCCCAAAGCTAAATTTATCTTATGGGTCGCCCTTAAAGGCAAATTGAAAACTTCTGATAAACTCCAATCTTGGGGTATTTGTCTTGCTAACCGTTGTTGGCTCTGCGAGATTGCTCCAGAGACTAGTAGGCATCTTTTCTTTGAATGCAGGTTCTCTCACAGGATCTGGTCGAGCCTGTGCTGCTGGCTAGGGCTCTCTACTAATAGGTCAAGCTTGCGAAGCTGCTCATCCTGGATCAGCCGTTACTGCAAAGGGAAGCGCCAAGAGACTTGGTTAGAAAAGCGGTCGTGGCCACCACGGTCTACTATATCTGGATAGAGAGATGCAAGCGTGCTATGGCGAATCAATCCAAGGATCCCGCTTACATCATCGCTGACATCAAGCGTGCTATGAAGGCTGTCATTAAAACGAAACTGAGAGATGCTATTAGAGATTTTGATTGGTTAGAGAGGGTCCTGAGCTCTTAGGCTCCCTGATCATGTCATTTCCCCTCCCCTTTTGACCCCATTTTGCAGGCTCTATGCCTTTTTTGTGCTTGGCACTTAGGAAGTTTTTTTGTCTCCTTCTTCCGGCTGCCGCTTTTGTTGGGTTTTTGCCGCTCGGTATATAGGTTTCTATATACCACTCTGTACAGTTACTTTACTATCTAATATATTTGCCCCTTTACAAAAAAAACATTACATAATGTTATGGGGTTAAAATGAAATTAAAGAGAAGTTTAGGGCTGTACCGAATTATTAAGGTTGGAAAAATGAATTTTAGACTATGGTCTACAATGTTATAAATGTTATAACATTATATGGTATTAAGGTGGTTTAAATGGAATTAATATAAGTAAGGATATACACATTAAATAATGTGACAAACTATAAATAAATAAGATCTATAAACTAAGGTATTTATTGATTAAACCTTAGGAGTTGTAATTATACAACATAAAGATGTTACATAATATTAGGATAATAATCTTAATACAAGTTGTATAATATAATACAATTAATGGGAATGATCATCTCATATAAGATGATAAAATGTAACATATAATATAAGAGTTTTACAACTCATGGAACTTAATTACCTATAGCCACTCATGTCATTAGGGGGGCTTGGCCCCCCAATCTTTTGAGAAAATTTTGAAAGTATATATGTAGATTACTCATGTGAATGACAATAAATAGTGACATTTTAGATAATAAAATACAATTATCATGCAAAGTAAATATATTAGGCCGTCATTAACAG
Source organism: Limonium bicolor (assembly GCA_023374045.1). NCBI lineage: Eukaryota > Viridiplantae > Streptophyta > Magnoliopsida > Caryophyllales > Plumbaginaceae > Limonium > Limonium bicolor. The sequence continues at coordinate 220,023,594 of CM041782.1, forward strand.
TAACTACTCAATCATATTTTATGTTATTTCTAATCTAATCACTGCCAATCAAATGCCACCTTATTAAGTGTAAATCCTTAATTTTTGGTTTCTTCTTCTAATTACCTTACAAGTAGTTTATTTAAGGACTTTCATATCAATGGTTGATTTCATTTATCACATTCTTTTTGGGCTATTCCTTGATGATTATATTTCTGTTTTTTTAAATACAATTTTTTACAGTATATTAGTAACTTATACAAAATTAGGCCATGTGTGTAGTATCTTATTTTCATTGTTTCCACTTGACTCCTTAATAATTTGATAATTACCATAAATGCTTGTTTACTAATTTGAAAAAAATATTGAATTTCTTATCAATTAGAGAGCCACTCTAAGTATATGCTACTTACTCTCTTTATATTCTCATAGATAGGTCTTTTCATTTTTTCAAAATGATTAATGTTTCAGCATGTTTAAATTCTATAATTCCCATCTCTACCCCTTGCCTTTTCTATCACATTCTACTTTTAATATATTTCAATTTACAATGCAAAAAGTAAGAGCGAAATTGTCTACAACTAAAAAAATCTATATTTAAAACAGGATGAAGTATTTTTCTTAGATTAGTGTATATGTTTTGAAGACTTGCTAAGTTTTTGGTAACATCATTCCATGGTTTACTTCGTTGTTCTTGTTTGACATTTATATTATATAATAATGATTTTTTATTTCTTAATATACTATTCCTTCTATATGATACTGAATATCTTAGACAATTAACATATATATAAATCAAAATGCATATTTAAATAACTGAACATTTTGTTACATACCATTATATATATAGCTAAAAATAATGTTTGTTAATATATTGTTGGCCCCCCTAACAATTAATTCCTGGCTCCGCCCCTGCATATACATATGCGAGAATAATGTATATAAGGATGGATATATATTATGGTTGGAAACCATATAATATAAGGTGGTGGTTATTACATGAAAATAGTTTATAAACTATACGTTATAAGTTTTGAATGCAAATATAGTTTATTAAAAGATTAAGGGATTATATAATACAAGTATTATAATGGATGGTGGGAAAATATACATATAATAAATAATGCATGCATACATACATGCAACTATAGGTTATATACCTAAATTCAATGATGGATAAGATTAAAGAAATGTAACGAATTGAACTTAACAGTCGAATCATTTCGACATACAAGTTTTAGTAACAAGCCGACTGGTTTAGAGAAACCTGTAACAATTAACTGTAGAAATCCGGGGATGAACTGTCGGGGTTACTTGTTATTCGGAAATACGGATGTAGTTAGTCATGGAGACTGACTTATAGTTTATTACCGTTTAGATCATACTTCAGACGAAGGCGCTTGACGAGCTAGTGGTCTACACTGCGCATCCTTGGTCTAAGGTGTATGGTATGTAAAGGGGTTTCATCCGGGTTGTCCTAAGGAATTCCTTGGGCTCGGATTTGGTTGATATGACTTGTGTGTTATGTGTGTGGATATGTGTATGTGATTGTTGTGTTACTGCATTAATTATTTATGCACGAGCGTCCTACGGGACTAACACACTCGCGACATAGATCGACTTATATAAACATACATATGTGTTTAATGTGATGACACGACGGTTACTTGATATAATACCCTTAGTATTAATATTAAGTATATGGTAACCTAAGTAAAACACTTAGGAACGAGTCACGACATTGTCGGTCTCTAGAGCATGGATCTCGAACATGAATATAACCTAGATTACTTCTAGGTATGCGTAGACCCATTGGGCAGCTAATTAATAATTGTATTCTCCATAAGACTAAGAGCATATCTTAAACATTTGTGAGAGAGTTGGTATGAGTTAAGGTGAGGAATCCCGGTAGTTTACGAACTACTTGGTTGCGCATTTGTGATCACTGAGGGGTTCCCGATCGGGTTCCGCTCCAGGTATTTACCCAACAAGCCCTATTTGGATCGTGGGTCAGGTGGCTACGGCCTTTATATGAACGCCTTACAAGGCAAACTGAATAGTCAGGGGCCTCTGGACCTCTGGCGAAATGAGCACCTTTGTGTGTACGGGAGGACTACTGTCCATGGTGAGGTTATCAGGTTGTCCTAACATGGCGCCCAACTGGTATTTAATTAACATGGTTTGGATGGATGGGGCCTTGAAGGCCAAATTAAATTAACTAAGGAAGACGTTCGCTACTGCGATTATTTAGTACTTTTATTCGATATGTTCGATTATACAATTGTTGTTTGTGATATTCAACGAATGTTTGGATTGGATGGGTGGTTAGGTATTTATGACTGTTTGGATGGATGCTGGCTATGTTTTCTATGCATGCTTATTACAGTATTGATTATAACTGTAAAATGGTAAAGCATGAAACCAATCTAATAATAAGATGGTTAAAATGACTAAGTGACCATTAGGGTCCAGGCCCGGCACACTCAGCGTTTATCGCTGAGACTACACTCATTGTGCAGGTTGTTGATCATTGTCGAAGCCGAAGTGCGAGATCAGGGTAGTTAGGGTTTTCTTTAATTACCGCACATGGATTTTATTTGTATAACGATGTTAGACTATGGATTGTATTATGGTACGGTTATGTATATTCGGGATTGGGTAGACGCTCACTTGTCGATGTTTATGGTTTATGGACTTAGTATGATGTATAAGAGTTATCTCGTTATCACAACGGTTTGCAGTTTGTTTATATTGGTTATTGGATATAGTTTGGCTTCGTTACTCGCATGGGCGAGTAATGGCCGGTGACACCCGAGTGAGTATTATTGTTGTTATAAATCTTCCACTGTAAGATGTTTTATTTATAGCTACGTGAGAGATTATTACGTGATTATGGAGAGGGTTGTTACATCAACGTTCAGACACAAGTTTTGACATTCTGGTTTCTACACCTTCTGAGTCTCGACTTGCGTCCGACCATCAACATTCGGACACAAGTTCGGACACCCATCTGTTTTTGCCTAAACATGCTCGTTTGAGCTCGGTTTTGACTTTTGTTTGTGTGGTTATATTCCCCATCTGATAATTAAGCTTTCTAAATGCTTTGTGGTGTAATTGGTGCACATATGCTTACGTTTATTCAAGCTTCTGTTTTGGGACCTAGTATCTTTGTATCTAAACCGTGGATGGCTAGTTTAGCTATCTCGTAGCGTGCTGCGTAGGACGTTCTTCTGTTTACCATGGGTGCTTCCCGTTCTATTCACAGGTGTTTCACCTGTTCTATTCAAGAGTGATGTTTCCTCATTCTGTTCACGGATTCTATCTATTCTATCTGAATGCCTTGATATCTAGTGTCCCATTCTGTTTGTGAATCTGATTACTCTGAATTCTGTTTATGTCCAGTTGGATGGACTTCTACTTCTGGTTTTGCGAAGGAAATTATCTTTCCTTTCTGTTTAAACTTATGGATTTATCATCTATTTCTACAAATGTTTTGAGCATGCTGGTTGATGAAGTTAGTCAACTACTGAGCATGGTTGTGTGCTCATCCCCTTACTTTTACAAACATTGCAGATTGATCATCGAGGGTCACCATGATTCTAGAGCTTAGCTTGATAGCTTGTATTTGAGATTCGATATGTTTACATTTCAGACTTTGTAGCCTTCGGGCCTTGACTTACTCATTTAGACTTCTGACATACGTTTTGGAGATTTGTATTGACATTTAGTTATTTCGACATACTTTGATTATATTTTTATACAAGTATTCATTTGGGCCTTTTCTTTAAGTACTAGTTTGGAACCTTGCGTTATTAGATAGTAATAGGCGGCTTGTAACTTCCCTAACTCCTTGGCCAGTGTCGAGGTTGTTACATTTTGTGGTATCAGAGCCAGGTTCTAATCTGATGGGAATTTAGCTTAGTCAGTCAGTCAGTTTGTCAGTATCTGTGCTTTGGAGACTCGTAGTCAAACTGCTTGCTCTATGGACTTTCAGAATGCCGCCACGAAGAGCTTCAGTCACTCCCTAGGGTGTTGTTTTGAGGCAGTCCAGCAGTTCATGATCTAGCTGTTGCAGAACAGTTGCAGCTGGAGGATCCCCTAGAGGAGGAGCAGTGAAAGGTGGAGCAGCTGGTGGTGCTGATGCTGGAGAGAGAAATGTGAAGGCGCTTCAGGAGTTTATGAAGCTGAAGCCTCCAACATTTGACGGGACTGAAGACCAGCAGGAGGCCAGTCACTGGTTGATTGAGGTGGAGGACTTGCTGTGCATTATGGGTTGGGAGGAGGAGCAGAAGGTGACTGCACCACCTTCCTGTTCAAGGCCGAAGCCAAGGAGTGGTGGAGGTCTGTGATGGGGAAGTTCCCACAGCCCTGGTCGTGGGACCAGTTTACCGGGGAGTTCAAGAAACAGTTCTACCCCGATGTTTATAAGGACTAGCGCATCTATGAGTATAACCGACTTCGCTAGGGACAGGATATGAGTGTAGAGTACGTCCAGAAGTTCATCAGCCTTCGAAGTTTGCACCTGAGCCTGAGGAGCATAGGAAGGCCAGGAAGTTTGAAAGTGGCCTTAGGTCCGATATCCGCTCAACTGTGACGCCGCTTCGTCACAAGACTCTTAGGGATGTAGATGATGTTGCCCTGTTGGTGGAGGCCAACCTGAAGGGCTTCTATTTTGGTGGGAAGGACACAGCAGAGGAAGCAGAGGTCCAAACAAGAGCGACAAAGTGATCTTGGTGCTTCTCAGAAGAAGCAGACTGGTGATTGTTAGGATCAGGTCAAGGTGAAGTCCAAGTGGGTGTGGATCTTCATCTTTTTCATCTACTCTGAAGTGCTAGGTCTGTGGAAAGTTTCACAGGGGATGAGACTGCTACAGGAAGTCAGGAGCCTGCTTCAAATGTGGTTCCCTGGACCATAGGATTGCTAACTGCCCTCAGACCGAGAGGAGCAGAGGTAAGTCAGGAGGTAGGATGGGAGGATCCGGCTCAGAGACTAGAGATCGAGACCGGGCGGAGCAAAAGAAGCCCTAGGGCCAAGCCAGAGTCTATGCAATGGCTAGAGAGAGGGATCGATCCACTGACAGAGTTATCACAGTGTTCTTCAGCTGTCATCTCGTTCTTTTTTCTATTTCTTTGACTCTGAAGCCACCCACTCTTTTATTACTGTTGAGTTGGTGGGTGAGCTCGGTTTGCCTGTTGTGCCTTTGGGTGTTGAGGTGTGTGTGCATAGTCCTCTGGTTAGGAATTCTTCTATGCTGTTAAACTTTGTGTGTAAAGATAGTCATGTGCTAGTACGAGATAGCATTTTGTGTGTTGACCTCATCCCTATGGAGATGACTAGCTTTGATGTGATCTTGGGTATGGATTGGATGCCGCCCACCATGCTTATATTGATTGTGCTGCTTCGAGAGTTACGTTTAAGGAGCCGGTCAGCCCCGCCTGACTGTAGCAGGGAATGGAATCCCGTGCTTGTCGCCGGTCATCTCAGCTATGCAGGCGTTTCGACATTTGAGGAAGGGATGGCAGGGATTTCTACGCTGCATCCCTGAGGTTCGTAAGAATGCAAGGTTGGAGGACATTCTAGTGGTCAGAGACTTCCCAGACGTGTTCTGGGATGATGTGCCTGGGCTTCCCCCTGTTAGAGAGGTGGAGTTCTCGATCGAGCTCGCACCTGAGACTCAGCCTATCTCTAAGGCCCCGGACCGGATGGTTCCTACTAAGCTCAAGGAGTTGAAGATCCAGTTGCAGGAGCTGCTAGATAGCTTCACTCACCCGAGTGTTTCACCTTAGGGAGCACCAATGTTATTCGTTAAGAAGATGGACGATAGTATGCGCTGTGTGTTGACTACTATTGAGCAAAATCTATTCAATATTATATATAGATTTATTGTAAACTAATAGGCAAGTGCACATAGTCAGAGTAGTACAACAAGTGTCGTATCCTCAGGGAAATTGTTCAATTTTCCTAGTTTCGGTATTTAATAAACAGTAAATAAAAGGGTTTAGCCAATGGCAATCTTGGTGTTTTTCGGTTGGACAGATAAAACCATGGGACAGGAGATACCCCTGTTTTCTTTCGTAATTCACAATATACCCCTGTGATTTTAGTAATTCAACTTTAAACATGCTTAAATGTGTCCAAAATTGATGAAATTTTACATGGACGATGCTAAAGTGTTTTATTTGGGCCCAATATCAAATTTGAAGCTTTTTAAGCTCACATGTGACCTGTGGGACCCAATGATTCATTGGGTCCCACAGGTCACATGTGAGCTTAAAAAGCTTCAAATTTGATATTGGGCCCAAATATAACACTTTAGCATCGTCCATGTAAAATTTCAACAATTTTGGACAACATTTAAGCATGTTTAAAGTTGAATTACTAAAATCACAGGGGTATATTGTGAATTATGAAAGAAAACAGGGGTATATCGTGAATTTTCCTTAAAACAATTAAAAGCTTAAATAAACTGTTGTGTATCGAATGGATGGAAAATGTGCTAAGGAAGGTGAAATCGCCCAAATATACCTCAGACTTTAATTATAATCCTAATTTGCTCTATTTGTCTGTTTTAAGAATTTATCTTGTGGCCTTCCTACAGCATAGACAAGGTCAACTCTTAATTAATTCAATAGACTTTTTACTAGCAGAAAAAGTCTAAAATCATTAATTAGCATTAGTAAAAATTCTTTTAATAACAGCGATGGATTTTATCAGCTAATCAAGGTGATAATATCTAATGTTTGTCTCTCTTTGTGATCTATTCTCGTATTTACAAAATCATTGAAATAAGAGAAACTGTAAATGAGTAAAAATGATCAGTTCTTAACCATTTAATAATTTAGAGAGATAAAACAAATATTTATAAGCAAACTCGGTATTATGAATAAGTCTGAATTATTTGGGGTCAAACACCCATCCTGAGCACAAATATAAACTTACTCAGACATTGAAATAAAAATAGAGTAAAATAGACAGACATCATAAATAAGACAGACATTAAAACAGAGTAAAGTTTGAGGAAATAAAGAACTCGATTTGGAGAGAGTTGTTTTCGCTTCTGGGCTTGTCTCCGTGATCATGCTGACCTCAAACAATGAAAAACGGGTAGAACAAAGAATAACGAACAAACTGGCAAAAGTAAACCGTGTCCGGGTCTGTTTAGTCGGACACATCCGGACCGGCACCACCCCATAGTCCGGGTCTAGGTTAGCCGGACACAAATCCGGACGCAGCTATTTTAATGGAGTTCGCATCTGGGTTTGTGCAAAGCTTCGTTCTGTGTTTGGTTTTCTGGAAATAGAGCGTAAGGCTAATTGGTGATGAAAAGGATGAAGAATGGAGTATGAATGAAGGAGAGTGAGTTTTGATGAGCGCTGATGAGTTATGGATTTCAGGAGGGATAATGAAGAAGATTGAAGGAGCGTGGGTTTTATAGAGCAGAGGAAAGGAAGAAGACAAGGGTGGATGGGATAAAATGTAGGCGTGGTGGTAGATGGATAAAATGTAGGCGCCGTAGATAAGAAAGGAGGAAAATGGAGAAGACGGCGCCGAAGAAATTAGTCGCGTGATTTCTGGGATTGGGCTGCGTTTACACGCGTCCAAATCTCCGTCCGGTTTAGGTCAGCCGGACATCTCACGTCCGGGATTGCATCTGGGAGCCGGACACCTCTGTCTGGAAGTGCGTCCGGTTATTTTAGCCGGACGTGTGTATTTCGTCTTGTCTAGTTCTACAAACTTCGACAGGCTCCAGATTTTCTTCGTCCGAGCTCCATTTTTAGATCTGTTTGCGCCTATGCATTCGTCTCTTTGTCTACTTTGCTCCTAGATATGTTTTCCTCATTTTTAACCATAAATCTATAAGATAACCAATAAAACATAAACTAGAGGAAACTAACCAAAGTGGAGAAATGAGCAAGAAAGTGTTTAATATAACATATGAAATACACCCATAAATCATGCTCAATTGGACACTTATCAACTACAGGGAGCTCAAAAAGGTTACCATTAAGAACCGATATCCTCTCCCGTGCATTGATGATTTGTCGACCCCAGCTACTGGGGCCAGAGTGTTTTAGAAGATCGATCTGAGGTCCGGTTATCATCAGTTGAGGATTAAGGCAGATGGCATGCCTAAGTCCGCCTTCAGGACTCGTTATGGACATTACAAGTTCCTAGTGATGCCATTTGGGTCTGACGAATGCGCCTTCTATGTTTATGAACATAATGAACCGGGTGTTGAAGTCATTTTTAGACCAGTTCGTTGTGGTTTTTATAGACGATATCTGGTGTATTCCAAGTGCTGAGGAGCACGAGGAGCATCTAAGGACCATACTCTAGACTCTAAGGGATAGAGAGTTTTACAAGAACGCTGAGAAGTGTGAGTTCCGCTGGTTGGATCAGGTTGTCTTCTTGGGACATGTCATGTTATGCCCTAGATTTTTTTTTCCTTTCTGATTCGCAAAGGGAGTTTATGTTATTTTGTAATCTTATACTAGAGTGTTTATGACATTCTTTAAATATTATTGTCATAGCTTGAGGAAGGAGAATTAGAAATAACATGCTTCTATTATTTATTTATTTATTTGTTAGGGAAGGGACTTCTTAATTCTTTAATTTATTTCCCTTCTCTCTTCCTACTCCTATTCACGTTATTTCTCTCCTTCCACTTTCCTGACATCTATTCACGACAGTTTCATCGCTCTCAAACCCTCATCCCTTTGCTCATCCTCTTCTTCAATTTCTTTCAATTGTAATCGCTGGAGGTCTATAGATGGAATTGTGTTCGTCCATCGGTCGTCAATCAGGTTGGATTGTAGATTGGTTCTCTTCTCCATTAAGGCTTCCTCTTCTCTTTTCTAATTCTGATTTTGTATTTTGGGAGCGGTTCAATTCGAGGGATTATCATTTGATTGGAGATTCGGGAAGGCGATTCGTAGAGTCCGCAGAGATGGCTTAGCTACGGATGTGAGGTAGGTGGTAGATGGATTCAGTTGTGTGTGTTCACCCACGGGGGTTTCGGTCAATGTTTCCGCATATGTTTATTTGACTCTGATTTGTGGTGATTTGGGTGATTTCTGATTTGCGTTTCTAATGCGTTAAAACCCCGTGGGTAGTGTTTTGATTCACGTATTTTGGTTATGTAAGTATTGCTTTTACGATGGTGAATCTACATCTGTAAATTTCCCTCTGTTTTGTAAATTCTGAGTGCCGCTGATTTGGGATTTATAAGGATTGTTCCTTGATTTGTGTGTGAGATTTAATGCAGTGTGTTTGCGTTTTGAGTGGCTAAAACCTCGTGGTTTTCCTGTATTTATGTCTGATTTGGTGTGGGTAATTCTTTGGCAAGGTTTGGTGAAGTTTGGATGATTTTTCTGATCTGTTCGTAGCCCTTGTTCTTCTGATTTCGTGTTGTACGAACTTCTGTCCTAACTTTGAAGTTCAGACAGCATGTTTTGAGCTTTTGTATTTTCAAACTCGGGGTATGTCCGAACATCAGTCCGAACATTGATGTTCGGACACTCCGCGTAACTTTTTCCCGTGGAACCCGTCCGAACATCGGTCCGAGCTTCGATGTTCGGACACTCTGAAATTCCCTGTCTGTTTTCAACTCGACTTGTGTCCGAACATTGATGTCCGGACACAAGTTCGGACATTTGACAATCTCTGGTTTCTGAGTCTCGACCTGTGTCCGAACTTCGACGTCCGGACACAAGTTCGGACACCCCTCTGTTTTCACCATAACTTGTTCGTTTGAGCTCTGTTTGAGTGTCGTTTGAGGCGTTGGTTTCCTCCTTCTGAGTACTATCTGTTTTCATGTGTTTTAGCATGTGTTTAAGTGTTTTCTGATTTTAAGGTCTCCGTTAATCTTTTGAACTCTGTTTTGCTCTGAAAATATGATTCAACCTCTGACTTCAGTTTGCTTTCGTATTTACTAGTCGGGTTACGACTTCTGTCTTGCTAAGGCTTTCCGTTGGTAAGCTCCTTCTATGATTTTGCTAAGCTCTCGCTTTCTGTTCTGATCTGGTTAAGACTTCCGCTCTGCTCTGTATTAAGCTTCGATCTGTTTGGATTAAGCCTCTGTTTTGGGACCTAGTTACTTTGTTTCTGAGCCGTGAATGGCTGGGTCGAGCTATTCCGTGGTATACCATGTAGACGTCATTCTGAGTGTGGGTCATGCCCGATCTGTTCTGTGGGGTTGACGAACCCTTTGGCCTTCGGGTCATTTCTGCGTTGTCGAGGGATCTGTTAGATTCATGGGTCTTCGACCCTTTCTGAGTGTTATGCTTGGTGCTAGTGTCCCACTTCTGATTGTTAAGAATTTTGTTTTCTGTTAGCTCTAACTGTTTCTGATTTCTGACAGACTGCTATGTGCTTTCTGTCTTCTGAAAGCCTCTGGGTTACTAAGTGATCTGTTTCTGTCTGCTCTGTCTGTTTTCAAACGTCGACGGACTGCTGTGTGCTTTCTGTCTGCTGAGTATTTCTGCTTTATAAGCGCTCTGCTTCGTCTGCTCTCTATCTGTATTTGATTTGAGACGGTCTGCTGTGTGCTTACCGCCTTCTGATAAGTTCCCGGATTTTGCTAAGCTTCTGATTTTGCTAAGCTTCCAATTGTGTTTAAGCTTCTGAGTTTCTTGAGCTTCTGATTTCGTCAAGCTTTCAGCTTCAGTTTACCTTCTGCTATTAAGTGTATGTTTTGACCACCGCTTAGCTTCTTGTGTTTTAGACTTCAGTCTATTTGAAAGACTTCTGCTTTGCATCTCATTTTGCTCTGGCTAAGCGCTTTCGTATACGTGTATATGTATGTTCAGTATCTGTTTTGAGCATGCTCAGCTGATGAAGTTTATCACCTGCTGAGCAATAGTTTTGCTCACCCCTATCTCCGTCTGATTTGCAGGTTTTAGTTCGTGCTTGGAGATTAGCTCTTACTTTTCGTTTTGGCATTTGAGTTTTGTATTTAGTTTGTTTGGCTTAGGGCCTAGTTGTATTTAGGATATGCTTTGTAATTCAGTTTGGCTTCCGCCTGTGTATTATAAAGACATTTTGTAATCGTTTATCTGGTAATATATGAGCATCAGTTTCTGTTTTGGGGTTTCGATAGTGTAGCCTTGCGTGTCTTAGGTAATAAGCGCGCGGCGTGTAACGGTCTCCCAACCAGGGTGGTTTGGGGTCGTTACATTTAGTGGTATCAGAGCCAGGTTTGGTTTTCGTTGGGATTTGTGGGTGTTTGCCTGTCTACGCTTCCGTGTCTTTGCCTGCTATCTGCTATGTGCTAACTGCTGCGTGATTGTGATGGCTATCTGGTGTCTGTAATGTGTGTCTGCTCTGTGGTTGTCTGCTATCAGAGAGTAGCGCAGCGGAAGCGTAGTGTCTGTTTACATGTGCTTGTGTGTTCTGAAAGTGAGTCTGAGGGAGTTAGGTCCTTTGGGAAAGGATGACCGAATGTGAGTTCTTGTTTGACAGAGTTGTGTGCTTCAGTTGTGAGCTTGTGTTACGTGCTTGTGTTGTATGTTCTGTGTTGTGTTATGGTGGGAGTTCGCGAGTATGTTGGTCCTTTAGGTAAGGACACCTCTAAGAGTTCTTGTGCATTTAGGTTGAGTGTTAGTAATCTTCTGTTTCACCTCTTATGTCAGTGAGTCAGCTAATAAGTTCTGAGTGCTAGATTTGTGAGGTGCAAGCTTATGAGATATGTGAGTGTTGTTCCTATTCCTTCAAGCTTAGCCTTTGTAATCTTTTGCTTTGCTCATTCTGTTAGTGAATCAGCTAGTGAGGTCCATGTGTTAGCTCGTGTAAGTAGAGCTTCTGAGATATGTTAGCGTTCTTCCAATGTCTTTGTGCTGAGCCTTTAGTGATCATCTGCTTTGTTTCTTCTGTCAGCAAGTCAGTTAGTGTGTTCTGAGTGTTAGCTCTTCGAGGTTGGAGCTTCTGAAATGAGTGAGTGTTCTTTCTGTCCCTTGTGCTAAGCATTAATGATTATCTACTTTGTTTCCTCTGTCAACGAGTTAACCAGTGTATTCTGAGTGTTAGCTTTGTGAGTGTTCCCTTCTATGCCTCAAAGCTATGTGTTAGTAATCTTCTGTTTCTCCTTCTGTCAGTCAATCAGCAGTAAGTCCTGAGTGTTGGCCTTGTGAGTGTTCATTGTTTTCTGGCACTAGAAGTGCATTTGGTCACATTCTGGTTTCGTCAAATTTCGAGGACGAAATTCTTTTTAAGGGGGGTATATTGTTATGCCCCAGATTTTTTTTTCCTTTCTGATTCGCAAAGGGAGTTTATGTTATTTTGTAATCTTATACTAGAGTGTTTATGACATTCTTTAAATATTATTGTCATAGCTTGAGGAAGGAGAATTAGAAATAACATGCTTCTATTATTTATTTATTTATTTGTTAGGGAAGGGACTTCTTAATTCTTTAATTTATTTCCCTTCTCTCTTCCTACTCCTATTCACGTTATTTCTATCCTTCCACTTTCCTGACATCTATTCACGACAGTTTCATCGCTCTCAAACCCTCATCCCTTTGCTCATCCTCTTCTTCAATTCCTTTCAATTGTAATCGCTGGAGGTCTATAGATGGAATTGTGTTCGTCCATCGGTCGTCAATCAGGTTGGATTGTAGATTGGTTCTCTTCTCCATTAAGGCTTCCTCTTCTCTTTTCTAATTCTGATTTTGTATTTTGGGAGCGGTTCAATTCGAGGGATTATCATTTGACTGGAGATTCGGGAAGGCGATTCGTAGAGTCCGCAGAGATGGCTTAGCTACGGATGTGAGGTAGGTGGTAGATGGATTCAGTTGTGTGTGTTCACCCACGGGGGTTTCGGTCAATGTTTCCGCATATGTTTATTTGACTCTGATTTGTGGTGATTTGGGTGATTTCTGATTTGTGTTTCTAATGCGTTAAAACCCCGTGGGTAGTGTTTTGATTCGCGTATTTTGGTTATGTAAGTATTGCTTTGACGATGGTGAATCTACATCTGTAAATTTCCCTCTGTTTTGTAAATTCTGAGTGCCGCTGATTTGGGATATATAAGGATTGTTCCTTGATTTGTGTGTGAGATTTAATTCAGTGTGTTTGCGTTTTGAGTGGCTAAAACCTGTGGTTTTCCTGTATTTATGTCTGATTTGGTGTGGGTAATTCTTTGGCAAGGTTTGGTGATGTTTGGATGATTTTTCTGATCTGTTCGTAGCCCTTGTTCTTCTGATTTCGTGCTGTCCGAACTTCTGTCCTAACTTTGAAGTTCGGACAGCATGTTTTGAGCTTTTGTATTTTCAAACTCGGGGTATGTCCGAACATCAGTCCGAACATTGATGTTCGGACACTCCGCGTAACTTTTTCCCGTGGAACCCGTCCGAACATCGGTCCGAGCTTCGATGTTCGGACACTCTGAAATTCCCTGTCTGTTTTCAACTCGACTTGTGTCCGAACATTGATGTCCGGACACAAGTTCGGACATTTGACAATCTCTGGTTTCTGAGTCTCGACCTGCGTCCGAACTTCGACGTCCAGACACAAGTTCGGACACCCCACTGTTTTCACCATAACTTGTTCGTTTGAGCTCCGTTTTGAGTGTCGTTTGAAGCGTTGGTTTCCTCCTTCTGAGTACTATCTGTTTTCATGTGTTTTAGCATGTGTTTAAGTGTTTTCTGATTTTAAGGTCTCCGTTAATCTTTTGACTCTGTTTTGCTCTGAAAATATGATTCAACCTCTGACTTCAGTTTGCTTTCGTATTTACTAGTCGGGTTACGACTTGTCTTGCTAAGGCTTTCCGTTGGTAAGCTCCTTCTATGATTTTGCTAAGCTCTCACTTTCTGTTCTGATCTGGTTAAGACTTCCGCTCTGCTCTGTATTAAGCTTCGATCTGTTTGGATTAAGCCTCTGTTTTGGGACCTAGTTACTTTGTTTCTGAGCCGTGAATGGCTGGGTCGAGCTTTTCCGTGGTATACCATGTAGACGTCATTCTGAGTGTGGGTCGGTGCCCGATCTATTCTGTGTTGAGGTCATTTCTGTGTTGATCATATTTGCGTTTCGATTCTGTTCTGTCGAGGGATCTGTTAGATTCATGGGTCTTCGACCTTTTGAGTGTTATGCTGGTGCTAGTGTCCCACTTTTGATTGTTAAGAATTCTGTTTTCTGTTAGCTCTAACTGTTTCTGATTTCTGACAGACTGCTATGTGCTTTCTGTCTTCTGAAAGCCTCTGGGTTACTAAGTGATCTGTTTCTGTCTGCTCTGTCTGTTTTCAAACGTCGACGGACTGCTGTGTGCTTTCTGTCTGCTGAGTATTTCTGCTTTATAAGCGCTCTGCTTCGTCTGCTCTCTATCTGTATTTGATTTGAGACGGTCTGCTGTGTGCTTACCGCCTTCTGATAAGTTCCGGATTTTGCTAAGCTTCTGATTTTGCTAAGCTTCTGATTTTGCTAAGCTTCCGATTGTGTTTAAGCTTCTGAGTTTCTTGAGCTTCTGATTTCGTCAAGCTTTCAGCTTCAGTTTACCTTCTGCTATTAAGTGTATGTTTTGACCACCGCTTAGCTTCTTGTGTTTTAGACTTCAGTCTATTTGAAAGACTTCTGCTTTGCATCTGATTTTGCTCTGGCTAAGCGCTTTCGTATACGTGTATATGTATGTTCAGTATCTGTTTGAGCATGCTCAGCTGATGAAGTTTATCACCTGCTGAGCAATAGTTTTGCTCACCCCTATCTCCGTCTGATTTGCAGGTTTTAGTTCGTGCTTGGAGATTCAGCTCTTACTTTTCGTTTTGGCATTTGAGTTTGTATTTAGTTTGTTTGGCCTTAGGACCCAGTTGTATTTAGGATATGCTTTGTAATTCAGTTTGGCTTCCGCCTGTGTATTGTAAAGACATTTTGTAATCGTTTATCTGGTAATGATGAGCATCAGTTTCTGTTTTGGGGTTTCGATAGTGTAGCCTTGCGTGTCTTAGGTAATAGCGCGCGGCGCGTGTAACGGTCTCCCAACCAGGGTGGTTTTGGGGTCGTTACATGTCGTCTCCAAGGATGGCATCTTCGTGGACCCAGAGAAGATCAGGGTGATTACAGAGTGGGCCAGACCTACTAATTTAGGGGAGAAACGTATTGGACTGGTAGGCTAGTATCGTAAGTTTGTGGAGGGCTTCTCCAAGTTGGTGATCCCGTTGACTCGTCTGCTGTAGAAGGAGGTAAAGTTTGAATGAAGCGAAGCCTGTAAGTAGTGTTTTTAAGAGCTGAAGAAGAGATTGACTTCTACGCCAATTCTGACTCTTCCAAAAGGGACCGAGGGGTTAGAAGTCTTCTGTGATGCATCCTATAAGGTACTCGGGTGTGTCTTGATGCAGCATGGGAAGGTAGTTGCATATGATTCTCATCAACTTAGGCTTTATGAGAAGGACTATCCGACCCACGACCTGGAGCTAGTTGTTGTTGTATTTGCTTTAAAGATTTGGAGACACTACCTATATGGAGCTTCTTGCAAGGTGTATACGGACCACAAGAGCCTCAAATATTTGTTCACTCAGAAGGAACTGAACTTGAGGTAGAGGAGGTGGCTGGAGTTGTTGCACAATTATGACCTAGAGATCCTCTACCATCCTGGTAGAGCGAATGTCGTAGCTGATGCACTCAGTAGGAGAAGAAAACTGCCAAGTACGCTCCTCTCTCCCTTCTCTCTTTAACGTCCTTCATCTTCTCGATTTGTCAAGACTTTGCTACTATGAAGCTTGCTATTGAAGTTCGGTTGTAAATTCCTCTTCCTTTACGAGTTCCTAAACCGGATTAAGGTATGAACTGTTAGATTGTTTTCCTCCTCAATGGAATTGGGAACTTCTCGTTCTGAATGTGACTCCTTTAAACTTAATTGACAGAATTAGAAATCTTCTGCGTGGCTGCGTTTGAATCTTCCTCTGTGGTTTCCTCATCGTTGGGTTCAGATAAGGGTTGTGACTGCGTAAATTACAGTTTCTGATTTTAAGGAGTTCGTTGGTGCTGAATGGGGTTTTTCTCTGTGTTTGATGGCAATCAGTGGCTGTCTGGAATCGCATTTTGGTCTGCATTGTTGTGTCTGCATTGGTTGAGTTCTGCATCCGTTTTGGAATCTCTTCTGCTAATACAAGGTAGGTGGCTAGCGGATTCGATCTGTGTGTTCGGCAATGAGGAGTTTGTAATCTGAGTTTATAAATGGTTGAATTGCTTTGCGTTTGTGACTGTTTTCTATCTGATTTGCTATGGTTTCACTTGCTTAAAACCCCCATAGTAGTTTTTGAACACAACTTTAAATTTACATTGCAATTGGGTGCCTTTTGGTGCTCTGTTTGTGTGCAATTCGCTACTGAAAATTCTGCATTTTGTTGTGCCAGAACGTCTATCCGAACATTGATGTTCAAACAAATCCTATTAAGCTTTCTGTTTTCTGCAATTTTACCTATGTCCGAACTTCCATCCGAGCTTTGATGTTCGGACAAGGTACAAGGACGAGTCTGGCTTGCAAGTTTCAGCAGGTGTCCGAACTTGCAAGTCCAGACAAAAGTTCAGACACCCTCTATTGGTTTCCTCTGAGTTTGGTTCGACTTGCGTCCAAACTTCGACGTTCGGACACAAGTTTGGACGCCCACCCCGTATCTTATTTCCGAAAACTGTCCAAACATCCGTCCGAGATTTGATGTTC
This sequence comes from Limonium bicolor, assembly GCA_023374045.1. Taxonomy (NCBI): domain Eukaryota; kingdom Viridiplantae; phylum Streptophyta; class Magnoliopsida; order Caryophyllales; family Plumbaginaceae; genus Limonium; species Limonium bicolor. Next base: position 220,040,221 of record CM041782.1, read on the forward strand.
GGACACTCCTTTGATTTTCCTTCTAATTTCAGTTCAACCTGTGTCCGTACTTTGACGTTCAGACACAAGTTCGGACATTCTGGTTTCTACTCCTTCTAAGTCTCGACTTGCATCCGAACTTCAATGTTCGGACACAAGTTCAGACACCCCTGTTTTTGCCTAAACATGCTCGTTTGAACTTGGTTTTGACTTCTGTTTGGGGGGGTTGTATTCCCTATCTGATAACTGAGCTTCCTAAATGCTTTGTGGTACAATTGGTGCACATATGCTTATGTTTATTCAAGCTTCTGTTTTGGGACCTAGTATCTTTGTATCTGAACCATGGATGACTAGTTTAGCTATCTCGTAGCGCGCTGCGTAGGATGTCCTTCTGTTTGCCACGGGTGTTTCCCGTTCTGTTCACAGGTGTTTCACCTGTTCTGTTCATGAGTGATGTTGTAACACCCCTACTCTAATTGGCTCCTAATCATCTTACTTAACAATATAATCGCAGCGGTAATCTCAACAATTCAACTACTGGTGTCACCGTTCTTACTCGCCCATGCGAGTAATAACGTGCTTCCTGATATATTCTTACATACGAAACATTTTCTCGCAGTGACAACAAGAGATAGATCTAAACTTCCCAAACCAAAATATAATACATTCACAGTGAGCTTTCTAAGTATCCAAAACCTATACACGTTTCTAGGTTCGTATCAAAATGCAACAGTGCATGTTCGAATAACTGTAATCATACTACCCAGCGCGTCACTCTCTTTGCCGACACCGGAAGTTGCATACCTGCAAAAATGGTAGTTGGTGGTATGGAATCAGCCCCTGCTGAGTATGTTATTACCTGGCTGTCATGCACCCTCGGACCATTCAGTTATTTGGTCGAGAGCATGCAAACCATTTTCATACAAATAGTTTAATATTAAAACTGTAAAGCAACATTATATTTTGCATAAAACTCAAATAACAAATAAGCCCCGGCTCCACACATCGCATCGTAATAGACCACTAAAAGAGTTATTAACGCTTATATGAGTTCGTAGACTCCACTCCAACAACACCTGAAAGTTCATAGTTGAGTACGTCGACTAGTTCGACGAACAATCCACAAAATCCACACACGAGCACAGTGACTCGACTCATCCAGTTCACACACAGATATAAGTACAGTTTATTTAATTAATCCAGTTCACAACACACACTTATGAGTACAACGACTTATTCAATCAACACCACCAACATACCACACATAACCACACAGCATAACCAATGAACAACAAGGCGAAACAATGAGAATTATAAACGAGTATGAACCCTCATCTTTGGCATGCACGCCCAAATAATGTTCGCCTAATGTACGAGTTATTGTAATCGTTCGTAATTGTTCGGTCATGTCTAATGACAACGTCTCATTAGAACGACGTGTCTCTAAGTTACCCATCTCTTTGGCGGGACCCACGGCAGTAGCCACTCCAGCGGTAGAGTCTCCGTCCTACGAACAATCTGTAGTTCGTTGGAAATTTATCCTGATACTTACGGTTACCACACGGTATCCTAGTATCGTTAATGGATCACATTTCACAGTAAGAGCCACATCCTCTTGATAACTCATCTATACCATCGCATCGTTTTATTACTTTCCTTAACACGATAGACTAAGGTCGTTAGTCTAATCCCGAGTATGTCGACTCGGAATCCAGTGTTAGATACGAGAGCGGCGTTAAAGAGGCCAATGCTCCGTATATAAGTCTCAGATAATATATATATATATATCTCATTATCCTGATGCTACAATGTTTACTTACGTTCCTTATATTACACATATAAGATAGCATCACTGCCGCTAGTTCGTTTTATAATATGTTCATATACGAACAGTACTGTTATCGCACAACAGTAATAATACAGCAGCATTAATACAACTCAAGCATATTAATTCACACAAGCAGACATTCAATCTTATCACAGATTTTCACACAATGTCTGAACTGAGGAAATCCTCAGAGACAATCAAGCCACATAAATAACATACCGTTCACCCTGGTGTATTACGGTGGAGTATGAATCAGCAAGATCCTATGCTCCGTGTGTCGTCTCTAACAGTCTATACAATACATAATGCTACTGATTAGCATACTGTATAACAACACAAAATTCTACGGTACCCCGTACCGTCACTAATAACTCCCGGTTAACCCCCCGTTATTAACTGTCAATGTTGGTCGGGCTTTCGGTTTAACTCGAGATTGGAAAAGTGTTACATTACATGCGTAGTCTTATCTCGTATATTAACATACTTATTGTTGGGCTTTGTTATCGCATGTAACTTGAACGTATATTTGTAGATCGTATAGTTTGTTTCTTTATTGCATGTATGATTCTTCGTCATGCACTACACATCCTACCTTAGTATTTATTTTTCTAAGGTTAGTTTTTCCAAGTGTAACGTTGTATAATTCATATGTACAAATACTTTGAATTATATAAATCCTCATTATTTCATGTACATTCTTAACATTAGAATTCCATATCCAATGTTTATAATTCTTTTCCCTTCATCTCTTATCATTTTAATTGTGGTAACACATAGTTATTGAACTATATTATATTTTCCACACTATGACATATATTTATTTATATATATGCATTATAGGGCTATTTATTATATGGTAAGTCATTATAATATATATTCATTCTTTTTGATGAATACCTCTTATATTATAAATGTTATAGCTCTTATAACATAAAAACCATATTATAAATTTCATTCCAAAATAGTAATATTTCCGAACCGCGCCTATAATTCCCAAATATTTACAAAATCCACCACATAATTTATATAATGTTATATTATAGTTATATAACATATATTATGACATTTAAGTCATTAAAACAATTATAACCTATAGTTATATTTTGTTATAAAATCCAAACAGCACTTAAACTCTCGGTTTTTAATTAATTCCCACCAACTTCCATAACTTACAAATCAATCCCAAAATATATTCCATTGTTACACTTATAATGTATACCTTATATTATAATCCTTAAACCTTAATATATTTATAACCCATAGTTATAATTTCTCCAAAATACCGAGCAGACCCCATGGTCTATTTAAATTTAATTTCCACCACCTAACTTTCTATATTCACCAATTTACCCCATTTTTTAAACATATAGTTTCTAATATCACCAAACTACTATATATTATACATGTATCTTCATAAAACCTTATATAAAACCAAAAATTACCAAACCATACCAAAAGGTTATAAATATCATTATTAACCTTATACTTTCTCTAAATCTCGGTTTTACCACATATGTTACCCATGTGTAACAATGTTATGAAATATCTTATAATATACCTAGATAATTCATATAAACTCCAAATTTACCCAAATCAACTTCTAAAAATCCCTAATAATCTAAGGTTTGTACTAAGCTCCATTTAGTACCCCTAGTTTTCGGAAATCACAATACCACCCCAAGACTTATAAATCTTTTAATTTAATTACTATCTTAATATAAGGTAGTTTTAATTCCTTAAATTCTCCAAACTTGGTCAAGGTCTCCTACATAGTCAACTTGACTACTAATACCAATTGGGACCCAAACTTTCGGTAATTACCAACAACACCCCATACTTTTCTATTTTTACAATTTTTACCCAAAACTTTATAAAATGTTATACTTTTTATTAAATTCATTTAAAAACCCTAAATTGCTCTTAATTTACCCACGGCTTTCTAATTCCTTAATAATTACGAATTGGCCCCAACTTTAATTATAAGCATAAATAAAACTAAATAAGCTTATAAACTTAAATTAAAATGGCCTAATGACATGGCCTTATTACAACCTTGAACTTGCAAAATAAATTACACAATAAATGTCTCAAAATATCACATATATATTCGGCCTCACTTAGGTTTAATTATTTTTCCACATAATGTCATAATTTGACCATTATGTTAATTAAATCCCTTAAATGACTAGCTTAATTTATCTTAGCCATTTTTTCCATTTTTAGGTCAATATGACCTATATATATACATTCACTCTCGGCCATATATATATATATATGCTTAAAAATTACAAAAATCATAAGTTTAAGGTGTTTATACCTTGATTTATCCTTGTATAGGCTCGGTCACTTGTAGGAAAATTCACCACTTGATTTAGACATGTTTAATACACAAAAACAAGATATGGTTACACTCCAAGCTTGAGCTTAACCATAAGGAATAATTAATGTAAGATTTAAGGCAAAAATCACCTTAAAAATGCAAGGGAAGTTCTAGGTATTTTCGACCTGAACCAAACACACCACAAGGTGTTAGATCTACCATATTAACATAGGAAATAGTTAGATCTCGAAATCCTACCTTGTTATTAGGTTTTACCTTGGAAAAATGCCTTAAAAGAGAGTATTTCTCTTGGATCTCGGTCACCCTTGCTCCAAATGGCTAACCAACAGATCCTATATGAAAAGGAGAAGAAGATGAGGCTATGACCAAAGTTTCACAGCCAAACTCGAAGGGAATCAAAAGTTATGAGCTTAAAGCACATTTTTACCTTAAAATGTAGATTTGAACAACCTTGGTCCCTCTACTGGTCTCAGCCGAGTTTAGCTCTTGTTCTAACCTTAGAACACTGATAATAAGCCATAGGAATTGATGAGCCACGAAATTTAGGTGTTGGTAGTGAAGAGATGAAGAAAAAGAGCTAAAAATGGCATTAAAACACTTACATTAGGAGCTTAGGAGCTAGACTTGCCTTCCATGCTCAAGAACAGCTTTGAGAGCTTGAGAGGAAGGAGAGGGCTCGGCTGGGATGGTGCAGATCGGACAAGGAAGGAAGGAGGAAGTGGGAAAGGTAAGTAAAATTTGAAATAATGTAAAAAGTAACATTATTTTGGAAAAGTCATGTATTAGGTAGCATTATTTGTCAATCAATGACTTATGCTCCCTCCTCTCTTATTGCAGCCGGCCTCCATGGTCCAAGTGGGTCAATTTATTGACCATTGACCATGCTTGGTCAATATTGACTCATGCGGGCCCCACTTAGGGTTTTATTAATATTTTAATATTAAATTTGTAAAAATTCGTAAATTTCTGGAATTAAATTCCTAATATGATATAATATGATTATATATCATATTTAAGGATAATTATAATTTTTAAGCCCATTAAAAATCAATTTAAAAGGCAATCTCACAAAAACGTGCTTTAAGGAGTTTTAGCGCACATTTTTGTGTCACAGGGTGTTCCTGAGCTTAGTTCTCCTTGAGAATGGTTTTATTGTGTTCCTTGATTCATTATAATACTTAGGAATCCACTTTGGATCTCATTTGAGGTCATACAATCTTTATGGTGTCTTAAAGCACATTTTTGGCTTTACCGATCTTAAGGCGTGTTTTGCCTTGTTGAGATCTTTTAGATTGTTCCCCAATAATATTTAGATATTTAATAATCATCTTAGATCATTAATAGATCATTTAATTATATTTTAAAGATTAGGGGTATTTCAGTCTACCCCCCTTAAAAAGGCTTCGTCCCGAAGTCCTTAATCCTCTACAGTTCACCTAAGGAATCAAGTTCCACTAAGTAACCAATCAGTCCATTGCTAGGGAGTAACTCCCACTAGGTTCAGACCTAGTCTATACATACAGTACATATCAAATAGCCAACTCGTGGTATAAACTCATTCATATCACAGCACTAAACGAGGTGCACATCCAACTTATCAACCAAAAGTACTCAGCGGTACTATGTACATATTCAACAGGTGTAAACTCGTAGTACACAGCACCAGACAAGGTGCAAAACTCATAATACACAGCACTAGACAAGGTGCAAATCTCGCAATACACAGCACTAGACAAGGTGCAAATCTCATAAAGTACTCAAAGGTGTTTGCAAGGAATACTCCACGCATCCCTATCTATATGTTAGTATCTCGCGAGGATACCCACACATCATTCCACATGTATGTGTGCACATATAGTTAACGTTGACAACTCACAGGGAAGTAGTCTTAAAGACCAGGACTTGGCGATCCCCAACCCAACCAACGTCTACTACCCGCGGACACACCGGTTTGATCATAACGAAGGACACTGCGGTCCACGGCTCCTCGGGCAGTCACCTTATTTCCTTAGTCACCCACAGACACACCGGTCTAACGACAAAGGACTCTGCGGTCCACGGTTCTATGGGTGATGTCACTCGCAGACACACCGGTCTAATGACGAAGGACTCCACGGTCCACGGCCCTTCGAGTGACGCCCTAAATTCCAATTTCTATTCATATCTGTGTCCACTTGTAGGAAGTTTCGAGAATCATTCAACCCCGACGTGGTCAGCGTCAGTGTTGAACTATCCCCACCTCAATTTGTGTTTGGTTTCCCTTGATCGGACCAGGATCAAGTTCAACTTCCCACGTCAATTTCAATCAATCAATTGTTTATTCACTTCTAATCTTGTTTCCTCTTGATATTTGCCACCTTGCGTTCTATAGATACACAAGTCAACTAGTGTAATTAATCTAGTCATTGGCATATAAGATCATGTATCCTAACCGTGTACCAAGTTCTTGACTTATTATTATTCATACAACACCTAGAGTATTCTCTTCTACTAGATTACACATCGGTCTCATGCCGATCCACTTATCGCATTCAACAGTCGGTTTTATACCGAGTCACAAATCACATAATACGTCACAGTATTACTTCAAGTAATGTAACACAATCATGACACTTGTACTCTACGTACAATAATAGTGTTTGCAGCATGTGTACCATGCGCTACGTACTCCAACGTACGGTATGTTTAAGGCGTTCTACCCCCCTTAAAAGGATTACGCCCACGTAATCTACGAATATATATCATCTTGAAGTAATAAGTTCAAGATGTTCCATTCCTGTGGATCTATTCGTGCACTACTGTGTTACATATTTCATTACCCCCCTTTTTTTCTAGGGTCGGCTTTAGTCCATCTGGCTATACAGCCTATCTCGGTTAGGTGTATGTTTATTTATATACGGTTTGATCGGGAGATGTAAACACATCATTTGTTTTCCCCAAACCTGCTAGGCATGTCAAACCTATGCAATATATGGGCCCACTCGCTCCGTAAGCAGTATGTCCAACTACTTTATGGTTAGTTTACCTCTTTTAGGTAGTAGTTTTATGTCGGTTTCGACTCCACGTGACGGTGTTTTCTACACGGTCTTCCATAATTATGGGAATGGAGTAAGTTATTCACTGTGTGGTATTGTTTGTTACACACTTTTATTATTTCAATTAGCTATTTATTTATTCTTTCTGTTTCCTATACATGTTCATGGTATTTGTTTGTAGTAATTTACTTTAAATGTCAAAACGAGTCTAATATGCGCAACTAACTGGCGCCTCAAGACTCAAAGTTTTTCTCTGAGGAATGAGTTCATTCCGTAGGTACCTTATAGGTCCTCTTTTGCTGGTGTGAACTCGAATCCCTAGTGTTTTGGTATTTTAGTACCCACACGTATGGTTCATCCCTTTCTCGATTAGGGGAATCCATTAGTTTATCTGGTCTTTCATGTTCTAATTCATACTAACATAATTGGGTTAACAGTTATTCTAATGGTTTGTTTGTTGCGCACCATGTACCAGTCGATTAGACGGTTATCCGCTATTGTGGTTTGCATGGAGTATCTAATCTCTAGTTTAGAGTATCTCTCATAACGCTCGTTTTCGCCCTTCGTCTGTTGTAAACATACAGTACGACTGTGGGTTTTAGCTTGGTATTCATTTTTGTTCAACCTAATTGGTACTAACATACTAACGTTTATGGCTTGAGCATGTGGTTATTATTATTTAACGCGACATCATCGCGGCGCCCTCAGCGCGTGGTATAATTCTCTCTGTGCCCCTTTTGGGTAGCATCTATCATCACAAAGGTTTCTCTAATATAACTTCCTTAGATACCTCAATTCCTCTTTTCATTCATGAATTCAACTCGCCATTACCATTAAATTGGCCTTAGTTTCCTCGTTTACTAAAATCCCCAAAACTTATGTTTAACTCCTCCTCTGTGGAGTTGCGACCTTATGTCACTTTATTCTCAAGCTATCCTTGATTTTCCTAACCTTGCTAGTTTGACTGAGATCTCTCTCGTCATTACATGGTTTACCTAGTCAGGGTTCCAATCGCTGACTTAGACACAGAGTTGATTGCCTCCTGGGTCCTACACCACTCGTTTACATGCATGGGGTACCATACTGATACATTACTACTTACCCAACTAACTTCATATAGTTCGTCAGGCCCACAAGCTCCTAGGAGTGCGGTCGTCCCATGTCTCGTTTAGTGCACTCGTAGCGTTCGTACCCGGTGATTATCGTACTCTTAGTCCTGGTAACTTATGTTTGAGTAGCTATGCTGCCAATTCTTAACCTTTAATGTCAGAATGGCCCTAATATTAGATTCTATGGTTTCTTTTATTAATGTATATTTCCCTTACTTTCTCTTAAGATAGGTGTTTGCGACTTATCGCCCTGATTCTGGTTTCCACATGTTCGTCATCTGGTATTTGTGGGTGGGGATCAGTAACTACCCGTTATCTCCCGTTCACTCCTAGGCTGTTAACGCCTTCAGACATGAGTTTTCAGTATGCGGATTCCACCCAATCTATTGGGTTGCACCATATGGTGTTTCCGGATTCCATGATAAAGGTTGACACCTCGGGTTTCCTGTCTTATGGTAGTCTCGTTAGTCTGATATTAATCAGTACTTGTGATTCATCACCCTTTTTCCCCTAGTTTTGGGTCACTTTGGTGGTACTAAGGTATCCCTCCGTAGGCCTATGCCATACGATATTCAGACTCAATACTTATTCTGATAGTCAAATGACTGTTAATCTTGTTATTTAATTTATTCCTAGTTGGTTTTAATACTTTCTCCTGAGGTTACAATTGGGTGTCCACAACTTAGTGGTTTCCGCTAATCATTCCTCTTCATTGTGTGGTCCTTACTCTTATTCAACTCATATCCTCCATCCTCTTTGAGGTAACGGTATCTTCCGTCATCAAGCAATTTTCACTTTTTAGTTTATATCCACTGCCCTCCATACGGGAGTCTAGCAGCATAATGGATCACGACACCTCCGGCGTGTATGGTGCGGGCGTTACATCGGCCCCTTTTTTTTTGCACGTTCACATCTGCCTACTATTATTTTTTAAAAGGTCCTGCCTCATATAGCTCACTTCTTGCCCTCTGGCAATGTTCAATCGTAGTGGTTTAACCACGAGTGTCACGCACTCTCTAAATATGGTTATGCTGGTCCTGAAGACCCGTCACTCCCCACCGGTATTGGTTGACGTTTAATGTCCATACCGGCACTGGGGTTAGACTTGTAGGCACTAATTATTGTTATTCTCGTTTACTCTCCTTTTTATTTTTACTAAATGGGTGTATTGTTATTATTTTGGTTTAATGGTCAGACCGGCTAGGTCTTCTCGAGGTTCTATCGACCTCAAACCCAAGGGTTTCATACCCCTGCCCTTAAGAAGGTTGTGTCCTGCTTTATTGCATTACGGACTTACATAAGATTTAGTGTTTTATCGGTAACCGCCTGGGCCACCACGTCCTTTAGGGTTAGTTTACTGTTGCTGCACTTGCTGTAGCAAGTGCGCAAGGTAGGTTGAAATTTAGTACTTTGGTTAGTGTGGCACTTGCAGTGGCAAGTGCGCCATGCAGCCTGCGCCACCGGTACGGTGTGTCAGTGCAGTGCTATTCCCTAGTCGGGTTCCTGTTCATGTCAGAAATTCTTATTCAAATTTATATGGTCTCACTCCCGCACTCGTTCCACAAGCTTGTCATGGTAGTAAGGTCTTACTTTCCTCACGAGGCGTTGCATGATAGCAATTTAACGAGTTCTTGTTCCTACGGTTCTTAAGACTTCTCCTCATGCACTTCGGGCCATCTTGAACCTTCAGTGTTGCATGGTTTTAGAGTTACCCGGTTGGATGGGACTTCAAAAGGTAATTCCTTCCTTCTGTCACATATCTTTTAAACTAATCATTACCCGTCGTTTCCACTCCTTTTCCCCAAGCGCACTGACCCGTGCTTTCTTGGATATAGGACAGGGTTGTTTTGCTTTATAGCAAGCGAACCCCATTAGTCCTATGGAAATTATCTCCTCAACCTTGTTTTAATATTCATTTAATACTCATATGGTAGGCATTATGCCACAGCTCATCATAACTTAAAGTCTTATTCTCTATATTTAACATAATTCTCATAGCATCCACATCGAGTCTTTCCGAAGGAGAGTTATCTCCGTGGTGTTTCTCATTTCATTGTCTCACTAGATAGTACCCAAGGTACGGGCTGCGGCGGGTGGGGTACCATTGCAAATTCCCCGGGATGTTCTCCCATCAAGTGCGAGCGGTTCATACCGTCCTCGCATTACTTGGGTTGCTGAACCTTCACCACCATCCGCTGCTCCGTGTTCTTCCTTAGTACTGTTACCCAGACCTCTCCCTGACATAAGTCAAGAGGACGGGTTAAACCTCAACTCGGTCTAATACTGCAGTCTCGGTCTTTTAATATTGAAGTGCCTCTACGGCTATGGTGTGCAAGTCTTAATCATTGCATCAACCCCGCAAGGTCACGTATCCTCACAACGTTCCCCATATCCCCATAACCTATGCTCACTGTATAAATCCTACTATCTCTTGTTATCAGAGCGGTACTCCGCTCTGATACCACTTTTGTAACACCCCTACTCTAATTGGCTCCTAATCATCTTACTTAACAATATAATCGCAGCGGTAATCTCAACAATTCAACTACTGGTGTCACCGTTCTTACTCGCCCATGCGAGTAATAACGTGCTTCCTGATATATTCTTACATACGAAACATTTTCTCGCAGTGACAACAAGAGATAGATCTAAACTTCCCAAACCAAAATATAATACATTCACAGTGAGCTTTCTAAGTATCCAAAACCTATACACGTTTCTAGGTTCGTATCAAAATGCAACAGTGCATGTTCGAATAACTGTAATCATACTACCCAGCGCGTCACTCTCTTTGCCGACACCGGAAGTTGCATACCTGCAAAAATGGTAGTTGGTGGTATGGAATCAGCCCCTGCTGAGTATGTTATTACCTGACTGTCATGCACCCTCGGACCATTCAGTTATTTGGTCGAGAGCATGCAAACCATTTTCATACAAATAGTTTAATATTAAAACTGTAAAGCAACATTATATTTTGCAGTAAACTCAAATAACAAATAAGCCCCCGGCTCCACACATCGCATCGTAATAGACCACTAAAAGAGTTATAACGCTTATATGAGTTCGTAGACTCCACTCCAACAACACCTGAAAGTCATAGTTGAGTACGTCGACTAGTTCGACGAACAATCCACAAAATCCACACACGAGCACAGTGACTCGACTCATCCAGTTCACACACAGATATAAGTACAGTTTATTTAATTAATCCAGTTCACAACACACTTATGAGTACAACGACTTATTCAATCAACACCACCAACACCACACATAACCACACAGCATAACCAATGAACAACAAGGCGAAACAATGAGAATTATAAACGAGTATGAACCTCATCTTTGGCATGCACGCCCAAATAATGTTCGCCTAATGTACGAGTTATTGTAATCGTTCGTAATTGTTCGGTCATGTCTAATGACAACGTCTCATTAGAACGACGTGTCTCTAAGTTACCCATCTCTTTGGCGGGTCACCCACGGCAGTAGCCACTCCAGCGGTAGAGTCTCCGTCCTACGAACAATCTGTAGTTCGTTGGAAATTTATCCTGATACTTACGGTTACCACACGGTATCCTAGTATCGTTAATGGATCACATTTCACAGTAAGAGCCACATCCTCTTGATAACTCATCTATACCATCGCATCGTTTTATTACTTTCCTTAACACGATAGACTAAGGTCGTTAGTCTAATCCCGAGTATGTCGACTCGGAATCCAGTGTTAGATACGAGAGCGGCGTTAAAGAGGCCAATGCTCCGTATATAAGTCTCAGATATATATATATATCTCATTATCCTGATGCTACAATGTTTACTTACGTTCCTTATATTACACATATAAGATAGCATCACTGCCGCTAGTTCGTTTTATAATATGTTCATATATACGAACAGTACTGTTATCGCACAACAGTAATAATACAGCAGCATTAATACACAACTCAAGCATATTAATTCACACAAGCAGACATTCAATCTTATCACAGATTTTCACACAATGTCTGAACTGAGGAAATCCTCAGAGACAATCAAGCCACATAAATAACATACCGTTCACCCTGGTGTATTACGGTGGAGTATGAATCAGCAAGATCCTATGCTCCGTGTGTCGTCTCTAACAGTCTATACAATACATAATGCTACTGATTAGCATACTGTATAACAACACAAAATTCTACGGTACCCCGTACCGTCACTAATAACTCCCGGTTAACCCCCGTTATTAACTGTCAATGTTGGTCGGGCTTTCGGTTTAACTCGAGATTGGAAAAGTGTTACATTACATGCGTAGTCTTATCTCGTATATTAACATACTTATTGTTGGGCTTTGTTATCGCATGTAACTTGAACGTATATTTGTAGATCGTATAGTTGTTTCTTTATTGCATGTATGATTCTTCGTCATGCACTACACATCCTACCTTAGTATTTATTTTTCTAAGGTTAGTTTTTCCAAGTGTAACGTTGTATAATTCATATGTACAAATACTTTGAATATATAAATCCTCATTATTTCATGTACATTCTTAACATTAGAATTCCATATCCAATGTTTATAATTCTTTTCCCTTCATCTCTTATCATTTTAATTGTGGTAACACACATAGTTATTGAACTATATTATTTTCCACACTATGACATATATTTATTTATATATATGCATTATAGGGCTATTTATTATATGGTAAGTCATTATAATATATATTCATTCTTTTGATGAATACCTCTTATATATAAATGTTATAGCTCTTATAACATAAAAACCATATTATAAATTTCATTCCAAAATAGTAATATTTCCGAACCGCGCCTATAATTCCCAAATATTTACAAAATCCACCACATAATTTATATAATGTTATATTATAGTTATATAACATATATTATGACATTTAAGTCATTAAAACAATTATAACCTATAGTTATATTTTGTTATAAAATCCAAACAGCACTTAAACTCTCGGTTTTTAATTAATTCCCAAACTTCCATAACTTACAAATCAATCCCAAAAATATATTCCATTGTTACACTTATAATGTATACCTTATTTATAATCCTTAAACCTTATATATTTATAACCCATAGTTATAATTTCTCCAAAATACCGAGCAGACCCCATGGTCTATTAAATTTAATTTCCACCACCTAACTTTCTATATTCACCAATTTACCCCATTTTTTAAACATATAGTTTTCTAATATCACCAAAACTATATATTATACATGTATCTTCATAAAACCTTATATAAAATCCCAAAAATTACCAAACCATACAAAAGGTTATAAATATCATTATTAACCTTATACTTTTCTAAATCTCGGTTTACCACATATGTTACCCATGTGTAACAATGTTATGAAATATCTTATAATATACCTAGATAATTCATATAAACTCCAAATTTACCCAAATCAACTTCTAAAAATCCCTAATAATCTAAGGTTTGTACTAAGCTCCATTTAGTACCCCTAGTTTTCGGAAATCACAATACCCCCAAGACTTATAAATCTTTTACAATTTAATTACTATCTTAATATAAGGTAGTATTTTAATTCCTAAATTCTCCAAACTTGGTCAAGGTCTCCTACATAGTCAACTTGACTACTAATACCAATTGGGACCCAAACTTTCGGTAATTACCAACAACACCCCATACTTTTCTATTTTTACAATTTTTACCCAAAACTTTATAAAAATTTATACTTTTTATTAAATTCATTTAAAAACCCTAAATTGCTCTTAATTTACCCACGGCTTTCTAATTCCTTAATAATTACGAATTGGCCCAACTTAATTATAAGCATAAATAAAACTAAATAAGCTATAAACTTAAATTAAAATGGCCTAATGACATGGCCTTATTACAACCTTGAACTTGCAAAATAAATTACACAATAAATGTCTCAAAATATCACATATATATTCGGCCTCACTTAGGTTTAATTATTTTCCACATAATGTCATAATTTGACCATTATGTTAATAAATCCCTTAAATGACTAGCTTAATTTATCTTAGCCATTTTTTCCATTTTTAGGTCAATATGACCTATATATATACATTCACTCTCGGCCATATATATATATATGCTTAAAAATTACAAAAATCATAAGTTTAAGGTGTTTATACCTTGATTTATCCTTGTATAGGCTCGGTCACTTGTAGGAAAATTCACCACTTGATTTAGACATGTTTAATACACAAAAACAAGATATGGTTACACTCCAAGCTTGAGCTTAACCATAAGGAATAATTAATGTAAAGATTTAGGCAAAAATCACCTTAAAAATGCAAGGAAGTTCTAGGTATTTTCGACCTGAACCAAACACACCACAAGGTGTTAGATCTACCATATTAACATAGGAAATAGTTAGATCTCGAAATCCTACCTTGTTATTAGGTTTTACCTTGGAAAAATGCCTTAAAAGAGAGTATTTCTCTTGGATCTCGGTCACCCTTGCTCCAAATGGCTAACCAACAGATCCTATATGAAAAGGAGAAGAAGATGAGGCTATGACCAAAGTTTCACAGCCAAACTCGAAGGGAATCAAAAGTTATGAGCTTAAAGCACATTTTACCTTAAAATGTAGATTTGAACACCTTGGTCCCTCTACTGGTCTCAGCCGAGTTTAGCTCTTGTTCTAACCTTAGAACACTGATAATAAGCCATAGGAATTGATGAGCCACGAAATTTAGGTGTTGGTAGTGAAGAGATGAAGAAAAAGAGCTAAAAATGGCATTAAACACTTACATTAGGAGCTTAGGAGCTAGACTTGCCTTCCATGCTCAAGAACAAGCTTTGAGAGCTTGAGAGGAAGGAGAGGGCTCGGCTGGGATGTGCAGATCGGACAAGGAAGGAAGGAGGAAGTGGGAAAGGTAAGTAAAATTTGAAATAATGTAAAAAGTAACATTATTTTGGAAAAGTCGTATTAGGTAGCATTATTTGTCAATCAATTATGCTTGCCTCTCCTCTCTTATTGAAGGACCCTCTCTAGGCTGTAAGCAGCGGCATGAGAAATGGTCCAAACAAGGGGTCAATTTATGACCATTGACCATTGATTGGTCAATATTGATCATGCGGGCCCATTAGGAGCATTTTAGTTAATAATTATAGTTTTAAATTTCAACAAAAGTCATTAATAATATTAAATTTTAATATGTAATAATTGAGTAAAGGAATTCTGTTCAAAATTTTTCTCCGGATTAAATTCCTAATATGATATATCATATGATTATATACCATATTAAGGATAATTATAATTTTAAGCCATAAAAATCAATTAAATGGCAATTTCACAAAAAAAAAAATGCTTAAGGAGTTTTAGCGCACAATTTTTTGTCAAGGTGTATCTGAGCTTAGTTATCCTTGGAATGGTTTTTTGTGTTCCTGAGTCATTATAATAATTAGGAATCCACTTGGATCTCATTGAGGTAACAATCTTTATGGTGTTTAAAGAACATTTTTGGCTTTATACCGAACATCTTAAGGCGTGTTTTGCCTGTGAGATTTTTTAGATGTTCCCAATAATATTTAGATATTTAATAATCATTCTTAGATCATTAATAGATCATTTAATTATATTTTAAGATTAGGGTATTTCGTGGTGTTGTAACACCGGCGTGGTGTTACCACCACATCGATCGGGAGAGAGCACGAACCATACCTTATTAGGGTGGGATACTCTTCCTTGTGTGACGCGTTTGGGGCGAAACCCCGGAACAAATCGTGCGGCCTGCGTGCCAAGCGGACAATTCACACATGTGGGTTGATTGGGCTGGGCTGTCACAGATGGTATCAGAGCCAGACCCAGGTCGGTGTGGGTCCAGTGAGCCCGTGAGGGCACTGGGCTCCTTAAGGGGGGTAGGGGTGTAACACCGGCGTGGTGTTACCTCCCACATCGATCGGGAGAGAGAGCACGAACCATACATTATTGGGTGGGGATACTCTTCCCTTGTGTGACGCGTTTGGGGCGAAACCCCAGGAACAAATCCGTGCGGCCTGCGTGCCAAAGCGACAATATCACACATGTGGGGTTGATTGGGCTGGGCTGTCACAGATGTTTCCTCGTTTTGTTCACGGATTATATCTGTCCTGTCTAAATGCCTTATATCTAGTGGTGTAATGTTGTGTGAATCTGATTACTCTGAATTCTATTTATGTCCTGTTAGATGGACTTCTACTTCTGGCTTTGTTAAGGAAATTATCTTTCCCTTTGTTTAAACTTGGGATTTATCATCTATTTCTGCAAATGTTTTGAGCATGCTGGCTGATGAAGTTAGTCATCTACTAGGCATGGTGTGTGCTCACCCCTACTTTTACTAACATTGCAGATTGATCATCGAGGGTCGCCATGATTCTGGAGCTTAGCTTGATAGCTCGTATTTGAGATTGATATGTTTACATTTTAGACTTTATAGCCTTCGGGCCTTTGACTTACTCATTTAGACTCCTGACATATGTTTTGGAGATTTGTATTGACATTTAGTTATTTCGACATACTTTGATTATATTTTTATACAAGTATTAGTTTGGAGCCATACGTTATTAGGTTGTAATACGTGGCGGGTGTAAGTCCCTAATCCTAGGCCAGTGTTGGGGTCGTTACAGAATCCAAATTCAATTTATTTTTTAAAATCCAATAATTATGATATAGGCCATTCTTTGTGGATTATGAAAACAAGTTTACTTGACCTACTCACTTTTTCTCTTTATACATCACATACAGCTGTGTATATAAACTATTTTTACTTTCTCTTACCTACATTTTCCTCAATTTTCTAACTTCAACTGATATATTAGCTACAAAATCATCTTTACAAAAGAATTAGGCTATACTTACCCATACTAAAAAATCCTGTTGGGCACCTTCTCCTAAATGGTCCGAAGGTGGCCAACGTGACCGATAGATCCGGAATTGGTGGGATCGGACCGGAACCGGGTTGAACCGGAATCGGTTGGACCCGAAACCGGTGGGATCAAACCAGAACGGTCTGAAGCGTATGCAAGCGAATCCGAATACACCTTGAAGATTTAACACCGAACGGAACCCAGATCCGGAACTGTCTAGAATCCGTTGGAACCGGAACCAGTATATTTAGTGTAAGGAAGGAAGAATACGAAGAACTGGAACCCACCCCCCCAAATTGGTCAAAAGAACTGTCAATTCTCATCTCCCTTATGAAAAATTAAAAAAAAACGAAAAGTTTGAAAAAAATCATAAATATTTGAAAAAATTTCAAATTTTGAACGGAAATGCAATAGATAAAGAATAGCCGAAACCAATTTATTGATCGAATCTAAAATGAATACATACTTCAGAGTTAGAACCGGAACCGCCTCGAAACCACTAGTATCTGTTTCTGAATCCAAATACACAGTAGTGGCGGGACGCAAAGGGGGGGTGGCGGGGGGTCCGGGCCCCCGAAACTTGTTAAAAACTTTTAAAATTTTTATAAATTTTTGAAAAATACAAAATAACATAATGTTTTAAAGAACAATACTGTCAAAAAATTTTTTTGCCCCCTAAACAAAATTCTGGGTCCGCTACTAAATACACATGTTATGTAAGTGGATGGGAACCGGTGGGAATAGCTATAGGCCCGTTCGGAGCTTTTGTGATAAAGCTTGGTTTGCAAGCTTATCATAAATCTTCCTCTAGTTAGCTATAGTTAACTAATAGTGGTTAGACAAAGTGTACAAGTGGTGGGACCAATTAATCAGTTAGACAAATAAAAAAAAATGACATGTGGCAAAACATTAATGAAAAAGCTATTTCAAGTAGATTAATGTTGTTATAGAACAGTCCCATACTTGTTACCAGCTACACGCTCCGAAAGCTTTCTTCTCACTCACAATCCGCACCAGCACACGCCATTTCCCTTTCACATTTCTTTCCACTCCACTTCTCCCTCATCTCTCTTTTAAGGTCATCATGTTCTGGTACTTCCTTACTTTCCATCTCCTTCTCCTTCCTTCTCTCTCAGGCTTCGCTGTTCTGTCCATTCTCTCTGTTTCAGGTCATCTTTCTTTCCTTGCTGCTGTCCTCTAGGATAGTATCTCCATATATTGTTCGTTTTATTTCGATCTGCACAATGCTATACTTGCAACTGAACCTAGATAAAGCTTCGCTTCTTTTGAATCTTTCCGGTTCTGATTCGTCTTCGTTCCGATGAAGATTGAACTGACCTCACTACTTTGTTGCTGTTTGTGAACTGCTCTAGATCTGAGTTGTACGAATTCCATCAGTAGAATAATATGTGTGTTAATTCTTCGATGCATTAGACTGTTGACATTTAGCAAACTGCTATTCTAGATTCCACATTTGTTAACCAAATTTAATCAAGTTATGACCTTGGATTTACAGTTTGGAGTTTGTTCTTGATCTAATCCGTTCCTGTGGACATTGATCCACTCACTGCTTCCTGTATTTAATATTGAAACAACTGTTAATGCTGATAATGATGTTTGCTTATTCTTCCTTATCTATGCCAGTTTGCGAAGATCTGCTATCCTTCGTTTTCTCCGCTGTAGAATAAATAAAAAATTTCTCCTCGGTTGTCATACTTTAAGCGGAAATGGGTATTAAGCTGACTTGAATTTTCCGTTTCTGTAATGGAAGCTTATAGTCGGATGGGCTTATACTATTTACTCACAAGTCCTAATTTTCCCACTGGATTGTTTGTGCAGAGGCCCTAAGAAACATCAGCTTTATGTATCATCCCTTGAAACCATTGTGCTTATTCTCCAAACATCTCAACATATTGAATAGATTCTGAATTTTCTTTCGGTATATGATTTTCCGCTCTACTGATGAATTAAGCCAAATTCATACCTAGCTGTTGCTTGTACAGGCTTCTGTAGGATCACTACAAACCTCAAACAGTCCAAAGATGGATAAACTCATTCTTTTCATGGTTGCCATCACACTCCCATTATCTCTGGTCTCCGCCAAGGGCAAACCAGTTGAAGTGCTCACTCCAGCCCCAGCTCCTGCCCCAGACTACGTCAACATCACCCACCTTCTCTCAGTCGCCGGTCCATTCGATACGTTCCTCAGCTACCTCCAATCTACAAAAGTCATTGACACTTTTCAAAACCAAGCCAACAACACCGCACAAGGAATCACCATCTTCATCCCCAAGGACAGCGCATTCTCCTCCCTCAAAAACCCATCACTTAAAAATCTCATCTCACAGCGGATCAACTCAAATCCCTCTGCCTCTTCCACGCCATGCCACAGTACTACTCCATGTCAGACTTCAAGGATCTAAGCAATCGCAACCCTGTCAGCACATTTGCCGGCGGGCCCTACACCTTGAACTTTACCGACAAGTCAGGGACTGTGTACATCGACTCGGAGTGGACCCACACCAAGGTGGCTAGCAGTGTGCTCTCCACTGCTCCTGTCGCCCTCTATGAAGTGAGCAAGGTACTTCTGCCGGTTGCTATCTTTGGTACAGATATCCCCCCCGCTGCTGCTCCTGCTCCGGTACCTGTAGCTGAGCCTGTCGCTGATTCTCCATCCGAGGCAGCAAAGAGCCCCACTTCAAGCTCTGATTCGTCTTCAGATCCATCTTCTCGGTCATCTGCCACTGGTTCCTTTGTTGCAAGTGCTTGGAGGCCGTTGATACTAGGACTGCTGGGTGGGCTTGCGTTTTTCTCGTGAGGTTAATGGGAATTGAAGTTCGAAATTCTCCATGTATTTTTTTGGGTATCGTTAGATGATTGTTTTCATTGCATTTCATTCGAGTGATTTTATTATTTTCTTTTTGAAAGGCATTCGTCGTGTTGACCGTGTGATCTATTTATTCTTACGATTGGCGAATCATTTGCTGTGTATGTGTATGTGAGGCTTGTGCTATTTTCTCGAAAATTTAGTAGTGGCATCAAATGTCATGGTTGAGTTTATGATAAACATTTAAGCTTGTGCGTGTTGTCTTTCCACAATCTTGTTTTTTTTTTTATTCGGGAAGTTTTGGCTGGCTGGTTCTGAATTATGTTATCATCTACCATATTATGTTGCGTCATTGTCAATAAATAAATTGCTATTTCTTTTTTTGGTGGCAAAACACGGAAGCAATGCCTCATCTACTATTATTAAGAGTGATCAGGTCCTCAGCTAACTAAGGAAGGATACAAGAGGGAGGGTGATCATTACATTCATGCCCTGGTTACCAGCAAGGCTATCTTTAGGAAGCAAATCTGCTGCTTTGTTACTATTTCTAGGGCTATAAATTACCGAGGTTGTCCAATCAATCCTAAGAAATTTGTTACATTCAGAAGTGATGGGGAAACAAGGATGATTCCTGGGACAATTTTCTATCAGTTGTACTAGCAACAGAGAATTTGAACAAAAGATGATTCTGTCCAATATCCTCTCCCTTGCAATTTTTAAAGCCTGAAGCTTCTGCCTGTATGACCCCCATCCTACAAAATTTGCGCTAAAACCCACTATCCATAATCCATTTTGGTCGCGACAAACACCTCCAATAGCAACTAGTCCTGTGACCTGGTTAACAGCACCATCCCAGTTAGACTTGAGGAAGTTCACTGTAGAGGGGAGACCAGACTTTTGCGCCCCCATGAACCTCGCAATTTCTGTCATCCAGAGCCTCCTAGCATGTGGTATTGCAAATACTCCAAGCTCTTCTGTTATTATAGCAAGCCTCCATCACCCTCTAGAGAGGCATAAACATTTCCTGCTCTTCAATAAAAGCCTTTCTATTCCTCCACGTCCATAGGAGGTGACAAGTAATAGGAAATACACTGGTCCATTTATATCTAAAAGCCCGATGTCCTTCTTGCCCAGTTAGATTAAGCACTAACCAATCCAAAAGCTGCTCGCCATAAAAAACCTGCTGCTTGTCTGCAGGAATAAGTTTATCCCATATTTTCCTAGCTACATGGCAATCCCGAAGAATGTGAAGAAGAGTCTCCTCCTGACCGCAGTAGTGACATGATTTGTCTTGAGTTAAACCTAAGCAAAACCTTCTTGAGTTTGTCATTAGCTTATCTAGAGCAGTGTGCCACAAAAATACACACGCACCCTTCCTTGAGTAGGAATCCTCCAAATCTTTTTAAATATAGTAGTCCTCGCAGCAGCTTGAGGAGAGCAGATATTATTGGCACTAAGGAGAGTACAAGAAGAAGAGTCATAATATTTTCCAGAAGTATTCATATCCCAGAAACATAGTCGTCACCAGCATTAGGGAATACAATCTGCCCTTCAAAAGTTTGCTTCAAACAAGGAGGGAGCAAATGTAGAAACAACTCCCATCGCCAGCCAACCCCTTCCGACCTATATACAGATACAGGGTCAGTCAGAAGATGAGGCGGAACTCGGGTAGCAATGGAGCACAAATCAGTCTCACTAATCCATTTGTTTGTCCAAAATCTAACTACCTTGCCATTATTGGCAATCCATTGAAACCCTTGTTGTAAAACAGAAACACACTTCCTGATCTTTTACCAATTTATTGACTAGTGTTTCACATCAGGGTTAGGGTATCTTCGCTTAATGATAATGTGACTGTAACACCCCATTGTCATAAACACTTGATTATCCTCTTAAACCATCAGAATTTGCAACGGAAATATAAAATCGTTTGGGTGCTACCGCTGCATTCCTCTCATAGGAATATTAAGGCTAAATCACTTCTTCAAAAATATAATCTTTCAAAAATTTGGACATGACCTGTCAAGACATGTCTTCAAATCTATATACAAATTTATGCACTGAAACATGCTTACTAAAACATAACCACACGGGCATGATCAACTAGTGGCTCCTGAAAGGTAGTACCTGCACATTTACAAGGTAGCCTAGACCATGTGTCCTTACACTTGGTCATCATCTAATGCATTGCTCCAATTAAAAATGAGAAAAGGCTAATTAAACTTGATAGACAAACATACATCAAGAGAGTTAAATACTATCAACGGAATGTCCTTCTTCAACAAGGTCGGACGCGCAAAGCTCTCCTCCTGAGTTAGACCGATTATTGTTTCAACTCTGCGAGAAATGCTAAGAGTTGAGATTCTACCGACACTTTAGCACAAGGGTTTCCAAAAGGAATTTGACCATGAAATTTAAACCATGTGTAAAGGATGATATTTCTGATTTTTCCAAGGTGGAGTCAAATTTTTTAGATATTGGAATATTTGTAAATTCAATTTCTCTTCAAATTCAACCATAAATTACTAGAAAATTTTTGGAAATTCAAAAAATCAAAATTTCAAAACTATCATGCCCAAAATGTCATCCTCTATCATGGGTTAAAATTTGGAAGCATTTTGAGTTGATCTAAGCCATTTTTGAAGGAGAGAGAAATCTAATAGAGGGCTTAAGGGCCTTGAAAAATTATGAAAACGCCCCTGAAGATGACTAAGCTGTCCCTAGCACTCCGAAATGTGCCGATCGAACTGGGAATCCTTACTACTTGACCAAACTACCTTTTAGCACCTGCATCTCAAGAGACTCTCTTCCGGGGGATTAAAATATTGGGTATAACACTCGGGGATACCGGTCTCTAGAGCATGGATCTCAAACATGGATATGACCTAGACGACTTCTAGGTATCTGCGTAAGACCTCGAAGGCAGCTGTGTAAATAATGAATTCTTCATAACCTAAGATTATACTTTAAGGTATTGATTAAAGATTTAATCACATAATGGAGAGCCTATGTATGATATGGAAATCCAGTTAGTCTTTGACTGCTGGTTACGCATAGTGATCACTAGAGTATAACATCCAGATCAGACTTACTCTTGTTAAATTCCAACGAGCCCAAATAGATCGTTGTTCGGAGTGTACTACCATTGGTACCTGGCTTCAGCCTTTCATTGACCCCTTTATTAGGCAAGTGGAAGTCCCAGGATCTACCGATCCTTAGCAATGAGCACCTTTGTGTGTACGTGGGATGACTGTCCAGTGAGAACTAACTACAGGTTGTCCTAACATGACGCTCAACTGATGATAAGAGTAAACGTTGATATGAGTAACGGGCCTTGAAGGCAGAGTAGGAATACCTTCGCTGAAAGAAATTACTTGTTTTACGGTATTTACTTGTTATTGTACATTGGATAATGTACGTTGTGTGATGTATGTTGTGAAACGTGTTGTTATATATGTGAATTGCTATGTGTTTACTCATGCTATTTACTGCTTTCACTAAGAACTGTAAAATGAACTAGCATGTAATTAACCACATTTTAAGATGGCTAAAATAACCTAAGTGACCTAAAGGGTCTAGGATTACACTTTAGCATATTCAGCGTTTTGGAGCCTATACGGCACCACATTACAGGTACTTGATCGTGTTACAAAGCCAGAGTGCGGGATCTCGGGTAGAGGACCTTTTGTCTTTGTACTCGCATCTTTGGACTTATATTGTATTGATACGTTACGATGGTAGACTTGAGACTTTAGATAGTAGCTCACTGGGTATACTTTTTGGGGAATTAGTTAGCGGCATACCTTCGATCATACCATAGGAATGACATTCCGCTTTTGAATTATTGGTATAGATAGGTAGGCTGCTTACTATCGATTAACTATGTATCCTCGTCATCACGGTGGTTATTGTCATACTATAGATTAGGTTGTAGGAGTAGACGCTTCGTTATTCGCATGGGCGATTAACGACGAGTAACACCCGGGTTTAATGTTTATGTTATAATTTCCGATGCGAAGACTTTTATTCGGCTACGATTCATGTTTGTTAATCTTATATTAAGAGCGTAATTAAAGGGGGGGGGGGTGTTACAAAAGTGGTATCAGAGCGAAGTACCGCTCTGATGACAAGAAATTCGGATTAAGACAGTGAGCTTAGGACTTGGGAAATGGGAAATTTTTATGAGGTACAAGACGACTTGTCATAATTAATTTACATTCTCGTAACAGAAATTACGTGATATACTAGCTCTAAGGGCAATTCAATATCCACTATTAGTGTACGATAAAGTACCAAGTAATTATGCGACATCCTGTACTACAGATGTTGGGTAGATCTAGAGGCTGCGGAGCCGGCCGAGGGGGTGGCAAGGGCCCCGCGATTCCAGGCATTGCTGAGACAGTCGCTGCCCTCCTTACTCAGCTAGGAGCACATATTAGAGGAGCACCAGCCCACCCACTACCACCCAAAGAGACGAACTGGATGAAGTTCGTCTCCGAGACTTGACCACCGACATACTCTGGGGAGTCAAACGCCGCAGCTCTAGAGCGCTTCATCGTAGAGCACGAGAAGGCCTACGAGGCCTTATGAGTGCCAATTGACCAGAGGATCGTCATTTCAACCTTCCACCTGAAGGATGCTGAAATACCCCAAACTAATTAAACATGGATTAAACATATAATCACATTAATTAAGGCCTAAACATGTCTTAAAAGTCAACTGAGAACAACAGTGGTCAACACAAAGCAAGATATTGCACCCTTTAACTGTTTAGGGTAAATAAATACCCAAATGAACTTCTTAGGACCTAAAACTTTGTCCTAAGCATATTAACACATAACTAAACATACTACAATCGTTGGACAACACTCCAACACAAAGAACAAGCATTTACATGCTTCAAGGTCAAGTAGGGCAAAAATGTGCTCTAAGAAAACCTTAAAGGTCTTATGACCTCTAAATGATATATAATTGGATTCCTATGATCAATTATCATGAAAGGAACACAAAAAAATAGTTCTCAAAGAAAACTGAGCTCAGAAACACCTTGCGACACAAAATGTGCACTAAAATACCTTAAAACACGTTTTTTGTATGAGCTCTAAGATAATGACTTTTTGTCACTTTAAAGACTAGAGTATATTCTTTATAAAATTAATGTGACATGATAGACTATATTATAAAGTCTAAATCAAAGTTTGAAAATAAAATCAAAATGGGTAATTTTGGATGAATAGTACCCAAAAATAACATTTAATTACTTATTATTAACTATGGTCAAATGTCATCCATTGACCATGCCCAGCAATGCCGACCTCCTTAAGCTGTCACAACCACTCATTAATCAATCCCTAAACAAATATCTAGCTAATCTAATGACTCACCTATTACTATTCATAAAGTAACATTAAATTAACTTATAAGGCAAAACTAGCTTATTCTTCTCATTTTCTTTCTTCCCTGCCTACACAAGCAGCCTCCACTCTCTCTTTTGCTTCTCCTTACCGTAGGAAGACACCATATACGAGGTAAAACCTTGCTAAGACAGAGGAGAACACCTTGCTACATAGGTAAGCTTATTAAGCCATTTTATGTTCATTCTCTTCACATTTCTTCCTCTTTTCATGGAGCTAAGCATCAACCATTTCCATCCATGGTTCTAGGTTGTTTTGGAGGTTAAAACATGAGTGATTCTCGGCTGTAACAAGGGAAGGAGAAGGGAAGTTCTAATCTTGATCTTTTAAGGTAAAAATGTGCTTTAAGCACTTATCTTTTGATTCTCTTCAATTCCAGTTTGAAAGCTTGTTTTCCTAGGCTTATAATATCTTCTTAACATACTTATTGAGTTATATATCAAGAGCTTCAAGGAATAGCCAAATCAAGCCAAAAACACCATTTTAGGCATTTTAATCAAGGTAAAAATTAGCTATCTTCTAATCTGAGTTATACCAGTTTAAAGCTTGGTTTTAGTAGCTCTTTTGATGCTCTGTTCTACTGTAAATATAGGCCGAAGACAACCTTGTTTGCCTTGGTATTCTAAGGTAAAATTTACCTTGAAAATATACATTAAACACTTATTATGGTTAGATCTTGCTTGGAGACTAATCATGCCTTAATTGCTGTTTGAAAACATGTAAACTAAGTTGTGGGAAATTGATCTCCAAACAGCCGTGGCCAAACAAGGCCTAACCTTGGCAAGAATAAGGTATAAATCACTTAAACCTACACTTGGTATATTAATATGTGTTTATACATATATATATATATATGTGCCATGAGTGAAAACGGTTATTAAGGTCTTATTTTGACCTTAGGTGATTAAGGAATGGTTTAGTAAATTTTATAACTAATTTATTAACATAATTGTCAAATTTAAGACATTATGTGGAAAATTGGTAAATATGGAAAAGATGGTGGTAAGGCCGAGAGTTTAAAGCATTTTTGGGCATTTATGTGTAATTCAATTTATGAGCTAATGTTTGTAATAAAGCCATGTACTTTAGGCCATTTTATTTATGTATTTATAAGGTTTTAATTAAGTTTAAGTAGTATATATGAGTTACCGCAAGGAAATGTGGTATATATGTAATTAAATTAAATTTGGGGGCTATATAATAATAAAGCCAAAAAAATTGGAGGTTTAAATGAGTTTAAATAAAAATTAAGATTTTATAAAGTTTTGGGGTTAAATGGTAATTTCTAAAAAATATGGGTATTAAACCGTGATAAATGGAGATTGATGGTCAAGGAAATATTAAGGTGGTCAACCTTGACCATATGGTAGGTTTTGACCAAATTAGATAAGTTAAATAACTTATTTAGGGTTTTATAATAAGATAAGTATTTAATTGTAACAATTTTATAACTTATGTGGTAAATATTTTATTACCGAAAATAAAGGGTGTATAATGGTATTATAAACACCCATGGGCTATTAGGAATTTTTAGGAATTTATTTGGTTGGTTTTGGAATTAAAATAAACTATATATGTAAATATATAGTTATTATGTCATTATGACACTTTGGAATAAAAGATGGGGTGGAAATGTAAATACCGAAACTATATGTTTAGTAAGGGCAATTATAACCCTTTCGTAAAATTTGGTGATTTTTAGAATTATATAAGAGTATTTTATAAGATATATGTATAATATATAGTTTTAATGATATTATAAAACTATATGTTATAAATTAGGCCAAATGGCAATTATAGAAACTTGGTGGGTTGAAAAATAATATAGGAATATATTGAGGTCAGTTCGGACATTTTACAAAATATAACCATAGGTTATACCATTTTATAAGTTAAAAATGTTATATTATATGATATATATAACATGGTATAAATAATGGGGTGATTTTGTAAATAAAGGAAACTATGGAATATGAAAAAGAATAAGGTATAATGTATATGCCTATACGGCAATATAATATAGTTTTGTATAAAAACTATAGGTTATAAATTAAAGGAAATAAAATATCATATTATATGATATTAGTATATGGTATAACATTACATAATGTTATGTGGTCAAAATAGAATTTAAATAAATTAAAGGGCTGTACCGAATTATAAGAGTTGGAAATATAAATTAAACTATGGTTTACAATGTTATAAATGTTATAACAATTATATGGTTTAGATGGAATTAAAATAAGTAAGGATATTCACATTAAATAAATGTGACAAACTATAAATAAATAAGATTTATAAACTAAGGTAGTTATTGAATTAACCTTAGGAGTTGTAATTATATAACATAAATTGTTACATAATATTAGGATAATAATCTTAATATAAGTTGTATAATATAATACAACTATGGGAATAATCATCTAATATAAGATGATAAAATGCAACATATATATAAGAGTTTTTATCACTCATGAAACTTACCTAAATGGTAATATATATACATACATAAGAATAATGTATAATAGAGATGGATATATATTATGGTTTGGAACCATATAATATAATGGGTGGTGGCTATTACAAAAATAGTTACAAACTATAAGTTATGAGTTTTTGAATGCAAATATAAACAATGTATTATAATGGATGGTGGAAAATAATACAATATAATAAGTCATGCATGCATACATGCAACTATAGGGTATACACTAAGTTTAATGGTGGATAAGATTAAAGAAATATAATGAATTGAACTTAACAGTCGAAATACTTTGACGTAACGAGTTTTAGTAACAAAGCCGACCGGTTTAGATAAACCCGTAACAAACAACTGTAGGAATCCGGGGATGAACTGTTGGGGTTACTTGGTTATTCGGAAATACCGGATGTAGTTAGTCATGGAGACTGACTTACAGTTTTATTACCGTTTAGATCATACTTCAGACGAAGGCGCTTGACGAGCTATTGGTCTACACTACGCATCCTAGGTCTTGGTGAACGGTATGTAAAGGGGTTTGATCCGGGTTGTCCTGAGGAATTCCTTGGGCTCGGATTTGTTTGATATAACTTGTGTGTTATGTGTTTTGGATACATGTATGTGATTAAGTGTTACTGCATTAATTATTTATGCACGAGCGTCCTACGGGACTAACACTACGTCGACTATAGATCGACTTATATAAACATACATATACGTTATTGTGATAACAAGACGGTTACTTGATATAATACCATAGATAATATTAAGTATATGGTGACCTAAGTAAAACACTTAGGAACGAGTCACGACATTGTTGGTCTCTAGAGCATGGATCTCAAACATGAATATAACCTAGATTACTTCTAGGTATGCGTGAGACCCATCGGGCAGCTACTTAATAATTACATTCTCCATAAGACTAAGAGCATATCTTAAACATTATGAGAGAGAGATGGTGTGAGTTGAGGTGAGGAATCCAGTGTAGTTTACGAACTACCTGGTTGCGCATTTGTGATCACTGAGGGGTTCCCGATCGGGTTCCGCTCCAGGTTTATACCCAACGAGCCCTATTTGGATCGTGGGTCAGGTGGCTACGGCCTTTTATATGGACGTCTTACGAGACAAAAGAGAATAGTCAGGGGCCTCCGGACCTCTGGCGAAATGAGCACCTTTGTGTGTACGAGAGGACTACTGTCCATGGTGAGGTTATCGGGTTGTCCTAACATGACACCCAACTGGAATTTAATTAACATGGTTTGGATGGGGCCTTAAAGGCCAAATTAAATTAACAAAGGATGGTGTTCGCTACGGCGTTTATTCAGTATTATTATTCGATACGTTCGATATACAGTTGTTATTTGTGATATTAAATGAATGTTTGGATTGGACGGATGGTTGAATGTTTATGAGAATTTGGATGGATAATTATGCATATTATGCATGTATATTACAGTATTGATTATAACTGTAAAATGGAAAGGCATGAAACCAATCTAATAATAAGATGGTTAAAATGACTAAGTGACCATTAGGGTCCAGGCCCGGCATACTCAACGTTTATCACTGATACTACACCATTATGCAGGTGTTGATTATTGTCGAAGCCGAAGTGCGGGAACAGGGTAATTAGAGTTTATTTCGATTACCGCACAGGGAGTTTATCCGTATGACAATGTCAGATTGAGAATTGTATTATGGTACGGTTATGTATACTCAGGATTGGGTAGACGCTCACTTGTCAACATTTATGGTTTATGGACTTAGTATGATGTATAGGAGTTATCTCGTTATCACAGCGGTTAGCAGTTTGTTTTTGTTGGTTGTTGGATACAGTTTGGCTTCATTGCTCGCATGGGCGAGTAATGGCCGGTGACACCCGAGTGAGTATTGTTATTGTTATTAATTCTTCCGTTGTAAGACATTTTATTTATTGCTACAAGAGAGATTATTACGTGATTATGGAGAGGGGTGTTACAAAAGCAGCTAGTAATGGTGGTGATTAGTCAAGGACCTCCACCTCGCCTTGCCCGACTTCTCATGGGCTGCGTTCGTAGAGTTGTTGAGGAGTAAGTAATACCCGGCGCACCTGAAGTAGAAGAAGCGCCGTGAGTTCGAGACGCTTACTCAGGGGAGTATGACCGTGCATGAGTACTATGCTCGATTCATTGGTCTGCTGGACTTCATTCCCAGCGTCGACTACTCCGAGACTGTGAAGGTCAAGAAGTTCTAGGGAGGTCTGTTGTTTTGCATCTAGGTTCCGATGGGTGCTACTCTCTACACGACTATCAAGGTATAAGTGAAATACCCGGGAAATTACAAGTTAGGAATAATATAGTATATAGTATGAATAATATGCCCGAGGTTAGTTAGGGTGGCCCAGGGAATTAAACGACGTTCATTTCTAAATTAATCTTTCTCCTTAAAATGTTTGTAAATATTTGTGACGTTTTGCCTAAATTAACAATGGCTATATTTCAGGTATTATACTATTTAGAGTAAATTACTCAGACCCCCTTGAGGATTTGAGATATTACAGTTAACCCCCTCGTGTTTATCATAATTATTGGTAACCACCTCAAGGTTAAGGTATCTTTGACTATGAGCCCCCGAACTATAACTCTGTGATCAAAAAGTTAACTATGTGTTGACCTATCAGCTTAATCACATTAATAATGCCAGCTGGACAACAAAACTTCTTAATCAACATCGTCTAACTCTCTCTCATCCCACTTTAGATGCATTTTCAAGGAAGGGTTGACATTTTTAGAAAAATTACAATGCAGATTAAGTAGTGTTTTTTTGTCCAGCATGACCTTTTAATATGATTAAGCTGATAGGTTAACACGTAGTTAACTTTCTGATAACAGAGTTATATTTCGGGGGCTCATAGTCAAAGATACCTTAACCTCAAGGTGGTTACCCAGTAATTATGATAAACATAAGGGGGTTAACTGTAATATCCTAAATCCTCAAGGGGGTTCTGAGTAATTTACTCTACTATTTAAATATTACGCCATTTTTTAACTTCACTACGTCATTTAAATTTCAAAATACCATTCTAGAATCTTCCTTCCTACTTATTAATTTTAATTACTTATGAGTTCAAATTCAATTTGACTTTCTCCTTGTAGTTGTTTGATTTCAAGAATTCAGATCCTCTTTGACTATTTAATGTATTATTTATTAACTCTCCTCATTATTCTCTCAACAATTATATTATTAGCATTTCGATTTATCTTTTAACGTGATTTTTTCCTTTCTGTTGACTTTTAGACTATTCACAATATATTTATTTGTTTCTAACATACTTCCTTATTAGTAAATGTTTATTAATTAACTTCCAGATATTTTATTCCTCATCCTTATTTTGTTACAACAGTTAACCAAGTTCTCCTATTATTTCAAATTGTGGCTTAATAATATTCCTCTTGTTTTGCAATTATTCTCTATTTAAAACATCGATTTCCTCATCCCTCTTCATCCTCAATACATCGTTCCTGCGCTTATACTCTACATAAAATTTTCACGCTCTCTTCTTCAAGCTCTTGACGATTTCACGCTATCTCCTAACGAGGTCTAGTTAATCCCCTGGTGCCAGTTACTGAATCATTGGGTTAATGTGTTCTACCTAGATAAGTGCTGTTTATTTTTTTTACCTCGTTGCCGTTACTCGTTGCTCGGTGACTTATGATTTCTAAATTTTGGTTACCTAGACGCCGATTACATTGACGAGCGCTATCAGTAGTTATGTGGAGTTGGGATCTTGAAGTGGATTGATTATCCAGGTAAATTCTATGCTCATTGTTGTTTGACTGATGATTTGTAAAAAGATTGGAAAAGGTTTCGCTGTGCTTTTATGGACTCTCAGTTGCGGTTTGGAAATTTGAGGATTTGTTTCCCACGTTTTGGAATTGGAAGAATTGGATTGTGCTGTGGTGTTTTGGTTCTGGATTTGGGAGTCTTTCGCAGGATGTATTCTATTGTTTGGGAGCCCATAGGTGCTCCCCGTGATTGTTATTATTTGCGCTGCACACATTGTTGCAGTTAAGCCCTCTGATCTACTCTATGTTATCGCTGTTTCATAGGGGGTGTGCACACTTAAGGACTTAGGGTGAGGTGGTTGTTTGAAGGTCCCATAGGTGACTGTCCTGGAATTGTTGTTTGGGGTCCCATAGGTGACCCCGTGTTTGAAATTATGGTTATCTCCTGTTGAAAGCTCCCTACACGGTTTCGGTGTTTAACATATTTTCTGGAAATTCACCAATTGCTTAATAAAACCTTCTCATCTGATTGATAAACGGCAAATGAGTTTCTAAAATGCATTTTACATATTGAGGTGGAGTTTACTCAGTTTATCTGATTTGTGTGATCCCTTCTGTGTTCGGTCTATGGTTTTCTGATCGCAGGTATGGATGACTAAGTTTGGGGACCGGGGTTCACGACCATATAGTCTAGGAGAATTTGAATTACTGAGACAATGTCTGAATTACAGTGGTTAAGGAATTTTTATGTTGTTTCTGAGACTTTACATTTTGGTCATTATTTCAGCTTCTGCTTATGTTGGATTTTGAGTTAACTTTTGTTGTGGTGGTTTTAATAAGTTCATTAGCCTGAGCACCCTGGGAGTTTGGGTGTGGCGGTAATACCCTGGACGTTTTGAATCCGCTGCTGTTTTAAGATTACATTTCTTATGATATTTCCTAGCAGTACTCTTGACGGTTTTTTGAAATTGATCTTATGAAGTTGAGGATTGTTCCGAGATACTTGTTGTTAACTTAATCCCTATAGATGTTTTCCTTATTGTTGTTACGGCTTACACATGTATTTTGATGATTTTGAGTTTCGGTTTTCGTACTGGAATTTGCATTTAGGGACCTGTCCGAACGTCCGTCCGGACATCCATGTTTGGATAGGCCCCGAAAGGTTGCAAGGGTTTTTGTTGCTTGGATGTGTCCGAACTTCTGTCCGAGCATCCAAGTTCAGACAGTATGCGAGGACGGGTCCAACTTGCAAGTCTCGACTTACGTTCGAACTTGCAAGTTCGGACCAACGTTCGGACACGCGCGTAAGGTTTTTCAAAATTTTGAAACTCGACTTGTGTCCGAACTTAGAAGTCCGGACACAAGTTCGGACATCTCGGCTTTCAGCTTTCAGAATTTTCAACTCTTAACTTGTGTCCGAACGTTGATGTCCGGACACAAGTTCGGACATATGGCTTTCTCAGTTTAATTTTCTTCGGCTTGTGTCCGAACTTTCAATGTCCGGACACAAGTTCGGACCAATACCGCTTTGCACTCTTAGGACTTGTTTGAGGTCCGTTTTTTATTTCGTTTGCGCCATTAGATTCGTGTTTTCTTAAGCTATCATTTGGAGTAAAATCCAGGGTGTTATAAGGTGGTATCAGAGCCATGTTTTCGGAATAAGATAAAATTTGAGTAAACCGGATTAAAAACTTGGGGATAAGCCATTTGGGGAAGTTTGTGTTGGATTATATTGTATATTGTGAGCTGTTGAGTTATATTGGACATCTCGGTGTGGTGTTTGAAACTTTTACAAGGAATATTGCTTACTAGTTACACATATGTGTGAATTATATGTCGGTAATTGTACTCGCTTGTATATATGTTTATATCTGAATTGTCTACCCGTGGGTTGGGGTAGTGAGACTGTAGCATGACTTGGGGGAATCGTTATGGGGGATTTAAGAACCTTTAAATTTTCTACTCATAATCAGGAGTCCACCTTGAGTAGGGTAGACTGGCAGACCGACTAAATTTCTCCTATAACACCAGAAGTCGAAGTAGAAGGACTACCATGGCTGCCTGTAACACCCTGTCCAAAGCCAATCGTGGTTATCACAAAACTTAACACTTAATCGAATTCGTCACAGCGGAAATAACAAACATCGGGACCTTGCCACGGTCTGATCGTTAGAATATACCGGCCTTATCAATTTACAACACTTATCCAAAGTAAACAACCGAATCAAAACATCATCAACCAAAATGCCACCAACCAAAATACCACCAACCAAAATACCACCAACCAACCGAGTTTAAGTATCTAAGTCATAGTCACAAACTTACATCAGTTTCAATATAAACAGACGGGAGCTCAAGCGCAACCCGTACTCAAAATAAACAACCCACCCTAAGTCTAACCGCTCCTACTCTCGTGGGGTGTCTTCATGGGCCTCTTACCTGCAAGTGTAAAAACAGCCCCCAAAGGGGGTCAGCACGAATGCTGGTACTCCCTCTCATGGCCCCCAAGCTAACGGGGCTACGACGACTAATTGTCGATAGCATGGAAATTGATTAAGTACACAAGCATGATATGAAGTGCTATAAACAACAATCCACAGATGAACATACATAGTTCACACACAATGAACGACACAAGCGTTCCCCTTATCAAGCGGGTTAGTAACCCCCTCCTTAGTCCTGATTTCCTTAACCTCAGTTCCTTATCTTACCTCAGTCTTAACCTTACCTTAATCTCAGTATACAAACCGTTCCTAGAAAGGAAATGGTTGTAGCTTAATCTCAAACCTAGAATTTAGGTTGTAACACCCCATCCAACATTAACACACTTACAATAAACTGCAGCGGAAATACATACTTCATCACATTACTTACTCGTTGGTGTTACACGCCGTTAACCACCCACGTGGCTAACAAGGCTATTACATATACAATGTATCGGTCTGATGGACTAGATTCCCGAGCGACTACACATTGCTATCCCTTTTTCCATTAACAGCAAAACATACACATACCTTCCAGCTGTACCGAGTATTCACAAACTAATGCCGATAACAATTTCGGTCTTACTACACCTACTGTATATATATACAACTTAAATGATTACCCATGTACAACGACTACCCCGTCCTACTCTCGAACGGCTTCCAGCTCCTTGTACCTGAAAATAGGAAAAGAAGAGAAAAGGGTGGCCCCCAGGGGCTCAGCACCTTTGCTGGTATGGTAATCCCGCAGCCCGCATGCTACCGGGCCACGCACAACTATTTGTCGTCTTAGCATGCGGTTGATTAAAATTGAATCATGCATGTAAACTATAAACACACAACACATAACATTCCCCACAATGGGCTCAATAGACAGATAACACATCCCTACTTGATAAGTCACTCATGGTGTTCATTAACCCTAGAGTGTTTCTCTTCTAATGGAGCTACTTCCTTAATAGACGACACTTACCCATTAATCGGGTTATCCCTAAACGCCTCTTATCATAAACTGGGATTCATATCCATGATCCACATACTCCACATTACAACACTTTTCACATTTCAACGTGCACATAACATAACATCGCATATAGCTTTGCAGTACATCAACAACACATAACATAACGGGCACGGATCTCTCTAGGAACCGCCCCAAACATAGTTAGTACACTGGGAGAGCCTAGAGGATGCTGTCAAACTCATGCTAAGCTCGTTTACATAACTCGTTACCGTCCTGTTAGGCGAACGGATAACTTAACATAAAGATGGACCGGGTTTAGTGACCCGAACACAACATACATAATCCCCAAAAGACGTGAGTCAAGAGCCTTGGTTAAGCTCAGGGGTGATCAAAGACCAATGAAGGAAAACAATCAACAGAGAGGAAGCTGAAGAAACTGTATACAACAACTCCCAAACAACGCGCGACCGGAACATACCGGATTCCTCAAACCCCATAACATATAAATAATCACAATAAAGACTCCGCTGTGGAACCTATCACACCAGCACACAATACAGTATTACAACTGAGTTAATCACACAAAAGAGGGTCACACATTCACAGCAACATCTCACACCACATCACACAACCAACTCACGCATAGCCGTGGTTAGAACGTTCCTTAGGTCGGAAACGTTATTACCGGATACCGTTCTCTTACGTTTACCTAATAGTGGTTAACTAGCCTTTCATGCGCATTTGAGGTTACCGGTATCGGCACGTAAAACACACAACAATAACTACTGTAAACTCGTTTCATGCCTTATCTTATAACGTGGCAAACATACAGAAACACATTAGCATACAAGCCGGTGTAATCCGGTAGGATACAGGTTGCAAGAAAACCATACCTGTCACCGGAGTCCACTCTATCATGTCCACTTATGTTCCTCAAGCAATTCTCGAACAACTGGGAACATTACATGTACTTTCATTAACACTGGGGTAACATGATTGTTTAAAGTCTAATGCTCATAACTTATCCCCGTTAAATTAGTTAAATAACTTCACACTTAACTTGTTTACTTTTACATTTTAGTACAACTTTTCCCCCACTAAATTGTCATTGTAACTCACTAGGGTTTACTACTTAAACCACACTTAGTTTGTGTTTTTTTTTTACATGTTTGGGCCGTCCGACCCACCGTCCGACCCACAAACTGGGTCGGACCGTTCCAGAAATTTTTCCGTCTTTCAAATCCTCCGTCCGACCCATGTCCGACCCAAGTCCTCTGGGTCGGACCATTCCAGAAACATCAACGGGTGAATTAACAGAGGCCGTCCGACCCACCCTGGGTCGGACCACTGGGTCGGACAACATCAGAACTTGTCCAAAACTTGTCAAACATTCTCCAAACTTCTCCTCAAGCCTCCTAATGTGTTCTAACATCATTTGGCACATTTAACCCTTCATACAACAACCATAAAACTCATTTTATAACTCCATAAACACTTACAATGTTTCTTACCAAAATTCCTAACACTTATAATGTTTTCTCTTTAGTTCCTCTAAGTGGTGTTTCATAATTATGATAACCACTATGCCAAAAATGTTTCCTTATCATCATAACATCATCTCTCAAACATCTTTCTTACTAACTAAATCTCCTTTTTCACATCTTACCTAAACATCATTTCCTCCTTGTACATCAACACTCCTAACCCTAAACAAACTTCTCCAAGACTTTAATACATCCTCAAAAACACTCATTGAATTCCTAGAACTTCCAAGATAATACCTAAATCCTTGTATCGCTCTAAATCACCTAAATACATGCTTTCCTCCCTAGTAAAACATTTATTCATTCCTAACACTTCCTAGTTCACTAAAACTCATTTAAGCACCCAAAACTTCTTATACATTACCCAAATTTTGCCATAGGTTCTCCTAGCACAATGTCATACCAAAACACATTGTTTTTCACCATTTAAACATTCAAGAACACCTAAATCCATCAAGAACTTTCTCACACACAACACTTCACCAAATTTACACTACATCACAATATAGTGCATAAACTTAAATTGCTTGGCACTTAGGCCCTTAAATAACATGGCTCTTAGGCTCTTAAATTGCATAAACCTTAAACACTGAATTTCCCACATAATATATTTCCTTTAACCTGCAAATACACTCAACATCACATATGCCCTTAATAATCCCCTTAAGAGCATTTTACTAGCTCATTTGCCATTGGCTCCTAAGGTATTTTATTAAGCAAATCAAGCTCATTTTTCCTAAGGCATTTTAAACTACATTGAGATAGTTTGTTTACCTCTTTTCCTCTCAAACTTCTTTCTTGTTTCCTTGTACCAAAAATCAGCAAGGACTTTGATCGCTTGTCAACTTTCTAATCAATACACATATAAGGGTAATGAGCTTAAGAATTCACACTTAAACTCATATACAAACCCTAGTTTAACATAAGTGTTTTAATACACTAAAATGATATTTACCTTTGAATTTGAAAGAGAACTTGAATATGTAACAAGAGAGGACTCCTCCTTGTCCCTTGAAGATTGAAATGGAGCTATGAAAGAACAAGAGAAGACACCATCAAAGGTGATTCTCGGTTACAAACAAAAAACAAGAGGGAATGTTGTTTTTCTTTGATTTTCCTTACCTTGAAGCAAAGGAGAATGACAAGGCATGAAAAGGTGAGCTCAAGCTCCATCAATGGTGAATCTCCATGGCACCGGAATGAGGCTTTTGAAGATTTGAAAAGATAGAATTGATGAGCTTGACTCAACTAAGACAAAGGTGGTCTTGAAATTGAATTTGGAGCATGGAGTCATGAGTTACAAGCATTCCAAGATGGAGAATGGTATATGGCTGTAGCAAAACGATGGAGAGAGGAGGAAGAAGATAGATAACCGTGGGAAAAGAAAAAAGGGAAGAAGAAGATGATGGGTGAGAGAGTACACTTGTTAAGATATTTATGTTATAAAGTAAATAGTGAATTTACTTGCTTTTTCATTACTTATTAACTAACAAGGTGGTGACTCACCTTGATAAAACCGGCCCCCCATCATCTACTTAGGGGTAGTTTGGTCTTTGTTGACCAACTAACTTACTTATATTGACTTATGTCATAAACTAGCATTTTTTTGTTACTATTCACAAAACAAGGCACATATTTGTGAAATTTTTGATTTCTCATTGATTTAGACTTCCTAATGTGATACTAATAGTACACATGTTAATTAAAGAGTAATGATGGACATTTAGCCATTCAAAACTCATTTACAAGACAGTTTTTCAAAAATGTGCTTTAAGACTCCTTAAAGCACATTTTGTGTTTTAACTTGTTTTCAAGCTTGATTTCTTTGGTAATTGATTTAATATGTTCATTAACATACTTATAAGGTATAGGTATGACCTTTAGGTCTTATACAAATTTATCCCAAGCTTAGAGCACATTTTTGCTCATATTGACTTTAAGGTATTTATTTGTGTTTTGTTTGGTTTAATTGTCTACCAAGGTTTCCTAAGGACTTAATTAGCCTTATTAAATCATAATTGAATATTATTTAGTCTTGGTAGGTTCTTTGGGTCCTAACCAAGTTCACTCCAAGCTTAGAGCATGTTTTTGGCTTAAACTGAGTCTTAGTGTTTTATTGTGTTTTTACTATGGTTTAAATTGTTCACTGATGTTTCTAAGGCACTTTTTAGCCTTTATATACCATAGTTTAACATTTAAACAACATATCAAGGTTTGGGGTATTTCAATCTACCCCCTTAAAAGAACTTCATCCTCGAAGTTCACACTTCCCACACATCATTGGATTAGAACACGGGGATGACTTATAAAATAAAACTTTCGCACCCATACATACTTTACATCACAACCTCGGACTTAACGGTCCGGGTACATATACACATCCATACATAACAAAACATAACATACTTACATGATAACCTCGGACTTAACGGTCCGGGTATCTGAACAACATTTGCACATACATAACGACCCTTGGACTCTTGGGTCTGGGTAACATAACAACCTTTGGACACATAGGTCTTAATAACATAATAGCCTTTAGACACATAGGTCTATGTAACACAACAACATTTAGACTCATAGGTCTTGATAACATACACTTTTGGAACTCAAGGTCAAATAATATTTATTACACATACCACACAACATGTCTTAGCATGTATGGCAACCAAAAATATCTTTTACATATACTATGATCCCGTAGAACCCGGTCACGATGGACACCTTCCGTCCCCGTTCCTTTGGGAGATCAAAACAGTCACTTAAATTTGAAATTTTTTCCTTGTGAAATTAAGTAAGAGAACTTTAATTATGTAAAGTATCTATCGACGTTTTATAAATACCAATTCAAAATCCTTTTGAAAATACATACAACTCCAAGTCCAACTTATGCTCTTTGCTTCTTTTCTTAGCGTGGTTAATTGTGACCACTTAAGGGAGCTTCAAGAATCATCCAACCCTGATGTGATCAGCATTAGTGTTGAACTATCCTTCCACCCCAATTTGTGTTCAGCTTCCCTTGATCTCATGATAATCAAGTTTCACCTCCCACTTCAATTTCAAGCATCAAGTAAATCACTCATTTCCAATTTTCTATCTTTTTAATCATTCTACTCATGATCATAACATCTCCAAGGGATAGAACTTCGTCTATCAGTTATTTCCATTCACTTTAATCAAGTTACCTAGGGAATCTAATTCTCACTAGGTTCTATGTCGGTTTCATACCCTTTCATGAATCACTATATTACATATATACATATACTTTATCAAAATACAACACACAGTTTCACATTTAGTGTCATAAACATATAATGTCGGGGTTTTAGTTCCCCGGGAGTTTCTCTACTCCCCACACTTGTACTATCACACACAACTGTTAACAAATAGACACACTTATCACAATGGTATTCGCATCTTCTGTGCGTAATTACCACAATTAAACCATGAATGAATGTGTATGTTTACGTACACACACACCAATCATCAAAACAACCATTTTGTGCTTTGCACAATATAGGTCACATACACTACGTACACTTGTACGGTAATACACACTAAGTGGTTTTGCGCTCTACCCCCCTTAAAAGGGATTACGCCCACGTAATCAAATGTTCTGCCGTCGTGAAGTGTTTTAACTTCCACGCGGTTTGTTATACAATGCATTGTGATTAGAGGATCTTAACCATATTGGCGGTTTAGTTCCTAAACCAAGAATTCTCATTGGAGTTTGCTTTAACTCTTAACTGATTTCGATTCTGGCCTATGAGGCTTCTAGGCATTAAACAACTGCCATTCACTCATGTTCACCATGCACATTCAACACTTGAATTACTGGCTCACTAGTTTCTGCTACGAAACTCTAATAACTGTAGGGCTCAGTTTGCCCCATTCGTGATTCT
This sequence comes from Limonium bicolor, assembly GCA_023374045.1. Taxonomy (NCBI): domain Eukaryota; kingdom Viridiplantae; phylum Streptophyta; class Magnoliopsida; order Caryophyllales; family Plumbaginaceae; genus Limonium; species Limonium bicolor. Next base: position 220,080,743 of record CM041782.1, read on the forward strand.
TAGTGTATTGTACATCCCCCATTTATCACCTTTATCTGGTAATAATGGGTTCCCAAACCGATGCGTGGTATTTCTGACCGTGAGCAAATTCGGTGAGTTTCAAGACTTTCTGTCCACTTCTCTAATAACTTACTGCGTAAACTGTAAGCATGTCACAATGATTGACGTGTTCCCTTCCGACTTACCGTCGGTTGAGATGGAGCTGCTACCTAATGTGTAGCGCTCTCTTGGTTTATGTCCAACATTTGGGGGATATTCCATACCGAGGTTTGGTCAGTTAGTGCTATTGTAGTCACTTACTGTTAATCATGCCTCCACATTTGGTTTTGTACATGTATTCTTTCATTGGTGCGGCCTTGCATTTCCTATGCATTGGTTATTATAACATTATTCCTTCACAATTAACATGTTTCCAATTCCTAGCTATCCCACTCGATCATTACTGCGCAAGTGCAATACCAAAACACTCAGTTATACAGAGTGCAGAGGCGTAAACTCTTGACAGTAAATCTCTTATTAGCAATGGGATCCATACTGAGTTCGTTATCACATAGTACCTACCACTGGCTTATTGCTCAGTCTGTTTAACATCACTTACCTTGCATCTCCACTGAGTTTAACTCATAACTGGTCTTATCTGCCACATTATTATTCAACAACACTTATACAACGGTCGCTTACTGCACACCGTGCTTCTTGTATAACACTAACTTACATGGTATTCACTGTCACATTAGCTTCCACACATATACTTACATCATTCGTATTATGGTTTGTCATTCATTTGGATGACTACTGAATGCTCCTTGAGCGTAGCTCACTCGAGTTACAAGCCGCTGTTTATTCAGCCGGGTGCTTCACAAGCTACTAAACTAATTGTTCTCTCGCAATATCAACATGGTCAATCCTTAACATATTTCTTGGACTTGGTACACATAACTACCTGTAACACCCCAACTCAATCCAAATGTGGTCTCGCAACTTAACAGTATATATATAAACATGTCACAGCGGAATTCTTTACAATCCAGGACCTTGCCACGGTCTGACTACAGATATACCGAACATTAGTACTACAATCTTAACCATTTACATATCCTTCTTACAACCCCTCACATCCTATACATCTTACTAACTCAATTGCCATACGAGTGTACATGCACAACTCGTAGGCCACACATAACCCGTAACACTTGTACCCCTTCTTACTCTCGCGACGGCCGCCTCCTGATGTACACCTGTGTAGTAAAACAGCCCCCAAAGGGGGTCAGCACGAATGCTGGTACGATCCCCTCATGGCCCCCAAGCTAACGTGGCTACGACGACTAATTGTCGATAGCATGGAGGTTGATTAAATGCACAACATAATAGTAAATGCTGTAAACAACAATCCATATATGAACAATCAAAGTTCACACACATGAACGACTTAATGCGTTCCCATAATTAGAGAGTTAGTTATTTAACTCCTTAAGTAATGTTCCCCTCTTAATCTTAGTCCATTCTTATCTCACCTCAATCTTAGTCTTACCTTAATCTTAGAAACAACCATCCTTTAATAAGGAGTGGATGTCACTTATCTTAATCTTAATTATACAAACACATTCTTTAGAAAGGAATGGTTGCAACTCATCTCAACCTTACCTTAATCTTAATCTTAATAATACAAACCATCCTTTAATAAGGAATGGTTGCAACTTATCTTACCTTACCTTAGCCTTAATCTTAACTTAATCTCAATATACAAACCGTTCCTGGAAGGGAATGGTTGTAGCTTAATTCGAACCTGGGATTTAGGTGATCCCACCGCACCATCTTAATGCCACCTACTCTGGACGGGAGTCCAGCGCAGCTGAGCCGGCAACCGGCCCTAGGCTACAAGTCCGAAGACAAGTCCTTAATCGGAGGTCGAATCTGCTATAGATAACGACCCCCTTTCCTTAGCATGCATGACCGGAGATCGGTCCCGGGTTTCCTCACTCAAGTTCCAGTTAGTAGTAATCTCAAGACCCTATTTGTTGGTTAACCTCTTTCGGTTCATCGCCCCTTATTAGGGGGCGTTCCTTAGTCTCACTCAATTCCTTACTAACATTGGTTAGTAAGTTCTCACGGTATGTTGTGTTAGTTTTCAAACATCACACAACAATACAAGAAATATAATATATTCCGATTGCATGCTTTATCTTGTTTAGTGAGCACACAAAACAAATAGCACACAAGCCGAGGGACACCTCGTTAGCAAGCAGGTCATAAGAGAACTGTACCGTTCACCGTTGATCGTTCGGCTGCTTACTCTCTTCCGAGTCCAAACTCCCAAGTCCTAAAACATTCATTCAGTTTTAGGTTGTTAATCACTTAACTTAATTAAACTTACTTACTCTTAATGATCCCCACCTAACACCTCTTAAGTCTTACAACTAATCTTGCAAACTTAATCTTAAACTCTTAAGTTTATTCTTAACTTAATCCCTTAGGTCTTTATACCTCTAATCATCATTGCCCCCCTTAATGGGGTACCGTTAATACCACTAAACTCTCTTAGGGTTTCTTTTCGTTTTTTTTTCTTTAAGGGGTCGTCCGACCCACCGTCCGACCCACCCTCTGGGTCGGACCATTCCAGTAACTTTCGGGTTTGAAAAACCCTACATGTCCGACCCCACGTCCGACCCACCAACTGGTCGGACCATTCCAGAACTTATTTGCCCTCTAAAACTCACCCGTCCGACCCATGTCCGACCCAACCAACTGGGTCGGACCATTCCAGAAACTTTCCCTGGCGTTAAACAGAGGCCGTCCGACCCAAACTTGGGTCGGACCCCTGGGTCGGACGCCACCAGAACATGTCCAAAAATTGTTAAATCTTCACCAAACTTCTCCTAAAGCCTTCTAATGTATTCTAACATCATTTAGACCTTTAAACCCACCCTTAATCATCCTCCAAACTCATTAAAATAACCTCCAAAGATCATCCTAACCTTTTGCTCAATTCTTGCAAGAAATTCCTAACACTTGTTAACTAATCCCTTATTTCCTAACATGTGCATTTTATCTAAAACTTCAACTAACCAAAGTGTTTCTTTCCTACCCATATAACTCCTCCTTAACATCATTGCACTCCATCTTTGCTTGTTAAACCTTCCAAGGTCATCTGCATGTCCATGCACAATTCCCTTCTTTTCACTTGTTACTCATCACTCTTACGATCATACCCTCTTATACGTTTCTAGTCATTTTCCTTGACGACTTACAACATCTCCTACCACTTTCACTTCCATCACCCAAATCCACACATTACCATTCAACTAAACCTTACTAGTCCACCACTAACATCACCACCTCTTACACAACTTCTCGAACTCTCATTGTCCTTCTCTAGTTCATACCTAAATCCTCTCAAAGCATTACACATCATTTCCTCCAGATTTGCACAAGTCTTACCATTCCTCATACCATGACTTTGGTGTGTTCAATGCACCCATCTAAACTCTAATTCCCTCATAGGATCTCTAAGTCATTCTAAACCTCAAGAACTCTTTTAACTTATTCCCACTCAAATTCCTCATAGTGACTTCTAGAAATCCTAGGTCATATTAATTCACCACCATCGCCTAAGCACTTATTTTCTACTCAAATTTTGCCATAGCCCTCTAGCATCATAGCATGCCCAAACACATTATTTTTCCTCATTTAACCATCTCACACACCTCAAGTTCTTTCTCATCATATCTCATCACCCAAACCAACTCATTCACAACAAACTCAATATATTGCAATAATCTTAAATTGCATAGCACTAAGGCTCTTAAATGACATGGCTCTTAGGCCCTTAAATGACTTAAACTTAAACACTGAATTTCCCACATATAAAAGCTTTCAACCTGCAAATACACTCATCAATCTCATAGTAGTTATAATGCTCTTAAAATCCACCTTAAACTTATATTACTAACTCATTCCTATTAGCTCCTTAATTACAAGTTCATAAGCTTCTTTAAGTTTTTTTTTTCTTAGGTTATATAACCCAATACCATGTAAGCTCTAAGCTACATTGGTACTTACTTAACTAACTCATTCCTTAATCTTAAACACCATTAGGTAAGCATTTTACCTTGTTTTTCTCAAGCTTATCTTAATCTCCTCCTTAGACCTTCTTCTTGCATAGATCTCGGCCACCACTTAAATTCCCCTTGCCAATGTTCTAATCAATATTCAAGGACTCATATGAGTACTAAACAATGCACTAACCTCAAGGAATAAAACCTAGGTTAGAAATGTGTTCTAAGGCATAAAAGTGGATGATTACCTTTGAAGTCTCAAGGTAGACTTTGGCATTGAATGAAATAGGACCTCCACTAGTCCTTGGTGAATAAATAAAGCTAGAACAAGGCATAAATATAGCCCCATGAGAAGGACGTTTTCGGCCATGTACAAGAAATGATGGAAACATGGTTTTCTTACATTTTCTTTACCTTAAGAGAATGGAGAAGCTAATGAGCTCTTCAAACTTGATTTTCCCCATCAATGAAGTTTTCTCATGGCACCAAAATGGAGCTTTGAAAGATTTGAAAGGATAGAAAGATAGGTCTTGACCTAACTAAGAATAATATGTGTTTAGTTTTTGATTTGGAGCTAAAATGAGTAAGTTGTTGCCAAAGCAAGGTGAAGCAACAATGGAGGCTGCTTGGACGGTTTGGAACAGAAGGAAGAGAAGTAAGAACAGACGGAGAAAAGAAGATGGGAGAAGAAAGAGAAATGAAGGAGAGATGAGAGAAGGTAGCTTATAAGGATATTTTGCTTTATAAAAGCAATAGTAACTTTTCTCACTTTACTCTTCTTTTCCTTTCTCATTTGATGACTCATGTGGTGACTCCCCACATCAAAACCGGCCCCCCTCTAATAAATGGAGATATTTATGGTCTTGGTTGACCATCTTATTGACTTATGTTGACTTATGTCTTAACTAGCACTAAATAGTTACTATTCACTAAACAAGGCACATAATCGGGAAATTTTTGATTTCCCATTGATTTAGACCTCCTAATGTGATACTAATTAGTACACATGTTGATTTAAGAGTAATGATGGACATTTAGCCACTCAAAACTCATTCTAAGACATTTCTCAAAAATGTGCTTTAAGACTTCTTAAAGCACATTTTGTGTTTTAACTTGTTTTGAAGCTTGGTTTTCTTTGCTAATTGATTTAAAATGACCATTAGAATATTACTAAGGTCTTATCATGATATTTGGGTACTCACCCAAGTCTCTCCAAGCTTAGAGCACATTTTTGCCCTAATTGCCCTTAAGGCATTTTCTTACGTTCCTTGGTTTAAATTGTCTACCAATCTTTCTAAGAATATTTTAGCCTTACTACATCATGATTTGTGTTTACTTAGCATACCTAGGGTTGGGGTATTTCAATCTACCCCCCTTAAAAAACTTTGTCCCCAAGTTCCCATGCATCTTTTCTTATTAGAATACATGTCTTACCTCATTCCTTAGATCATATAGATCATACTTATGTATACTTAATTTCATTGGATCATTAGATCCGCCATATTCTTATACTTAAATATCACACAACATGCTTAAGCATGTATATCACTCAAAATTCTCTTTGTTTCTTTTGATGATTAAAACATTCACTAACTTCTAACGTATTCTCCCATGTCACCGGTCCGTAGACAATGGCTCATTCGTCCTCATCACCATGGGCCAGAATACAAAACACACTGCTCTCCCATGTCACCGGTCCGAAGACAAAGGCTCGTGAGTCCTCGACTTCATGGGCGAGACTCAGTAAAAAGGTAATCCTTTTTACGAGGTCATGTGAGGAATAATTCCTCTAATTAAAATACAACCAACTCCAATTACATTTTATCCTAAGCCTCTATCCATAGTGTGATTTAATTGTGACCACTGATAGGGAGTTTCAGGAATCATCCAACCCTGATGTGATCAGCATCATGTAGAACTATCCTTCCACCCCAATTTGTGTTCGGTTTCCCTTGATCCCTAGAAAATCAAGTTCCACCTCCCATGTCATCTTCAAACATCCAAATAATTCACTCATGTCCAATTTTCTATCTTTTTAGTTCTTCCTAATCATAATCAATACATCTCCCAAGTTGGACTCAGTCCATCAACATTCCCGATCATCTCTTAGTAATTACCTCAGGACTTAAAATTCCTACTAAGTTCTTAACTATCCCATAGCAATTCTCACCATCTTATATCTCATAGCATACTATCTTCTTCCTCATACTCATATCAAATGTTATCTCATAATATTATCTTATTCTTATCTCACACATAGTCTCATATCGTCATACCTCATATATCCTTATTTCTAAGTCTCCTTAAACCTCCTCCTTAATTCTCTTAACTTGTACTCACACCGGAGTTAACAAGATAGGTACTTAATATGTATGGTATTCACATCTTCTGTGTGCAATAACCATGATTTATCCTCAAAATGTTTATGTAAACATATTCTCAAGTTATTTTGGTGCTATGCACACCGTAGTTTATGTACTCAGTACACAAACATACGCTAAGCGGTTTTCGCTCTACCCCCCTTAAATGGATTACGCCCACGTAATCAGCGTTACCTCATCTTTGAACATAAGTTCAAGATGTCTAATTCTCACCAAGCATTCTAGCTTCCACGTCATCTATCTTACTTATAATTCGATCAGAAATGACTTAGTATCTGTATCGAGGATTCTTAACGGTACTTATACCGTATTCTTAACTTAGTTGGTCTAATCTCAAAGTAGTGGTCTGCTAGCTTCCGCTGCGCGACTCTGATAATCTTAGGCTTAATTGTCTCAATGGACACGTGTTATCTTTATATATACACGGCCTTAATGAGTTATAACTCGTCTATCCATTCTCCTTGAAGATCTTACGCTCATACTCTTAGTATTTTCTCGAATGTCTAAATTGTTCTCCCCAACTGACCTTTGGTCTGAGGATGATTCTTAGTCTGAAACTACTGTTTAGTGCATAATGTGCTTTACAGTCTTAATCTCTTACATGTTAAGGCATGTTCAATGTCTGTACTTAACAATCCGTGCTCTTCGCACTTCATAGTCCTTAATTATTTGTTCTCTGGTTCCTCTGTGTTGCTGGTTCAACTGAATTCTTCTCTTCAACTGTTTGTGGTAGTAGCTGCTCTTGTCTGATCTTGCGTCGTTGTCGGTGGTACGGAGTCGACTACTTCCCGTGTTCTTTACACCACTTGTCCACATGCATGGGGTACCTTACTGGTACATTACTACTTACCCAACTAACTCATAAATGAGCATGTCAGGCCTGCAAGCCCCTGTGGGGTGCAGTCCCCACGTCTCGTTTTAGTAAACTCATAGTGTCCGTCACACGTTTAGCTATTGCTAATTATGAAGTATTCTGTTGTCGATCTCCTCTTTCATCGTTCCATAATAACATTTATTGTTCTTCTTGAAGTTAATCAAGGGAAATCCATTTACTGCGTTCTTGGTATTGTATGCTCTAGCTCTTTCTGTATCCCGTATTGATTCGGTCTCTTAATAATTGAGGTCTCTTTCCGTAGAGCCTCTTATCTTGTTTCTCATATTTATGCTACTAGGAATGCACTTCCAGTTCCTTAAGGAATGGGTAGTGTGCTTCCTGCGAAATCTTACCTAACCAGGTCCAGACTACTGGCACCAATGCTCAGTTCGTCTACCATCTTATTTTCTTACTTATGTTGGTCTTAACTCATAAATCTAATTGCCTCAGTGTCAATATTTGACGGCTCATACATAATGGTCGCCTTACCGCGCACCATGACTTAATCCACCTTTCTAACTATTGTACTCACGACCACTACTACCGTGGTAGTTGGCCCTTACCATGTTGCCCATTGATGGTGCAACCTCTTATTCACTTATTCTAATGTCTTACCTTACACTCAATCCCTTCTTAGTGTAAACACACTGGGAGTTCTTTCATTCCAGTATAGGCGGTTGTCGTACCGTGTTGTAAAATAGTTGACTCTTGTTATGAAGATGTTTGCTCCAATCTCAGATTTGTAAGTAGGCTAATTTCTTTCGCTTTCTTTCATCCTTAGTGATGTTATCTACCATGTAGTTTTAACTGGTTACTGAAGAAGTCATCCACTGAATCACAAGCTCTTCTGAGCGTTGATTAATTGACGTGCCATAATGTGCAGTCACCATGTTTATCTCTGACCATTACTAATTCTTACATCCTGGGTGTTGGATATGGGGTCTATCTGTGCCACCTTCCTTATTACTCAAGTGTATCCGGTATGTTCTAAGGTAATCTCTAGGTTCATAGTTTCCATTTCCTAAATAAGTGTATTTTATCTCTAATATGTGAAAGCCCTTTTGAGGGGTTCGTTCCCACTCATGGCCTCACAACAAGGAGAGGTATCCCCACCCTAAAAGGCATGGTTCGTTCTCCGCTCCTGTCCTTAGCATTATCTCAATATTCTCATTGGTACCCTTTCTTGGTAATGTTCTTCCCAATCTAAGTTATAGGTTTGGTAACCGTTCATATCTACAAATTGTAGTCCCTTCGTGGCTTAAACAAGCTCTCTTATAACTTATTGCGCCTCGGGTTCTGATGTGGTTAACATCCTTGGCTCGTAGGCTCTTAATGCTTAATGTCTCAGTTCATTATTTGTACTCTTACTCATCTGCAGCAGGTCATCCCTATAAGATTCTAGTTCTTTGAGCAATATCCACCGTTAGGTTACATACTAAATGTAGTATCGGATTTCATGATAAGTTGCTGCATCCTGCTTCCCGCTAGGGAAGTTGTTCAGGTGATCTGAGGTTACTTAATGTCTTTGACAACGCTGTCATTTTACTAGACTTATGTCTTTTAATAGTCAAGGTTAGGTTCGTATTAGGCGTTTGCCTTAAGGTGTCCAAGTTGGATATAATCCTGTTATCTTATACTCCCATCTCAACGCTTCGTTCAACTTCCGTTGACTATGCCACCCGTTGATGATCAATCATACTTGGGTGTTAATGAGTTAAACAAACAGTGTTAACTGTCATTCATCAGTTGTTCGGCTCGACTATGCCCGCTCTATGGGGGTAGTCCTCTGAGCTTTCCTTTTCCAGGGTTGTACGACTTTAATCCTTAGTAGGTTATAGCTTACGTTTATTTCTTTTGTCCTTGTTTTCTGGGTCGTCCAACATCTTCATTGAAGAATGTTGTTATTGGTATCCTTAATGGTCACTCTGGGAGTCTTATCCCGTTTTCATTGTAAGTCGATGCTTCAACAGTCTCACTAGTATCTTATAATACTTTGTCCAAGTTCTGCTCCCAGCAGACTGGTGTGACATCTCATCTCATCATGGTCAGGCCGTCGGGCCTTTCCAAGGTCTTATTTTTCTGTTCTTATGGATTTACAATCCGGTATTAATATGCGTTTCAACTGTAGCGTTCTCCTATCTTGCCATGATGGCTTTCCGTGTAGCTTAACTGTGGTAGCACTTGCTATGGCAAGTGCGCCATGCAGGATGGGTTATTGGTACAAGGTACATCAGTAGTGACACTTCCTTCTAATTTCCATGTAATTGGTAGTCCTCGGGACTCCTTCGATAATCTCTTATTTTGGATAACCGTCCATCCGGCAATTTCCTTGTTGTTTGACAGTACTGTCATCTACCAGGGCGTTCCTCTTCCTGAGGGAACCCCCTTAATACTTTCTTATGTCTTAATCCTCGCTCTTGTCTCCACACATTTTGTTGTGTTACTGAGTAATGATTCTCCTTTAGGCACTACATCGTAGTCCTATTTCGGTACACAATTTATATGAGTTCCTATCGTCGTCCGCATTATGTTGGCCAGGTTTGTAACCTTTTTCATTGTATGGGTTTTGGAGTTCCCGTTTCTAACCGAACTTTCCAGTAATTTCAATACTCATGCTTTGTATTATCCCACTGTTATGCTCACTCGGACCGCTGTCCGGTACTCATGTCTCTTATCATTTCCTTATCCATTGCACGCGTAGTGCTTTCCTTACCATTGGTATCGCGGGTTATTTCGACTGCGTAGCATGTCGACCCATGTTGCCGGTAATTTCCGTTCCCTTACTGACAGTATTCCATAGGTAGCGCCTGTTTCTCTATTGCGCTCCATTAAAATCTCCCAGTTCTCCTCAACTGTTATGCCACAAGATGTTTCTCGTATTGCTTACTGTTAGCTAACTGCCAGATCGGGTTCCCCGAGTAAGAGAAGGCTTTCTTCTCTCTGGCGTTTGTTCCACATATTTAGGGTTAGGGATGTGGAGGACGGGCCTAGGTACTATGGATGTCCGGTAAACACCGGGAAGTGTTGACTAACGCACCTCTCACTCTATCTCTTACCCTTAACCCATAACTCAATCTCAACCTCAATATTCTCCTAAGTTCGGTATTTCTTGTCTTCAGAGCGTAACTACGCTCAGATACCACTTTTTGTAACACCCCAACTCAATCCAAATGTGGTCTCGCAACTTAACAGTATATATATAAACATGTCACAGCGGAATTCTTTACAATCCAGGACCTTGCCACGGTCTGACTACAGAATATACCGAACATTAGTACTACAATCTTAACCATTTACATATCCTTCTTACAACCCCCTCACATCCTATACATCTTACTAACTCAATTGCCATACGAGTGTACATGCACAACTCGTAGGCCACACATAACCCGTAACACTTGTACCCCTTCTTACTCTCGCGACGGCCGCCTCCTGATGTACACCTGTGTAGTAAAAACAGCCCCCAAAGGGGTCAGCACGAATGCTGGTACGATCCCCTCATGCCCCCAAGCTAACGTGGCTACGACGACTAATTGTCGATAGCATGGAGGTTGATTAAATGCACAACATAATAGTAAATGCTGTAAACAACAATCCATATATGAACAATCAAAGTTCACACACAATGAACGACTTAAATGCGTTCCCATAATTAGAGAGTTAGTTATTTAACTCCTTAAGTAATGTTCCCTCTTAATCTTAGTCCATTCTTATCTCACCTCAATCTTAGTCTTACCTTAATCTTAGAAACAACCATCCTTAATAAGGAGTGGATGTCACTTATCTTAATCTTAATTATACAGACCATTCTTTAGAAAGGAATGGTTGCAACTCATCTCAACCTTACCTTAATCTTAATCTTAATAATACAAACCATCCTTTAATAAGGAATGGTTGCAACTTATCTTAACCTTACCTTAGCCTTAATCTTAACTTAATCTCATATACAAACCGTTCCTGGAAGGGAATGGTTGTAGCTTAATTCGAACCTGGGATTTAGGTGATCCCACCGCACCATCTTAATGCCACCTACTCTGGACGGGAGTCCAGCGCAGCTGAGCCGGCAACCGGCCCTAGGCTACAAGTCCGAAGACAAGTCCTTAATCGGAGGTCGAATCTGCTATAGATAACGACCCCCTTTCCTTAGCATGCATGACCGGAGATCGGTCCCGGGTTTCCTCACTCAAGTTCCAGTTAGTAGTAATCTCAAGACCCTATTTGTTGGTTAACCTCTTTCGGTTCATATCGCCCCTTATTAGGGGGCGTTCCTTAGTCTCACTCAATTCCTTACTAAACATTGGTTAGTAAGTTCTCACGGTATGTTGTGTTAGTTTTCAAACATCACACAACAATACAAGAAATATAATATATTCCGATTGCATGCTTTATCTTGTTTAGTGAGCACACAAAAACAAATAGCACACAAGCCGAGGGACACCTCGTTAGCAAGCAGGTCATAAGAGAACTGTACCGTTCACCGTTGGTCGTTCGGCTGCTTACTCTCTTCCGGAGTCCAAACTCCCAAGTCCTAAAACATTCATTCAGTTTTAGGTTGTTAATCACTTAACTTAATTCAACTTACTTAACTCTTAATGATCCCCACCTAACACCTCTTAAGTCTTACAACTTAATCTTGCAAACTTAATCTTAAACTCTTAAGTTTATTCTTAACTTAATCCCTTAGGTCTTTATACCTCTAATCTTCATTGCCCCCCTTAATGGGGTACCGTTAATACCACTAAACTCTCTTAGGGTTTCTTTTTTTTTTTTCTTTAAGGGGTCGTCCGACCCACCGTCCGACCCACCCTCTGGGTCGGACCATTCCAGTAATTTCGGGTTTGAAAAACCCTACATGTCCGACCCACGTCCGACCCAACCACTGGGTTGGACCATTCCAGAAACTTATTTGCCCTCTAAAACTCACCCGTCCGACCCATGTCCGACCCAACCAACTGGTCGGACCATTCCAGAAACTTTCCCTGGCGTTAAACAGAGGCCGTCCGACCCAAACTTGGGTCGGACCCCTGGGTCGGACGCCACCAGAACATGTCCAAAAATTGTTAAATCTTCACCAAACTTCTCCTAAAGCCTTCTAATGTATTCTAACATCATTTAGACCTTTAAACCCACCCTTAATCATCCTCCAAACTCATTAAAATAACCTCCAAAGATCATCCTAACCTTTTGCTCAATTCTTGCAAGAAATTCCTAACACTTGTTAACTAATCCCTTATTTCTCTAACATGTGCATTTTATCTAAAACTTCAACTAACCAAAGTGTTTCTTTCCTACCCATATAACTCCTCCTTAACATCATTGCACTCCATCTTTGCTTGTTAAACCTTCCAAGGTCATCTTGCATGTCCATGCACAATTCCCTTCTTTTCACTTGTTACTCATCACTCTTACGATCATACCCTCTTATACGTTTCTAGTCATTTTCCTTGACGACTTACAACATCCTCCTACCACTTTCACTTCCATCACCCAAATCCACACATTACCATTCAACTAAACCTTACTAGTCCACCACTAACATCACCACCTCTTACACAAACTTCTCGAACTCTCATTGTCCTTCTCTTAGTTCATACCTAAATCCTCTCAAAGCATTACACATCATTTCCTCCAGATTTGCACAAGTCTTACCATTCCTCATACCATGACTTTGGTGTGTTCAATGCACCCACCTAAACTCTAATTCCCTCATAGGGATCTCTAAGTCATTCTAAACCTCAAGAACTCTTTAGTTAACTTATTCCCACTCAAATTCCTCATAGTGACTTCTAGAAAATCCTAGGTCATATTAATTCACCACACATCGCCTAAGCACTTATTTTCTACTCAAATTTTGCCATAGCTCCTCTAGCATCATAGCATGCCCAAACACATTATTTTTCCTCATTAACCATCTCACACACCTCAAGTTCTTTCTCATCCTATCTCATCACCCAAACCAACTCATTCACAACAAACTCAATATATTGCAATAATCTTAAATTGCATAGCACTAAGGCTCTTAAATGACATGGCTCTTAGGCCCTTAAATGACTTAAACTTAAACACTGAATTTCCCACATATAAAAGCTTTCAACCTGCAAATACACTCATCAATCTCATAGTAGTTATAATGCTCTTAAAATCCACCTTAAACTTATATTACTAACTCATTCCTATTAGCTCCTTAATTACAAGTTCATAAGCTTCTTTAAGTTCTTTTTCTTAGGTTATATAACCCAATACACAATGTAAGCTCTAAGCTACATTGGTACTTATCTAAAACTCATTCCTTAATCTTAAACCACCATTAGGTAAGCATTTTACCTTGTTTTCTCAAGCTTATCTTAATCTCCTCCTTAGACCTTCTTCTTGCATAGATCTCGGCCACCACTTAAATTCCCCTTGCCAATGTTCTAATCAATATTCAAGGACTCATATGAGTACTAAACAATGCACTAACCTCAAGGAATAAAAACCTAGGTTAGAAATGTGTTCTAAGGCATAAAAGTGGATGATTACCTTTGAAGTCTCAAGGTAGACTTTGGCATTGAATGAAATAGGACCTCCACTAGTCCTTGGTGAATAAATCAAGCTAGAACAAGGCATAAAAACATAGCCCCATGAGAAGGAATTTTCGGCCATGTACAAGAAATGATGGAAACATGGTTTTTCTTACATTTTCTTTACCTTAAGAGAATGGAGAAGCTAATGAGCTCTTCAAACTTGATTTTCCTCCATCAATGAAGTTTTATCATGGCACCAAAATGGAGCTTTGAAAGATTTGAAAAGATAGAAAGATAGGTCTTGACCTAACTAAATAATAATATGTGTTTAGTTTTTGATTTGGAGCTAAAATGAGTAAGTTGTTGCCAAAGCAAGGTGAAGCAACAATGGAGGCTGCTTGGGACGGTTTGGAACAGAGGAAAAGAAGAGAAGAACCGTGGAAGAAGAAGAGAAATGAGGAGAGAGGAGAGAAGGTAGCTTATAAGGATATTTTGCTTTATAAAAGCAAATAGTAACTTTTCTCACTTTACTCTTCTTTTCCTTTCTCATTTGATGACTCATGTGGTGACTCCCCACATCAAAACCAGCCCCCCTCTAATAAATGGAGATATTTATGGTCTTGGTTGACCATCTTATTGACTTATGTTGACTTATGTCTTAACTAGCACTAAATAGTTACTATTCACTAAACAAGGCACATAATCGGGAAATTTTTGATTTCCCATTGATTTAGACCTCCTAATGTGATACTAATTAGTACACATGTTGATTTAAGAGTAATGATGGACATTTAGCCACTCAAAACTCATTTCTAAGACAATTTCTCAAAAATGCATTAAGACTTCTTAAAGCATATTTGTGTTTTAACTTATTTTCAAGCTTGGTTTTCTTTGCTAATTGATTTAAAATGACCATTAGAATATTACTAAGGTCTTATCATGATATTTGGGTACTCACCCAAGTCTCTCCAAGCTTAGAGCACATTTTTGCCCTAATTGCCCTTAAGGCATTTTCTTACTTACTTTTCCTTGGTTTAAATTGTCTACCAATCTTTCTAAGGCATATTTTAGCCTTACTACATCATGATTTGATGTTTACTTAGCATACCTAGGTTTGGGGTATTTCACTACCGCTCCTGCGGTCTCACAAATATCGAGGTATCCTCACTCTTAATGCAGTGGTTCGTTCTCCACTCTATTCACTTATACAACATAAGCTTCTACAATCAATCTAATTTACGTAACACATTTTATTTGTGGCTTATGAGCCTTACTGCTTCGAGCTCTGTCCATTGTGGACGGTTCACACACATTTATTTGTCCGTACAACATTACATAGTTAGAGGTTGTATTGGGCTCCATGATAGGGTCGTTGCATCACGTTTCCTTTCATGGGATGCCCCTTAGGATTGTCAGTCCGTCTCCTGACAACTTATGTCTAAACTGGGTGTTAGTTTCAACCCTTGTGTTTCTGTCATGTTATCCCGTTCAACTATCGTTGATGCGAACACCCTTCAAGGATTGCTCCTGGGTGTTGCTAAGTTATGCCTTTACATCTGGTTCACACTTATTGGTATACTCAGTTAGCCACGCCGTTTGCGTTCTTAACTGGCTTATTATCCTCTTCTATGAAGATCAACATTTCCTGGTATTGTAGGTACCCCTTCTGGGAGTCTCATCCCGTTCATTGCACATTAATGTGTCCACATTAGGCATTTGCTTGCCATGCACAGACTGGGTCTCCGTTCCAGCTATCATGTTTATCCCTGAGGATCCTTAAGATATATACGATGTCTTTACATTACAGTTAGTGCACTTCGCACCTCCTGACTCTAAAACATTTCCTTGAAAGGAATTCACTAATTCTTTTAGTCTCGTTAACTTAACTGAGTTCCTTTACTTCAACCATTCATGGTAATCCTTAGCTCTTGTTGACTTATACTGCTGACCGTAGTACGGAGTCGACTACTTCCCGTGTTTCGGACTCTACTCGTATACATATGTGGGGTACCATACCGATACATTACTACTTACCCAACTAACCCATAAGCAGGTCTGTCAGGCCCACAAGCTCCTATCGGAGTGCGGTCGTCCCAC
Organism: Limonium bicolor; assembly: GCA_023374045.1. Lineage (NCBI taxonomy): Eukaryota > Viridiplantae > Streptophyta > Magnoliopsida > Caryophyllales > Plumbaginaceae > Limonium > Limonium bicolor. Next base: position 220,096,653 of record CM041782.1, read on the forward strand.
ATTTTAGTTGGTACACTTGTAGTGTCCGTCACACGCCTAGGTGAGGTATTCTGTTGTCAACTCCCTTATATTGTCCCGTGACAATATGCGTTCCGTACTTCCTGAACTTAATCAAGGGAAAGTGAAATACCCCAAATTAATAAAACGTGGATTAAATATTAATCACATTAATTAAGGCCTAAACATGCCTTAAAAGTCAACTGAGAACAACAGCGGTCAACACAAAACAAGATGTTGCACCCTTTGACTGTTAAGGGTAAATAAATACCCAAATGAATTACCTAGGACCTAAAATTTGTCCTAAGTATATTAACACATTACTAGACATATTATAACGGTTGGACAACACTCCAACACAAAGAACAAGCACTTTCATGCTTCAAGGTCAAAAAGGGCAAAAATGTGCTCTAAGAATACCTTAAAGGTCTAATGACCTCTAAATGATATAAAATTGGATACCATGGTCAAATATCATGTAAGGAACACAACAAAACCGTTGTCAAAGAAAACAGAGCTCAGAACGACTTGCGACACAAAATGTGCACTAAAACTCCTTAAAGCACGTTTTTGTGTAATTGTCTTCTAAATTGGTCTAAATGGGCTAAAAGGTTATAAATACCTTTAAATACAATAAAATATCATATTATATGATATTAGGAATTTAATTCCAGAATTTACAAATTTTTATAAATTTAATATTAAAATATTAATAAAACCCTAAAGTGGGGCCCGTTTGGGTCAACATTGACCAAGTTGGTCAATGTTGACCATTGACCACGAGTTGGACTACCTAAAATCGGTGAAGCAAGTCTCTTAATAGACCAAGAGACAAACCCATGTGACAAATAAAGAGATTCCTTTGCTTTTGCATAAAATAAGGAAAAAAGTACACTTTACCTTATAAAACAAAAAAAGTGGACCTACCTCTTGCTGTAACACCCCAACTACTAACAATACACTTAACAACACCTTGCAGCGGAAATCACAACTCACAAAACTAAACTCCTTGGTGTTACACGCCGTTAGCCACCTACGTGGCTAACAAGGCTAACATACATACATTGTACCGGTCTGATGGACTAAACTCCCGAGCGACTACACATAAATCCCGTTCCAGTCCAACAGTCATTATACACTTACATTACAGCTGTACCGAGTATTACCAACTAACGCCGATACATTTTCGGTCTTACTACACCTATAATACATCCACAATTCTCATGACTACACATACAACACTAACCCCTCTACCCCGTCCTACTCTCGAACGGCTTCCAGTTCCTTGTACCTGAAAAGTATGGGAGCCCCCAAAGGGGGTCAGCACCTTTGCTGGTATGGTAATCCAGCAGCCCGCATGCTACCGGGCCACGCACAACTATTTGTCGTCTTAGCATGCGGTTGATTTATTTCAAACATGCACAACTCACACGTATCATGCTTATAAGCAAACATCCATTAATAGGCACAAACATAAATTAGCACACACACTCAATAACAACACACTCACTTTATAACATACTCAACTAATTTCTCTCTCTGAGAGGATATAACTTTACTTAGGGAATGCCGGGGTGATATAAGCCCGAGCACAACATACATACATTTCTTACTTGAGTGGCGGCCTCATATAGGACCGATCACAACATACATAATTTCCCCCTAACTCCAATAGAGATGAGTAGGTAAGCCTTGGTAAGCTTGTGGGTGGTTTTTAGATCCAGAGGAAGAACAACCGTAACATAACAAAGAGGGAAGAGTCGAAGCGAACTTAGGCATCGACACTCTACCAACATTATACATAATTCCCTCCTAGCCCGATGTGGAGGTCGGGTAGGTAAGCTTTGGCTAAGCTAGTGGGAGGTCGAAATCCAATGAAGGAAAACAACCCTAACATAACAGGAAGGGAGTTAATTCTCATATATGTATTAACTCCCAGACAACACGCGCGACCGGAACAACCGGATTCCTCTCCATACATAACATATACTTATTAGTTAGAGGTTCCCTTATGGAACTTACCACATACATACATCACATAGTGTTACTAACTCGGTTAGACACATATGGGGAGTAATATACCTTTTTAACAAACATGAATAGCTGTATCCAATAACAACAACAACAACATATCCAACAGTCACATACATCACTCATAATAACAACATACACTAACGCACTGATAGCCGTAGTTAGAATGTTCCCATGGGTTGGGACGTTTATTCAAAATACCGATCTCTTATGTGAACCTAAAGTCGGTTAACTATTATTTAACACATAACTAAGGTTAAGCGGTATCGGAATTAATTACGCCACAATAATGAATTACTGTAAACTCATTTCATGCTTTATCTTGCAAGGTGGCAAACACCCAGAAAAACACATTGGCATACAAGCCGGTGTAATCCGATAGGACACAGGTTGCAAGAAAACCATACCTGTCACCGAAGGTGCACTCTAGTGTGCCATCACATGTTCCTTGAAAATCTTTGAACAACTGGTAACATTATAACTATCTTCATTAATATCGGGGTAATATAATTTTTAACGTCTACTGCACCCATGGTTAACCCCATTCGGTAGTTTTATAACTTTACATTTTATTACAACTTTTCACCACTCAATTACCATTATAACTCACTTTATTTACCCTTAACAACCTTAAAACATCATCACTTAACAATCCCCCATCATTGGGTATCATTTCCTACCTTAAGTCCCGGACCATTGCTGGTCTTAACACTCGGGTGAATTTAATAAGTGGTCCGGGACCTTGTACCAAACTCAAGTCCCGGACCAAGCATGGGTAGCAACTCTCGGCCTGAATTACATGGGTGATCCGGGACTTAATACTCACCCTAGGTCCCGGACCAAAATGCTAGACAACTCTCGGGCAAGATTAAGGGGGTGGTCCGGGACTTTGTCCATGGACTAGGTCCCGGACCCTGCTACAGATTTTGCAAATTTTGACAGTTTCTAACTCTGTTCAAGGTCTCCTCTTAGCCCATTGATTACCCAATCTTCACCAACTATAATCCACATGTTTTAACACCTAATTATCCACCTAAACCACCTTAAATTGATTATCGAGTCCACTCACTAACTCAAGCTTAATTCACTCAAATCCAATTACATTTCATAATTTGGTTTCCTTGTTCCTTAACTCCTTGTAACAGATTTGGTACCCACTTCTTACCATTCAAACCTCACTCACTAATGTCATTCCCAACACTCAAATGGCATTATTTCTTCTGCTAACACACTCTTCATCTTGGCTTGGTTTTCAACCATTAACCATTCACTAAACACCTCTTAAACACACCTAGCTTCTTCCTTTAGTAAAACACTCAAGGCCATACTTTCCTAAACAAATTTTGACAGCACTTGGCTACTTCCAAAGCATTTCCCAACACTCATCTCCTCACATATTTCATCATAAAACTAGCCAAACCCACAAGGGTTCTACCAGCACATAACAAAATCCTCAAATTCAACAACAACAACAACACAATCACCAAAAATCTCCAAAATCTCAATAACCACATTATCCATCACTTTGGGTTCATTACTTTGTTTACCCATCCCAAACACTTAAACAATTATAAACAAGGTTCAAGGTAGTTTTTCTTACCTTAATTTCACAAGCTTCCTTAATTCACCTCTTGCTCCATATCTTCTCCAAAATCGGTTAAGAGGGTATGGAGTTTCCAAACTCCATCCCAACATCCAAGAACACATAAACATACCCAATTAATTATCTAAACCCATGGAATATCTTATTTCAATCAAAGGCTAGAACACAAAGTTAGGGTTTACCTTTTTGAAGCTTTTAAGAGGGATTCTCACCCTTGAATCAAGAGGGAAACTACTCCACCATTGAAGGGTCAATTTGGAGCTCAAGAACAAGAAGAAAAACAAGGTAAGAGAGAGAGACAAAATTGGTTACCACTATAAGATGGAGAAAAATGAGGTTTTTCTTGGAGATTTTTACCTTAGGAGAGAGAGGAGACTCCAAGCTTCAAGAATATGTCATTTTCTCTTCAAATGGGAAAAACCCATGGAGATGAAACTCATCCTTTTGAAATTCCAAAAAGAGGGAAAGGTAGAGGAGGATGAGGAGAGTTCAAATATGTAATTTGTTTTGCATTTGGAGCTTGGAGTTGGCTAGAGCATGAGGAGGAAGATGAGAGCCATGGAAGGAGAGGGGAGAGCTGCACAATCGGCTGCAACCAGGAGGGAGAAGAAAGGAATCGTGGAGAAGAAAGAAAGGGAGGAAAGAGAAGAGAGGAAAAGAAATAAAGGAGGAAAGAGAGTGTGGTGGGGTATAAGTTATTTTGCTTTTTGACTTATTTAATTAGCTAACTAGTCAAGTGTGAGGGGCTGTCTACATTAATAAAAACCGGCCCACTAATATATACACACTGGAACGTTTTTCGTCTTTTACAGAAAACGCCCATTAATTTACCCGGTTTTAGCACTATTCACTAACCGGGTCCGTTTTCTGGAATTTTCTCGTTTATTTAATTTTAATGGTTATTATACTCCCATTAATGTTTAATTATTGTTACATGATCAACTATTATTTTTACGGGGTCATTTAACTGTTTAAAATCACGTTTTCGGATTTTCTCGAAAAACACGTTTTAGGACTCCGTTAGCGTTTTTACGCATGGTTTGAATCCGTTTTCTTCCGGAATTTTCCCACATGTTATTAATGTGTAATTAAGGTATAAAAATATATTTATCACTCTAACGAAGGTTATGTACCTCCTAAAATATTAAATACGTGGTTTCACGTTTTGTGACTTTTACGCATTTTCTTATTCTTTTTTTTATTTCTTCACCAATAATCTTAAGGACTTAATTAGCCTTAGAAAATTATAATTACATAGTTAATTAACATATTAAGGTTTGGGGTATTTCAATCTACCCCCTTAAAAGAACTTCGTCCTCGAAGTTCACACTTCCCTAGCATCATTTGAATTAGAACACCGGGATTACTTGCAACATAAACTTCCACAACAAACATACTTTACATTACAACCTCGGACTTGACGGTCCGGGTAACACATCCACATCCATATATATATAACATACTTACATAGTAATCTCGGACTTGATGATCCGGCTACCTTAACAACATTTGCACATGTATAACAACCCTTTGACTCTTGGTCTGGGTAACATAACAACATTTAGACTCGTGGTCTTGATAACACAACATCCTTTAGACACATAGGTCTTGATAACATAACACTTCCGGAATTCAATCACATTAGGACTCAAGGTCCAAAATAATAATTATTACACATACCACACAACATGTCATAGCATGTATATCAACCAGAAATTCCTTTTCCATCTCTTCATGGGTTCGAGACCCATGTTGAGTACATATACACTGTGATCCCGCAGAACCGGTCGCGATGGACACTCTGGTCCCCGTTCCTTTGGGAGATCAAAACAATTGCATACATCTTTAAAATATACTTCTCATGTCACCGGTCCTAAGACAAGGGCTCATACGTCCTCAGCTCGTGAGCAAGTAGTAGGAAAATACCCTCTATGAGGTTAAGTATAATGAAATCCTTTATTGGAAGGATACAAGTTGAAAATCCTCTACGAGGTCACATAAGGTGGTCCTTCCTTTGAAAATACCACTTAAGAATCTTAAAAATACTAATTGAAGTCTTGAAAAATACCAATTGAAAATTTGAAACCCAATTTAAAATTCTTTTGAAAACACCGTATAACTCCAAGTCCAATTATTGTTAACTGCATCTTATTTGATGTGATTATTTGTGACCACTTATAGGGAGTTTCAAGAATCAACCAACCCTAATGTGATCAGCATCAGAGTTGAACTATCTTTCCACCCCAATTTGTGTTCGGCTTCCCTTGATCTCATGATAATCAAGTTTCACCTCCCACTTCATTTTCAAACAACAACTAATTCAAGCATGTACCATTTTCTATCTTTTTAATCCATCTAGTCGTAATCATTACATCTCCAAGGGTGGAACTATGTCCATCGATCATCATCCAGATTTATTTTAAATCAAGTTACCTAGGGAATTTAATTCTCACTAGGTTACGTTGGTGTCATACCTCTTCATAGATCACAATACTGTATATATATAATATACTTTTATCAAAATACAATACACGGTTTTACATTTAGTATTATTTGAACATTCATAGTCGGGGTTTTAGTTCCCCGGGAGTTTTTCTACTCCCTCATACTTGTACTTTCACACATCTCTTAACAAAATAACACACTTATCACAATGGTATTCGCATCCTTAGTGCGCAATTACCACAATTAACCATGAATGAATGCGTATGTTTATGTAACACGCGCACCAATCATCAAAACAAATCATTTTGTGCTATGCACATCATAGTTCACGTACACTTGTACGGTAAAACACACCAAGTGGTTCCGCGCTCTACCCCCCATTACTATTTAACAATACTTATGCAACGGTCGCTTACTGCGCACCGTGCGGTTACTCATCGTATAACATTAGCTTACACTGCATTCGCTATTATATTAGCTTCCGCTATTTCACTGTGTTTTGCCACTTATTCGGCTGACTGCTGAATACTCTATTCTTTTTGTGTCTGTGCTCCTTGAGCGATGTTCATTACACATCTAGCGTCCCACACCTAATGGTGGTTGCCATTTAGACTCATTACCCTTGTGGTCCTCACAACTGGTATAAGCGCTTCTATGCGTATAATACTCATTCAAATCATCCTTAGGTAGCTACATCATGGTCCAACCCTAACATACCTTTTAAACTTGGTTCACATAACTACCGCTGTTGCGGTCTCACATTTCAAGAGGTATCCCCACTCTTGAAGCAGTGGTTCGTTAACCGCTTTACTTACTTACATAACATAACTTTCGAAATCAATAACATTTTCTTAACACATTCCACTTATGGCTTATAAGCCTTATTGCCTCGAGCTTTGCTCTTTGTAGGCTATCCACACACTTTTACCTCTCCGTATAACATTACATGGCTTATGGGTTGCATTGAGCTCCATGACAAGGTCGTTGTTCCTTTCATGGTATGCCCCTTCAAGGATGTCAGACTTCCTTCTGACGACTTGTGCTTAAACTGGGTGTTAGTTTCAACCCTTGCATTCCTGTCATGTCATCTCATTCAACCATTGTTGATCTAAACACCCTTTTAGGATGGTTCCTGGGTGTTACTAGGTTATGCCATTACATCTGGCTTGCACTCATCGGTATGTTTAATTTACTACTTCCCCCTGCGTTCTTTGTTGGGTTAAAATCCTCTTCCGTGAGTTTGATATCTCCTGTTAGTTTAAGTGATCATTCCGGGAGTCTCGACCCGATCGTTGCACATTGACGTGTTCATAGCAAGCATCTGTCTCGCCATATTTAGGCTGGGTACTTACTCTAGCTATTGTGTTCATCCTTCCAGATCCTTGAGACATATGCGATGTCTTTACTTACTAACCAGTGCACTTCGCACTAGTTCACCTTTAAACATTTCCTTAAAATAAATTTACTGATTCTCTTAGTCTCGTTGACTTAACTGGGTTCCTTTACTTCCACCATTCTTGGTAATCCATTGCTCCTGGTTGACTTTTACTTCGGACCGTAGTATGGAGTCGACTACTTCCCGTGTTCCAGACTCCACTCGTATACATACATGGGGTATCCTACTGATACATTGCTACTTACCCGACTACCCCATAAGAAGGTTTATCAGGCCCACAAGCTCCTATCCGAGTGCGGTCGTCCCACGTTTCAGTTGGTACACTCGTAGTGCCCGTCACACGCCTAGGTGAAGTATTCTGTTGTCAGCTCCTCTTATGTTATCCTGTGATAATATGCATTCCGTGTTTCCCGAACTTAATCAAGGGAAATATATCCACTGTTGTGCTATGACGAACTCAATCCATTCCCTCGGGTTGTTACCCTTGGGTTTACCGGTTTCCATCCGGTTAATTAAAAGTAACTGGGTAAAACTTACCTACCATATGGCAATGAGGCCGGTGTAGGTCTTCTGATTTGGTTTAAAAGAAGGTTGGAAATAAAAGGGGTTTGAAAGAAATTTTGGTTTTGAAAATAAATTTAGGTTGAAAGAAAAATTTTCGTGGTTTTACAACGTTTCCTTGCCTTAACCAAGTCTAGCTTCTTGCTGACTGGTGTATTTCCAAGCACTGAGGTCAGGCTATTAAGCCTTTCCACGGTTATGATAACCCCACTTAACTTCATGGTACTTTACTAAGTACCGGTAGTTGTTTAAAATTTCCCGTACAACCTTGTTGTAGCAGCACTTGCCACAGCAAGTGCGCCATGCAATCTGGTTATGGTTCAATACACACTAGTTGCGGTATCGCTTCCACCCGCTCTGACATCAGTTGCCTTGTTGGCCCTTACTTGATCTTACAGTCTTAACAATAAATCTTCTGGGTACTTCTCTCTATCTTCACATGGTAACCATTAACTTGGGCGTTTCCCATTCTGGGAGACCCCTTTTCCTTAGTTTTGTATCCTCCTCGTACTGTGTTGTAGTTCCTTAATCGGTTGGTATATCGTTGGTGTATTAGTTAACATTTGTAGTCCCGTAGACACTCGTCTCGGGTTCTACTACTTCACTTCTCCACTGTTGCACGTTAGTGCGTTGCAAGCTGGTTGTCCTCGACTGCTCCACATGTCGACCCAGGGTGCTGGAAATTCCATTCTCTTGTGCATAAGATTCTTCACTTTTCGCTAACAAGAGCGGTTAATTTTGTTAAAATGGAGACCGTCTTCGAGATCACACCTTTCGGGATCTACCGTATGACAGGTCCTCCGTACTTATAAAGACATTTAATATCAACCAGATCGGGTATTCCCGAGTAAGAGAGGATTTTCATCTCTCTGGCGCTCTTTCCGAGTTATAATATAGGGTTGTGGAGGGCGGATTGGATACTGTAGGTATCCAGTACACACTGGTATTTCCCTAACTAGCGTACTCCTCACGCTATCACTCAACCCTTAACCCAAAGTACTAAACTCTTAACTCAGTACTTCCTAAGCTCGGTATTTCAGTCATCAGAGCGATACTTCGCTCTGATACCACTTTTTGTAACACCCCAACTACTAACAATACACTTAACAACACCTTGCAGCGGAAATCACAACTCACAACATAACTTAAACTCCTTGGTGTTACACGCCGTTAGCCACCTACGTGGCTAACAAGGCTAACATACATACATTGTACCGGTCTGATGGACTAAACTCCCGAGCGACTACACATAAATCCCGTTCCATGTCCAACAGTCATTATACACTTACATTAAGCTGTACCGAGTAATTACCAACTAACGCCGATACATTTTCGGTCTTACTACACCTATAATACATCCACAATTCTCATGACTACCACATACAACACTACCCCGTCCTACTCTCGAACGGCTTCCAGTTCCTTGTACCTGAAAAGTATGGGAGCCCCCAAAGGGGGTCAGCACCTTTGCTGGTATGGTAATCCCGCAGCCCGCATGCTACCGGGCCACGCACAACTATTTGTCGTCTTAGCATGCGGTTGATTTATTTCAAACATGCACAAACTCACACGTATCATGCTTATAAGCAAACATCCATTAATAGGGCACAAACATAAATTAGCACACATACTCAATAACAACACACTTCACTTTATAACATACTCAACTTAATTTCTCTCCTTTGAGAGGATATAACTTTACTTAGGGAATGCCGGGGTGATATAAGCCCGAGCACAACATACATACATTTCCTTTACTTGAGTGGCGGCCTCATATAGGACCGATCACAACATACATAATTTCCCCCTAACTCCAATAGTGATGAGGTAGGTAAGCCTTGGTTAAGCTTGTGGGTGGTTGTAATTCCAGGAGGAAGAACAACCGTAACATAACAAAGAGGGAGTCGAAGCGAACTTAGGATCGACACCCTACCAACATTATACATAATTTCCCTCCTAGCCCGATGTGGAGGTCGGGTAGGTAAGCTTTGGCTAAGCTAGTGGGAGGTCGAAATCCAATGAAGGAAAACAACCCTAACATAACAGGAAGGGAGTTAATTCTCATATATGTATTAACTCCCAGACAACACGCGCGACCGGAACAACCGGATTCCTCTCCATACATAACATATACTTATTAGTTAGAGGTTCCCTTATGGAACTTACCACATACATACATCACATAGTGTTACTAACTCGGTTAGACACATATGGGGAGTAATATACCTTTTTAACAAACATGAATAGCTGTATCCAATAACAACAACAACAACATATCCAACAAGTCACATACATCACTCATAATAACAACATACACTAACGCACTGATAGCCGTAGTTAGAACGTTCCCATGGGTTGGGACGTTTATTCCAAATACCGATCTCTTATGTGAACCTAAAGTCGGTTAACTATTATTTAACACATAACTAAGGTTAAGCGGTATCGGAATTAATTACGCCACAATAATGAATTACTGTAAACTCATTTCATGCTTTATCTTGCAAGGTGGCAAACACCCAGAAAAACACATTGGCATACAAGCCGGTGTAATCCGGTAGGACACAGGTTGCAAGAAAACCATACCTGTCACCGAAGGTGCACTCTAGTGTGCCATCACATGTTCCTTGAAAATCTTTGAACAACTGGTAACATTATAACTATCTTCATTAATATCGGGGTAAAATATATTTTTAACGTCTACTGCACCCATGGTTAACCCCATTCGGTAGTTTATAACTTTACATTTTATTACAACTTTTCACCACTCAATTACCATTATAACTCACTTTATTTACCCTTAACAACCTTATAACATCATCACTTAACAATCCCCCATCATTGGGTATCATTTCCTACCCTTACACAAAGTTTTTGCTCAAAATTACCCTATGTCCGAACTTGTGTCTGGGCTTTGAAGTTCGGACGCAAGTCGAGACTCAAAATGGGTGAATTCTGGGGTGGTCCGGGACTTGGTTCCTACCTTAAGTCCCGGACCATTGCTGGTCTTAACACTCGGGTGAATTTAATAAGTGGTCCGGGACCTTGTACCAAACTCAAGTCCCGGACCAAGCATGGGTAGCAACTCTCGGCCTGAATTACATGGGTGGTCCGGGACTTAATACTCACCCTAGGTCCCGGACCAAAATGCTAGACAACTCTCGGGCAAGATTAAGGGGGTGGTCCGGGACTTTGTCCATGGACTAGGTCCTGGACCCTGCTACAGATTTTGTAAATTTTGACAGTTTCTAACTCTGTTCAAGGTCTCCTCTTAGCCCATTGATTACCCAATCTTCACCAACTATAATCCACATGTTTTAACACCTAATTATCCACCTAAACCACCTTAAATTGATTATCGAGTCCACTCACTAACTCAAGCTTAATTCACTCAAATCCAATTACATTTCATAATTTGGTTTCCTTGTTCCTTAACTCCTTGTAACAGATTTTGGTACCCACTTCTTACCATTCAAACCTCACTCACTAATGTCATTCCCAACACTCAAATGGCATTATTTCTTCTGCTAACACACTCTTCATCTTGGCTTGGTTTTCAACCATTAACCATTCACTTAACACCTCTTAAACACACCTAGCTTCTTCCATTAGTAAAACACTCAAGGCCATACTTCCTAAACAAATTTTGACAGCACTTGGCTACTTCCAAAGCATTTCCCAACACTCATCTCCTCACATATTTCATCCTAAAACTAGCCAAACCCACAAGGGTTCTACCAGCACATAACAAAATCCTCAAATTCAACAACAACAACAACACAATCACCAAAAATCTCCAAAATCTCAATAACCACATTATCCATCACTTTGGGTTCATTACTTTGTTTACCCATCCCAAACACTTAAACAATTATAAACAAGGTTCAAGGTAGTTTTTCTTACCTTAATTTCACAAGCTTCCTTAATTCACCTCTTGCTCCATATCTTCTCCAAAATCGGTTAAGAGGGTATGGAGTTTCCAAACTCCATCCCAACATCCAAGAACACGTAAACATACCCAATTAATTATCTAAACCCTTGGAATATCTTATTTCAATCAAAGGCTAGAACACAAAGTTAGGGTTTACCTTTTTGAAGCTTTTAAGAGGGATTCTCACCCTTGAATCAAGAGAGGGAAACTACTCCACCATTGAAGGGTCAATTTGGAGCTCAAGAACAAGAAGAAAAACAAGGTAAGAGAGAGAGACAAAATCGGTTACCACTATAAGATGGAGAAAATGTGGTTTTTCTTGGAGATTTTTACCTTAGGAGAGAGAGGAGACTCCAAGCTTCAAGAATATGTCATTTTCTCTTCAAATGGGAAAAACCCATGGAGATGAAACTCATCCTTTTGAAATTCCGAAAAGAGGGAAAGGGTAGAGGAGGATGAGGAGAGTTCAAATATGTAATTTGTTTTGCATTTGGAGCTTGGAGTTGGCTAGAGCATGAGGAGGAAGATGAGAAGCCATGGAAGGAGAGGGGAGAGCTGCACAATCGGCTGCAACCAGGAGGGAGAAGAAAGGAATCGTGGAGAAGAAAGAAAGGGAGGAAAGAGAAGAGAGGAAAAGAAATAAAGGAGGAAAGAGAGTGTGGTGGGGTATAAGTTACTTTTTGCTTTTTGACTTATTTAATTAGCTAACTAGTCAAGTGTGAGGGGCTGCCTACATTAATAAAAACCGGCCCACTAATATATACACACTGGAACATTTTTCGTCTTTTACAGAAAACGTCCATTAATTTACCCGGTTTTAGCACTATTCACTAATCGGGTCCGTTTTCCGGAATTTTCTTGTTTATTTAATTTTAATGGTTATTATACTCCCATTAATGTTTAATTATTGTTACATGATCAACTATTATTTTTACGGGATCATTTAACTGTTTAAAATCACGTTTTCGGATTTTCTCGAAAAACGTGTTTTAGGACTCCGTTAGCGTTTTTACGCATGGTTTGAATCCGTTTTCTTCCGGAATTTTCCCACATGTTATTAATGTGTAATTAAGGTATAAAAATACATTTATCACTCTAACGAAGGTTATGTACCTCCTAAAATAATTAAATACGCGGTTTCACGTTTTGTGACTTTTACGCATTTTCTTATTCTTTTTTTTATTTCTTCACCAATAATCTTAAGGACTTAATTAGCCTTAGAAAATTATAATTACATAGTTAATTAACATATTAAGGTTTGGGGTATTTCACTTGCCTTCCCATGTGAAGCCAGCCGTTGGAGAGCCTCTCCTTCCCTTATTATACGATTGGGTTCAAGGCTCCATGCAAGACAAGACAAAAATGATGACTCATCTCCTTAATTAATGGTTAAAAGTAACATTATTTGTCCATTTTTTATTCAAATTGGAGTCAATCATGCACCCACCTTCTCCAATCATACACGGCTGCCCCCTCCTTGTCTCCACCGAATTTACCCATCAATTATCAATTACAATCAACCTTGGTGAGTCATCAAATCACTAAAGGCATAAAAAAATGCAAAAATGTATTTTAAGCCCAAATTAGGTCACCTTCTCTCATTAGCTCCATTCCAAACGTGGAGCTCACTGCCAAACTCTCCCTTTGGCTCCTCTTGACCGAAGGTAAGGTTCCCAAGCTCCATTGATGAGAGCTCAAGCTCTAGGTAAGCTTCTAAGGCATAAAAATGCCCATTTTCTTCATCTTTCTTTCCTTTTCGATTGATCTAAGCTCCAACCACTTCCATCCATGAATCTAGGTTGTTTTGGAAGTTAAATGAAGGAAGAATCTCGGCCTAACAAGGGAAGGAGGTTGAGAAACTCAAACTTGTTCTTAAGGTACAAAAATGAGCTTTAAGCTCATATCTTTTGATTCCCTTCAAATTCGGCTGTGAAACTTTGTTCCTAGCCTTATTTTCTTCTCCTTTTCTTGTAGATTCAGTTGGTATACCAAGATCTACAAGGAGTAGCTAGATCCAAGCCAAAAACACCATTTTTGGCATCTTAAACAAGGTAAAACTTAACTATCTTCAAGCTGATTCACCCACGGTTTATACCTTGTTCTTGAGAGTGTTTTGATACTCTTTCTCTTCTGGAAAAGTAGGGCCGAAGTAGATCTATACCAAGCTTGAAGATCTAAGGTAAAAATCCATGATTTTCATGACTTAAATTACTTCTTATGGTTAGATCTTTTTTGGAGACTAACTAGGCCTTGTTTTCTGTTTGAAAACATGTAAGAGAAGCTTGGAGAAATTCTCCTTAAGGTGGCGAATCCAAACAAGGATTTACCTAAGCTAAATCAAGGTATAAAATCACTTAAACATTAACTTTGCTAAGTTAAAATGTTCTAAGCTATTTCTATAGTTATTGCCGTGAGTGAAGAAGCAAAATAAGGTCATGTTTGGCCTTAAAATGGTTAAGAAATGGTTTAATAAATTTTATAACTAATTAACAAGCATAATTGTCAAATTTAAGACATTATGTGGAAGTTGGTAAATAAATGAAGAATATATGGTGAGGCCGAAATTTATATGTATTTTGGGACATTTATGTGTAATTTATTTTGCAAGACAATGTTTGTAATAAGGCCATGTATTTTAGGCCATTTTATTTATGCATTTACAAGCTTTTAATTAAGTTTAAGTAGTATAAATGCATTACCGAAAATAAATGGGGTATTTGGTGTAATTAAATTAAATTGGGGGCTTTAGAAAAATAAGGCCGAAAATTAGAGTTAAAAAGGAGTTAAAATAAAGTTTATAAGATTTTATAAAGTTTTGGGGTTAAATGGTAATTTTTGAAAAGTATGGGTACAAACCGTGAATAAAGGAAATTAATGGTCAAGGAAATATTAAGGTGGTCAACCTTGACCATATGATAGGTTTTGACCAAAATAGATAAGTTAAATAACTTATTTAAGGTTGTATAATAGATAAGTATCTTATGGTAATATTTTTATAACATATGTGGTAAATATGTTATTACTGAAAATAAAGGGGTGTACAATGGTATTTTAAACACCCATGGGCTATTAGGAATTTTTAGGAATTTATTGGAATGTTTTTGGAATTAAAATAAACTATATATGTATAATATATAGTTATAATGTCATTATGACACTTTGGAGAAAAATAGATGGTGGAATGGTAAATATTGAAAGTATAGGGGTTAATAAGGATATTCATAACCCTTTGGTGGAATTTGGAGATTTTAGAATCATATAAGAGTTTTAAGATATGTGTATAATATATGGTTTTAGTGAATTATTGAACTATATGTTATAAATAGGGCCAAATGGCAATTATAGAATAGCACAAGGGCTGTTCGGAATTTACAAAAAAATAACCATAGGATATACTCTTTTATAAGTTAGAAATGTTATATTAATGGAATATATAAACATGGTAATAAGAAAGGGGTGATTTTGTAAATTAAGGAAACTATGGCCTAAGGAAAAGAATAAGATTTTCTTATGGAGCCTAAGAGGCAATATAAAATAGTTTGTATAAAACTGGAGGTTATAAGTTAAAGGGAATAAAAAATATCACATAGTATGATATTAGTATATGGTATAACATTACATAATGTTATGTGGTCAAAATGGGATTTTAAATAAAGTTAAGGGCTATACCGAGTTAATAAGAGTTGGAAAATGAATTTTAGACTAAGGTCTATGATGTTATAAATGTTATAACAATTATATGGTTTAGATGGAATTAATATAAGGAAGGGTACTCACATAAATAATGTGACAAACTATAAATGAAGGGGATCTATAAACTAAGGTATTTATGGAATAAACCTTAGGAGTTGTAAATGTACAACATAAAATGTTACATAATATTAGGATAACAATCTTAATATAAGTTGTACAATACAATACAACTAATGGGAATAATCATCTAACATAAGATGATAAAATGTAACATATGATATAAGAGTTTATTAAACTCATGGAATTACCTACGTGGTAAATATATACATACACAAGGATAATGTATATAAGGTGGATATATCTTTTGGTTGGAAACCATATGATCTAATGGTGGTGGTTATTAAAAATATATATATATATATATAGTCATGAACTATAAGTTATGAGTTTTGGATACAATACAAAAAAATAATAATATACTACAATCATGCGTGAATACATGCAACTATAGGATATGTACCTAAGCTAGATGGTGGACAAGATTAAAAAGAAATACAACGAATTAAACTTAACAGTTGAAATGTTATGACGTACACGTCTAAGTAACAAACCGGCTGTTTAGAGAAACCCGTAACGAACTACTGTAGAAAACAGGGGTGAACTGTCGGGGTTACTTATTATTCGGAGATACCGGATGTAGTTAGTCATGGAGACTGACTTATAGTTTATTACCGTTTAGATTGTACTTCTGACAAGACGCTCGACGAGCTAGCGGACTACAAGGAGCATAGGATCTTGCTGATTCATACTCCACGTAATACAATCAGGGTGAACGGTATGTAAAGGGGTTTGATCCGAGTTGTCTAAGGTTGCTCCTGGGCTCGGATTTGGTTGATATAACTGTATGTTGTTATGTGTCTTGATTGTCCCTGAGGGCTTCCTCAGTTTCAGACATCTGTGTGATCTGTGATAAGATTGTTTGTCTGAATGTGATAATTAATATGCATGAACTGTATATTTATAGCTGCTTATTATTTACTGTGTTGTTGAGTTAACAGTATTGGTTCGTATATATGAACCTATATATATAAACGAACTAGCGGCTATGGTGCTATCTTATATGAAATATAAGGGACGTAAGTAAAACGTTGTAGCACTATGATAATAACATATACATATTATCTGAGACTTTTATACGGAGCATTGGCCTTTCTATACGCCGCTCTTGTATCTAGCACTGGATCCCGAGTTTACAGACTCCGGATTGGACTAATGACCTTAGTCTGCTGTGTTAGAAAATTTGGTAATGCGATGCGATGGTATAATTAATTAATTAATGGAATGGAAGTAAAGCCAAGAGGATGTGGCTCTTGGAGCGCGCTGTGATCACAAAAACGATACCAGGATGTCCGCGTACGGGTCCGTAAGTATCAAGAAATTTCCCGTGAGCTAGAATGGCTCGTTGGTCGGAGACTCTACCGTTGGAGTGGCTACTGCCGTGGGTGACCCGCCATAATATATGGGTAACTAGAGACATGTCATTTTAACGAGACATTGTCACTAGGTCTAACTGAACAACTAAAACCATTGAAACTTATACAGTGGCGAACAATACCAAGGACGAGACTTAATACTTGTTTATTATTCTCGTTGTTTCGCTGGTTGTTCATTGGTTTATACTTGTGGTTATTTTATTGTGTGTTTGATGGTTAGATGGAGCCTACAAGGCCAAGGTAAATTAAATATGACACTGTACGCTACGGCGAATGTACACTGTACATTATATTGTTATTGTTCGATACGTTCGATATATAATTGTGGATTGTGTATTAAATGATTGTGGATTGGATGGATGGTTGAATATCTATGAATATTGGATGGATGAATATATACTATACAGTTTATTTCAGTTTTGTTTATAAATGTTAAATGGTAAAGCATGAAACCAACTGAATACCCCAAACTTGATATGTGGTTTAAATATCAAATTATGGTATGTAAAGGCTAAAAAGTGCCTTAGTACATCAGTGAACAAATTAAACCATAATAAATGCAATAAAGCATTAAGACACAGTTTGAGCAAAAACAAATGCTCTAAGCTATGAGTGAACTTGGTTAGGACCCAAAGAGCCTACCAAGACTTGATAACATTTAATTATGATTTAATAAGGCTAAATAAGTCCTTAAGAAACTTTGGTGGACAGTTAAACCAAATAAAACATAAGAAAATACCTTAAAGTCAATATGAGCAAAAATGTGCTCTAAGCTTGGGATGAATGTGTATAAGACCTAATGGTCATACCTATACCTTATTTATATGTTAATGAACATATTAAATCAGTTACTAAAGAAACCAAGCTTGAAAACAAGTTAAAACACAAAATGTGCTTTAAGGAGTCTTAAAGCACGTTTTTGAAAAATTGTCTTGTAATGAGTTTTGAATGGCTAAATGTCCATCATTACTCTTTAATTAACATGTGTACTATATAGTATCACATTTGGGTGGCCATATTAGTGGGAAATCAAAAATTTCACTTCTATGTGCCTTAGTTTGTGAATAGTAACTTTTATAAGCTAGTTTGTAACATATAATGTTATAAGTAATTAAATGGTCAACAAAGACAGTATACCCTCCTAGGCATAATGGTGGCCGGGTTTGTAGTAGTGAGTCACCAAGTTGTAAAAGAAATCAAATAAGTAAAGTTAAGCTTAAGTAAAGTACTATTTGCTTTATAAGTTACAAAATATCTTCAAAAAGCAAAGGTTATCTTCATTCTCTCATTCCTTCCTTCATTTCCCACGGTGGTCTTCTTCTCCCCTCCTCTCTCCATCGGTTTCCAACAGACACACCACTCATTCTTCACCTTCCTTCACTTGTAACTTGTGATTCCTTGGCCAAATCAAATTCAAGACCATATTTGTCTTAGTTAGGTCAAGCTCTACACTTCCCTCTTTTTAAATCTTCAAGAACTCAATTTTGGTGCCATGGAGATTCACCATTGAAGGAGCTTGAGCCCATCTTTTCACATATTCTTGTTCTCTTTGCTTCAAGGTAAGGAAACTCAAAGAAAATCCATGTTTCCTCCATGTTTTCATGTTGTCCGAAAATTCACCTCACAAGGTGTATTTATCTTGCTTGTTTTAGCTTCATTTGAATCTTCCAAGGGCTAGGAGGAGTCCTCTCTTGATACTTATTCAAGTTCTCTTCCAATTCCAAGGTAAAACAATTACCTTAATGTGTTAAAACAAATATATGTAACTAGGGTTTACAATGAGATGAAGCTTGAAGCTTGAATACTCATTATGTTTGTTTGTACAATGTATAGAACTTGACAAGGAATCAAAGTACCCCACGTTTGTAAGGAAACAAGAAAGAATTTGTGAGGAAAAAGAGGTAAAAAACTATCTCAATGTAGTTTAAATGCCTTAGGGAAATGAGCTTGATTTGCTTGATAAAATACCTAAGGAGCCAATGGTGAGTGACCTAGTAAAGTGTTCTCAAGGAGACTAGTAAAAGAACATATGTTTTGGTGTATGTATTTGCAGGTCAAAGGCATTGTTTATGTGGGAAATTCAGTGTTTAAGGTTATGCAATTTAAGGGCCTAAGAGCCATGTTATTTAAGGGCCTAAGTGCCAAGCAATTTAAGTTATGCACTATATTGTGATGTAGTGCTAAATGTGTGAAGTTTGTGTATAAGATGTGTTTGATGGATTTTAGGTGTTCTTGCATGAAATAAGGTAAAAACCTAAGTGTTTGGATGTGAGTAAATACAAGAGAAGCTATGGCCAAATTTGGGAAAATGTGTGAGAAGTTCTAAGTGTTTTAAATGGTTGTGGTGAACTAGGAAGTGTCAAAGGTGAATGAATGTTTACTTGAGAAGGAAACATGTATTAAGGTGATTCAGAGTGATGCAAGGATTTAGGCATTATCTTGGAAGTTTTAGAAATCTAGGGTGTTCTTAAGATGTATTAAGTCTTGGAGGAGTTGTTTAAGGTTTAGGTAATGTTGATATTCAAGGAATAAATGATGTTTAGGTAATGTTTTGAGTAAGGAGTTTTAAGAAGTTGTGAAAAGGAGATTTAGTTAGTAAGAAAATAAGCTTAAGAGATGATGTTAAGATGAGAAGAAAGTGTTTTGGGATAGTAGTTATAATAGGTGAGAAACACCATTTAGGAACCTAGTACAAATGTGAAAGTGTTAAGGAATTTTTACAAGGAAGTAAGTAAAGGTTTAAGGAATTAGAAAAATAGTTTTGTGAGTGTTTAAGATTATCTTAAGGGTGTTTGAAGTGCCAATGATGTTAGAACACATTAAGAGGCCTTAGGAGAAGTTTGGTGAAGATTTGGCAAAGTTTGGGTAAGTTTAGAAGGCGACCGACCCAGGGGCCGACCAGTTGTGGGGTCGGTCGAGCCTCTGTAAATGTTAGGAAAGTGTTCGGTAATGGTCCGACCCAAAAGGTGGGTGTCGGACATGGGTCGGTCGGTCAAGTTTCAAAGGTGGGAAAAATGTTCGCACATGGACCGCGACCCAGAATGGTGGGTCGGACGTGGGTCGGACGGTCATGTTTGTAAGGAAGTAAAAGGTTCTGTAATGGACCGACCCAGCTGTGGGTCGGTCGGTGGGTCGGTCGGACCAAAAACATGGTTTAAGGTTAAGAAATGATATGTGATGATGGGGATTGGTAGGTAATGATGTTATAAGGATGTTAAGGACATGTTAGGGGAGTTTTAATGACACCTAAGTGGGTTAAAAGTTGTATTAAGATGTGAGAGTAAAACAAGTTAAAAAATGTTAAGTTATGTAACTAAGTTAACGGGGGAAAGTTAAGCATTAGACCTAAATAAACAAACATGTTACCCCAATGTTAATAAAACACATGTGATGTTAACAGTTGTTCGAGAATTGCTCGAGGAACATAAGTGGACGTGGTAAAGTGGACTCCGGTGACAGGTATGGTTTTCTTGCAACCTGCGTCCTACCGGATTACACCGGCTTGTATGCCATGTGTTTTTCTGTATGTTTGCCACGTTGTAAGATTAAACATGTAATGAGTTTACAGTAATTCATTTATGTGGCGTGTACAACTCCGATACCATTTAACCTCGAAAGTGTTAACCTTAGTTAACTGAGTCTAGGATCACATGAGAGTTCGGTATTCGGAGTAAACGACCCGTACAAGGGACGTACTAACCACGGCTATGCGTGCGTTAATTGTGTGATATGTGTATGTGAAGTAGGGATCTCCTTGTATGTTTAACCCAGTTGTAATACTGTGTGAGTTGTTATGTGACAGGCTCCATAGTGGGGTTCTAAGTATTGTCTAAAGTAAGTATGTACTAACAGTAGTGAGGAATCCGGTTTGGCCAGTCGCGCGTTGTTTGGGAGAGGGTATCCTTCCTAGCCTTACCCTTCTCTTGTTATGGTTGTTTCCCCACGGGTTATGATCTCCCATTAGCTTACTCCAAAGCTTGGCTATTCTGACTTATGATCGGTTTAGGGGGAACATGTGTTTGTGTGGTGTGTTCGGGCCTCCAAACCCGAACCGCCTTAACTAAGTTACTCGTCCAACTATTAGGACGGTAATGTAATGAGTGTTGTTATTGTATAACGAGCTTATCATGAGACTGGCAACATTCTCTAGGCTCACCAGTGTGTAAACAATGTTTGGGTCGGTTCCTAAGCGAACCATTCCGTTGTGTTATGTGTTTTGTTGTGATGCAGTATTCATTGCGGTATTATGTTGTGTGTACGTAGAAACGTGCAAAGTATTGTTAAGTGTTGTATGTAGTGTATGTGGTAGGTTGTAAATGTGGAGTGTGTGTATAATGTGGAGTGTGTGGATCATGATATGACTCCCAGTGTGATAAGAGGCGTTTAAGGATAACCCGATTTAGGGGTATGTGTCCTATTAGGAAGTAGCTCCATTAGAGGAGGAACACTCTAGGGATAATGAATACAAGAGTGACTTATTAATAAGGATATATTATCCGTTGTTGAGCCCATTGAGGCGAAATGTTATGTGATGTGTGTTTACTGTTACATGCATGATTTAAATATAATCAACTGCATGCTAAGACGACAATTAGTCGTGCGTGGCCCGGTAGCATGTGGGCTGCGGGATTACCATCCAGCAAAGGTGCTGAGCCCTTGGGGCCACCCCTTTCTCTTCTTTTCCTATTTCAGGTACGAAGTGCTGGAAGCCGTTCGAGAGTAGGACGGGTAGTCATTGTACCGGGTTAAACTTTAAGTGTATGTATACAGTAGGTGTAGTAAGACCGAAAATTTTGTCGGCAACAGTTTATAAATACTCGATATAGTTGATAAGGTGTATGTTGTTGTTGTTGTTAATGGAAAGGGATACTAATGTATAGGTGCTCGTGAATTTAGCCCATCAGACCGGTACATTGTGTATTGTATTAGCCTTGTTAGCCACGTGGGTGGCTAACGGCGTGTAACACCAACAAGTTAAGTAATGTGATGAGTTGTTGTTCTTCCGCTGCAGTTGTGGTAAGTATGTTAATGTTGGATGGGGTGTTACAAAAAGTGGTATCAGAGCGAAGTATCGCTCTGATGACTGAATTACCGAGCTTAGGAAGTACCGAGTTAGGATTTAAGTACTTTGGGTTAAGGGTTGAGTGATAGCGTGAGAGATACGCTAGATAGGAACTACCAGTGAATACTGGAAACCTACAATATCCATCCCACCCTCCACAATCCCTGTTTATAACTTGGGGAAGAACGCCAGAGAGATGGAAGTCCACTCTTACTCTCGGGAATACCCGATCTGGCTGTTATTACATACCTTTAGGGTACGGAGAACCTGTCATACGGTAGATCCCGAAAACTGGGAATCCCGGAGACGGTCTCCATCTGAACAATGTTAACCGCATTCCATAGCAAAGAATGAAGGATCTTGTGTATAGAGAATAGAATTTCCGGCAACCTGGGTCGACATGCAGAGCAGTCGAGAATAACCAGCTTGCAACGCACCTACCGCAACGCAACGTGCAACAGGCAAGAATGGATTAATAAAACCGAGACAAGTGTCTACGGGACCACAGTTGATAAATAATACACCAACGGTATACCAACCGACAAAGGAACTACAACGTAGTGCCCAACAAGAGACAAGTCTCAGTAACCACGACAATACGTGGAACGGGCTACAAGAGAATACAATACTAAGAAAGGGGTCTCCAGAATGGAAAACACCCTAGTAATGATTATTATGAATACAGTGAGAAGTCACCTAGACAAGTTATTATCAAGACAGTAAGATCAGTGAGGGCCAACAAGGCCACTGATGACAGTGCGGGTAAAACAATACCACAACCGGTATGTGTTAAACTGATAGCCAGTTAGCATGGCGCACTTGCCATAGCAAGTGCTGCTATAACAGGGCTGTTCGGAAATTTATAACCACTACGAAGTACTTATAAAGTACAATAAAGTTAAATGTGATTGTCATAACAGTGGAAGGGCCTGTTAGCCTAACCTCTGTAATTGTAAGTACACCAGTCAGCAGCAAGAAGCTAGACTTGGTTAAGGTAAGAAGATGTTGTGAAACCATGAAAATTTTTCTTTCAACCCAGATTTATTCAAACCCTTTTCTTTTCAAAACCAGATTTTCTTTCAAACCAACACTTCTTTCCAACCTTCTTTTAAACCAAACCAGTAAAACCAAGGACAGTTGACAAGGATACAACAATGGATAAACTTTCCCTCGATTAAGTTCGGGAAGCAGGGAATGAATATTGTCACGGGACAATATAAGGGAGTTGACAACAGAATACTTCACCTAGGCGTGTGACGGACACTACAAGTGTACCAACTGTGTTGACGACCGCACTCCGATAGGAGCATGTGGGCCTGACAGACCTACTTATGGGTTAGTTGGGTAAGTAGCAATGTATCAGTATGATACCCCATATATGTATACGAGTAGAGTCCGAAACACGGGAAGTAGTCGACTCCGTCTACGGTCAGCAGTATAAATCAAACGAGAGCTAAGGATTACAAGGAATAGTTGAAGTTAAGGAATTCAGTTAAGTTAGCAGACTAAAAGGATTAGTGAACTCCTTTCAAGGAATGTTTAAGAGTTAGGAAGTGCGAAGAGCACAAACTGTTATGTAAAGACACCACATATGTCTTAAGGATCCTTAGGGATAAACATTATAGCTGGAATGGTGACCCAGCCTGTACATGGCAAGCAGATGCCTAATGTGGACACATTAATGTGCAATGAACGGATAAATTCCCAGAATGAGTACCTACACTACCAGGAAATGTTGATCTTCACAGAAGAAGATAATAAGCCAGTTAAGAACGCAAAAGGCGTAGCTAACGGAATGTACCAATAAGTGTGAGCCAAATGTAAAGGCATAACTAACAACACCCAGGAGCAATCCTTGAAGGGTGTTCACATCAACAATTGTTGAATGAAATGCATGACAGAAGCACAAGGGTTGAAACTAACACACAGTTTAGACATAAGTTGTCAGGAGACGGACTGACAAACCTAAGGGGCATCCCATGAAAGGAAACGTGATGCAACGACCTTGAAATATTGTACAGAGAAGTACATGTGTGTGGACAGCCTATAATGAGCCCAGCTCAAGGCAAATAAGGCTTATAATCCAAAAGCAGGATATATCATATAAATTCGATTGATGGTAGAAGTTTAGGTTGTATAAGCGAATAGAGTGGTAAACGAACCACTGCATTAAGAGTGGGGATACCTCTCGACATTGTGACACCGCAGGAGCGGTAGTTATGTGAATCAAGTTCAAGAAATATGTTAAGGATTGACCATGTTGTTATTGAAAGAGAAATTAGCTTAGTAGTATGTGTATAAGTGAAGCACCTGCTGAATAACGCCGGCTTGTGACTCGAATGATCGATGCTCAAGGAGCATTCGGTGGTCATCCAAATGAGGGATGAACCATAATATGAATAATGTAAATTTATGTGTGGAAGTTAATGTGACAGTAAATACTATGTGAGTTAGTGTTATACAATAAGTGAGAGCACGGTGCGCAGTAAGCGACCGTTGTATAAGTGTTGTTGAATGATAATATGGTAGTCGAACCAGTTACGAAATAAGAGTCTCAGTGAACACAGTGTGAATTCCATGGCGAATCGCATAAGGGATTTACTGTCAAGAGTTTACGCCTCTGCACTCTGTATGACTGAGTGTTTTGGTATTGCACTTGCGCAGTAATGATCGAATGAGATAGCTAGGAATTGGAAACATGTTGATTGTGGACAAATAATGTTATAATGGCCGATGCATAGGAAATGCAAGGCCGCACCAATAAAAAAAAAAAGTATTGTACAGAAGTGACATGATTAACAGTAAGTGACTACAGTAGCACTAACTGCCAAATATCGGTATGGAATATACCCCAAATTTGTAAATAGCTGAGAGAGCACTACACACTAGGTAGTAGCTCAATCTCAACCGACAGTAAGTCGGAAGGGAACAAGTCAATCATTGTGAAATACATAACTGTATACACAGTAAATTGTTATGGAAGTGGATAGAAAGTTATAACTCACCGAATCCGCTCAGGTAAAAGATACCGTGCGTCGGTTGAGAAACCATTGTTACCAAGATGAAGGTGACAATTGGGGATGTACAATACAGTAAGAATAACAAATGGAGCAATTAAGCTCTACAGTTATTAGAGTTTCGCAGCAGAAACTAGTGAGCCAGTGATTCAAGTGTTGAATGTACAGGTGAACATGAGTGAATGGCTAATTATTAACGCCTAAAAGCCTACAGGCCAGAACCGAAACCAACTAAGAGTTTAAACAAACTCCAATGAGAATTCTTGGTTTAGGAACTAAACCGCCAATATGGTTAAGATCCTCTAATCAGAATCCATTGTGTAATAGACCGCGTGGAAGTTAAAACACTTCACGACGGCAGAACATTTAAGCCAATGTTTAGTGATTGATTACGTGGGCGTAATCCCTTTTAAGGGGGTAGAGCGCAAAACCACTTAGTGTATATTACCGTACAAGTGTACGTAGTGTATGTGACTTATATTGTGCATAGCACAAAATTATTGTTTTGATGATTGGTGTGTGTGTTACGTAAACATACACATTCATTCATGGTTTAATTGTGGTAATTGCGCACAGAAGATGCGAATACCATTGTGATAAGTGTGTGTTTTGTTAACAGTTGTGTGTGATTGTACAAGTGTGGGGAGTAGAAAACTCCCGGGGGAACAACCCCGACAGTGTATAAATGTAAAATCAGGTGTGTTGTATTTTGATAAAATATATGTATATATTATATGTATACTTAATAGTGATGCATGAAAGGGCATGATACCGACATAGAACCTAGTGAGAATAAGATTCCCTAGGCAACAGGATTAAAAGTGAATGGAGGTAACTGATAGACGGAGTTCTATCCTTTGGAGATGTTGTGATCATGACTAGAATGATTCAAAAGATAGAAAATTGGAAATGAGTGACTTACTTGATGCTTGAAAATGAAGTGGGAGGTGGAACTTGATTTGCATGTGATCAAGGGAAGCCGAACACAAATTGGAGTGGAAGGATAGTTCAACACTGATGCTGATCACATCAGGGTTGGATGACTCTTGAAACTCCCTATAAGTGGTCACGAATAACCACGCTAATAAAAGAAGCAAAGAGCTTAAGTTGGACTTGGAGTTGTGTGTGTTTTCAAAAGGATTTTAAATTGGTATTTATAAAACGTTGATGGATACTTTACATAATTAAAGTTCTTCTTACTTAACCTCACAAAGAAATTTTAAATTTAAGTGATTGTTTTAAACTCCCAAAGGCACGGGGACGGAAGGTGTCCATCGCGACCGGGTTCTGCGGGATCACAGTGTATATCAAGGATATTTTTGATTGCTATACATGCTCTGACATGTTGTGTGGTATGTGTAATGAATGTTGTTTTGACTTGGATTTCCTAAAGTGTATACATCAAGACCTATGAGTCTAAAGTGTGTTGTTACCAGGACCTATGTGTCCAAATGTTGTTATGTTACCCAAGACCAGTGAGTCAAAGGGGTTGTTATGTATGTGTAAGTGTTGTTAAGATACCCGGACCATAGAGTCCGAGGTTATCATTTGGATATGTTATGTTATGTGTGGATGTGAATGTGTTGCCCGGACCATCAAGTCCGAGGTTGTGATGTAAAGTGTGTTTGGTTAAGGAAGTTTATTTCCAAGTGATTACTGTGTTCTAATCTAATGATATGTGAAAAGTGTGAACTTCGAGGACGAAGTTCTTTTAAGGGGGGTAGATTGAAATACCCCAAACCTTGATATGTGGTTTAAATATCAAATTATGGTATGTAAAGGCTAAAAAGTGCCTTAGTAACATCAGTGAACAATTTAAACCATAATAAATGCAATAAAGCATTAAGACACAGTTTGAGCAAAAACATGCTCTAAGCTATGAGTGAACTTGGTTAGGACCCAAAGAGCCTACCAAGACTTGATAACATTTAATTATGATTTAATAAGGCTAAATAAGTCCTTAAGAAACTTTGGTGGACAGTTAAACCAAATAAAACATAAGAAATACCTTAAAGTCAATATGAGCAAAAATGTGCTCTAAGCTTGGGATGAATGTGTATAAGACCTAATGGTCATACCTATACCTTATTTATATGTTAATGAACATATTAAATCAATTACTAAAGAAAACCAAGCTTGAAAACAAGTTAAAACAAAAAATGTGCTTTAAGGAGTCTTAAAGCACGTTTTTGAAAAATTGTCTTGTAAATGAGTTTTGAATGGCTAAATGTCCATCATTACTCTTTAATTAACATGTGTACTATATAGTATCACATTTGGGTGGCCATATTAGTGGGAAATCAAAAATTTTCACTTCTATGTGCCTTAGTTTGTGAATAGTAACTTTTATAAGCTAGTTTGTAACATATAATGTTATAAGTAATTAAATTGGTCAACAAAGACTATATACCCTCCTAATAATGGTGGCCGGTTTTTGTAGTAGTGAGTCACCAAGTTGTAAAAAAGAAATAAATATAAGTTAAGCTTAAAGTAAAGTATATTTGCTTTATAAGTTACATATCTTCAAAAGCAAGTTTATCTTCATTCTCTCATTCCTTCCTTCATTTCCCACGGTGGTCTTTTCTTCTCCCTCCTCTCTCCATCGGTTTTCCAACAGACCACCTCATTCTTCACCTTCCTTCACTTGTAACTTTGATTCCCTTTCCCTTGGCCAAATCAAATTCCAAGACCATATTTGTCTTAGTTAGGTCAAGCTCTACACTTCCCTCTTTTTAAATCTTCAAGAACTCAATTTTGGTGCCATGGAGATTCACCATTGAAGGAGCTTGAGCCCATCTTTTCACATATTCTTGTTCTCCTTTGCTTCAAGGTAAGGAAACTCAAAGAAAATCCATGTTTCCTCCATGTTTTCATGTTGTCCGAAAATTCACCTCACAATGGTGTATTTATCTTGCTTGTTTTAGCTTCATTTGAATCTTCCAAGGGCTAGGAGGAGTCCTCTCTTGATACTTATTCAAGTTCTCTTCCAATTCCAAGGTAAAACAATTACCTTAATGTGTTAAAACAATATGTGTAACTAGGGTTTACAATGAGATGAAGCTTAATGCTTGAATACTCATTATGTTGTTTGTACAATGTATAGAAGTTGACAAGGACAAATACCCACCACCGGTTTTAAGGAAACAAGAAAGAAGTTTGTGAGGAAAAAGAGGTAAACAAACTATCTCAATGTAGTTTAAATGCCTTAGGAAAATGAGCTTGATTTGCTTGATAAAATACCTAAGGAGCCAATGGTGAGTGACCTAGTAAAGTGTTCTCAAGGAGACTAGTAAAAGAACATATGTTTTGGTGTATGTATTTGCAGGTCAAAGGCATTATTTATGTGGGAAATTCAGTGTTTAAGGTTATGCAATTTAAGGGCCTAAGAGCCATGTTATTTAAGGGCCTAAGTGCCAAGCAATTTAAGTTATGCACTATATTGTGATGTAGTGCAATGTGTGAAGTTTGTGTATAAAATGTGTTTGATGGATTTTAGGTGTTCTTGAATGAAATAAGGTAAAAACCTAAGTGTTTGGATGTGAGTATATACAAGAGAAGCTATGGCCAAATTTGGGAAATGTGTGAGAAGTTCTAAGTGTTTTAAATGGTTTTGGTGAACTAGGAAGTGTTAAAGGTGAATGAATGTTTACTTGAGAAGGAAACATGTATTAAGGTGATTTAGAGTGATGCAAGGATTTAGGTTTATCTTGGAAGTTCTAGGAATCAATGTGTGTTTAAGATGTATTTAAGTCTTGGAGGAGTTTGTTTAAGGTTTAGGTAATGTTGATGTTCAAGGAATAAGTGATGTTTAGGTAGGTTTTGAGTAAGGAGTTTTAAGAAGTGTGAAAGGAGATTTAGTTAGTAAAAAATAATGCTTAGAGATGATTTAAGATGAGAGGAAGTGTTTTGGGATGTAGTTATAATAGGTGAGAAACACCATTTAGGAACCTAGTACAAATTTGTAAGTGTTAAGGAATTTTTACAAGGAAATAAGTAAAGGTTTAAGGAATTAGGAAAAATAGTTTTGTGAGTGTTTAAGAATATCTTAAGGGTGTGTTTGAAGTGCCAAATGATGTTAGAACACATTAAGAGGCCTTAGGAGAAGTTTGGTGAAGATTTGGCAAAGTTTGGGTAAGTTTAGAAGGCGACCGACCCAGGGGCCGACCCAGTTTGTGGGGGTCGGTCGAGCCTCTGTTAAATGTTAGGAAGTGTTCGGTAATGGTCCGACCCAAAAGGGTGGGTCGGACATGGTCGGTCGGTCAAGTTTCAAAGGTGGAAAAATGTTCGCACATGGACCGACCCAGAATGGTGGGTCGGACGTGGGTCGGACGGCATGTTTGTAAGGAAGTAAAGGGTTCTGTAATGGACCGACCCAGCTGTGGGTCGGTCGGTGGGGGGTCGGTCGGACCAAAACATGGTTTAAGGTTATGAAATGATATGTGATGATGGGGATTGGTAGGTAATGATGTTATAAGGATGTTAAGGACATGTTAGGGAGTTTTAATGACACCTAAGTGGGTTAAAAGTTGTATTAAAATGTGAGAGTAAAACAAGTTAAAAATGTTAAGTTATGTAACTAAGTTAACGGGGAAAGTTAAGCATTGACATTAAATAAACAAACAAACCCGAATGTTAATAAAACACATGTGATGTTAACAGTTGTTCGAGAATTGCTCGAGGAACATAAATGGACGTGGTAAAGTGGACTCCGGTGACAGGTATGGTTTTCTTGCAACCTGCGTCCTACCGGATTACACCGGCTTGTATGCCAATGTGTTTTTCTGTATGTTTGCCACGTTGTAAGATTAAACATGTAATGAGTTTACAGTAATTCATTTATGTGGCGTGTACAACTCCGATACCATTTAACCTCGAAAGTGTTAACCTTAGTTAACTGAGTCTAGGATCACATGAGAGTTCGGTATTCGGAGTAAACGACCCGTACCATGGGACGTACTAACCACGGCTATGCGTGCGTTAATTGTGTGATATGTGTATGTGAATGTAGGGATCTCCCTTGTATGTTTAACCCAGTTGTAATACTGTGTGAGTTGTTATGTGACAGGCTCCATAGTGGGGTTCTAAGTATTGTCTAAAGTAAGTATGTACTAACAGTAGTGAGGAATCCGGTTTGGCCGTCACGCGTTGTTTGGGAGAGGGTATCCTTCCTAGCCTTACCCTTCTCTTTTTATGGTTGTTTCCCTCACGGGTTATGATCTCCCATTAGCTTACTCCAAAGCTTGGCTATTCTGACTTATGATCGGTTTGAGGGGGACATGTGTTTGTGTGGTGTGTTCGGGCCTCCAAACCCGAACCGCCTTACTTAAGTTACCTCGTCCAACTATTGGACGGTAATGTGAAGTGTGTTTGTTATTGTATAACGAGCTTGTTATCATGAGACTGGCAACATTCTCTAGGCTCACCAGTGTGTAAACAATGTTTGGGTCGGTTCCTAAGCGAACCATTCCCGTTGTGTTATGTGTTTTGTTGTGATGCAGTATTCATTGCGGTATTATGTTGTGTACGTAGAAACGTGCAAAGTATTGTTAAGTGTTGTATGTAGTGTATGTTGTAGGTGTATAATGTGGAGTGTGTTGTATAATGTGGAGTGTGTGGATCATGGATATGACTCCCAGTTTGTGATAAGAGGCGTTTAAGGATAACCCGATTTAGGGGTATGTGTCGTCTATTAAGGAAGTAGCTCCATTAGAGGAGGAACACTCTAGGGATAATGAATACCCAGAGTGACTTATTAAGTAAGGATATATTATCCGTTGTTGAGCCATTGAGGCGAAATGTTATGTGTGTGTTTATGTTACATGCATGATTTAAATATAATCAACTGCATGCTAAGACGACAATTAGTCGTGCGTGGCCCGGTAGCATGTGGGCTGCGGGATTACCATACCAGCAAAGGTGCTGAGCCCCTTGGGGCCACCCCTTTCTCTTCTTTTCCTATTTCAGGTACGAAGTGCTGGAGCCGTTCGAGAGTAGGACGGGTAGTCATTGTACACGGGTAAACTTTAAGTGTATGTATACAGTAGGTGTAGTAAGACCGAAATTGTTGTCGGCAACAGTTTATAAATACTCGATATAGTTGATAAGGTGTATGTTGTTGTTGTTGTTAATGGAAAGGGATACTAATGTATAGGTGCTCGGGAATTTAGCCATCAGACCGGTTACATTGTGTATGTATTAGCCTTGTTAGCCACGTGGGTGGCTAACGGGTGTAACACCAACAAGTTAAGTAATGTGATGAGGTTTGTCTTCCGCTGCAGTTTGTGGTAAGTATGTTAATGTTGGATGGGCGTGTTACCAACCTAATAATAAGATGGTTAAAATGACAAGTGACCATTAGGGTCCAGGCCCGGCATACTCAGCGTCTATCGCTGATACTACACCATTACAGGTTGATGATCATCGTCGGAGCTGAAGAGCAGGAACAGGGTAATTGGAGTGTTACTTTTGTCACCACACTTGGAGATGTTGTATAGCAATGAAGATGGTGAATTGTATTATGGTAAGGTTGTGTATTCAGGATTGGGTAGACGCTCACTTGTCGATGTTTATGGTTTATGGACTTAGTGTGATGTATAGGAGTTTCTCGTTATCACTGCGGTTAGCAGTTTGTTTATTTTGGAAGTTGGATGTGGTTTGGCTACGTTGCTCACATGGGCGAGTAATGGCCGGTGACACCCGAGTGAGTTTGTAATTGTTGTTTATTTTCCGCTGCGAGACATTTTATTTATTGCTACGTGAGAGATTATACCGTGAATATTGAGAGGGGTGTTACAGAAAGTCTATCCACTGTTGTATTACCATAAACTCAATCCATTCCCCCGGGTTGTTACCCTTGGGTGTACCGGTTTCCTTTCCGGTTATTCAAAAGTAAACTGGGTATAACTTACCTACCGTGTGGCACTGAGGCCGGTGTAGGTCCTCTAGTTGGTTTTTTTTTTAAAAGAAGGTAGAAAATGAGTATGGGTTTGAAAGAAAATTTGGTTTTGAAAAGAAAAGAGTTTGAATAAATCTAAGTTTGAAAGAAAATTTTCATGGTTTTACAACGTCTTCTTGCTTTAACCAAGTCTAGCTTCTTGCTGACTGGTGTACTTCCAACTACAGAGGTTAGGCTGTTAAGCCCTTCCACAGTTATGATGATCTCACCTAACTTCATGGTACTTTACTAAGTACTTCGTATTTGTTAAACTTCCCGAATAGCCCTGTTATAGCAGCACTTGCTATAGCAAGTGCGCCATGCTAAATGGCTATGGGTTAAACACACACACCGGTTGCGGTATCATTTTTACCCGCACTGTCATCAGTGGCCTTGTTGGCCCTCACTTGATCTTACTGTCTTGATAATAACTCCTCTAGGTGACTTCTCACTGTCTTCACATGATAATCCTTAACTGGGGTGTTCCCCATTCTTGGAGTCCCCTTTTACTTAGTATTGTATCCTCTTCGTAGCCCACTCCACGCCCTTGTCGTGGTTACTGAGACTTGTCTCTTGTTTGGGCACTACGTTGTAGTTCTTTTGTCGGTTGGTATACCGTTGGTGCATCATTTAACAACTGTGGTTCCGTAGACTCTCGTCCCGGGTTTCATTACTTCACTTCTTGCCAGTTGCAAGTTGGTTATTCTCGACTACTCAGCATGTCGACCTAGGTTGCCGGAAATTCTATTCTTCTATACACAAGATTCTTCATTCTTCGCTATTAAATGCGGTTAACATTGTTCAGATGGAAACCGTCTCCGGGATTCCCAATTTTTGGGATCTTCTGTATGACAGGTTCTCCGTACTTTTAGAGGTATTTTATAACAGCCAGATCAGGTATTCCGAGTATGAGAGGACTTCCATCTCTCTGGCGTTGTTTCCCAAATTATAAAACAGGGATTGTGGAGGGCGGGAAGGATATTGTTGGTTTCCAGTACACACTGGTAATACCTAACTAGCGTATCTTTCACGCTATCACTCAACCCTTAACCCAAAGTACTAAAATCCTAACTCGGTACTTCCTAAGCTCGGTAATTCAGTCATCAGAGCGATACTTCGCTCTGATACCACTTTTTGTAACACCCAATCCAACATTAACACACTTACAATAAACTGCAGTAGAAATACATACTTCATCACATTACTAACTCGTTGGTGTTACACGCCGTTAACCACCCACGTGGCTAACAAGGCTATTACATATACAATGTATCGGTCTGATGGACTAGATTCCCGAGCGACTACACATTGCTATCCCTTTTTTCATTAACAGCAAAACATAAACATACCTTCCAGCTGTACCAAGTATTCACAAACTAATGCCGATAACAATTTCGGTCTTACTACACCTACTGTATATATATACAACTTAAATGATTACCCATGTACAACGACTACCCCGTCCTACTCTCGAACGGCTTCCAGCTCCTTGTACTTGAAAATAGGAAAAGAAGAGAAAGGGTGGCCCCCCAGGGCTCAGCACCTTTGCAGGTATGGTAATCCCGCAGCCCGCATGCTACCGGGCCACGCACAACTATTTGTCGTCTTAGCATGTGGTAGATTAAAATTGAATCATGCATGTAAACTATAAACACACAACACATAACATTCCCACAATGGGCTCAACAGACAGATAACACATCCCTACTTGATAAGTCACTCATGCTGTTCATTAACCCTAGAGTGTTTCTCCTCTAATGGAGCTACTTCCTTAATAGACGACACTTACCCATTAATCGGGTTATCCCTAAACGCCTCTTATCATAAACTGGGATTCATATCCATGATCCACATACTCCACATTACAACACTTTTCACGTTTCAACGTGCACATAACATAACATCGCATATAACTTTGCAGTACATCAACAACACATAACATAACGGGCACGGATCTCTCTAGGAACCGCCCCAAACATAGTTAGTACACTGGGAGAGCCTAGAGGATGCTGTCAAACTCATGCTAAGCTTGTTTACATAACTCGTTACCGTCCTGTTAGGCGAACGAATAACTTAACATAAAGATGGATCGGGTTTAGTGACCCGAACACAACATACATAATCCCCAAAAGACGTGAGTCAAGAGCCTTGGTTAAGCTCAGGGGTGATCGAAGACCAATGAAGGAAAACAATCAACAGAGAGGAAGCTGAAGAAACTGTATACAACAACTCCCAAACAACGCGTGACCGGAACATACCGGATTCCTCACCCCCCATAACATATAAATAATCACAATAAAGACTTCGCTGTGGAACCTATCACACCAGCACACAATACAGTATTACAACTGAGTTAATCACATAAAAGAGGGTCACACATTCATAGCAACATCTCACACACATCACACAACCAACTCACGCATAGTCGTGGTTAGAACGTTCCTTAGGTCGGAAACATTATTACCGGATACCGTTCTCTTACGTTTACCTAATAGTGGTTAACTAGCCTTTCATGCGCATTCTAGGTTACCGGTATCGGCATGTAAACACAAACAACAATAACGACTGTAAACTTGTTTCATGCTTTATCTTATAACGTGGCAAACATACAGAAACACATTGGCATACAAGCCGGTGTAATCCGGTAGGATACAGGTTGCAAGAAAACCATACCTGTCACCGGAGTCCACTCTATCATGTCCACTTATGTTCCTCGAACAATTCTCGAACAACTGGGAACATTACATGTACTTTTATTAACACTGGGGTAACATGATTGTTTAAAGTCTAATGCTCATAACTTATCCCCGTTAACTTAGTTAAATAACTTCACACTTTAACTTGTTTTACTTTTACATTTTAGTACAACTTTTCCCCCACTAAATTGTCATTGTAACTCACTAGGGTTTACTACTTAAACCACACTTAGTTTGTGTTTTTTTTACATGTTTTGGGTCGTCCGACCACACAAACTGGGTCGGACCATTCCAAGAAATTTTTCGTCTTTCAAATCCTCCCGTCCGACCCACCCTGGGTCGGACCACTGGGTCGGACAACATCAGAACTTGTCCAAAACTTGTCAAACATTCTCCAAACTTCTCCTCAAGCCTCCTAATGTGTTCTAACATCATTTGGCACATTTAACCCTTCATACAACAACCATAAAACTCATTTTATAACTCCATAAACACTTACAATGTTTCTTACCAAAATTCCTAACACTTATAATGTTTTCTCTTTAGTTCCCTAAGTGGTGTTTCATAATTATGATAACCACTATGCCAAAATGTTTCCTTATCATCATAACATCATCTCTCAAACATCTTTTCTTACTAACTAAATCTCCTTTTTCACATCTTACCTAAACATCATTTCCTCCTTGTACATCAACACTTCTAACCCTTAAACAAACTTCTCCAAGACTTTAATACATCCTCAAAAACACTCATTGAATTCCTAGAACTTCCAAGATAATACTTAAATCCTTGTATCACTCTAAATCACTTTAATACATGCTTTCCTCCCTAGTAAAACATTTATTCATTCCTAACACTTCCTAGTTCACTAAAACTCATTTAAGCACCCAAAACTTCTTATACATTACCCAAATTTTGCCATAGGTTCTCCTAGCACAATGTCATACCAAAACACATTGTTTTTCACCATTTAAACATTCAAGAACACCTAAATCCATCAAGAACTTTCTCACACACAACACTTCACCAAATTTACACTACATCACAATATAGTGCATAAACTTAAATTGCTTGGCACTTAGGCCCTTAAATAACATGGCTCTTAGGCTCCTAAATTGCATAAACCTTAAACACTGAATTTCCCACATAATATATTGCCTTTAACCTGCAAATACACTCTACATCACATATGCCCTTTAATAATCCCCTTAAGAGCATTTTACTAGCTCATTTGCCATTGGCTCCTTAGGTATTTTATTAAGCAAATCAAGCTCATTTTTCCTAAGGCATTTAAACTACATTGAGATAGTTTGTTTACCTATTTTCCTCTCAAACTTCTTTCTTGTTTCCTTGTACCGAAAATCAGCAAGGAATTTGATCGCTTGTCAACTTTCTAATCAATTCACATATAAGGGTAATGAGCTTAAGAATTCACACTTAAACTCATATACAAACCCTAGTTTAACATAAGTGTTTTAATACACTAAAATGATATTTACCTTTGAATTTGAAAGAGAACTTGAATATGTAACAAGAGAGGACTCCTCCTTGTCCCTTGAAGATTGAAATGGAGCTATGAAAGAACAAGAGAAGACACCGTCAAAGGTGATTCTCGGTTACACACAAAAACAAGAGGGAATGTTGTTTTTCTTTGATTTTCCTTACCTTGAAGCAAAGGAGAATGACAAGGCATGAAAAGGTGAGCTCAAGCTCCATCAATGGTGAATCTCCATGGCACCGGAATGAGGCTTTTGAAGATTTGAAAAGATAGAATTGAAGAGCTTGACTCAACTAAGACAAAGGTGGTCTTGAAATTGAATTTGGAGCATGAAGTCATGAGTTACAAGCATTCCAAGATGGAGAATGGTATATGGCTGTAGCAAACCGATGAGAGAGAGGAGGAAGAAGATAGATACCGTGGGAAAAGAAAAGGGAAGAAGAGATGAGGTGAGAGTACACTTGTTAAACTTAGTTATAAAGTAAATAGTGAAAATAAATATTTACTTGCTTTTTCATTACTTTACTTATTAACTAACAAGGTGGTGACTCACCTTGATAAAACCGGCCCCCCATCATCTACTTAGGGGTAGTTTGGTCTTTGTTGACCAACTAACTTACTTATATTGACTTATGTCATAAACTAGCATTTTTTGTTACTATTCACAAAACAAGGCACATATTTGTGAAATTTTTGATTTCTCATTGATTTAGACTTCCTAATGTGATACTAATTAGTACACATGTTAATTAAAGAGTAATGATGGACATTTAGCCATTCAAAACTCATTTACAAGACAGTTTTTCAAAAATGTGCTTTAAGACTCCTTAAAGCACATTTTGTGTTTTAACTTGTTTTCAAGCATGGTTTTCTTTGGTAATTGATTTAATATGTTCATTAACATACTTATAAGGTATAGGTATGACCTTTAGGTCTTATACAAATTTATCCCAAGCTTAGAGCACATTTTTGCTCATATTGACTTTAAGGTATTTATTTGTGTTTTGTTTGGTTTAATTGTCTACCAAGGTTTCCTAAGGACTTAATTAGCCTTATTAAATCATAATTGAATATTATTTATTAGTCTTGGTAGGTTCTTTGGGTCCTAACCAAGTTCACTCCAAGCTTAGAGCATGTTTTTGGCTCAAACTGAGTCTTAGTGTTTTATTGTGTTTTACTATGGTTTAAATTGTTCACTGATGTTCTAAGGCACTTTTTAGCCTTTATATACCATAGTTTAACATTTAAACAACATATCAAGGTTTGGGGTATTTCATAGGTGATCCTACCGCACCATCTTAATTCCACCTACCTTGGACGGGAGTCCAGTGTAGCTGAGCCGGCAACCGACCCATGGCAACAAGTCCGAAGACAAGTCCTTAAGCGGAGGGCGGATCTGATTCAGATACCGTCCCCTTTCCTTAGCATGCATGACGGAGTCAGTCCCGGGTTCCTCACTCAAGTTCCAGTTAGTACTAATCTTACACACCATGTGCTAGTTAAACCTTAACGGGTATTAACCAACAGTTACCAATACTTAACTCATGTCCTTAACTCCGTAAGTACCAAACTTAGTTAGTAACAATCTCAAGTCTCGTGGGTTAGTGTAAAGAGAACACATTCACAATGAGAACAAATATAACCGGTTGCATGCTTTATCTTGTCTTAGTCATAGCAATTAAACAGATAGCACACAAGCCGAGGGACACCTCGTTAGCAAGCAGGTCACAAGAAAGATTGTACCGTACACCGTCGTCTGTCGTTTGTTTAACCTTCTCCGGGGTCCCAATTCACAAACCTAAACATTCATTCATTTTTAGACCATTAGTTATCTGCGCCTTACTTAAGACACTTAATCCCTAAGAATTCCCATCCAATACTCTCTAAGTCCTTACCACCTAGCCTTATAAACTTAAATTTAAACATTATGGTTTATACTTAACTTAACTTAATTCCTTAAGTTCTTAGGTTCCTAATCATTATTACCCTACCAATGGCATACCTTATTACCAATTAACATCTTTAGAATTTAAAATTTCTTTTTTTTGGCTCGACCGATCTTACCGACCGACCTTACCCAAGGTCGGTCCATTCCAGGACGCATTACCGTTTGAAAATTTTACCCCGACCGACCTTGCAAGTCCGGTCCCCAAGGTCGGTCCATTCCCGAGAGTTTTCCCCTGTGGGAAATTTAAGCTCGACCGAACTTGTAAGTCCGGTCCCAAGTTCGGTCGATTCCAGAGACCAATTCCCGTACAAAATTCTAGGCATGACCGACCTTGCAAGTCTGGTCCCCATGGTCGGTCTATTCCAGAGACTTAATTCGTACACAAAATACAAGCCCGACCGAACTTGTAAGTCCGGTCCCCAAGTTCGGTCGGTTCCAGAAACTCTTTCCGGTAGTGTAAACTGAGCTCGACCGACCTTGCAGGTCCAGTCCCTAAGGTCGGTCGACTCCAGGACCTTGTTTCTAAATTCCCATTTAACTCCAAACTTCACCTCATATATCCTAGTATGTTCTTACCTCATTGGGCACCTCAAATACACCTTAAGCCTTCCACTAAACACATTAAATCACTCACCAAAATCCACCTTAGTCATTATGCATTTTTCCTTGTAATCATGGCAACACTTGTAATATTTTTCACTAGGTTTCTAGGTGGTGGTTCATATCTAATATAACCACTATGCCAAATGCTTCCTCACCACTATAACATCATCTCCCAAGCATCTTTCACCATCTAAAATTCCTTTATGCAACATACTTAAAGTTTCTTCACAAGCTTATGCCTCCATCCATCAACACCTTATTTTCTCCTACTTGTTTACCAATGTTTGCCTAAGCCCTAAATACACTAGTACATTCTTTTGATTCCTAGATCCTCCATAGTGATGCCTAAGTCATTATAACTCATTAAAACACCTTAAACTCACCCTTTTCATCAAGACGACCTCTAAAACTTCCTAGTACTTCCTTAGTCATGAAATCTCCTTAGAACATCTTAAACACTTAGGTTCTTCACTAAATTTTGCCATGGGTTCTCTAGTATATTGTTACACCCAAACACTTGGTTTTTCACCATCAAACAACCAAGATCACTCAAATTCTCATTACAACATCTTAACACACAATTTACACCAAAAACTACACCACATCATCATATAGTGTATAAACTTAAAATGCTTGGCACTTAGGCCCTTAAATGACAATAATCTTAACCACTGAATTTCTGCATATACTTGCCTTTAACCTGCAAATACACACAACAAGGCTCCCATTGAAATAAAATGCTTCTTGTAATTCATCTCAACATTGTTTGACTATCTCTTTTCTCATTGGCTCCTTAGTCACAAGTTCTCAACATAGTCATTGTTTCTCCTAGGTTATATATGTAGCCCTTTTCTAATGTAAACTCTACACTAAACTCATCACATATCTAAATCCCATTCCCTTAATCAACAAAGCACCTTAAGGTAAGTAATTTACCTTGTTCTTTACAAGCTCACAAACTTTCCTCCTTAGACTTTTTCCTTGAACAATCTCGGTCACCCAACAAGTTCTCCTTGCCAATGTTCTAACCAATATCCAATGACTCCAATGAGTGCTAGATAATACATTAACCTAAGGAACAACCCTAGGTTAAAAATGTGCTTTAAGGTATTAAATTGATTGTTGTTTTACCTTGGTTCTCAAGACAAGCTTGGATATGAAGCAAGAAGGACCTCCTTTATCCTTTGGAGAGTAGTAGAAAACAAGCTAGAACAAGGCATAAAAATGGAACCCCATGAGTGATAATTTTCGGACATGGAGAGGAAATGATGGGAACCTAGATTTTCTTACATATTCTTTACCTTAAGAGAATGGAGAAGCTAATGGAGTCTCCAAGCTTGAGTTTCCTCCTCTAATGGCAGTTTGCCTTGGCTCCAAAATGAGGCTCTTGAAGTTTTGAAAAGATAGGAAGAAGGAGCTTGAGCTAACTAGAGAATATGTGTTTTGTTTTGGTTTTGGAGCTAAAATGAGTGAGCTATAGCCAAAGCAAGGTGGAGCTAGCATGGAGGTTGAGTTTCACATAGAATAAGAAGAGAGGAGCAGCTCAAAACCGGTGGGAACAAGAGAGAATGAAGAGGTGAGGAGAGAGGTAAGTAAAGGTGAGATATTTATGTTAAAAGCAAATAGTAGTTTTTACTTTATCTTATAATTTCCTTTCTTATTTGCTCATGTGGTGAATCATCACCTTAAAAACCGGCCACCCCCTTTTAATTAGGCTAGTCCTGGTCTTGTTGGACCAACTAATAAACTAATTGACTAAAAACTAAACTAGGCACTATTTGATTACTATTCACAAACTAGTGCACATAATTGTGAAATTTTTGATTTCCCATTGATTTAGACTTCCTAATGTGATACTAATTAGTACACATGTTAATTAAGGATTAATCATGGGCATTTAGCCACTTAAAACCCCTTTCTAAGACAATTTTTCAAAAATGTGCTTTAAGACTCCTTAAAGCACATTTTGCGTTTTAACTTGTTTTCAAGCTTGGTTTTCTTTGGTAATTGGTTTAAAATGACCATTAGGATATTACTAACGTATTAGAATGATATTTGGGTGCTCGCCCAAGTCTCTCCAAGCTTAGAGCATGTTTTTGCTTAAACTGCTCTTTGGTGTTTCCTTATGTTTTCTTTGATTAAAATGGTTTCTTAATGTTTCTAAGGCATTATTTAGCCTCCTTATATCTTAGTTTATCACTTAAACTCCATATCTAAGTTTGGGGTATTTCACTGCCAATGACCCAATGAGACAACTCTAGGAGCTTGCTTTGAACCTGGGCCAGATTGTGCAATGCCAAGCCCAGCGAGATAATGTGCCAGAGGACTACACAAAAAGGATCGCCCATCTGAAACCGATTGCATTCAAGGGGGAGGAGGACCCAGTACTGTTGGAGGATTGGCTGAGAGAGTTTGACAAAATCTTTGAGGCAGTCAACTGCCCTGCTGACAGGCGAGTCAATGCCGCTGTTTACTACTTCAAGAGCGAGGCTGACATCTGGTGGTCTGCCAACAAGGATGCTCTTCTAGCGGGACCTGATTTCGGATGGGAAGCATTGAAAGAGGCCATGCGAAGGCAATTCTACCCCGAGCGTGTCCGGATGGAGAAATACCTGGACTTCTCTGAACTCAAGCAGTAAACCCGAAGTGTGAAGGAGTATCACTCCAAGTTCCTCGAGCTGGCGAGGTTTGCACCGACGATGGTCCCGGATGAAGCATCCAAGGTGCAGAGATTTATAGGAGGACTCAACTGGAGCCTCTAGGAGGCTTTGAGAGTGGTGACGATACCTACCCTCCAGGACGCGTATGGAAAGGCTGCTAACCTGTATAGGGTGTAGTAGAAGAGGAGGGAGGTCCAGGCGGGACAGAAGAGGAAGATGGAGGATGTGAAGGAGTCCTGAAGTCGTGACGACCAACATTAGAGGCCCAACCAGGAGAAGAGGTGGAGGTCTAACTCTGGTGACCGGAGGAGGTTCGATGGGAGCCAGAGGAATGACCAGAGAGGAAGGATAGACCCCAGGGGCAGGTTCAGAGGGGAGAGGCCGGGCGAGACAGGCACTTCCACTACAAGAGATGCCACAAGGACCACCCGGGGAAAGACTGTGAGGGAAACCTGGTGGCGTGCTTCCGGTGTGGCAGGAAGGGCCACAGAGCTTTTGAGTGCTTCCAGAGTCCTCAGGGAGGCGCTCAATAGAGGGGGAATGGCAAAGATCGGACCTATAGACCAGTAGACTCCCAGCCTCGGGGTAGAGATCAGCACCAGAACCAACCAACCAGCGCGGGGATGCTCCCCAGCGTGGTAGCGGCGGGGGTAGAAATGGAGGCAACCGAGGCCAAGGGAGAACCGAGGCAACAGTCAGACTCCTGGGAGGATCAACGTTATGAGCCTGGCCGAGGCTGAGGCCGGAGCAGAGGTGTTAGCAGGTACCTTTTCTGTTCATGGTACTTCTACTCGTGTTTTGTTTGATACTAGGGCTTTGTACTCGTTTATTTCTGAGAATTTTGTTAAGAAACTGGGTCTAGTAACTTGTAAGTCTCCTACCATAGCGGTATCTATACCCTCAGGGCAGGTTGTCTCTTGTAATCATGTATTGAAAGATGTGGGGGTAGACATAAAGGGGGAGACATTTGTAACGGACCTGATCCAGTTCATCCTCCCCGACTTCGGCATCATCCTGGGGATGGACAGGCTAAGCAAGTATAAGGAGAAGATCGATTGTGGAGAGCAGAAGATCACCCTGAGAGGACCATCGGGCCAAAGAGTCTTCTACAGTAGCGCGGAGAAGAAGCAAAGAGTAAAGATAGTCTCAGCCATGACTGTAACAACCCCAAAACCACCCTAGGAGTTAGGGACGTTACACGCCGCATATCTATTACATAATAACGCAAGGCTCTAACGAACGAAACCCAAAACTGAAACAAAGTACACTTTTATTAACTAAAAACAGAGTACAAGGTCTATCTAACATTACATACAGAAACCAAACTACATTACATAACAGAATCAAATTACAAAGGGCCTTAAGCCACGACAACAAATATAAAGCGAAAGACGAAGCAGAAAGCAGAGCAGAGTCTTCAAAGGAAACTTAAACCTACAAATCAGACGGAAATAGGGGTGAGCCAAACTATAGCTTAGCAGGTGATAAACTTCATCAGCTGAGCATGCTCAAAACATATACTGAACAGAATCGCAAACTCATACATAAGCTTAGCAAATCAGACCAGGAGTTGTAACTGAAATCAGATTGAGGATGAAGCTTTCTCAAATTAGAGGAGAGGCAGACCAAAACAGAAGTAGGGGTTTGTCAAATCAGAGCAGAGAAGTAGAAACTGAGCAAACTGAACGGAAGTCTTAAATCAGAACAAAGCAAACCACAAACTCAGAAGTTCAGATCAAAAGCATAATCAAACAGAGGTGGGACACTAGACACCTGCTGACACATCAAAAGGGCAAACACTTAAGCCCTATGGATCCGCAGATCCCACACAGAAGCCGTAGAGACAGCTATGGACCCGTCGGTCACTAAATATGTAAGGGACCCTGAGAAGGGAACAAAAGGGAACCCAAGGAACAAACAGAAGGAATTCCTACGCAGCATGCTACAGGACAGCCACGACCCGACTATCCAAGGCTCAGAAGCTAAACATCTACGTCCCAAAACATAAGCTTTACAAAACGAAGTAGAAGCCTTTAACAGAACAGAA
The DNA here is from genome assembly GCA_023374045.1 of Limonium bicolor. Taxonomy (NCBI): domain Eukaryota; kingdom Viridiplantae; phylum Streptophyta; class Magnoliopsida; order Caryophyllales; family Plumbaginaceae; genus Limonium; species Limonium bicolor. Next base: position 220,140,265 of record CM041782.1, read on the forward strand.
CGGAGGGCCGAAGCACATCAAACGGATTATAAGCCCTTATCAAAACAAATGTCATATACTAACTAGCAAACACGAAAACCAAACAGAAGCATAGAAGCTCAAACACTCTTTCCGAGCAAATCAGAGTTCCAAGGCTTGTTGAGGACTTTCAAATTAAAGTACACATATACATGTGCTAAAAAATATCAGAACAAATATTACTCTAAAACAGGAATCCAGTGCCGCAAACAACACTTAAAACGGAGCTCAGACGAAGAAGTTATGCTAAAACAACGGCCGGTCTGAACATGCTCCGACCTTACATGTTCGGACATAAGCCGAGAGTCAGAAAATCTTCCTGCGCATGATGTCCGAACTTCAATGTTTGGACACATGTTCGGACACAACGAAAACTGTAAAATCAATTACGGAAATCAGCCAGAACCAAGCCACAATTCCCCCACAAACATACACAACTTATAGTAGCAAATTAGCTAATCGAAAACACATTTCCACGGGGTTTTAACACATCAAAATCAACCAAAAACATCACCACTAGAGAATCAAGCAATCATATACAAAAACTATAAGAACGGAAATCCCCCGTGGTTGAACACACCCACCCGAATCCATTCACCACCTACCTCTCTCATCCGATGCTAAGCCATCTCTATAGACTCTACAATCTTCTCCACTCGAATTACATCCCGAAATCACAAACGCTCGCACAAATCGAAGAGGACCAACACCGAAGGAAGAAGAAAGGAACTTGACCGACGAACAACAACGCACACTCGAACTCTACGGATTGGAATCATCGATGCAGAAGTTAGAAATCAGACTTATTAATTTGCAAGATGGAGGAGTTGGGAGGAAGAGAGAAATTGAGAAAGAGGAAGAGGAAGACATTTCAGAGCGGAAGTTTCTTCTTTGGGTGAGAAGAAACTGACGTGATATGTCGTCAGGAAAAAGAAAGGGAGGAAATTAAATTAGATTTGGAAACTCCTTCCTTTATGAATAATAACATAACTTTAAAAGAAGGAAAAGGAAGGTTAGTAGCTCTTTTACTAACCAAAGAATAAATAACAGAAGGAATAAAAGAGTTATTAATAATTATCCTCTCTTACTAATAATCAAATAACGAAAGGAAGAATAGGGCAATGTAAATCTCTTTTCTCAAAATGAATACTAAAGACCAGAATAAATCCTAAACGAATCAACTCAAGATTCAAAATATGATTAGTCTCCCTTTGCAAAACCGAAATGAAATAGAAGCAGGATGAAATATAATAAAAAATAACTAGGGCATAACATTATACCCCCTTAAAAAGAATTTCGTCCTCGAAATTCAACGATACCCGGAATACACACGAATGCACCTCAAGTGCAGGAATACTACAAACTCTAAGACATGCAGAATGAAGCTCACAGATCAAAAGGTTAACCCTCACAGGGAGTTGACAGTCAGAACAAGATTCACAACTGTTAGCCTGACAGAAGGACAAGCAGAATATTACTGGCGCAAAACTTTAGAGCATGGAAGGAAACACTTACATCTCATAGAGCTAACACTCCAACTTGACAACTGACTTGCTGAGCGAAGGAACGAAGCAAAGGTAACAGAGAACTAAGCCTGGAAGCACAGGAGCGGTACCCAGACTCACCACCAACTAACTGACATGGAACATAGCAGAAGTTTCTTACAAGCTCAGACTATGGCACAAAAAGTACACTAGGAGGTTACTAACACTAGATCTCAATGCACAGGAGAAGCACTCACACCTTCGGAACTCGTATTACAAAGATCCGGCCCTTAGAACTTGCTAGCAGACTCACTGGTAGGAGGATCAAGCAAAATATTACATAATCACTTAGCCTTAGAGCATCGAATGGAACACTCACAATCTCAGACCTTTATCTTACACGGGCCAGCTCATCGAATCACTGATTGCCTCACTGACAGAAGGAAGAAAAACGAGAATCACTAAAAAGCTCAACACAAGGCATGGGAATAACTCTCACACTCCTAGAAGCTCAAACTTTGCACGAGCTATCCCACAGACCTCTCAGACTATTTTACTAACATAAAGGGGCAAAACAGATGGTTATAGAAGATTAAGCTTGAAGCATATGCACAACACTGAAACTCACTACTGAGTGGCTAACAGAGGAACTCAACAGAAGATTAGCCCCAAGGCACAAGAAGAACACTCACCCAATTCAGAGGCCCTAACCTCAAAGAGCTAGCACTCAAAGTTTACTGGCTAACTCACTGACAGAAAAGGCGACCACACATCTCAAAAGAAACAGGGCAGCACTCGCACTCATTGCTGACAGCCAAACAAAGAACATAACGAAAGGTTACTAAAGCTCAGCTTAGAGGCACAGAAGGAACGTTCCACTTTCTTTGATGACGCCCCTATCCAAAGGACTAAACAAACGGGTCTCTCATACCCACACCACAAGCCACTCAGAACCAAAGCACAACACACCCTCTGAAACACACACTGAAGCACCCCTTGGCTCACATCACATAGCTCAAAACTCTCAACCAACACTCTCACCCAAACGCAGAACTTCAGAGGCTAAGCTCACACCATAACCCACTCAGAACTAAAGCACAACCTACACTCCAGAACACAGGCTAAAGCACTCCTAGACACCCATCACACAACTCAAACCTCGTAATCTAAACCCACACCTAAACATAGATCATATAGACAAAGCACACACCCGAACTCACATCACAACACATCACCTACTCACTCCAACTCGTAGGCCATACTCACAACACATCCAACCAAGAGCTAAAGCACCCACCTAGCCGGATCGCACAACTGAAACACTCTTGAACCACATCACAACTTATCACATAACCTATCTTCACCAGAACTCTCACACGTCACTCACGCACAGTACACTGCCCGATCAGAATACATAACTAAAAACTACTAAACTCACAACTAGTATCTCACATCATCCAAACCCATCCAATTCCACATGCCACGCTACCCAAACATATTTGTCTAACACCCAACACACAACATGACCGACTCAACAAAACACACCACTAATGCTCACAACTGAAACTCGCATTCGGTCATCCCTTCCCAAAGGACCCAACTCCCTCGGATTTAGACTCAAAGCACAGAAAGCACACAGACAATCAGACACAACGCTTCCGCTGCGCTACTCTAATAGTGGACAACCATAGAGCAAGCACACTCAACAGACTCAAGGAAACAATCAAATCAACAACAAATGGTAGTCAAATCACGTAGCAGACAACATATAGCACATAACAAACATTGACACGGAAGCGTAGGCATGCAGACACCCATAAAACCCAAAGAAAGCCAAACCAGGCTCTGATACCACTAAATGTAACGACCCCAAAACCACCCTAGGACTTAGGGACATTACACGCCGCGTATCTATTACATAATAACGCAAGGCTCTAACGAACGAAACCCAAAACTGAAACAAAGTGCACTTTTATTAACTGAAAACAGATTACAAGGTCCATCTGTCATTACATACAGAAACCAAACTACATTACATAACAGAATCAAATTACAAAGGGCCTTAAGCCATGATAACAAATACAAAACGAAAGACGAAGCAGAAAGCAGAGCGAAGTCTTCAAAGGAAACTTAAACCTACAAATCAGACGAAAATAGGGGTGAGCCAAACTATAGCTCAGCAGGTGATAAACTTCATCAGCTGAGCATGCTCAAAACATATACTGAACATAATCGTAAACTCATACATAAGCTTAGCAAATCAGACCAGGAGTTGTAACAGAAATTAGATTGAGGATGAAGCTTTCTCAAATCAGAGGAGAGACAGACCAGAAAAGAAGTGGGGGTTTGTCAAATCAGAGTAGAGAAGTAGAAACTGAGCAAACTGAACGGAAGTCTTAAATCAGAACAAAGCAAACCACAAACTCAGAAGTTCAGATCAGAAGCATAATCAAAATAGAGGTGGGACACTAGACATCAGCTGACACATCAGAAGGGCAAACACTTAAGCCCTATGGATCCACAGATCCTACATAGAAGCCGTAGAGATAGCTATGGACCCATCGGTCACTAAATATCCAGGGGACCATGAGCAGGGTACATAAGGGAACCCAAGGAACAAATAGAAGGAATTCCTGCACAGCATGCTACGGGACAGCCAGACCCGACTATCCAAGGCTTAGAAGCTAAACATCTAGGTCCCAAAACAGAAGCTTTACAAAACAAAGCAGAAGCCTTTAACAGAACAGAATGGAGGGCCGAAGCACATCAAACGGATTATAAGCCCTTATCAAACAAAAGTCATATACTGACTAGCAAACACGAAAACCAAACAAAAGCATAGAAGCTCAAAAACTCTTTCAGAGCAAATCAGAGTTCGAAGGATTTTTGAGGACTTTTAAATTAAAGTACACATATACATGTGCTAAAACATATCAGAACAGATAGTACTCTAAAGGAGGAATCCATCACCGCAAATGGCACTCAAAACGGAGCTCAGACGAAGAAGTTATGCTAAAACAAAGGCCGGTCTGAACATGCGTCCGACCTTGCATGTTCGGACATAAGCCGAGAGTCAGAAAATCTGCCCGCGCATGATGTTCGAACTTCAATGTTCGGACACAACGAAAACTGCAAAATCAATTGCGGAAATCAGCCAGAACCAAGCCACAATTCCCCCACAAAACATACATAACTTATAGTAGCAAATTTGCCAATCGAAAACACATTTCCACGGGTTTTAACGCATTAAACGCACATCAAAATCAACAAACAACATCACCACTAGAGAATCAAGCAATCATATACAAAAAACAAATAAGAACGGAAATCCCCTGTGGTTGAACACACCCACCTGAATCCATTCACCACCTCTCTCTCATCCGACGCTAAGTGTTATACCCAAAATTTTAACCCCCTCGGAATAGTCTCTAAGGCATACGTGTTATGAAGGACAAAATGGTCAAAATGCGCCAATACGGGATTGTCCTAGGACATTCTTGGGAATTTCTATTTTTATATGACTTGTTCATTATCTCCAAACACTTCCAAATATCATAGTCATTATGACAGGTATTTCATGATTTTCTGATAATATTTATTCTGGAAATTTAGCTTCTAATTCATATTATAATCTAATTTCTTTAATAATTAACACATGAAATAGCCTCAAAATAGAAATAAAAAGGTTTCTAAAATTAAAATAAAATTGTCACATGGTTAGCATGACTACATACAGTAATAAACCTGAAATTATTTTATTTGAAACCTTAGCCCAAATTTAAAAGAGAAATTCAATCATTTTTGCATTTTTCTCTCTCCTTTGGAAAATACCGAAATCAAAACAAAATGTCATGAAGTTTTAACACAAGATAGAGGATGATTTTTAGAGACTAATGCCGTTGGAATTTGGTTATTTTGACTTTCCAATAATAAGTTATGAATTATGGGAGATTCCATATTGTAATTTTTATCTAATTGGTTATTTATCGAAATAATGTGATTCCAACTCTCAACATTCCTAAAAATCGTCTTTTATATTTGGTTAAAATTTCAGAATTGTTATCATCCTGTAACATGTTTTAAAAAATCTGATTCTCTTAGAGCACAAAATCTGGATTTTAGATAAAAATTTTGTTCTATCAACATGGTCTTGCTCTCTATAAAGGACCTTCCGAAAATGACCTAGGGCAGAGAAAAGTCAGAAAACACAGCCACAAGCCTTGTCCCCACGTTTTTACACTTCCAAGCCTCAAATCAGTACCGAAACACTGCTGAAATCACCCCGAAATCACAAAAACTCATCCTTTCTTCTCCCATTGAACTTCCAAGCACCAAAACACCAAAATACCGAAGCAAACCGTCCTTAAACATACAAGTAAGAAGGGGTCAGAAGCTTGGGTCGAAGTTGAACTGAATTGGCTATCAACGAAGCGTTTCAAGTTTCCTGACGTGAAGGAGCAACCAAATCTCGAAGCCAAAACAGGCTACACACCCCCATAATTTGAGCTCAAAAACACGTTGAGAACCGCCCAAATGCCGCCGTCCGAGGGCGGTCTGCAACCACGGACTCTATGTTCGGGGTCCCGGACGCCTTGTCTGAAAGCCCGGACGCCCCCGAACGGTGGCGGTATTTTAAAACTTTCAAAAATTAGGGTTTTAACGTTACATGTCCGGGCCCACGGACAGCTTGTCCGTGGCCCCGGACAGCTTGTCCGTGGCCCCGGACTTTTCAAAATTTTGTTTTCTGTTTTATTCGACTTTTATTTTCACATAGGTTAACTAGGGTCCGTGGTTACGGACATTAGGTCCGTGGCTGCGGATGGAAATAAAATTTGACCTAATTCTTCCTCCGAAACCCTAGTTTAGGTAATTTCACATTTCACTTCAATTTTCTGTCAAAAAATGTTAAAAATACAAAAAAAATCAGAAGCGCGCACTTAGGTTAAAAATGACTCGTAATAAGCCGTAATTTTACTAAGTAGAGGAAAAACGACTTATAGGGGTAATGAAAGTAATTGAACCCTAATTAAGTCGAATATCAAGCCCCCGAAATCGCTATTACCAGCCCTAGTTGTGATCAAGGTTGTGAAAAATGGTACGGGAGTTTAGTATGGACTATTGAGAGTACATGATACGGAAGTATCAATGCGGATAAAACGGGGAATCAGTATGGATGGAATATTATATATTTAAATAACAAAAAATTTAAAAAATATTTACAAGTATGAAATATGTTCCACTTTCTCGATAATATTTGTATTTGTTATTAATACCTTAAACTTTTATATGTATATATTAATTATCACATTCTTAACCATAAGAATTTTGTAGAAGTTTTGTTGAGTGATATAATATAGTTACATAAGTGAATTTTAAGAAAAAGTCACACTATAACTAAGTAGAAAAAAAAAGAACAAAACATAGTAGGATAGAAAAGTTATTGGTATAGTTATAATTTTGCCCTCACAAATATTTAATTTATAATTAATGGTGATGGTGCTTATATCATAATTTTTTTAAGTAAAACCTTATATAAGGTCAACATTATTTTCATTTAGATATTTAGTAGAAAAAAAATATTTTTCTTTTTGCTCTGTCAAATCGTTGTCTTTAATAGTTTATACCGTATTCTTTAAAATACGATAAATACGGAAATACAGGTGATCATACGGTCGTACGCCACTACGAGAAGGGAGTTCGACAAGGCGGATTCCATACAGCATCGTCAATACGTTTCATTGCAAAAACGGACGATATATCATGAAAACGGTCGTACCGTACCGTTTTTTACAACGATGGTTGTGATTGATATAAAAATACAACTATAGCCGAAAGTACTGCACAAATCGTTGAAATCTGTACATCTTACAAGCATCCTTGACTAATGGAAATAAGCATAGACGTAAATCTTTTAACTAAGAAGTAATCCAGGACTCCAGTAAAGTTTACCTGATAATTAAATTGATCCATGATTGTCATAGATGCATTTATAATATCAAATACCATAGATCAATGCAGCCAACAGGCGTCTAGTAGCAAAATCTCCATCATCTCTAGCTCAAGGGGGAAAACTAAACATTGAGTTACTATGCATCCAGTAAGGGGAAAAGGGAGGAGAAGGTACGATTCATTCATTAGGACAATGTTTACAAAGCTCATAAACCTCAATGTACTCCCAAAGAAAAGACAATCTTTAGAAAATTCACATGTACTAGAACTGCCAGAACTCTAAGCATAATAGATCTTTACCAAAAAAATAGAAAATACTTAACAGTTTACCATTTTCTTTGCAATTTATAAAGGAAAATCTATTGAAAAAACATTTACACATTTCACATATACCAAAACATCATCTATGCATAATTAAATGACCATGTAGATGAGAATACATATTTGTTTTGTTGTGAGTTTTTTTTGTTTCCTCTTCCTTTGACTTATCATGACTTGATATTGAAGACCATTGACTCCTTTCTGATGATGGACCAGGAGCAAACTTAATCAACTATCAACCCTGCTTCTGCTATGGCTCTCCCTCCTGAGTCGTTCAATGACATTTGTCTCACCAGTAAGGAGCTCAACCAGTCCTAAGAAAATAAAGCATCCATCAGAAAAAGCTAAAGCCCAGAATTCCAGTCATAATAAAGCAATTTCAGTCGTAATGAAGCAATTGCCAGCCATTAGTTCGGCGGAAGATGGTACTAGTAGACAAAAGTCTAAGGGGAGCACGTATTCACGCAAATTCAAGGATACGCCAAAATAACACATGTAAAGTGTGATAGGTTCAAACCCTATCTTGCTAAGTAACTCCACCAATGGCCAATATCCTCTCAAAAAGCCAAAATACTTTCAATTCATCGATGACCCTACTTACAAACTCCCTCCTCTTATTTATACTAACCTACTTACCAAAAATACTAATTCTATTCAAACTAACAGTAAATGCTAAACCCATTCCAATTCTACTAGAATACTAATTCCATTCCAATTAACAATAAATGCTAACAGCATCCAATGGCAATAACTAAAACCATTCCAATTCTACTAATTGCCTCTTATTCTATTCAAACTAACAATAAATGCTAACACAAGCTAACGGCAATAACTAAAACCATTCCAATTCTACTAATTGCCTCTTTCTAGTGTAGACAAATCCCAATCTAGTTTACAACCTTTTCCTAACATAAACTATGCCATAAAACTTATTCGCTGCAGTCATAATATCACTCCCCCGCTGCACATCCACCTTGTCCTCAATACGGAACCAAGGGAGCTGTTGCTGAATAGCGGGGACCTCCACCCAAGTAGCATCTGTCACTGGACTGTCTTGCCATAGAATGAGAACCTCGTGAGGGTGACTGTCACGCTGCCTGTAGTCTAGCATCTTGTCAGGTTGCTGCAGCTATTCTAACTCCGAAATAAGGCCAGCGGGCAAGGTTGGGTGCAACAGATGGGTTAGAGGCCTTGCGTAACTGAGAAACATGAACAGTGGGATGGATTATGGTTTCAGGTGGCTGGTGCTAGGTATAAGCCACTGGCCCCACGTTCACAATGATTTCATACGGGCGAATGTACCGGCGGCGACTCAACTTAGCATTCCTTTTCTTAGTCAAGGTGGGATAATTATAAGGATGTATGCGTAGATACACAAAGTCACCCACTTGGAACTCCGCATTCTTGAGGTGACTGTCTGCTTGAGTCTTCATCCGTTGCTGGGCATGCAATAGTTTCTCCCTTAGTTCATCCAAGAAATGATTTCTCTCGGCCAAGTACACATCAACTTCTTTTCTACGAATGATCCCAATGGAGAATACTTCAACAGACTGGTGGATCACAACCATACAGCGCGCAAAGTGGAGAAGTGTCCAAACTTGGTGAAAAGATGTGTTATACCAATATTCTGCCCATGGAAGGGCTTCAACCAAAGCTTAGGCTTCTGGAAGCAAAAACATCAGAGGTAATCTTCCAATCAGCGATTAATACGATTTGTCCATCTGTTTCTGGTGATAGGCAGTTGCCTAGACACAGTTAGTTCCCCGGATTTGACCAGCTCTTCCAATAACAAAGGCACAAAAATTGGGATCCCGATCAAAGACAATAGTCTTTGAAACACCATGAAGTTTTACCACTTCTTTTACAAAAAACGAAGCAACGTCGGTGGCTGAGAAAGGATGCTTGAGGGGACAAAGTGGGAAAATTTGTAAACTGTGTACCACCTAAAATTACCTCATAACCTGAATCTTAGGTAATCTAGTGATGAGTCCATTGAAAGTGATGAAACCCACTATAATTATGCCGTAAAATCTCTCCCCCGAAGAAGAGCCACCTTGTCCTCAAGGTGGAATTCCGGGAATTGTGCCATGATGAGTGTGGATTCTTCCCATGAATTTTCAGTCGAGGGAAGGTTAGCCCATTGGATGAGGACTTCCTCTGCTGTGTCACCTTGGCGCACCTGCAGCACTTGCTCCGGTTGGATCAGCATGGTCATGTCCTGTGTCAGCTCACGAGGCAGTGTGGGGGATAACCGGAGAAGCAGGTTGTGCCTTACGAAGTTGGGAGACAAGCAATGTGTGGTGAATGCGAGCATCTGCTGGTAGCTTCAGGCGGTATGCTACTGGCCCAATTCTTTGCTCTACCTCAAATGGCCCATAATATCGTGGGCTGAGCTTTGCATTGCGTTTGCCCGTGAGAGATTGGTAAATGTAAGGGCGTAGGCGTAGGTAAACGAAATCACCCACCTCAAAGCTTACATCCCGTCGGTGCTGATCTGCACGGAGTTTCATTCTGTGCTGGGCTTGTAGCAGCTGCTGCTTAAGTTCATCAAGGGCTAAATCTCTCTTCTGAAGCTGGGAATCCACAGCAGTCAAAGGTGAACTAGAGGGGCTGTAACGAACCAGAGCGGGAGGGTCTCGTCCATAAAGTGCCTTGAACGGTGTAGTATTCGAGCTCTGATTGTATGTGGTATTGAACCAATACTCCGCCCAGGTTAACCATTTGGTCCACTTTCGTGGATGCTGAAAGGTGTAGCAGCGTAGGTAATCTTCAACGCAGCGGTTGACCACCTCTGTTTGACCATCGGTCTGGGGGTGGTAGGTCGAACTCATGCGCAAAACAGTGCCGGACTGCTTAAACAGTTCACGCCAGAGGCGCTGGTGAAGATCGAGTCTCGATCAGAGACTATGGATTTGGGGAATCCGTGCAACCGCACTATCTCTCTGATGAACACAGCAGCTACATCCCCTGCAGTAGTAAACGGTCGCTTCAGAGGCAGAAAGTGAGCGAACTTGGTCAAGCGGTCAACCACAACCAGAATTGTGTCAACCCCAGCGACCTTGGGCAACCCCGTAATGAAGTCCATTGAAATGTCGTCCCAAACTTGCTCCGGTATGGGCAGAGGTGGAGGAGACCAGCAGGAGCGAGGGCACTGTATTTGACTTGTTGGCAGATCTCACAAGCTGCTACGAACTGCTTAATCTGCTGTCTCATGCCTTCCCAGTAGAAGACTGCTGCTAACTCTTGTATGTTCGCAGAAAACCCGAATGGCCACCTGCAGGTCCCGCATGAAATCCTGCAGAAGCTGGGGAATGAAAGAAGAATTAGCAGCCAGAAACAATCTCTCCTTATAGAACAATCTCCCTTTGTGTAAACAAAAGTCAGGCTTGCTGTTCGGGTCCACCGAGAGGTGCTGAATATGTTCCCGCCACTTTGGGTCTTGCTGTAGTTCATCCTCCAGAACTTCCCAGCCATCCCAGGTTGCCACGGACAAGGCAAACAGCTGTGGTACTTCCTTCCATGACAGCGCATCTGCTGCTCGATTCTCCTTCCCGGGTTTGTATTGAATCTCAAAATCAAACCCCAACAGTTTGATGGCCCACTTATGTTGCTCCCACTTATGTTGCTCTTCAGTGAGTAAGCGCTGGTCCCAAAGGTGCTTGAGGCTGCGCTGATCCGTTTTATCACAAATCGCCTCCCAAGGAGGTAGTGCCGCCACTTAGAACGCAAAAAAAAAACAACCGCCATCAATTCCTTCATAGGTGGATTTCAACTGAGCTCGTGGAGATAAAGCTTGGCTTAAATACGCGATGGGCCTGCCTTCCTGCATCAGGACAGCACCGATGCCAAACCCAGAGGCATCTGTTTCAACAGTGAATACTTTGTAAAGTCCGGCATGGCTAACACCGGCACTGATGTCAATCTGTTTTTCAGCTCCACAAAGGCTGCCTGGGCTTGGTCGTTCCACTTAAAGGAATCCTTGCGTAAGAGAGCAGTCAGAGGTGCTGCCACAGTCCCGTAGTTTTGAACAAAACGTCGGTAGTATCCAGTTAACCGAGGAATCCCCTTAGTTCACGTACTGATTTTGGTGTTGGCCAGTCCAACATACAGCGGATCTTTCCCGGATCAGCAGCCACCCCACTAGCCGAGATTATGTGCCCCAAATACTCAAGACTAGGCTGGAAGAAATGGCATTCTCTTTTCTTTGTTGGCAACCAGGTGGTGTTCGGTCATTACCTGAAGCACCGTTTCCAAGTGCTGAAAGTGTGCCAGCTTATCCTTGCTATAAACCAATATATCATCAAAAAAAACTAGCACAAATTTCCGCAAGAAAGGCTGAAAAACCTCATTCATGACAGCTTGAAACGTTGCTGGTGCGTTCTTGAGCCCAAACGGCATGACAAGGAATTCATAATGGCCCTGATGCGTGCGGAACCCGGTTTTTGGGACATCTTCACTGCGGACCCGGATCTGGTGATAACCGGACTTAAGGTCCAACTGGAGAAGACAGTGGCGCCGTTCAACTCATCCAGCAGCTCATCAATAACTGGGATTGGGAATTTGTCTAGTATTGTAATGTCATTCAGAGCACGGTAGTCCACACAGAAACGCCATTCCCCGTTTTTCTTTTTTACCAGCAATACCGGACTAGAGAAAGGGCGTTACATGGGCGTATGGCGCCCGAATGCAGTAATTCCCGCACGATTCGCTCAATTTCGGTCTTCTGGGTAAGGGGGTACCGATAAGGGCGGATGTTTGGTGGGGCAGCTCCTGGTTGAAGCGGTATGGCGTGATCGTGGAATCTGGGTGGAGGGAGACCTTGAATTTCCTTAAATACTGTCGGAAATCTCTCCAGAATTTCTGTCAATTCCGGGTCTAATGGCGTCTGCGGTAGCCTTTCCCCTGCGTTAACATCAGAACTGTCCAGCCCAGTGATCGTGGTTATATTCCGATGCAATGTTCGAACCCCAACCTCTGTCGAAATCGCCATTCAAGTGGATCCACCGTCCGTCCCTCTCGAATTGAATTGAGAGCCTCCCCCAATTGGTGCGAGTCTCACCCAAAGAGGCTAACCATTCCCAGCCTAGAATAACATCCACTCCAGATAGTTTCAGAGGTAAGAAGGACTGGATAAATTTCGTACCTTGCAAAATCAGTTCCCACGCTCGTGCAGACACCGTCACTGACGATGCTTTCAACCGTTCCTACCACCACCTTGAATCGCTTGGAAGGGTCGACTGAGAGTTGCAACACGTCAATTAGGGATTGGGCAATGAAATTATGAGTCGCCCCGCTGTCAACCAGCGTGGAAAACCCTTGTTCCGTTAATTTCTCCCCAAATCTCATAGTACGCTTCGAAGGAATTCCCATGACAGAGTGCAGCGATAAGTTTGCCTGGAGCAATTCTTCCTCAAGCCCATCTAAATTGTCCTCCGCCTGGGCCCAGTCGATTCGTCCGGCCCAGTCTGCTCCTCTTCAACCGCTAAGTTTGAAGTCCAGACGTTTTACATCTGTGGCCGGGCTGCCACTTAATTCCACATGTATAGCAAAGCCCCAACCGTCTCCTTCTTTGGGCTTCAGGGTCCAGTAGCCGTTAGGCCCAGTCACAGAATGGGAACCCGTGGATGACATGGTCTGCTCTTTGTGATTGAGTTTCCCCCACGTGTTGCTGCCCAAAAGGCCCACTGTTACTGCTCCCTCCCTTTTCACTGAAGTTGGGCCGGGGAGTAGTATTTGCGAATTTCCCACTGACCTAGGCCCAGTCCAGCTTTTAGGCTTCTCAGTTCTGTACTTCGAGACACTCCACAGCGGCGTTCTTCTCTTCCACCTCCACCGCAATGGTCATCATCTCCGCCAAGCTCTTCGGTTGAAAAAGCATTGTTTCTGCCCGGATTTCCTGCGCCAGACCAGCCCGGAATATTCCCATCAACATCTCCTCTGTCATAGTCTGTTTAGCCGATAAGTGCTCGAACCTTTGCCAGAAATCAGTGACGGTGCTTTGTGTTTAAACGCCATCAACTGGTCGAGAAGATTCCCGGCCTGCGCTGAACTGAACGAAGGACCAAGGTTTCCTGAAACTCCTCCCATGGTGGTAACCCAACATGGTTTTCCAGCCACGTGAACCAATGCAAGGCTTCGCCCTCCATACAGACCCCCGCTGCCTCTACTCGATCACTGTCTCGGATTCCGCAGATGCGGAAGTACCTTTCGGCCCGATACGTCCAACCGCGAGGATCTTCGCCGGAGAAGACCGGCATCTCCATCTTCCTTACTTTGAACCCTCTGTCGTCGCCAAACTGGTTGTGACCAGTACCACCGGAACCCACGGAACAGTCTGGTCGCCATCAGGTCTCTGTAAAAAAACGCGTCAGCGCCTTCAAGTCCCTTAAAACTTCTCCCATGTTGTCTTTGACCTCTGTTAACTCCGTTCGCAGCTCTTCCACCGAACGTTTGATGCTCTCTTGTTCAGCGGTTAGCGCTTCCATAGTGCGTGTTTGAACCATCCAGGGGGCAGGATGCGGCTCTGATACCACAATGTTGGGACTGGAATATATATGCTTCTCTCATGCACTTCATTAAAAGAACCTCCGGCTGTCATTGATAATTAAAGTGGCACAAGGCCTTACAGGGAAAGCTTGCCAAAAATGGCTAGACAAGGGTGAAGTCACCTCTCCCGAAGGAGCCAAACAATCAGGATGAACCCTGCCTAATCCTCAGTGAGGCCGAAAGTGGTAAATTCCCAGATGCCCAGACCTAGCTAACCCCAGCCATATATATACTTAGCTAAACGACAGCAAAAGCAATAAAAGGATAAGCTAGAATTACTAAAGATGGTAAAGTAAATAACAGCAATATAAAGATAGTAGTGGTCCTCCTCTGTCACATGTCTGTGGGTGGCGGCACCGGCAGCACCTGTTTGTTGTTGTCCCCTTCTTCCTCCTTCTCTCATATACTTTCCACGTCGGCTTAGGTGTGGTCCCCGATCGTATCAAAATGTCTTTCCAAACTCGCGTAGGGATTGGAAGGGGTTAAAGCAAAGCAGCAGGAGAATAAACACTGTATTTCACCCTTTGGTAGACATCGCAAGATTGTACAAAGTCCTAAATTTGCATCCGCATCCCAAGCCAAAAAACAACTACAGCAATCCGCTTATATGTGCGTAGGAACCCCAAATGTCCACCTACCGGAGTCACGTGAAAATCCTGAAGAATTTGGGCTACTAACTATGAATACTCTGGTAGAACAAATTTTCCTTTAAAGAACAAGTGGGACTGCTTCAGAGTATAACATGGGTGGCTATCATCATAAACTAAAAGGTCCTGTACGATCTTAGTAAGCTTAGGATCCAAAGCAATTTCGTCTTCTAAGCTCTTCCAACCCTTAAAGATAACCATCAAAAGTTGATGCAGTTGAAGCCTTTCTTCGACCCGAGAAAGAGCATCAGCAGCAGAGTTTTTCGCCGGGCGGTAGCAAATCAGAAAGTCAAAACCCATCAACTTTGTGCCCCATTTATATTGTTCCTCGGTCATCAGCCGCTGCTCCCAAAGGTGTTTCAGACTTTTGTGATCAGTCTTAATCGTGAAACGGTTTCCCAACAAATAGTGATGCCATTTCTGCACCGCAAACACGATAGTCATCAGCTCTTTCTTGTAGACAGATTTAGACAAAGCCCGCTGAGAGAAGGCATAGGTCGCCCCTGTTACATGAGAACAACACCTAATCCCTTACCACAAGCATCTGTTTCCACAGTGAAGGGAAAAGAGAAATATGGCGTAGCTAAGACAGGAGCAATAAACAAAGCCCTCTTAAGATCCTTGCGCCTTTTCAGTCCTCACTTGCATTTTTCTTTGTTAACGCAGTTAGGGGTGCTGCAATCAGCCCGTAACCCTAATAAAGCTCCTGTAATAGCCAGTTAGACCAAGGAAGGAACACAGCTCTTTGACTGATTTCAGTGTTGGCAAAGAGACACCATAGCTTGAACCTTGGTTGGATCTACCTTTATTCCCCACCCAAATGAAATGACCCAAATAATCCACCCTTCATTTGGCAAACCACATTTCTTCCTGTTAACCATAGCTGGTGGTGTGACAAAGTGGCTAAGTGAAATAAGTGTTCATCAAAGGTCTTGTTGTACACTAAAATGCCGTCAAAAAATACTAGGATAAAGTGCCTCAAGAACGGTCTAAAGATCTCATTCATCAAGGATTGGAAAGAGGCTGGAGTGTTCTTAAGGCCAAGCGGCATCACAAGAAACTCGTAGTGTCCTCATGGGTTCGAAAGGTAGTCTTCTATATGTCTTGCTACTCACCTGAATCTGGTGATAACCTGATTTTAGATCCAATTTGGAGAAGACAGCAGCCCCATTCGGTTCTTCTAATAATTCATCATTCGTAGGAAGAGGAAATTTATCAAGGATCGTGATATTGTTCAGCGCACGGTAGTCCACATAGAATCACCAATCTCCTGTCTTCTTCTTAACCGGCAAGACCGGGCTAGAAAAAAGGCTAGTGTTGGGGCGGATAAAGCCTACTAACCGCAGTTCTTCTACAATCTTTTCGATCTGATCTTATTGGTAGTGTGGGTAACGACGGGGACGCATATTTGGAGGAACACACATTGCTGCAAAAGGATCTGATGACGGTGGAACCGCGCAAGTGGTAGGGAGTCTAGAGGCTGGAATACTTCGGGAAATTTATCTAAAACCAGCTGTAACTCCAGTTCTTTAGATGGGATTAAGAATTCGGTACTCGAGTACTTCCCATATTAGATAAGGGCTGGCCGGGTGAAACCATCAATACCCACACTACTAATCTGGGAAGGCTGAAGGGTAGTGAATTGGGCTGTAACTCTGTTCTGCAGAAGGGATTAAAAATTTGGTACTCAAGCACTTCCCAGATTGTATGGAAGCCAGCTAAATAAAGGCTGAGTGCCGAATATGGTACTCAAGTACTTCTTGACTTCTCGCCTGTCTCCCTCTGCTCGGGATTTGTTAGCAAATGACAAGGTACGGGGTTATTTTGACTAAATAAGAGATAAGTATCCTCGTTTTACTTCACACTGTTTCTCTTCCTCCTATTGTCTTTTAGCTTTTATCTTCAACAGATAAGCTATGCTATCAGTAGCAAAACAATCAAAGAGACTCTGAGAGACAGACAAGAAGTGAGCCACTAGTGCTCAAAACATCAAGGACTTGGGGTTTCCAAACATTAGCAACATTAATCAATTACCATTTACATAGTTCCGGCAATCGTGTTGGCCAATCTTCAGGTCGGTTTCCCATCTGCTGTTGAATTTGTGGGCTTCTTCAAGAGCATTGGCCTTAGAGGAGCCTACCAGCCAACATCTTCCCCTTGGAAAATTGCTGGTCTTTCTCACAAGTATAGCTCCTACATGAACATCAAATTGTAATCTCATATGAATATCTATAACTAGCAGAACTGCTCAAGGAAAGGCAATGATCAGGTAGTTCAATCAAAAAGGAGTGAAATGCAATTTATGAGGAAGATAATTCGATTCAATTTTGTATGCAGATTATTGTTTGCATTTTTGGTGTCAAACAAAACAGCAGAAATGATAAAGGGGGCACAGAGAGATAAAAGTATCAACCTGGTATGGATTGACCAGATAGAACAGAAAGCGCAACAAATATGTTTTCAGGATCCTTGGGTTGAAAATCAAAATTACAGCCTGTAGGAGCAATGAAGTAGACAAAACAACAAATGAAATAAATATAAAGTGGATTAAACAAAAAAAATTGTTATAGCAGAGCTCAGCTTACTAATCAACAGTTTATTTGTCTTAGAAAAGAGATTATTTGGGATCTCAAAAAAACAAGCTTGTACGATATAAGCATTAAGCTTAGCACCCAACACCCGAGGGAAGTTTGGGTATCTAAATGATAGCTAAATGAAAGCAGACACGGACAGCTGCCGTGGTTGCATTCGATTGGAACAATGCTGAATCGATCAATTCGAAATGGACCATATCAAAGCACAGTGAAAGCAAGTCCCTTAACAAGTGTTCATTCTGCTTGATATAGGGGAATGCATCGGTAAGGATCACAGTCACTTATGCCAGGTGTGTTGCAAGGCACCGAGGCCTAACCACTGTTCACTTCACATTCCGACCTCGCAAGAGACATTTATTTAACAGAACAAGTAATATAAAACCCCTCCACTTAACACGAAAAAATAAATTACAAAAAATAAATCATGGACTCCAGTGCAATCAACAGTAAGCATAAAAGAAAAATACTGAAAGTACAAGCAATTAAGAATGTAAATTGGATTAAAATACGGAAAAAACAAATCAACTGTAGAAGAAAGAGAGAGACCTCAACAAGAGGAGGTGAATCAGAGGGTTTGACTACGAGCATAAAGTGCTGAAGACTCCATACGCGTAACGAGTAGGCCGATGAAAAGAGCAGTTTAGCGGGGTTCTTCGTAGCCCGCAACGGCGTCGTAGCGACGTAGATGTCATGTCTCCCTCCGCCGCTAATCGCGGGAGAAACCGCTGCCGCGCTTAGCAACATTTCTCCGCTCTCCTTCGTGGTGGGCAAGCTTGCTTATGGGCAGTTCGGTAAAAGATGCTTTCAGCCCTGCCACAGTTGTAGTGAGCAATCGGAGCCCTCAATGTTACTTGGCATCCACGATTACACTTCTGTTCAAACAAAAAGAGACAAGTGACAATTTCTATCCAACCCGAAACTCCCATCCAAACTCAACCCAAAAATAATAGGTATTGGTTCAGATTTGTTGACTCATTTAATTTTTAAGGTTGGGTATGGGTTACATATTATATATATATTGGGTATGAGATAAAATATTTTTAACTCGAATTCAACATGATCCGTTTACTTAATTTATATAAAATAAATAAATTGATAAATATATAAATATACTAATTGGATATGAATTCATTCTATAACTATTGGTATAATAGTAAACAAAAATACTATCACATTTTTAGGCCCACACAAATCATTTTTAGAAAAATCCAAATACATTCTTTAGGAAATCTATATCCATCATTCATTTTGTTGAAATCCTAAATAATATGTCATTCATTTGATACAGCCCTACAAACTCGACCGTACACACCATTCATCCACACAAATAACGGATATGAGTTAAGATTATTAATCAATTTAGCAATGCAGGAAATACGAGTTAAACATCGTTCAGAAGTCGAAAGGCCAAGGATGGAACTACATAGATATGCCACCTCCAAGGCAGGATCACCATCAACGTGAGTTCACACATCGATCGATCTTTGGGCCAAGCATTGAAGAAGCTTCAAGAGTATAATATTTTGCAACGGCTTCCACCTCGGTTGGGATTACTTAAGTAGGCAAAAACATGAATTAGTTTTGCCAACATCATCAGTCGTCGGGTGATGATACTGATCATTGTAGGGTCTTGCAGCATAATATTCAGGATTTGATCGATCAAGGGCTTCAATTTTTGCAGCACGGGAACATTACGGGCATTATATGCTGAAGCATCGCTATGGGTTTTTTTGTGTCATTTCGATGTTCCTTTCTGTAATCTTTTTTATTGTATAGATGTTTTGTTTAACTCTTCTTGTAACTCATTTGCTTAGACAAGTTTTAGTTCACTTCAAACATGTCATCAATGTTACTTCTTTCCATTTATGAATAATTCATTTATTTATGTTCTCTTGTGCAAATTTTCATTTATGCATGTACTTACTCATTCATTCATTCAAAAAACACAAATGCAAAATAAACGATGACAAGAGCATACACATAAGGCAAGATCTTTCCACAAAGCATTCTTACAAGCGCCAAAGGTTGAACTTGCTCTAATAAAAGAAAATTACCAGTCACCAAAGCGAATTCCTGAAACAATTCTAAGCACATAACCATTATTGTTTTTACACATCATCCAAAATCAATTCACCACAACTCCACATGCAAAGACCATTCAAGGTTTGTCAAAGACCCCAAATTAATACTAGGGGCAATATGAGTTTAGATTCATCGTCTTTAAGTCTTTCGTTTATGTGTGTAAGCAAATCTCCAAGTGCAAGTTCATGAGAGCATCTTTAGTAGTACATCGATATCCACAAGCGAATGAGCGTGTCATCTTTACACGTTAGTGAGGCCACACACAAAGGTGAAGTAAACGACATAACTTCGATCAAATAAGACCTATTGTAGATTTACTCTTAGACCTGCGATAAGTAACAAAGTATGGATACACAACTATTAGAAATGATGAAGCATCTAGGTAAAACAACACATAGTCAAAAGCTTGTGAAAACCCGGACAATAAATCCTAGGCAGCCCTGCTGATCTTTTCGTACATGTCTCTTTTTGATACATTAGCTCCATAAAATGAGCTAGCCCATGATGAATCCCGGCCCGGTTGAAATACCCCTAACTAGTTAAACATCTAATCAAATAAATTAAGGCCTAAACATGCCTTAACAATCGAATTAAAACAACAATGGTCAACATAAAACAAGAATTACACCCTTTGACCATTTAGAGCAAATATGTGCCCAAATGAACTCCTTAGGACCAAAATTTGATTCCTATGCATTATAAAACATGAAAGAACATAATAAAACCATTACCAAAGAAACCAAGCTCAAAAACAGGTTAAGACACAAAATGTGCTTTAAAACTTCTTAAAGCACATTTTTGAGAGATTGTCTTCAAAATGTGTTTTGTTTGGTTTTAGGGCATTCATTACCCTTAAATATACTAATGTGACATAACGTACCACATTAGAATGTCTAATTCAATGTTTTCAAAAAAAAAATCTGAAATATGTGCAACAAAATATGAATAGTACTCAAATAGTGAAAATTTAACACTTAATTACCTAATCTAGTCAATGGTCAATACTTACCCCTTGACATTGACCATCCTTGGGCGGCAGCTAAGGAGGTTTTCCCCTCCCTTAATCAAGCTCCAAAAATATCTCCAAGTGACTCATCATTTAACTATTCCTTAATTAACCTTATCTCACTTTATAAGCCAAATTGATTTCTCTTTCCTCTCATTACCTTCTTCCAGCCAAGAATATCAACTTCAAACCCTCTCTCTTCTTCCTCCATAGCCGTGGACAGCAAGAAAAATCCAAGAACAACCCACCTTGATCAAGGTAAGGTCTTAAGGCATGATTATAACCATTTTCTTCCTCTTTTCTTCTTCTTTCTATTGGTGTAACCTAATCCCATTTCCATCCATTAATACAGCCTGAGTTGTCTTGCAAAGAAGGGGAGTTTTTCAGTTGAAAATTCAAAGGAGAAGGGAAGTGAGCTTAAGTAACATCTAAGGTAAAAATCATGCTTTAAACTTGTAAATCTCCACCCTCTTCATTACCAATTTGTTCCCATGTCCTATCTAGCTTATTTTCCTCTGATTTACATGTTCATTCAGTAGATACATCTGTATCTTGAGGAGGTAGCTAAATCCAAGCCAAAAGACTTCATTTTGGCAATTTTCGTTAAGGATCTTCTACCCATTTTCCTACCTTGCTATCACCGGTTTTATGCCTTGCTTTGAATGGTGTTTTAACACCTTCTTTGGCTTCAATAATCCAAGCATGAAATAGCCTACATAAGCCTACCATACCAAGGTAAAAACCATGCTTTTAATGAGCTTAAAACTACTCCTTAATGGTTTTAATGTCACAAAACTAACACACCTCTTTTTCCTTGCATAAATGCTGGCGCATGGTGCTGAGTCACCTTGGAAACTTTCTGCCCAAAGTTGTAGAAGTAAATCTTAAGTGTAAACTTATCAAGTTGAGTTAATTTAACCATCTTAATGATATATTAACTAAGCTTATATGTGATGTTATGTCCAAAAACTAACTTAAGTTGTTTGATAATTAGGCCGAGGGTGTTAGTTGCTGTTTGGCTGATTTTGTGGTTTAAATCAAGTAAGAAAACATTACCTTACCTTAATGTTTTATGTAATACTTGTACATAATAACATAAGCCGTGGGGTATTAGGGTGTAAAATGGCATAACTATATATAAATTGTTAGATAACATTTCTAGTTAGTTTACTTACCATTTAAATGACTTATAAAGTCAAGGAATAATTAAGGGGCTAAAATGCAATTTTAGAAAATATTGGAGGGTTACAGTAAAAAGCCGTGAATCATCTATGTATTTGTGACATTTATGTGAAAATTTTATCATATGTTAATGTTTGTAATAAGGCCATGTACCTTAGGCCATTTGATTTTATGTTATATTAAGTTTAAGGAAGTTTGAGTAGAAATAAGTATTACCGAGAATATTTGGGGGTTAAACCATAAATAATAAATTTTGGGGGCTAAACATGACATTAGCCAAAAACTAGACTTAAAACCTTGTTAAATGAATTTTATAAAGTTTTATAAAATTTGGGGTTAAAAATGTAATTTCTGGAAATTATGGGTCAAAACCGTAATTATTGTAACATTAGGTCAAACCGGCAGCTTATGGGTCAACTTGACCATATTAGGTAGGAGTGTTCATAACCGGTTAACCGGCTTTTCGGTTAACCGGAAACCGGTTAACCGGATTGTTGGTTAGTCAAATTTGATAACCTTAACCGGTTCATTTAGAAGCGGTTAACCGGGACCGGTTAACCTTCGATTTCGGTGCAGTTTTACTGGTTAACGGTTAACCAACATGATGTAGATTTATGTGTTTTTTCTTATAATTAGTAAACAATGTGTGGTTTTTCCGGTTTTGGTACGATATTAAACCGGTTAACCGCCGATTTTGATAAGATTTTATTGGTTTTGGTATAATTCTACCCTTAACTTTATAATTGTATATTTATTTTGGTAAATCTAATAATTAACCATATAGTTTTATACTTATACTCAAAAAATTAAAAAATTAAATAATTAAATGCTTAAATGGTTTTTCGGTTAACCGGATGTTATAACCCAAAGTCCGAAGTCAGAAATTTCGTTGCTTTATATTTCGTTGCAAGTTGATTAAGTGGATTTCTTAATCCTTCAGGACGTGGGAGTCCTTGTGATTAAAGACAAGGACGAAGGAGTCTTTTCCCTCTTATTTTCATTTAGGTGAGAATTAACTTTTCCTAAACTATTAATTCCTAAATTCCTTAATCAATATCCCACTTACTGATCACGTTCTCTTCCACACATCTTTTCCCGTTCAGTTTGAAACTGAAGATGCTCCTTCTCCCTTCTCTTATTTGCTCTCTGCTCTCTCTCTCTCTCTCTTTCTAAATTACGCTCATTCAAGTTCCCAAGTCTACTGATAGTATTTCTACAATTCGGGTTCTGCTGCAGATTCCTTCTCCGTTGTGAATCCCGGTTCTGATTAAGGTAAGAACGTCAGTCTGTTCGTGTTCGATTCTGCAATTGGGAAACCTCCTCCCATTCTGATTTCAGTTTTCTACAATCTGATGTCAGAATTGTCAATCTTCTGCGTGGCTGTGTTCGAATTCTTTTCTGTGGTCCCTTGCTGTCAGATTCAGGTATGAATTGTGGTTTTGTTTGCGAGGGCAGTTTTCTGACTTGAGGGCTCAATCTTCTAAATTCGGTTTGTCTCTACGAATATGTTGTCAGAATTCTGGAACTGCGTTTGGTTTGTTTTGCTGTGGCAACGTTGGTCAATTGCTCCGTTTGGATTTGGGATTCTCTGCTGTTCAGATTGAGTTTTTGTCTCTGCTAATTCGAGGTAGGTGGCGTTTGGATTCGGCTAGTGTGATCAGCCTTGGGCGTTTTAGATTCCAGGTTTCTGGTTTGCGAATGTCTCTGTGATGTGTGTTGTGAATCTGTCTGTTTGTGGTTGTTTTTGTGTCTACAAACCCTTAAGGTTGTTTTCTTCAATTTCTTCTGGTTGGTGTGTGTGTTTTAAGCTTCTAGTTTGTGTGCGATTCATTTTTGGAAAACGGCATTTTTGACATGTCCGAACATCTGTCCAAGGTTGGATGTTCGGACAAACTCTGTTTGCGTTCTATTTTCTGAGTTTTAAAACGTGTCCGAACTTCCGTCCAAGCTTAGATGTTCGGACGGGGTGCGAGGACGAGTCCGACTTACAAGTCTCAAATGGTGTCCGATCTTGTAAGTCCGGACAGAAGTTCGGACACTCTCTGCTGTTTCCTCTGATTTAAGTTTGACCTGTGTCTGAACTTTGACATTCTGACACATGTCCGGACATTGCGTATCTGAATTTCGAAAACCGTCCGAACATCTGTCCGTGTTTCAATGTTCGGACACCTCTGTCTCTGCGTCTGTTTTCAAGTTTGACCTGTGTCCGAACTTCTATGTTCAGACACAAGTTCGGACATTCGTCTGATTTTGGCCTCAGGCTCGACTTCGCGTCCGAAGTCCGGACTCCACGTTGTGTCCGACACAAGTTGGACAGGCACTGTTTTTGCTATAGCTCGCTCGTTTGAGCCCCGTTTTGACTTCCGTTTGCGGGGTTGGATTCCACTTCTAATTCCCAAGCTATCTATATGCTTTGTGGTGCCATTGGAGCACATATGTTTTAACTGTACTTAAGCTTCTGTTTTGGGAGCTAGTTATCTCTGTATATGAACCGAGGATGGCTGGTTTAGCTATCTCGTAGCGCGCTGTGTAGGACGTCCTTCTGTTTCATGGGTGGTATCCCCGTTCTGTTCAGAGGTTCCCACCTATTCTGTTCACGAGTGATGTTTCCTCGTTCCGTTCACGGATTGTATCTGTTATGTATGTATGCTTTGATTAACTAGTGTCCCACCTGTTTCTGACTTTGGTTACTTTAAGTTCTGTTTAGTCCTACGGTGTTTGGGACTTCTGTTTCTGCTTTCTGTTTTGGAATGTGATTTCCTCTGTCTGCCTCTGATTTGATAACGTTATCTAAATGTTTTGAGCATGCTGGTTGATGATGTTAGTCATCTAATGGGCATAGTTGGATGCTCATTCCCCTACTCTTACTAACATTACAGATTGATCAGCGGGGATCTCTATGCTCAGCTCTGGAATTAGCTTTTGTTTTGTTTTGTCCTTGTAGCCTACGGGCCTTGATAGCTTGACAGCTACTTTCGACTTTTGCTTTGACTGTTACTTTGTATTTGAACAGGATGTTTGTTACATTGGTTATACTTATTTATACCAGTGTTTCGTCTGGGCCTTTACTCTGTTTATTTGTTTGATATTGTAGAGCCTTGCGTTATTAAGTAATAATACGCGACATGTAATACCCCTAACTCCTAGGCCAGTGTTTGGGGGTGTTACATTGGTGGTATCAGAGCTCTGGATCTAATCTGATGAGAATCTAACGTTAGTCATTGTTAGTTAGTATCTGTGCCTTGGAGTTTCAAGTCTGAATTGCTTGCTCTTGGATTTTCAGAATGCCGCCATGAAGAGCTCCAGTTACGCCCAGGGCGATGTCACTGAGGCGGTCCAGCAGTTTATGACGCAACTACTTTAGACAATTGTGGCTGGAGGAGCCCCTAGAGGAGAATCAGCTGGAGTAGCAGCTGGTGGTGCAGCTGGAGCTAGGCTGCTGAGGCGGGAGGCCGAAATGTGAAAGCGCTTCAGGAGTTCATGAAGCTGAAGCCTCCGTCGTTCGATGGGGCAGGAGCCCCCAGGAGGACAGTCATTGGTTTGACTAAGTAGAGGATCTACTTCGGGTCATGGCTTCGAGGAGGAGCGGAAGGTTGACTTTGCTCTTTTCTGTTTAAGGCTGAGGCTAAGGAGTGGTGGAGGTTTGTGATGGGGGATTCCCACAGCCTTGGATGTGGGACCAGTTACCGGGGAGTTCAATAAGCAGTTCTACCCTGACGTCTATAAGGACCAGCGCATCCTAGAGTATAATCGACTTCGCTAGGGCCGGGACATGAGTGTGGAGGACTATGTCAGGAAGTTTATCAGCCTGTCTAAGTTTACACCTGAGCTTGACGAGCATAAGAAGGTCAGGAAGTTCAAGAGCAGGTTGAGGCCAGACATCTGCTCTGTTGGACGCCGCTACGTCACAAAGATCTTCAGGGATGTTGCGGATGTTGCCCTGTTGGTAGAGGCTGATCTGAGGGGCCGTTAGTCTGGCGGGAAGGACCAGAAGAGGAAGTAGAGGTCTGATGAGAGCGATAGGAGGGATCAGCTGCTTCTCAGAAGAAGCAGTCTACTGGAGACCGATCTGGAGACCGTCAGAGCTCGAGAGATAGGGGTGGTTCGTCTTCTTCTTTTGTCCGTTCCGAAGTGCCAGGTGTGTGGCAAGTTTTGTCGGGGTCGGG
Source organism: Limonium bicolor (assembly GCA_023374045.1). Classification (NCBI taxonomy): domain Eukaryota; kingdom Viridiplantae; phylum Streptophyta; class Magnoliopsida; order Caryophyllales; family Plumbaginaceae; genus Limonium; species Limonium bicolor. The sequence continues at coordinate 220,166,260 of CM041782.1, forward strand.
ACTGCTACAAGAAGTCCGGAGCTTGCTTCAAGTGTGAGTCCTGGAGGCATAGGATAGCTGACTGCCCTCAGGCTGAGAGGAGCAGAGGTAGCTCTGGAGGTAGGACTGGAGGGTTCTACTTCGGATTCTAGAGATCGAGACCGGGCGGAGCAGAAGAAGCCCCAGGGCCAGGCCAGAGTGTACGCGATGACACTGGGGAGAGGACCGATCCACTGACAGGAGTTCACAGATATTCCCCAGCTACTCTCGTTCTGTTTTCTGCTTGTTTGACTCTAGAGCCACACCACTCTTTTTATTTCTGCCAAGTTGGGGGGTGAGCTCGGTTTACCTGTGGTGCCCTTGGGCATTGAGTTGTGTGTGCATAGTCGTTAGTTTTTAGAGATTCTGCTATGCTTCTGAATTCTGTCTGTAAGGATAGTCCTATGTTAGTAAGAGATAGGACTATGTATGCTAATCTCATCCCTATGGAGATGAGCAATTTTGACGTGATTCTGGGTATGGATTGGCTTGCTGCCCACCATACCCATATTGATTGTGCCGCTTCGAGGGTTACTTTTGAGGAGCCGGGTCAGCCTAACCTAGTTGTAGCAAGGAATGGAATCCCGTGCTTGCCGCCGGTCATCTCAGCCATGCAGGCGCTTCGCTATCTGAGGAAAGGATGCCAGGGATTTCTGTGCTACATCCCTGAGGTTCACAAGGATGCGAAGTTTGAGGATATCCCAGTGGTTAGAGACTTTCCCGATGTGTTTCAGGATGATGTGCCTAGGCTTCCCTCTGTTAGAGAGGTGGAGTTCTCAATCGAGCTCACATTTGAGACTTAGCCGATTTCCAAGGCCCCATACCAGATGGCGCCTGCTGAGCTTAAGGAGCTGAAGGTCCAGTTGCAGGAGCTGTTGGATAAGGGCTTCATATGCCCTAGTGTGTCCTTGGGGAGCGCCCGTTATGTTTGTCAAGAAAAAGGATGGTAGCATGCGCTTGTGCATTGACTACAGGGAGCTCAATAAGGTTACCATTAAGAATAGGTATCCTCTCCCGTGCATTGATGACTTGATCGACCAGCTAGCTGGAGCTAGAGTGTTTTCGAAGATCGATCTGAGGTTGGGTTATCATCAGTTGAGGATTAAGGCAGACGACGTGCCTAAGTCCGCCTTCAGGACTCGTTATGAAATTACGAGTTCCTAGTGATGCCATTCGGTCTGACGAATGTGCCTTCTGTACTTATGGATATGATGAACCGAGTCTTCAAGCTGTTCTTGGACCAGTTCGTCATGGTGTTTATCGATGACATCTTGGTTTACTCCAAGAGGGATGAGGAGCACGAGGAGCATTTGAGGACCGTTCTCCAGACTCTGAGGGAGAAGGAGCTGTACGTGAAGCTGAAGAAGTGTGAGTTCTGGTTGGACCAGATGGTATTCTTGGGGCATGTTGTCTCTAAGGATGGTATCTCCGTGGACCCGGAGAAGATTATAGCTATTACTGAGTGGGCCAGGCCTACTAATGTCGGCGAGATTCGTAGCTTCCTTGAACTAGCGGGCTACTATCGTAAGTTCTTGAGGGCTTCTCCAAGTTAGTGATTCCGTTGACTCGCCTACTACAGAAGGAGGTGAAGTTCGAGTGGAGCGAGGCCTGCGAGCAATGCTTTCAGGAGCTGAAGAGATTGACGTCTGTGCCGATTCTGACTCTTCAAGAGGGGACCGAAGGTCTAGAGGTGTTCTGTGATGCGTCCCACAGGGGACTTGGTTGTGTTCTGATGTAGCATGGGAAGGTAGTAATGTATGGCTCTCGATAGCTTAAGCCATACGAGAAAAACTATCCAACCCACGACCTGGAGTTAGCTGCAGTAGTGTTTGCTCTGAAGATTTGGAGGCACTACCTCTATGGAGCTTCGTGCAAGGTGTATACGGACCACAAGAGCCTCAAGTACTTGTTCACTCAGAAGGAGTTGAACTTGAGGCAGAGGAGGTGGCTGAAGTTGTTGCATGATTATGATTTAGAGATCCTCTACCATCCTGGTAGAGCAAATATGGTTGCTGATGCGCTTAGTAGGAGGGGTCCGTCTGGAGCTGTGTGTGCTTTGTCTGGTGTGCAGAGGTCTACTCTCGAGTTGCAGCGCATGGGTATCTGGGTCGTCCATCCAGAGAGGTCTAGGTTATTGGCAGTGTTGTAGATTCAGCCTACCTTGATCGACGGATCAAGGCCAGTCAAGAGCTCGACGCTGGATTGAGTAAGATCAGAGAGGGGTTATCTGCTGGTCTGGAGTATGAGTTTCAGGTTTCAGAGGATGGCTGTCTAAGATTCAGAGACCGTGTTTGTGTGCCTGCAGACGATGCTCTGAGACGAGAGATTATGCAGGAGGCTCGTGAAGCCCCGTACTTGGTACACCCAGGAGGTGTGAAGATGTACCGGGACCTTCGAGAGACATTCTGGTGGAGCAACATGAAGAGAGACATTTCTAACTTTGTATCCAGATGTCGGACCAGTCAGCAGGTCAAAGCCGAGCATCAGAGACCCGCTGGTTTGCTTCAGCCTCTACCCGTTTCGGAGTGGAAGTGGGAGAGCGTAGGCATGGACTTCGTTATGGGACTGCCTAAGACTCCGAGAGGTTCGATGCAGTTTGGGTTATAGTGGACAGACTTACGAAGAGTGCTCACTTCTTGCCAGTTAGGAAGACCTTCAGTTTGCATCGCCAAGGAAGAGGAAGCGACTTGGGAAGTGGAGAGCGAAGTGCGCTCAAAGTTCCTCGCCCTCTTTGAACAGTAGGTACGTTAATTTCGAGGACGAAATTCTTTTAAGGGGGAGGTGATGTTATAACCCAAAGTCCGATGTCAGAAATTCCGTTGCTTTTATTTTGTTGCAAGTTGATTAAGTGGATTTCTTAATCCTTCAGGACGTGGGAGTCCTTGTGATTAAAGATGAGGACGAAGGAGTCTTTTCCCTCTTATTTTCATTTAAGGTGAGAATTAACTTTTCCTAAACTATTAATTCCTAAATTCCCTTAATCAGTATCCCACTTACTGATCACGTTCTCTTCCACGCATCTTTCCCCGTTCAATTTTGAAACTGAAGACACTCCTCCCTTCTCTTCTTTGCTCTCTACTCTCTCTCTCTCTCTCTCTCTCTCTCTCTCTCTCTCTCTCTCTTCCTCTATCTCTCTCTCTTACTCTAAATTACACTCATTCAAGTGCCCAAGTCTGCTGATAGTATTTCTGCAATCCGGGTTCTGCTACAGATTCCTTCTCTGTTTTGAATCTCGGTTCTGATTAAGGTAAGAACATCGGTCTGTTCGTGTTCAATTCTGCAATTGAGAAACCTCCTCCCTTTCTGATTTCGGTTTCTACAATCTGATTGTTAGAATTGTCGATCTTCTGCGTGGCTGTGTTCGGATTCTTCTCTGTGGTCCCTTGCTGTTAGATTCAGGTATGAACTGTGGTTTCGTTTGCGAGGGCAATTTTTTGATTTAAGGGTTCAATATTCTAAATTCGGTTTGTCTCTGCGAATGTGTTGTTCAGAATTCTTGAACTGCGTTTGGTCTGTTTTGCTGTGGCAACGTTGGTCGATTGCTCCGTTTCGGATTTGGGATTCTCTACTGCTCAGATTGAGTTTTCGCCTCTGCTAATTCGAGGTAGGTGGCTTTCGGATTCGGCTAGTGTGTTCAGCCTTCGGGCGTTTCAGATTCCATGTTTCTGGTTTACGAATTGTCTCTGCGCTGTGTTTGCGAATCTGTCTGTTTATGGTTGTTTTAGTGTCTACAAACCCCCAAGGTTGTTTTCTTCATCTGCTTCAGGTTTTTGTGTGAGTGTTTTGAGCTTCTAGTTAGTGTGCGATTCGTTTCTGGAAAACGGCATTTTTGACATGTCCGAACGTCTGTCCGAGGTTGGATGTTCGGACAGACTCTGTTTGCGTTCTGTTTTCTGAGTTTTAAAATGTGTCTGAACTTCCATCCGAGCTTTGATGTTCGGACGGGGTGCGAGGACGAGTCTGACTTACAAGTCTCGAATGGTGTCCGAACTTGTAAGTCCAGACAGAAGTTCGAACACTCTCTGCTGTTTCCTCTGATTTAAGTTTGACCTGCGTCCGAACTTTGACATTCGGACACATGTCCGGACATTGCGTGTATCTGAATTCCGAAAACCGTCCGAACATCCGTTAGAGTTTCGATGTTCGGACACCTCTATCTTTGCCTCTGTTTTCAAGTTCGACCTGTGTTCGAACTTCTATGTTTGGACATTCGTCTGATTTTGGCCTCTGAGTCTCGACTTGCGTCCGAACGTTGATGTCGGACAGAAGTTCGGACATGGCACTATTTTTGCTATAGCTCGCTCGTTTGAGCCCCGTTTTGACTTACGTTTGTGGGGTTGGATTCCCTTCTGATTTCCAAGCTATCTATATACTTTGTGGTGCCGTTGGAGCACATATGCTTAACTGCACTTAAGCTTCTGCTTTGGGATCTAGTTATCTCTGTATCTGAACCGTGGATGGCTGGTTTAGCTATCTCATAGCGCGCTGTGTAGGACATCCTTCTGTTTCACGGGTGGTATCCCCGTTCTGTTCACAGGTTCCCACCTGTTCTGTTCACGAGTGATGTTTCCTCGTTCCGTTCACGGATTGTATCCGTTCTGTCTGTATGCTTTGATTAACTAGTGTCCCACTCTGTTTCTGACTCTGGTTACTTTAAGTTCTGTTTAGTCCTACGGTGTTTGGGACTTCTGTTTCTGCTTTCTGTTTTGGAATGTGTTTTCCTCTGTCTGCATTTGATTTGATAACGTTTATCTAAATGTTTTGAGCATGCTGGTTGATGATGTTAGTCATCTACTGGGCATAGTTGGATGCTCATTCCCCTACTCTTACTAACATTGTAGATTGATCAGCGGGGATCTTATGCTCAGCTTCTGGAGTTAGCTTTGTTTTGTTTAGTCCTTGAAGCCTACGGGCCTTGATAGCGTTGACAGCTACTTTCGACTTTTGCTTTGTTTGTTACTTTGTATTTGAACAAGGATGTTTGTTACATTAATTGGTTATACTTATTTATACCAGTGTTTCATCTGGGCCTTTACTCTGTTTATTTGTTCGATATTGTTAGAGCCTTGCGTTATTAAGTAATAATACGCGGCGTGTAATATCCCTAACTCCTAGGCCAGTGTTTGGGGGTGTTACAGGATTCGTCAAAATCAATAACCGTAACCGGAACCGGGAAACTAAAAGGTTCGGTTAACCAAATCGGCAAACGACTTCGGTTAATCGGGTTTCCAGTTTCGGTTTCACCGGTGTCGGTCCAGTTTGACGGTTCCGGTTTTCCATGAACACCCCTAATATTAGGTGCCTTGACCAAAATTAATGACATAAATAATTATTTTGTGACTTTTATTAAGGTTATAAGGTGGGAATAATAAATATAACAGTTTATAACATTTTGGTAATGTTTGGTAACTTTTTTAATATTATAAAGGTTTTATTAAGAAAAATGTATAATATATAGTTTTAATGACATTTGAAAGTATATGTTATAAAATGGAGTCAATCTGTAAATAAGAAAAGTAAAAGGGCTAAGAAATGAATTAAACAGGTCATGGGGTTTGTTCATAAATATGTAACCTAAAACTATAGGTTATACATGTTACAAATATTAAAATGATATAATATATGTCATATGTAACATATTATAAGATATGTGGTACAAGTGTAAATTTAGAGAGTAAGTGTGCTAGGAAATAAATTAGAATAGACCTTATGGTCTGTCCGGCAATTTGAAATATATATATAATCATAGGTTATATTTATTACAAAGTTAAAATATTATAAGATATGGTATATGTGACAATATATAAAATATGTGGTATATTTGTAATAAAAGAAAAGTATGAATTATAGAAGGAAATAAAGTTATGGTAATGTGCCTTCTCGGCAATATAAACTTCTTATATAAAAACTATAGGTTAAAATTATTAATGAGATAAAAATATCATATTATATGATATAAGGATATAAATGTAACATTGTATAATATTGTGTGGTGAAATACGCCAAACCTTAATGTGTTATTTAATTATGTAATTATGATTTTCTAAGTCTAATTAAGTCCTTAAGATCATTGGGAAGAAATAAAACTTAAAAGAAAAAAAGAAAATGCGTAAAAGTCACAAAACGTAAAAACACGTATTTAATTATCTTAGGAGGTATATAACCTTAACTAGGGTCATAAATATGTCTTGATACCCTATAGACACACTAAGAACATGTGGGAAAAATCCCGGAAGAAAATGGATCCAAATAATGCGTTAAAACGCTAACGGAGTCTTAAAGTGCGTTTTTCGAGAAAACCCGAAAACGTGACTTTAAACAGTTAAATGACCCATAAAAATTATAGTTGATTATACAACTATAATTAAACATTAATGGGAGCGTAAGAACCATTAGAATTAACAAAACGAGAAAAATCCAGAAAACGGATCCGGATTAGTGAATAGTGTAAAAACCGGGAACATTTGGGGTGTAAATTGTAATAAGAGGAAAATTCTCTCTACTTTTGTAAAAGTAAAAAATCTGAACTCCTCCCTACGGCACTCACACGTTTTAAGTCCCAAGTCCCCTCTCCACTCATAAACTAGCTAGTTTCCTATTGGTTAAAACAAAAACAAAAAGTGAGTACAAAAGGGACTTTTCACACTCTCTCTTCCTCTACTCTCTCATTTCTCCTGCGTACTCCCTTCCCCATCCAGACTTCTTCTCCTTCCTTCTTCTCTGTTGGCGATTTTTGCAAGCTTCCATGGCTACTCTCCCTCCTCCATTTTCTTTTACTTGCCCAAGCTCCAACAAAGCTCCAAATCCAAAATAATTGCATATTTGAACTCCTCTCACCAAGGGCATCCATCCTCTCTTTTAAAAATAAAAAAATTGAAGTTGACCTCCATGGAAAATCTCCATTTGAAGAAAGAAGTAGCTCATTGTGAGCCAAATCTTTGATCTCTTGGTTGTTCTAAGGTAAGAAAATCTTCAAAACACCTTCTTTTTCCTAGTTTCCTTTCATGGCCAATTTTTCCATATTTTAAATTTCATTTCCCTCCTTGTTCTAGCCTTGTTTTATATTCAAGAAGGTGTTGGAGCTTGCTCCTTTGATTGCCAAGGCACTTCATTTGGAAATGAGAAGGTAATTCCCTCATTTTTTGTGCTTTAAGCACTCCCTTGTGTTCTAGGGTTTATCCCAAGATTTAAATACTTGTTTAGTGATTATTATTGTTCTTGGGCATGGCCTTTAGATTATCAATAACCGCATTGACCGGTTGTAAATCGAGAAGAGGATGAAGGAATTGAAACAAAGGACTAGAGAACTTAAGATAAACAACTTACCTTAATGTTTATATTATATTTGTTAGAATTTTGGGGATGGATAAATAAAAGAATGAACCAAAATTGTGATGGGAATGTGTTTGTTCTCTATAAGAGAGAATTGTGATTTTGTTTAATGTATTGTGTAAATTGTGTGATTTAAGGGCCTTAGAGCCAAGTTATTTATGATTAATGTACCTTGGGATTATGTTGTGTATATGTTGAGATTGTGTGCTGTTAGAACCCACTAAGGGTTTGGTTAGTATGAATTGTGACTATTGTAGATTAGGTGATGAGGACAACAAATTTGGATAAGTTAGTGAAGTAACGGAGCTATGGCAAAATTTCCGTAAAAAAAACCCTAAGGAATTTAGGTGACTTGGTAAGTTGTCATGACCTAGGGTTAACTAGGTGTTGTTAGGAATTGATTTGGTTAGTAAATCACATTGAGGTGTTGGTTGAAGAATGGAATGGAGTTAGGCTAAAATCTGTAGCAAGGATGATGTTTGAAAGTTTTGGTTTTTCTAGAAATGAACTTGAGTGAGTAGCTTGTGAAACAATGAAGGAACTTGGGTATTAGAAGTGCAAAAGACTAGGAATGAATGTGGTGTGGTCAAGTGGTAAGGAGGAGGTTAAAATCTGTCATGGGAATGGTTTGAGAGTGCACTGATGTGCAAGTGTGCAGAGAATGAAAAATGAGGAATTGAAGTTGTAGAATTAAACAAGGATTGAGTGGTAAGTTTGATCAATGATTTGAGGAGGTTTTAAGTGTATTTAAGGTGTTTAAAACATGTAGGAAACATGTGGAAAGATTAAGGAATGCTTAGGTGTGAAATAGGGGTTGGAAACCAATAAAAAAATGCAATTTGAGCACCTACAGACTTGGTCTGCGTTTGTAAACAAGTACACAAACCCGGACCACCCTTAAAACACGCCAGAACCTTATTCCAGCATGTGGTCCGGGTTTGTATCCCGGATCAATGCATTTTCAAGGCAAATTCTTATTTCCGGGATTGGTCCGGGTTTGTAACCCCGGACACAAACCCGGACCAGTCTAAAAATGCTCTAGAGTGTGTTTGTAAGTGTTCTAATGATGGGGAATTGATTAGGGATGGTTTTAGATGATGATTAGGCCTTGTTTGGTGACTTGTAAAGGTTTTAAGAAGTATAAGCAAGTGCTAGAAGTGAATGTGTAAGTTGTGAGCTTAAGATCACATAAGTAAGTTAAGGATAACGGGACAACGGGGTAAGTAACGGGAGTAATATTAGCTTACATACCGTATGATCATGATGTTAATAAAAACATTTGAAATGATGTCAGTTGTTCGAGAGTTAACTAAGGAGTCTGAGATGACGCGCTAAAGTAATTCCCAGGTGACAGGTATGGTTTTCTTGCAACCTGTGTTCTACCGGGTTACACCGGCTTGTATGCCAACTTGATTTTCTGAATGTTTGCCACCTTGCAAGATAAAGCATGAAATGAGTTTACAGTAATTCAATTATGTGGCGTACTTTGTTCTGATACCGTTTAACCTCAAATATGTGTTAAACTGTAGTTAACCGACCTTAGGATCACATAAGAGATCGGTATTCGGATTTAAACGCCCCAACCTATGGGAGCGTTCTAACTACGGCTATCCGTGCGTCATTTGTATAATGTGGCTGTGTGTGATGTGTGTTTGCCCCTTTGAGTATGTAGTTGTGTAACGATTTTTGCTATGCACATGTATGTCGAAAGGTATCTTACCTCCATTGTGTGTTTAACTAAGTTGTAACACCATATGGTGTCATGATGTGATAAGTTCCGTAAGGGAACTTCTAACTAATGTATAATTGGGTGGGGTGAGGAATCCAGGTGTCCGGTCGCACGCGTATGTATGGGAGTTGATATCTATATTTGATTCAACTCTCTCCCTTGTTCGGTTGTTTTCCTTCTTGGAATTCAACCTCCACGAGCCTACACCTGGCTCTCCAACCTTGCTATTATTCAGGGCTAGGGGGATTTTTGTGTATGGTGTGCTCGGGTCTATATATGACCGACATATCTAAGTGAATAATTGTGTACGGTGTGTTTGGAGCTATATTATATCCGACACATCTTAAGTAAAGTATACATTCTCTAAGAAGAATAGTAAGTTATTATGTGTGGATGATGTTGTTATGGTGAGTACATTGATTCACCGATACCAAACCCCACGTTATTATAAGAAGTAAATATGTGTAGCCCGAATAGACGGGTAAGTGTTAACCAATAAGAATGGAGCCCTTGAAGTAAAAAGCCTCATGGTCTAAAGACCAAGTAAAGTGATTTAGTAAACTTTAAAGTGTTTTACTTGATAACAATGTTTCTGTGTTGATTACCTGATGTTTGTAGTGTGTGTTTATAGTTTTTCATGCATGATTTAAATATAATCAACCGCATGCTCAGACGACAAATAGTTGTGCGTGGCTCGGTAGTATGCAGGCTGCACGATTACCATACCAGCAAAGGTGCTGAGCCCCTTTGGGGCCACCCATTACTTTTCTGGTACAAAGAAGTTGCCCTTCGTTCGAGAGTAGGATGGGAATGGCAGAGCATGGGTAGTGTATGTTGTGTTAGGTGTATTTGTTAGTAAAGTGAGACCGAACTTGTTATCGGTAATGGAATGTAATAGACTCGGTACAGTTGGATTGTAATTGTATTTGTTTTCAGTTTAGAAACAGAATTGTAACGTAAAGTGTAGTGCTCGGTAATCTTGTCCATCAGACCGGTACGTTGTGTATGTATTAGCCTTTTTAGTCACATGGGTGGCTAATGGCGTGTAGCACCCATGGTTTAAGTTACGTGTTGAGTTGTAATTCCGCTGCAACCGTTTGTTAAGTATTGTATTCGTAGTTGGGGTGTTACAAAAAGTAGTATCAGAGAGAAGTATCGCTCTGATGACTGGAATTACCGAGCTTGAGGAAGTACCGAGTTTGGAGTTTAAGACCTTGGGTTAAGGGTTGAGTGATAGCATGAGAGATACACTAGTTAGGCATTCCCCATGTGTACGGGATACCTACAACATCCATACCGCCCTCCACAACCCCCGTTTTATAACTCGGGAAAGAATGTCAGAGGGATGGAAAGTCCTCTCATACTCGGGAAAAACCCGATCTGGCTGTTCTAAATTATTTTTGTAAGAACCAAAACCTGTCATACGGTAGACTCCAAGAACTGGAAATCCCGGAGACGGTTCCCGTCTGAACGACGTTAACCGTACTTAATAGCGAAGAATTGAAGAATCCTATTGATAAGTGTGAAACATATAGGCTTTTTTAGGGTTTAAACACCTTATGATTTGTAACAATTCAGGCAATATTTCCCACTTATTATGTGTTTTTCCTAAGATTGATGTTTTGATAAGAACTGATGCATTTTATATGCTAAATATAGGAAAAACCCAGGAAATGAAGATTTTACATCATAAGGATTACAACACAACAAACGGGGAACAAATCAGGAGAAGAGACACAAAAATTGGTCACGTCCGGGTCAACTTGGCTGAACGCAAATCCGGACGTCTAATGTCCGGATCCGGACGTGAACCAGATGTGACCTAAAATCAGATCCGAGAGTTCTCTGTATTGTCCGGATCCGGACAACGATCCGGACATATTCCGAGTTTTAGATCTAAAAGCTCTGTGTCACGTCCGGATCCGAACACAGATCCGGACGTCACACAGAATTGAAAAATAAAAATGCACCACACTGATAATTAGCCTTTCGGCGAAATTATCAGGCGAGCGGCACATTAACAGGCGAGCGGCGCATTAACCATACCTCAGCATTAATTAACAACGCACCCATCCTCAATCAATGCTCAATCAAATTACCACTCACCACGTACGCCAAACTCACCACTAACCTTTGTTTTCCTTCTAATCCTATATAAGCCCAGCTCCTGCTTCATTCCAATTCGTACCTGACTTCACAGTCTAACTCCTCTCCTCTAATCCTCTCATTCACGACTCATTCCATTCATCTGCTCATCCTCACTAAACTTCCTCCATAATCCTTCGCTCTCACCCACACACAACCCGCATTCATTCACCGCATTTAGCCGTGTCCGGATCCGGACTTACCCAAAAACACAACATCCGGATAGCGTCCGACCCGACTTAGCCGGACATCTCACGTCCGGATCTTCGTCCGACCCAATTGATCCGGACACCTCACAAACTCGCCAGAATTTCCACTTTCGCCCCATTTCACCAGATTCACTCCATTGTCACCAAGACCAACCTCCAAACCAGCATAGCTCAAGGACAAAGGACGGAGCGAGCAAGAAGATCTTCGTAAAGATGATTTCTCTCAACTCTCTCCCATTTATGATTATAATCGCTATGTCTAGCTAAGAGGATATATCTAGGGGAAGGGATGTTGTAATTAGTTAAACTCTGCATTATTTTACTACTTTATTGAGACTATTTGGATTGTTTAGGTTAATGCTTTTAAGTACTTTTAATAAACGTCATGAATTTATTATAAGCCCTCGAATCATGTTATGATCAGATAAGGTGATTAGCATGACGGTCCTATTAACCTGTTACCTGTGATAATTGCAATCGGATAGATTACATTAGTCACTAGGAGCTTTAGTCCGGACCAAACCAGACTAGTAATTCTGTGCAATAGAACCATCTAGATATACTTGTTAGGTCTAGACTAGAACTACATGCCTTATCTAGATGAGCTATCTGGAATTAGGACTTAATACAAAATAGATAATTGAGAATTACAAGCCAATCTAAGTCTTCATTCAAGTAGTAGAATATGCAGAACCTAGCTAGTGAAACAACTCCCTGAACCTAGAGTACCGTTCACATTCCCAAATCTATCACTTTAATTTATCTACCATTTACTTTATTGTTATCTATTTAGAACCCAAAACCAAAACAAACCCCCTCTTTAGTTACCCATAGCCTAAGGCTAGACTTATTACATCAAGTCCCGTGGATTGACACCTGGTCACTTCATAAATTGCTATACTATTTCGACCGGGATTTTTGCAACCCGACGGTCTATTGAATTATTGATTTCTAGGATTAATTCTTAGCATTTAATACATCAAATAAATCGTTTGCACCTATACATCGAAGAATGAAATTTCCGGCAGCATAGGTCGACATGCTTAGCAGTCGAGAGAACCATGACTGACCATCGAGAAGGAACACATTAGGCAAGCAAGAAGCAGAAAGGTGAAGTAAAGAGACCCGAGATACATGTCCCTAAATGTTAGATAATACCGCCAACGGTATACTTACTGACTAAGGAAATAGTTAAGGTTGGATAACTCCAAACCTACAATGCCAAAGAGACTATAATACCCGATTATCATAGTTTAGACAACTATAGGAGTATTATGAAACATACTTCAATTGGAATACGATGTAGTACCAAAACAAGAATCAAGTCTCGGTAACCACAACAAATGCGTGGGGACGAACATTAAGGAAGAACATAAAGTTAAGTGAGTGGAGAGTCACCCTAGTTAACGACTACCATGTCAATACTAATGAGAGTCGCTCGGAAGATTTATTATCAAGACTGTAAGATCAAAGGAAGAGACAACAAGGCCATCGTATATGGGAATGATAAAAGTAGTATCGCAACCAGTACATGTTGAACCGATAGCCAGCCAGCATGACGCACTTTCCATGGAAAGTGCTACTATAATGGGGCTATTCGAGAGAATTTTTAATGACTATGAAGTGCTTAGTAAAGTACCATGAAGGCGAGCGAAACAATTATAGGACCACCAGTCCTAAGAGTGTGAAGCATGAACCTTGGAAAGGCTAAATTGCCTAACCATTGTAGTAAGAATATACCAATCAGCGAGAAGATAGACTCGATCAAGGCGAGAAGACCTAAATACCATGAAGAATTTCTTTTAAATCTAACTTTTTCTTCTAAACTCAGAGTTATTTCAAACCGTTTTCACACCCAAGTTTTCTTCCAAACTCATATTTATTTAAACTTTTTTTTAGCCCAAATTTCTCTCAAACTTCACATTTTCTTTAAACCAAAATCAGAAGACCTACACCGGCCTCAGCGCCACACATTAGGTAAGTTGTACCCAGTTCACATTCGAACAACCTGTCGACAATTGAATAACCCGAGGGTATTAACCCGAGGGAAGGAATCAAGTTCGTACTAAATACTGACAGTGGACAAATTTCCCTTGATTAAGTTCGGGAAGCACCAAATGTGCGTTGTCATAGGACAATATAAGAGGAGTTGACAACAGAATACTCCACATAGGTGTGTGACGAACACTACGAGTGTACAAAAACAAAATGTGGGACGACCGTACTCCGAAGGAGCTTGCGGGCCTAATAGACTTATTTATAAGTTAGTTAGGTAAGTAGTAATGTATCAGTGGAGTGCCCCACATATGTATATGAGTGGAGTACGGAACACGGGGAGTAGTCGACTCTATACTACGGTCAGTAGTGCAAATTCAGACCAGAGCAACCGATTAACATGAACGATTGAAGTGAAAGGACTCAATTAAGTTAATGAGACTAAAGGAATTAGTGAATTCGTTTCAAGAAAATGTTTAAGAGTCAGGAAATGTGAAGTGCACTGACTAGTAAGTAAAGACATAGCATATGTCTCCAGAATCATGAAGGATAAACATGATAGCTGGAACGAACACCCAGCCTATACATAGTAAGGCAAATGCCCAACATGGGTACGTTAATGTCCAACGAACGGGATAGAATTCCCAGTCAATCACCAAGGGGAAATCCACCTAACAGGGGATGCCCTAAATTGCCAAGGGAGTGAACTGATATACCTAACGGGCCTTGCATAAAGGAAGCATGATGCAACAACCTTGTCATGAAGCCTAGTACAAGTAGGAATCTGTGTGAATAGCCAACAACGAGCAGTGCTCAAGGCAGCGTGGCTTATAAGCCGTGAACCAATACAATGTGTAAATTTAAATAGTTACAGTGATTACCGGAAGTGGCAGCAGTAAGAAAAAGGATTGTGTTACGTGAGTGATAAGAGCGGAGAATGAACCACACCTTAGAAGGGTGGAGAAACCTCTTAGTATTGTGAGGCTCTAGAGAGGTGTAAATGTGAACCCTCTGGAAAAGGCCTTCACCTGTTGAAATACAGTAATGGTGAGTAGAACGAGACCCAGATACCAGGAAATTATCCAAAGATATCCCATTAAATATGTAATGAATAAGAGAATGCCTCAGTTTGTTTATGTGATAAACTAAAGTAAGAGTATATGGAGTGATATCCTAGACTAGTGTGCGGAAGAAGCTTTAATAGCAACTGTGGAAGACCGGAAGAGTGGTCAGTTTAATAGCAAACACCATGTGTGTTCAACATGAAATGTAGATGGAACAACGCTCGAGGAGCATAAGGATTTAAGGAATATCATACTCAGTAATCAGACACATAAGTGGCGAGTCGTAGTATAAATGACGTAAGTACCTGAGCGGAAGCTAGTAACAGTAGATGCCATGTAAATCAAGGCTGTATAACTAATAAGAACTTGGTTCGCATCAAGTGACCATTATGTACAAATGATACAGAGAACAAACAGAAAATTTGTCAGACTCAGTGAAGACGAAAGGTAAGTGATAGTAAGTAGACTGGACAGCAAAGCCAGTAGCCTGTACCGTGTGGCGAAGGAATCTCACAAATAAGGAAATGTTCATTCCTATTGTAATTGCATGTGGAACTAGAAGTATATCCCTAGAGGATCATTTGATAACCGAAGTAATAAGCCTTAGGACGATAGTACCCCATTACTAAATAACCAACCCGTACTAGATACGGAAGACTGGTAGACACACCAGTAAATATGGCACAAGCAAGTTGAGTGAAAAGCTAGAAACCAACCGTGCGACTTTAAGCCATAGAGACACGAAGAACGTTGGACATACGAACAATCGAAACAAAAACAAATTCCACCGTAATAAAGGCGGATGAGACTTATAAATGTTATAACGACCAATGCATAGAAGATGCAAGGTCATACAAATGAAAGAGTAGTTGTACAAACAGGGGCGGAGCCAGGATTTCAAACTTAGGGGGGCCAAAAAAAATTTTGGCTATATATTTAATATAAATACTAAATATATTCTGAAAATAAATAATAAAATTTTAAAATAAAAACTTACAATATGGTTTAAAGATTTATATTTTAAATATAGATATAACTTATGAAAATATATTATATCCTATTTTTCATAGATAATTTTTATAAAACACGAAAATTAAGAAGACAATTTTTGGACTAATTTATCCTTACTTTTTCATAAGAAATAGAGAAGTTGTGAGTGAGAGAAAAAGTAAGAGGGTATATGAAAATTGAGTAATAAAAAAGTCCAAAAACATATATTGTTGAAAAATGGCAACTTTAAAAACATCATTTATTAAGAATAGAATGTAGTACATGGTGACAATTACAAGACTCATGACTTAACTTTAAACTAAAATTTGATCAACACAATTAATACTTTAAAAGCAAGTTTTTCAGTTCAAATTATGGTTATAAAAATAATAATGTATAAAATATAAGACACTTAATAACATTAACTAATGTATTAAGTGTAATTTATTATTTCTATTTATAACACTAAAAAATTTAAAATGGACTCATGTTAATTAAAAATGATAATTATCATAGATACTTTTAGACAATTTTAATAAATTTGACTTAACTTATAACAAAAAATGATGTCATCGGTGATAAGTAAGAAATACATCTATTTTTAGGATTATAATTCTTCCCATTTTTATAACAAATCATCTCGTATTTCTCCCTTATCACATGTTTTTCTTAGATTTATGTTTTGATATGAAGTGATACATTTTATGTGTCAAATGCAGTAAAAAGTCTTGGAATCACATAGTTTATTTCACAAGCTTTCCAACGCAACAAACAGCGAGTGAAACGGAGTTAAAACGAAGAATCTGGAGCCTATCGAATTTTACAAAGGAAATGTACACGTCCTTGTTTGCGTCCGGGGAAAAAAGGAAGGACACAAACAAGGACAGAAAACAAGAGATGCTGTCCATGGAAATTAGTGCGGACAAGAGGAGGCTGTGTGTGCTGTCCTTGTTTGCGTCCGGGGAAAAAAGGAAGGACACAAACAAGGACACAAACAAGGACATTAGTGTGTCCGCCCATTTATCCAAGGACACAAACAAGGACATATTAATGTGTAATGTGTCCGCCCATTTATCAAAGGACACAACCAAGGACACAAACAAGGACGCGTGTAAATGCAACCCAGATCCAGCCCAGATTCAGAAATTAACGCGAGGCGCTGTCTACCCCATTGTCTTCTTCATTTACGGCGCCTACAAACACATCCATCTACCCCATCAGCAATATCAGGCACCGGCACTCCGTAAATCCCTCACGCGTTGTCGCAGCCTGTCTTCTTCCTCCTCCTTTCTTCTATATAAACCCACTGCTTCTTCATCAAAAATATAATCCATCACTCACAGAATCGAACACCACAAATACGTACCACCACACCTACGATCCACTCCATCCTCTTATCCCCCGCTTCTCCATTTTATTTTATTCCTCATTCCACCACTCGGCAGAACCAGGATTAAAGAAGAGAAGAAAAGCAGCTGGAGCAGAAGCGAATCGCAGTCCCGTCTCCTCCGGCAGTCTCCAAAATAATGGCTATTTCTATCTTTATTTTATCCTTGCTAATGTCTGAGTAATAAATTTAGCTTCCCGGGTTTGGAAGCGAGCCTATTTTATATAATTGTGTTATGTAAGCTTTCCACTATAATTTATCTAAGCAGTATTTTGATTCTTGTCCTTAATGCGCTTTAATCTTCTTGTACATTATTAAAGTGATATTTGTAGTCTCTTGTTAAAATGCGTTGCTGAGACAAGGTTCTAGACACAGGAAGTCAAAACGGGTTAACGACTAGAAGTGTATCTCGCCTATAGGTTAATCAGTCTCTGAAATACCCCAAACCTTGGTATGTTGTTTAATGTTAAAAATATGTAATCTAAAGGCTAAAAAGTGCCTTAGGAACATCAGTGTACAATTTAAACCATAGTAAAGCACAATAAAACACTAAGACACGGTTTGAGAAAAAACGTGCTCTAAGCTCGGAGTGAACTTGGTTAGGACCCAAAGAGCCTACCAAGACTGGATAATATTTAATTATGATTTTAGAAGGCTAATTAAGTCCTTAGGAAACCTTGGTAGACAATGAAACCAAACAAAACACAAATAAATACCTTAAGGTCAATATGGGCTAAAATATGCTCTAAGCTTGGGATAAATTTGTATAAGACCTAATGGTCATACCTATACCTTATAAATATGTTAATGAACATATTAAATCAATTACCAAAAAAAACCAAGCTTGAAAACAAGTTAAGACACAAAAGTGCTTTAAGGAGTCTTAAAGCACATTTTTGAAAAAGTGTCTTGTAAATGAGTTTTGAGTGGCTAAATGTCCATCATTACTCTTAAATATATATGTGTACTATATAGTATCACCTTTGGATGTCTATATCAATAGGAAATCAAAAATTTCACTTCTATGTGCCTTGTTTTCATGAATAGTAACTTTAATAAGCTAGTTTGTAACATATATTGTTATAAGTAATTAAATTGACAAATAAAGACTAAATTACCCTTATGTAATAAAGGGGGCCGGTTTTCTTAAGTGTGGGACTCACCACTCTCTTGTTAATTTACTAAGAAAAGAAAGAATGACTCATTAATGTACTATTTGCTTTATAAGAACAAATATCTTCAAAAAGCAAAGTTATCTTCATTCTCTCATTTCTTCCTCATTTCACACGGTTCCATTCTTCTTCAACCTCTCTTCTTGCTGCTCTTCCACGGTTTGCAATAGTACCACCAAGACTCCATCTTTGACCACTTGTAAAAACCTAGCTCACTTAACCAAATAAAAAACAAATACCACCATCTTCTTCCCCTCATCAAGCTCCTCATTCCTATCTTCTCAAAACTTCAAGAGCCCCATTTCGGTGCCATGGAGTTTCACCATTGAAGGAGCTTAAACTTGTGTTTCTACATATTATTGATCTCCTTTGCTTCTAGGTAAGGAATCTCAAAGAAAAATCAAGTTTCTTCCATGTTTTTACCTTGACCGAAAATGCACATTGATGGTGCTCTTTGTGTGACTTTGTTCTAGCTTCATTCCAACCTTTCAGGACTAGGTGGAGTCCTCTCTTGATAGATATTCAAACTCTCTTCAAAGATCAAGGTAAAACAACTACATTAATGTTTTGAAACAATGTAAAATTAGGGTTTACAATGAGATGAAGCTTAAAGCTTGAATACTCATTATGATGTTTGTATATTGTTTAGAACTTGACAAGGAATCAATACCTTACCGGTTTTATAAGGAAACAAGAAAGAAGTTGTTTGGAAAAAAGGTAAATATGCTAACCTAATGTTGTTTTAATGCCTTAGGAGGAATGAGCTTATAATGCTTGTTAAAACTACCTAAAGAGCAAAAGGTGAATGACCTAGTAAATGTTCTCAAGGAGACTAGTAAAAGAACATATGTCTTGTTGTATGTATTTGCAGGTCAAAGGCATATATATTGTGGAAATTCAGTGGTTATGATTTAAGCACTTTAAGGGCCTAAGAGCCATGCATTTTAAGGGCCTAAGTGCCATGCAATTTAAGTTATGCATTATATTTTAATGTAGTGAGATTTGAGTGAAGTTTTGTGTATGAGAGTGTTCTTGGAGTTCTTGGGTGTTTAATGGTGAAAACAATGTGCTTTGGTGTAACAAAAATGCTAGGAGAACCTATGTCGAAATTTAGGAAATGCATAAGGAGTTCAAGATGTTTTAAAGGAATTTTGGTGAACTAGGAAGTGTTCTAGAGTGTAATAAGGACTTAGGCATTATCTTGAGGTTTTAGTATATACCAAAGTCATTTTGGACTTAGGTTGAGACTTAGGCAAACTTTGGTAAATTGAGGAGAAAGTGTAAGCTTAGAAAAAAAAGGGGATTTCAAGGATGACATAAGGAGTTTTAGTTGTAAGAAATGATGTTTAAGTAATGATGTTGTGTGGATGATGAAATATCTTGGTATAATGATTAGAATAGGCAAGGAATACCACTTAGGAACCTTAGGAGAAGATACTATAAGTGTTGGAGGCTTTGGAGAAATTTGGTTAAGTGTTTAAAGGCTTAGAAATTGAGTATTATGCCTTGTCCAAACTTCCGTCCGGATATGGAAGTTCGGACAGGCTCTGTTGGGTAAAAGAATACTCACTCGCGAACAGTGTCCGAACTTGGGAAGTCCGGACACTAGTTCGGACGTACCCATTCTTCCTTAGGATTATCCTCGAACTGTGTCCGAACTTGGGAAGTCCGGACACATGTTCGGACGCATGGATTTCTGTTTAGAATTGTTCTCGACTCACGTCCGAACTTCCGAAGTCCGGACATAAGTTCGGACGTGTGTCTGTATTCTGTCTAAAGTCGGCGGCTTGCGTCCGAACTTGGAGGTTCGGACACAAGTTCGGACAGGCCACAATATGGACCAAAAATGTTGTTTTAAGATGGGAAATGTTATCTAAAAATGGTAATAAGTTAGTAATGATGTTATAAGGTTGTTTAAGACATGTTAGGTGAGTTTTAATGACAATTAAGTGGGTGAAAAGTTGTAATAAAATGTGAAAGTAACTCAAGTTAAAAAATGCAAGGTTATGTGACTAAACTAACGGAAAAAAAAATTATAAGCATTAGACATTAAATAATCATGCAACCCCGATGTTAATAAAAGTGTATGTAATGTTATCAGTTGTTCGAGAATTGCCCGAGGAACATAAGTGGACGTGGTAAAGTGGACTCCGGTGACAGGTATGGTTTTCTTGCAACCTGTGTCCTACCGGATTACACCGGCTTGTATGCCAATGTGTTTTTCTGAGTGTTTGCCATCTTGTAAGATTAAAACATGTAATGAGTTTATAGTAATCATTATGTGGCGCATCTGGTCTCCGATACCGTTTAACCTCAAATAAGTGTTAAACCTTAGCTAACTAGAACTAGGAACACGTGAGAGATCGGTATTCGGAGTTAATGAACCAAACATTGGGAACGTTCTAACCACGGCTATGTGTGAGTTAGTTGGATATTGTTGTTGTGTGCAAGTGTGTGAACCTTCCTTGTGTGCTTAACTCGGTTATGATACCGTATGGTGTGTGGATGTGGTAGGCCCCATAATGGATCTCTAACTACTTATTTATAAGTATATATGTACTAATGGGGGTGAGGAGTCCGGTCATGTTCCGGCCACGCGGTGTGAGGACGGGAGTCGATGTCATATCCGGTTCGACTCTCTTGGTGTATGTATAGGTTGTATTCCAATTTGGTTTCAATCTTCCCTTAGCTTATCCAAAGCTAGTTTACTGACTCACGTCGGGCCACAGGGCATACAAATGTTATTTCGGTGTGCTGGGATTACTATATCCGACACACCTTGGGTTTAAGTTAACCGTTCGATATAACTGGACGGTAACGAGGTTGGTAACGAGCTTAGCATGAGATTGGCAATAATCTCTAGGCTCACTATGTATACTAACTATGGTGGAAGGTTCCTTGTGTGAACCGATCTTATGGTGTTTTGTGTTGTTATGTGCTAGGCAATTTCCCTTGCTATGCTATGATATGTATACGTTAGAGGTTTAAAATGAATGCGATGTTATCATGTGTACGTCGAAACGAGAAAAGTGTTGTTATGTTTTGTTATGTGAGGAATGTGATATGTTGTAAGATATGGAGTGCGTGGATCATGGAAATGAATCCCAGTTTGTGACAAAGAGGCGTTTAAGGATAACCCGATTTAAGGGTAAGTGTCGTCTATTAAGGAAGTAGCTCCGTTAGAGGAGGAACACTCTAGGGATAATGAATACCATGAGTGACTCATCAAGTACGGATGTATTATCCGTTTGCTGAGCCCATTGAGGCGAAATGTTTTGTGGTGGGTGTTTACAGTTGCATGCATGATTTAAATATAATCAATCGCATGCTAAGACGACAATTAGTTGTGCGTGGCCCGGTAGCATGTGGGCTGCGGGATTACCATACCAGCAAAGGTGCTGAGCCACTTGGGGGCCACCCTTTCTCTCCTTTTCTATTTCAGGTACAAGGAGCTGGAAGCCGTTCGAGAGTAGGACGGGGTTGATGTTTATACATGGGTAGCCATTTAAATGGCGTAAGCATTGTAGGCGTAGTAAGACCGAAATTGTTATCGGCATTAGTTTGTAAATACTCGGTACGGTTGGAATGTATAAAGTATATGGGTTGTTGTTAAGGGAAGCAAATGTAACGGGTAGTTGCTCGGGAATCTAGTCCATCAGACCGATACAAAGTACATGTATTAGCCTTGTTAGCCACGTGGGTGGTTAATGGCGTGTAACACCATTGAAATAAGTAATGTGATGAGTTGAATTTTCCCGCTGCAGTTTGTGTTATGTGTACGGTGTAGTTGGGGTGGTGTGTTACAAAAAGTGGTATCAGAGCAGAGTAAGTATCGCTCTGATGACTGAATTATCGAGCTTAGGAAGTACCGAGTTAAGATTTTAGTACTGTGGGTTAGGGGTTGAGTGATAGCGTGAGTGATACGCTAGATAGGAACTGCCAGCGAATACTGGAAACCTACAGTATCCATCCCGACCTCCACAGTCCCTGATTTATAACGGGAAAGAACGCCAGGGAGATGAAAGCCCTATCTTACTCGGGAATACCCGATCTGGCTGTTAAATACCTTTAAAGGTACGGAGAACCTGTCATACGGTAGATCCTGAAAACTGGGAATCCCGGAGACGGTCTCCATCTGAACAATGCTCACCGCATTTCATAATAAAGAATGAAGAATCTGGTGTATGGGAGAATAGAATTTCCGGCAACCTGGGTCGACATGCCGAGCAGTCGAGAACAACCAGCTTGCAACGCACCAACCGTACAATAGGCAAGAAGTGGATTAATGGAACCCGAGACAAGTGTCTACGAAACCGCAGTTGTTAGTTGTTAGTGATACACCAACGGTATACCAACCAACAAAAGAACTACAACGTAGTGCCCAAACAAGAGACAAGTCTCAGCAACCACGACAGATACGTGGAACGGGCTACAAAGAGAGGAAACAATACAAAAGAAAAGGGGGTCTCCCAGAATGGGAAACACCCTAGTTGATGATTATCACGTGAAGACAGTGAGAAGTCACCTAGAGGAGTTATTGTCAAGACAGTAAGATCAGTGAGGGCCAACAAGGCCACTGATGACAGTGCGGGTAAAAACAATACCACAACCGGTATGTGTTTAAACCGATAGCCAGTTAGCATGGCGCACTTGCCATAGCAAGTGCTGCTATAACAGGGCTGTTCGGGAAATTTATAACCACTACAAAGTACTTGGTAAAGTACCATAAAGTTAAATGTGATCGTCATAACAGTGGAAGGGCCTGTTAGCCTAACCCCTGTAATTGTAAGTACACCAGTCAGCAAGAAGCTAGACTTGGTTAAGGTAAGAAGATGTTGTGAAACCATGAAAATTTTCTTCAAACTCAGATTTACTCAAACTTTTCCTTTTCAAAACCAGGTTTTCTTTCAAACCAATACTTCTTTCTAACCTTCTTCTAAACCAACCAGTAAAACCAAGGGCAGTTGATAAGAATTCAACAATGGATAAACTTTCCTCGATTAAGTTCGGGAAGCACAGAATGAATATTGTCACGGGACAATATAAGGGAGTTGACAACAGAATACTTCACCTAGGCGTGTGACGGACACTACGAGTGTACCAACTGTAATGTGGGATGACCGCACTCCGATAGGAGCTTGTGGGCCTGACAGACCTACTTATGGGTTAGTTGGGTAAGTAGTAATGTATCAGTAGGGTACCCCACATATGTATACGAGTAGAGTCCGGAACACGGGAAGTAGTTGACTCCGTACACGGTCAGCAGTAAAAGTCAGGTAAGAGCTAAGGATTACCACGAAAGGTTGACGTAAAGGAACCCAGCTAAGTTAAAAAGGACTAAAGGAACTAGTGAGTTTATTTCAAGGAAATGTATAGAATCAAGAAGTGCGAAGAGCACAGACTGTTATGTAAAGACATCACATATGACTTAAGAAGCCTGAGGGATAAAACATGATAGCTGGAACGAATACCCAGCTAAGAACACAAGATGGCGTAGTTTACTGAATGTACCCATAAGTGCAAGCCAAATGTAATGGCATATCTTAGTAACACCCAGGAGCAGCCCTTGAAGGGTGTTTGGATTAACATAGTGGGATGACGCAATGTAACAGAAACGCAAGATTGCAACAATCACTCGTGGTTAGACACTGAAGGTAACCCACTTAGCAGTAAGACCCTAAGTGCCAAAGAGACGACTGGAAGGAATCGTGACAGTAAGGCTTATAAGCCACAACAACTTGTGTTATGTAAGTGTGTTTGGTTGCAGAAGTGTATGTTATATAAGTAAGTTAAGCGGATAACGAACCACTGCTTAAAGTGTGGGGATACCTCTTGATATGTGAGACCGCAACAGCGGTAGTTAGGTGAACCAAGTTCAAGAGATATGTCAGGGATTAACCATATTGTTGTTACCCAAGGGTGATTTGAATGAGACTAATACGAAAGGAAATGTTTGTACCAGTTGTGTAGACGGGAAGAGTGATAAGTCTGATAGCAAAACACCACAGGTGTGTGATGCTGAATGTGTAGTGAACAACGCTCAAGGAACATAAAGGCTCAAAAAAATTGTATGTTCAAAAATCAGCCAAATAAGTGGCCAGACACACTGTAATGGCGGAAGCTAATATAATAGCTGATGCAGTGTAAGTTGATATATTTATAATGAGTAAGGATACGGTGCGCAATAAGCGACCGTTGTATAAGTATTGTTGGATGATAAAGTGACAAGTAAGCAGAGTTATGAGTTAAACCCAGTGGAGATACAACGGTAAGAGATAGCAAATGAACCGAGCAGTAAGCCGGTGGCAATAATATGGGATAAGGATTTCAGTAAAACACAGTGTGTAATCGCATGAGAGATTTACTGTCAAGAGTTTACGCCTCTGCACTCTGTATGACTGAGTGTTTGGTATTGCACTTGCGCAGTAATGATCGAGTGGGATAGCTAGGATTGGGAAATGTTAATGGTGGTGGATGTAGAAAGAAACTTATAATACTATAATGACCGATGCATAGAAATGCAAGGTCATACTAATGGAAATGATATGGTACAGAACCAAATGTAGAAGCATGACTGGCATTAAGTGAATACGGTAGCCAACAATACCTAATATCGGTATGGAATAGACCTCAAGTGTCAGCAAAACTGAGAGAGCACTACACTTTTAGGTGGTGGTAGCTCAATCTCAACCGACAGTAAGTGGTAGAAGTAAGTCAATCATTGTGAAATACATAGCAGTTTACACACTAAGTTATTAGAGAAGTGGATGGAAAGCATCGAAACTCACCGAATTCGCTCAGGGTAAGAGATACCATGCGTCGGTTGAGAAACCATTGTTACCTAGATAAGGGTAATACATTAGAGATGTACAATACAGTAACAGTAACGAATTGGGCAAACTAGCTCTATAATTATCAGAGTTGCGCAACAGAGGCCAGTAAGCCCATGCGTCAGATACCGGATATACATTGTGAATATGAATAAATGGTTAGTTATCAATGCCTAGAAGCCTCACAGGCCAGGATCGAAACCGGTTATGAGTTAGATAAACTCCAAGGAGAATTCTTGGTTTAAGGACTAAACCGCCGATATGGTTAAGATCCTCTAACCAGAACGCATTGTATAGCAGACCGCGTGGAAGTTAAAACACTTCACGACGGCAGAACATTTAAACCAATGTTCAGTGATTGATTACATGGGCGTAATCCATTTTAAGGGGGGGTAGAGCGCAAAGCCGCTTAGTGTACCGTACAAGTGTACGTGAACTATGTTGTGCATTGCACAAAAATAATTTGTTATGGTGGATGGCGCGTGTGTTATACAAACATACGCATTCATTTATGGTTAAATTGTGATAATTGCACACAGAAGATGCGAATACCATTGTGGGAAGTGTGTTTATTTTGTTAACAGTGGTGTGTGAGAGTACAAGTGGAAGGGAGTAAAGAAACTCCCGGGGAACTAAAACCCCGACGGTGCATAAATGTAAACCATGTATAGTATTTTGATAAAAAAATATGTATATATATACAATGTTGTGATTTATGAAGGGGTATGAGACCGACATAGAACCTAGTGAGAATTAAATTCCCTAGGTAACTTGAATTAAGTTGGATTTGGATGATGACTGATAGGCGGAGTTCTATCCCTTGGAGATGTAATGATTATGACTAGAAGGATTAAAAGATAGAAAATGGAATATGCTTGAATTAGTTGTTGGTTGAAAATGAAGTGGGAGGTGAAACTTGATTATCATGAGATCAAGGGAAGCCGAACACAAATTAAGGCCGAAAGATAGTTCAACACTGATGCTGATCACATCAGGGTTGGATGACTCTTGAAACTCCCTGTAAGTGGTCACAAACAACCACGTTAAGAAAGATACAAGGAGCATGAGTTGAACTTGGAGTTGAATTGCGTTTTCAAAAAAGTTTTTCAAATGGCATTTCCAAAACAACCGATTCATATTTTGAATAAAGGATTCTCTTATATACTTAACCTAGTAAAGAATATTTTTGTAATACTTGCTCACGAGCTGAGGACGTATGAGCCTTTGTCTTCGGACCAGTGACATGAGAAGTATATTTTAAAAATGTATGTGATTGTTTTGACCTCCCAAAGGAACGGGGACCAGAAGGTGTCCATCGCGACCGGGTTCTGCGGGATCACAGTGTATATGTACTCAACATGGGACTCGAGCCATGGAGAGATGGAAAAGGTATTTCTGTTTGTTATACATGCTAAGACATGTTGTGTGGTATGAGTAAGAAATATTATTTTAGACCTTGAGTCCTAATGTGGTAGTTTCAAAATTGTTATGTTATTCAGACCTATGAGTCTAACTGTTGTATTGTTACCCAGACCTGTGAGTCTGAGGGTTGTTATGTAAGTGTAATGTTATTAAGGTACCCGGACCGTGAGTCCGAGGTTGTCATGTAAGTATGTTACGATATGGTTATGTACAATGTGGATATGTTGCCCGGACCGTTAAGTCCGAGGTTGGATGTAAAGGGTGGTTGGTAATGGAAGTTAATTTCGAAAGTAATTCCCGTATTCGAATCCAATGATGCGAGGAAATGTGAACTTCGAGGACGAAGTTCTTTTAAGGGGGGTAGATTGAAATACCCCAAACCTTGGTATGTTGTTTAAATGTTAAAATATGGAATCTAAAGGCTAAAAAGTTCCTTAGGAACATCAGTGTACAATTTAAACCATAGTATAGCGAATCGCAGTCCCGTCTCCTCCGGCAGTCTCCAAAATAATGGCTATTTCTATCTTTATTTTATCCTTGCTAATGTCTGAGTAATAAATTTAGCTTCCCGGGTTTGGAAGCGAGCCTATTTTATATAATTGTGTTATGTAAGCTTTCCACTATAATTTATCTAAGCAGTATTTTGATTCTTGTCCTTAATGCGCTTTAATATTCTTGTACAATTATTAAAGTGATATTTGTAGTCTCTTGTTAAAATGCGTTGCTGAGACAAGGTTCTAGACACAAGAAGTCAAAACGGGTTAACGACTAGAAGCGTATCTCGCCTATAGGTTAATCTGTCTCTGAAATACCCCAAACCTTGGTATGTTGTTTAAATGTTAGAATATGGAATCTAAAGGCTAAAAAGTGCCTTAGGAACATCAGTGTACAATTTAAACCATAGTAAAGCACAATAAAACACTAAGACACGGTTTGAGCAAAACGTGCTCTAAGCTCGGAGTGAACTTGGTTAGGACCCAAAGAGCCTACCAAGACTGGATAATATTTAATTATGATTTTATAAGGCTAATTAAGTCCTTAGGAAACCTTGGTAGACAATGAAACCAAACAAAACACAAATAAATACCTTAAGGTCAATATGGGCTAAAATATGCTCTACGCTCGGGATAAATTTGTATAAGACCTAATGGTCATACCTATACCTTATAAATATGTTAATGAACATATTAAATCAATTACCAAAGAAAACCAAGCTTGAAAACAAGTTAAGACACAAAAAGTGCTTTAAGGAGTCTTAAAGCACATTTTTGAAAAAGTGTCTTGTAAATGAGTTTGAGTGGCTAAATGTCCATCATTACTCTTAAATATATATGTGTACTATATAGTATCACATTTGGATGTCTATATCAATAGGAAATCAAAAATTTCACTTCTATGTGCCTTGTTTTCATGAATAGTAACTTTAATAAGCTAGTTTGTAACATATGTTGTTATAAGTAATTAAATTGACAAATAAAGACTAAAGTACCCTTATGTAATAAAGGGGGCCGGTTTTCTTAAGTGTGGGACTCACCACTCTCTTGTTAATTTACTAAGAAAAGAAAAAAATGACTAATTAATGTACTATTTGCTTTATAAGAACAAATATCTTCAAAAAGCAAAGTTTATCTTCATTCTCTCATTTCTTCCTCATTTCACACGGTTCCATTCTTCTTCAACCTCTCTTCTTGCTGCTCTTCCACGGTTTGCAATAGTACCACCTGTAACACCCCAACTCAATCCAAATGTGGTCTCGCAACTTAACAGTAAATATATAAACATGTCACAGCGGAATTCTTTACAATCCAGGACCTTGCCACGGTCTGACTACAGAATATACCGAACATTAGTACAACAATCTTAACCATTTACATATCCTTCTTACAACCCCCTCACATCTTATACATCTTACTAACTCAAATTGCCATACGAGTGTACATGCACAACTCGTAGGCCACACTTAACCCGTAACACTTGTACCCCTTCTTACTCTCACGACAGCCGCTTCCTGATGTACCTGTGTAGTAAAAACAGCCCCCAAAGGGGGTCAGCACGAATGCTGGTACGATCCCCTCATGGCCCCCAAGCTAACGTGGCTACGACGACTAATTGTCGATAGCATGGAGGTTGATTATATGCACAACATAATAGTAAATGCTGTAAACAACAATCCAAATATGAACAATCAAAGTTCACACACAATGAACGACTTAAATGCGTTCCCTTAATTAGAGAGTTAGTTATTTAACTCCTTAAGTAATGTTCCCTCTTAATCTTAGTCCATCCTTATCTCACCTCAACCTTAGTCTTATCTTAATCTTAGAAACAACCACCCTTTAATAAGGAGTGGATGTCGCTTATCTTAATCTTTAATTATTCAAACCATCCTGTAAAGAGGAATGGTTGCAACTCATCTTAACCTTACCTTAATCTTAATCTTAACAATACAAACCATCCTTTAAAAAGGAATGGTTGCAACTCATCTTAACCTTACCTTAATCTTAATCTTAACTTAATCTCAGTATACAAACCGTTCCTGGAAGGGAATGGTTGTAGCTTAATTCGAACCTGGGATTTAGGTGATCCCACCGCACCATCTTAATGCCACCTACTCTGGACGGGAGTCCAGCGCAGCTGAGCCGGCAACCGGCCCTAGGCTACAAGTCCGAAGACAAGTCCTTAAGCGGAAGTCGAATCTGCTATAGATACCGACCCCCTTTCCTTAGCATGCATGACCGGAGATCGGTCCCGGGTTTCCTCACTCAAGTTCCAGTTAGTAGTAATCTCAAGACCATGTTTGTTGGTTAACCTCTTTCGGTTCATATCGTCCCTCATTAGGGGGCGTTCCTTAGTCTCACTCAATTCCTTACTAAACATTGGTTAGTAAGTTCTCACAGTATGTTGTGTTAGTTTTCAAACATCACACAACAATACAATAAATATAATATATTCCGGTTGCATGCTTTATCTTGTTTAGTGAGCACACAAAAACAAATAGCACACAAGCCGAGGGACACCTCGTTAGCAAGCAGGTCACAAGAGAACTGTACCGTTCACGTTGGTCGTTCGGCTGCTTACTCTTCCGGAGTCCAAACTCCCAAGTCCTAAAACATTCATTCAGTTTTAGGTTGTTAATCACTTAACTCAATTCAACTTACTTATCTTACTTAACTTACTTAACCCTTAATGATTCCAACCTAACACCTCTTAAGTCTCACAACTTAATCCTACAAACTTAATCTTAAACTTTTAAGTTTATTCTTAACTTAATCCCTTAAGTTCTTAGGGTCCTAATCATTACCACCCTACCAAAGGTATACCTTACTACCTATTACCTTTCTTAGGATTTAGAATTTCTTTTTTTTTTATTTTTATTTTTAGGCCCGACCGAACTTCCGACCGACCTTACCTAAGGTCGGTCCATTCCAAAACACTTCGTCGTTTGAAAATTCTACCCCGACCGACCTTGCAAGTCCGGTCCCAAGGTCGGTCCATTCCCGAGAGTTTCCCCGAGGGAAATTTAAGCTCGACCGAACTTGCCAAGTCCGGTCCCATGTTCGGTCGATTCCAGAGACTTATTACCATACAAAATACATGCCCGACCGACCTTGCAAGTCCGGTCCCAAGGTCGGTCCATTCCAGAAACTTTCTCTGGTAGTGTAATTTGAGCTCGACCGACCTTGCAAGTCCGGTCCTAAGGTCGGTCAGCTCCAGAACCTTGTTTCTAAATTCTCTTTTCAACTCCAAACTTCTCCACAAGTTCCCCCATGTGTCCTAATACCATTTAGGCACTTAAACTCACCTTTAAACATCCACTAAAAACTCTTTAGCTACTTTCTCAATTCTTACTAGGAATTCATAACACTTGTTTACACCTCTTAAGGCCTTTACATGTCACCAAACAAGGCCTAAACATCATCTAAAACCATTACCATTCAATCCCCCATCATTAGAAGCAAAAAACAAAAATTTTTTTTTCTCTGCACTGGACCGCCCCTCTGGGGCGGTCCCAGGGGCGGTCCCAACCAGAAGCTAATTTCCTGCACGATTTGCCTGGACCTCCCCACAGGGGCGGTCCCTAGGGGCGGTCCACAGCAGAACCTATTTTCCAAAGTGCTTTTCTCCTCATTTTGAACTCCAAATTCACCCCAATTTTCCCACTCATTCCACAATCTTTCACATGTTTCCTACATGTTTAAACACCTTAAAACATGCACTAAATCTACCTCAAAAATCACCAAACTTGGCACTTAATTTCTTACGAAAATTCTTACACTTAACACTTGATTCCTTACACTTCCCTCTTGTGACTTTGCCTAAGACCTCAACTAATCATTATGTTCTTTACCACCATCTTAACTACTCCTCAAGCATCATTTTGCACACCCATTTGCCTTACTCAAACTTCTCAAAGTCATATATAATCTAGCACATGCTTACATCCTTATAAGTCATTATACCTTATTTTTCCTTCAAACTTTGTACAAGTTTCCTAGCTTCCTTAACCATGGTTTTGGTGCATGAAACTCACCATTATAACCCCTAGTCCCTCTTATACATTCCTAGGTCTTCCTAGTACTCAAGAACTCCATGGTTTATCCATTTTCACCAAATCAACCCTTAGTGATCACTAGAACATCCTTAGTCATAAAATCTCCTTAGAACACCCTAAACGCTTAGTCTCCTACTCAAATTTCGCCATAGTTCTCTAGTATTATCATGCCCATATGCATTGTTTTCCTCATTCAACCATCTCACATACATCAAGTCTTTTCTCATAGTTTCTCATCCAAATCAACTCATTCATAATAACTCAATATAGTGCAATAATCTTAAATTGCATAGCACTAAGGCTCTTAAATGACATGGCTCTTAGGCCCTTAAATGACATGGCTCTTAGGCCCTTAAATGATGAATTTAAACACTGAATTTCCCACAATAAAAGCTTTCCACCTGCAAATACACCCATCAATCTCATAGTAGTTATAATGCTCTTAAAACTCATCTTAAACTTATATTACTAACTCATTTCCTTTGGCTCCTTAGTCACAAGTTCATAAGCTTGCTTAAGTTCTTTTCTTAGGTTATATAACCAATTACATAATGTAAGCTTTAAGCCACATTAGTACTTATCTAAATCTCATCCCTTAAAACTTAAACCACCATTAGGTAAGCATTTTACCTTGTTTTCTCAAGCTTATCTTAACTTCCTCCTTAGACCTTCTTCTTGCATGAATCTCGGCCACCACTTAAATTCCCCTTGCCAATGTTCTAATCAATATTCAATGACTCATATGAGTGCTAAAAAATACACTAACCTTAAGGAATGAAAACCTAGGTTAAAAATGTGTTTTAAGGTCTTATAATGAATATTTTACCTTGAAGTCTTAAGGTAGGCTTGAATATGAATCAAGAAGGACCTCCTTTAGCCCTTGTAGAATAGAATCAAGCTAGAACAATGGATAATGAAGCCCCATGAGTAGATTTTGGTAATGTGGAGAAATGGTGGAAACCTAACTTTTCTTACATATTCTTTACCTTAAGAGAATGGAGAAGCTAATGCACCCTCCAAGCTTATTTTTCCCCCTTCAATGGCGATTTCCCATGGCTCCAAAATGAGGCTTTTCAAATTTTGAAAAGATAGGAAGCAAGGCCTTGGTCTAACTAAGAGAAATCTATGCTTAGTTTTTGATTTGGAGCTAAAATGAGCAAGTTATGGACAAGGCAAGGTGGAGCAAGAATGGAGCTGCTTGGAACGGTTTGAGAGGATGAAGAAGGTGAAGAAAACCGTGGGATAAGAAGAGAAATGAAGAAGAGAGGAGAGAGGTAGGTTAATATAAGGTATTTTGCTTTTATAAAGCAAATAGTACTATTCTCTCTTTTTCCTCTTCTTTTCCTTTAATTGCTTTGTCATGTGGTGACTCCCCATCAAAACCGGCCCCCCTCTTATAATGGAGATATTTATGGTCTTGGTTGACCATCTTATTGACTTATGTTGACTTAGGCTTAATTTGGGCACTATTTGGCACTATTCACTAATTAGTGCACATATTCGTGAAATTTTTGGTTTCCCATTGATTTAGGCTTCCTAATGTGATACTAATTAGTACACATGTTGATTAAAGAGTAATGATGGACATTTAGCCCCAAACCCAATTCTAAGACAATTTCTCAAAAATGTGCTTTAAGACTTCTTAAAGCACATTTTGTGTTTTAGCTTGTTTTCAAGCTTGGTTTTCTTTGCTAATTGATTTAAAATGACCATTAGAATATTACTAAGGTCTTATCATGATATTTGGGTACTCACCCAAGTCTCTCCAAGCTTAGAGCACATTTTTGCCCTAATTGCCCTTAAGGCATTTTCTTGTGTTTTCCTTGGTTTAAATTGTCTACCAATCTTTCTAAGGCATATTCTAGCCTTACTACATCATAATTTGATGTTTACTTAGAATACTTAGGTTTGGGGTATTTCAATCTACCCCCCTTAAAAGAACTTTGTCCCCAAAGTTCCCATGCATCTTATCTTATTAGAATACATGTCTTACCTCATTCCTTAGATCATATAGATCATACTTATGTATACTTAATCTCATTGGATCATTAGATCCATCATATTCTTATACTTAAATATCACACAACATGCTTAAGCATGTGTAGCACTCAAAATTCCTTTTGTTCCGTTTTGATGATTAAAACATTCACATAACTTCCAACGTATTCTCCCATGTCACCGGTCCGTAGACAATGGCTCTTTCGTCCTCGTCACCATGGGCCAGAATACAAAACACTCTGCTCTCCCCATGTCACCGGTCCGAAGACAAAGGCTCGTGCGTCCTCGACTTCATGGGCGAGACTCAGTAAAAAGGTAATCCTTTTTACGAGGTCATGTGAGGAATAATTCCTCTAATTAAAAATACAAGCAACTCCAATTTCATTTTATACTAACGCCTCTATCCTTAGTGTGATTTAATTGTGACCACTGGTAGGGAGTTTCAGGAATAATCCTACCCTGATGTGATCAGCATCAGTGTAGACCATCCTTCCACTCCAATTTGTGTTCGGTTTCCCTTGATCCCTAGAAAATCAAGTTCCACCTCCCACGTCATTTTCAAACATCAGGTAATTCACTCATGTCCAATTTTTTATCTTTTTAGTTCTTCTAATCATAATCAATACATCTCCAAAGTGTGGACTAAGTCCATCAAACATTCCCGATTCATCTCTTAGTAATTACCTCAAGACTTAAATTCCTACTAAGTTTTATAACTGTCCATACCAATTCTCACCATCTTATATCTCATAGCATTACAATTTCCTTCCTCATATTCATATCAAATTGTATCTCATAATGTTATCTTATTCATCTCACACATAGTCTCATATCGACTTATACCTCATATATCCTTATTCTTAAGTCTCCTTAAACCTCTTCCTTAATTCTTTTAACTTGTACTCACACCGGAGTTAACAAGATAGGTACTTAATATGTATGGTATTCACATCTTCTGTGTGCAATAACCATGATTTATCTTAAAATGTTTATGTAAAACATATTCTCAAATTATTTTGTGCTATGCACACCGTAGTTTATGTACTCAGTACACAAACATACGCTAAGCGGTTTTCGCTCTACCCCCCTTAAAATGGATTACGCCCACGTAATCAGCGTCACATCATCTTTGAACATAAGTTCAAGATGTCTAATTCTCACCAAGCATTCTAGCTTCCACGCCATCTATCTTACTTATAATTCGATCAGAAATGACTTAGTCTCTGTATCGAGGATTCTTAACGGTACTTATACCGTATTCTTAACTTAGTTTGGTCTAATCTCAAAGTAGTGGTCTGCTAGCTTCCGCTGCGCGACTCTGATAATCTTAGGCTTAATTGTCTCAATGGACACGTGTTATCTTTTATATACACGGCCTTAATGAGTTGTAACTCGTCTATCCATTCTCCTTGAAGATCTTACGCTCATACTCTTAGTATTTTCTCGAATGTCTAAATTGTTCTCCCCAACTGACCTTTGGTCTGAGGATGATTCTTAGTCTGAAACTACTGTTTAGTGCATAATGCGCTTTACAGTCTTAATCTCTTACATCTTAAGGCATGTTCAATGTCTGTACTTAACAATCCGTGCTCTTCGCACTTCATAGTCCTTAATTATTTGTTCTCTGGTTCCTTGTGTTGCTGGTTCGACTGAATTCTTCTCTTCGACTGTTTGTGGTAGTAGCTGCTCTTGTCTGATCTTGCGTCGTTGTCGGTGGTACGGAGTCGACTACTTCCCGTGTTCCTTACACCACTCGTTCACATGCATGGGGTACCTTACTGGTACATTACTACTTACCCAACTAACTCATAAATGAGCGTGTCAGGCCTGCAAGCCCCTGTGGGGTGCAGTCGTCCCACGTCTCGTTTTAGTAAACTCATAGTGTCCGTCACACGTTTAGCTATTGCTAATTATGAAGTATTCTGTTGTCGATCTCCTCTTTCATCGTTCCATAATAACATTTATTGTTCTTCTGAAGTTAATCAGGGAAGTCCATTTATGTGTTCTTGGGTATTGTATGCTCTAGCTCTTTCTGTATCCCGTACTGATTCGGTCTCTTAATAATTGAGGTCTCTTTCCGTAGAGCCTCTTATCTTGTTTCTCATATTTATGCTACTAGGAATGCACTTCCAGTTCCTTAAGGAATGGGTAGTGTGCTTCCTACGAAATCTTACCTAACCAGGTCCAGACTACTGGCACCAATGCTCAGTTTGTCTACCATCTTATTTTCTTACTTATACTGGTCTTAACTATAAATCTAATTGCCTCAGTGTCAATATTGACGGCTCATTCATAATGGTCGCCTTACCGCGCACCATGACTTAATCCACCTTTCTAACTATTGTACTCACGACCACTACTACCGTGGTAGTTGGCCCTTACCATGTTGCCCATTGATGGTGCAACCTCTTATTCACTTATTCTAATGTCTTACCTTATACTCAATCCCTTCTTGGTGTAAACACACTGGAGTTCTTTCATTCCGGTATAGGCGGTTGTCGTACCGTGTTGTAAAATAGTTGGCTCTTGATATGAAGATGTTCTGTTCCAATCTCAGATTCGTAAGTAGGCTAATTTCTTCGCTTTCTTTCATCCTTAGTGATGTTATCTACCATGTAGTTTTAACTGGTTACTGAAGAAGTCATCCACTGAATCACAAGCTCTTCTGAGCATTGATTAATTGACGTGCCATAATGTGCAGTCACCATGTTTATCTCTGACCATTACTAATTCTTACATCCTGGGTGTTGGATATGGGGTCTATCTGTGCAACCTTCCTTATTACTCAAGTGTATCTGGTATGTTCTAAGGTAATCTCAAGGTTCATAGTTTCCATTTTCTAAATAAAGTGTATTTTATCTCTAATAGGTGAAAGCCCTTTTTGAGGGGTTCATTCCCACTCATGGCCTCACAACAAGGAGAGGTATCCCCACCTTAAAAGGCATGGTTCGTTCTCCGCTCCTGTCCTTAGCATTATCTCAATATTCTCATTGATACCCTTTCTTGGTAATGTTCTTCCCAATCTAAGTTGTAGGTTTGGTAACCGTTCATATCTACAAATTGTAGTCCCTTCGTGGCTTAACAAGCTCTCTTATAACTTACTGCGCCTCGGGCTCTGATGTGGTTAACATCCTTGGCTCGTAGGCTCTTAATGCTTAATGTCTCAGTTCATTATTTGTACTCTTACTCATCTGCAGGTCATCCCTATAAGATTTTGGTTCTTTGAGCACTATCCACCGTTAGGTTACATACTAAATGTAGTATCGGATTTCATGGTAAGTTGCTGCATCTTGCTTCCTGCTAGGGAAGTTGTTCAGGTGATCTGAGGTTACTTAATGTCCTCGAATACACTGTCATTTTACTAGACTTACGTCTTTTAACAATCAAGGTTAGGTTCGTACTAGGCGTTTGCCTTACGGTGTCCAAGTTGGATATCATCCCGTCGTCTTATACTTCCATCTCAACGCTTCATTCAACTTCCGTTGACTACGCCACCCGTTGATGATCAATCATACTTGGGTGTTAATGAGTTAGGCGAACAGTATTAGCTGTCATTCATCAGTTTGTTCGGCTCGACTATGCCCACTCTGTGGGGGTAGTCCTCTGAGCTTTCCTCCGTGGGACTCGTATGTCCTTAACTCTTGGTAGGTTATATCTTAAGTCTACTCTCTCTGTCCTTGTTTCCGGGGTTTACTAACATATTCATCAAAGTTTGTTGTTATCGGCAGGTTTTAACGGTCATCTCGGGAGTCTTATCCCGCTCTTTTTAGAAGACGTTATGTCAACGGTCTCAATGGTATCTTATTATACATTCCTCGTATGTTATTACTTACATATTGTTTTGCTCGGATCACCGAGCGATCTTCTAGGTTTTCCTCGTGGAGTTTGAGATTGGTGTTCTTACCGTACTGTCGGTTGTTGTTGTAGTGGGTTATACCGTTGCTAATGTTTTTACGGTTTAATACTTGTCCAAGTTCTTCTCCCAGCAGACTGGTGTGTCATCTCATCTCATTATGGTCAGGCCGTCGGGCCTTTCCAAGGTCTTATTCTTCTGTTCTTATGGATTTACAATCCGGTATTAATATGTGTTACAACTGTAGCGTTCTCCTATCTTGCCATGATGGGTTTCCGTGTAGCCTAACTGTGGTAGCACTTGCTATGGCAAGTGCGCCATGCAGGATGGGCTATTGGTACAAGGTACATTGGTAGTGATACTTCCTTCTGATTTCCATGTAATTGGTAGTCCTCGGGACTCCTTTGATAATCTCTTATTTTGGGTAACCGTCCATCCGGCAGTTTGCTTGTTGTTTGACAGTACTGTCATCTATTAGGGCGTTCCTCTTTCTGAGGGAATCCCTTAATATTTCCTTATGTCTTAATCCTCGCTCTTGTCTCCACACATCTTGTTGTGGTTACTAAGTAATGATTCTCCTTTAGGCACTACATCGTAGTCCTATTTCGGTATACAATTTATATGTGTTTCCACCGTTGTCCGCGTTATGTCG
Organism: Limonium bicolor; assembly: GCA_023374045.1. NCBI lineage: Eukaryota > Viridiplantae > Streptophyta > Magnoliopsida > Caryophyllales > Plumbaginaceae > Limonium > Limonium bicolor. The sequence goes on from CM041782.1 coordinate 220,203,608, forward strand.
GGCAGGTTTGCAACCTTTTTCATTGTATGGGGTTTGGAGTTCCCGGTTCTTAACTGGACCTTCCAGTAATCTCAATCCTCATGCTTTGTATTTTCCCGCTGTTATGCTCACTCGGACCGCTGTCCGGTACTCATGTCTCTTATCATTTCCTTATCCACTGCACGCGTAGTGCTTTCCTTATCATTGGTATTGCGGGTTATTTCGACTGCGTAGCATGTCGACCCATGTTGCCGGTAATTACCATTCTTTTACTGGTAAGGTTCCATTGGTAGCGCCTGTTTCGCCGATGCGCTCCATTAAAAATCTCCCAGTTCTCCTTAACTGTTATGCAATAAGATGTTTCTCGTATTGCTTACTGTTAGCTAACTGCCAGATCGGGTTCCCCCGAGTAAGAGAAGGCTTTCTTCTCTCTGGTGTTTGTTCCACATATTCAGGGTTAGGGATGTGGAGGGCGGGTCTAGGTACTATGGATATTCGGTAAACACTGGGAAGTCCTGACTAACGCACCTCTCACTCTATCTCTCAACCCTTAGCCCATAACTCAATCTCAACCTCAATATTCCCCTAAGTTCGGTATTTCTTGTCTTCAGAGCGTAACTACGCTCTGATACCACTTTTTGTAACACCCCAACTCAATCCAAATGTGGTCTCGCAACTTAACAGTAAATATATAAACATGTCACAGCGGAATTCTTTACAATCCAGGACCTTGCCACGGTCTGACTACAGAATATACCGAACATTAGTACAACAATCTTAACCATTTACATATCCTTCTTACAACCCCCTCACATCTTATACATCTTACTAACTCAAATTGCCATACGAGTGTACATGCACAACTCGTAGGCCACACTTAACCCGTAACACTTGTACCCCTTCTTACTCTCACGACAGCCGCTTCCTGATGTACCTGTGTAGTAAAAACAGCCCCCAAAGGGGGTCAGCACGAATGCTGGTACGATCCCCTCATGGCCCCCAAGCTAACGTGGCTACGACGACTAATTGTCGATAGCATGGAGGTTGATTATATGCACAACATAATAGTAAATGCTGTAAACAACAATCCAAATATGAACAATCAAAGTTCACACACAATGAACGACTTAAATGCGTTCCCTTAATTAGAGAGTTAGTTATTTAACTCCTTAAGTAATGTTCCCTCTTAATCTTAGTCCATCCTTATCTCACCTCAACCTTAGTCTTATCTTAATCTTAGAAACAACCACCCTTTAATAAGGAGTGGATGTCGCTTATCTTAATCTTTAATTATTCAAACCATCCTGTAAAGAGGAATGGTTGCAACTCATCTTAACCTTACCTTAATCTTAATCTTAACAATACAAACCATCCTTTAAAAAGGAATGGTTGCAACTCATCTTAACCTTACCTTAATCTTAATCTTAACTTAATCTCAGTATACAAACCGTTCCTGGAAGGGAATGGTTGTAGCTTAATTTGAACCTGGGATTTAGGTGATCCCACCGCACCATCTTAATGCCACCTACTCTGGACGGGAGTCCAGCGCAGCTGAGCCGGCAACCGGCCCTAGGCTACAAGTCCGAAGACAAGTCCTTAAGCGGAAGTCGAATCTGCTATAGATACCGACCCCCTTTCCTTAGCATGCATGACCGGAGATCGGTCCCGGGTTTCCTCACTCAAGTTCCAGTTAGTAGTAATCTCAAGACCATTGTTGGTTAACCTCTTTCGGTTCATATCGTCCCTCATTAGGGGGCGTTCCTTAGTCTCACTCAATTCCTTACTAAACATTGGTTAGTAAGTTCTCACAGTATGTTGTGTTAGTTTTCAAACATCACACAACAATACAATAAATATAATATATTCCGGTTGCATGCTTTATCTTGTTTAGTGAGCACACAAAAACAAATAGCACACAAGCCGAGGGACACCTCGTTAGCAAGCAGGTCACAAGAGAACTGTACCGTTCACCGTTGGTCGTTCGGCTGCTTACTCTCTTCCGGAATCCAAACTCCCAAGTCCTAAAACATTCATTCAGTTTTAGGTTGTTAATCACTTAACTCAATTCAACTTACTTATCTTACTTAACTTACTTAACCCTTAATGATTCCAACCTAACACCTCTTAAGTTCACAACTTAATCCTACAAACTTAATCTTAAACTTTTAAGTTATTCTTAACTTAATCCCTTAAGTTTTAGGGTCCTAATCATTACCACCCTACCAAAGGTATACCTTACTACCTATTACCTTTCTTAGGATTTAGAATTTCTTTTTTTTTATTTTTATTTTTAGGCCCGACCGAACTTCCGACCGACCTTACCTAAGGTCGGTCCATTCCAGAACACTTCGTCGTTTGAAAATTCTACCCCGACCGACCTTGCAAGTCCGGTCCCAAGGTCGGTCCATTCCCGAGAGTTTCCCTGAGGGAAATTTAAGCTCGACCGAACTTGCCAAGTCCGGTCCCATGTTCGGTCGATTCCAGAGATTTATTACCGTACAAAATACATGCCCGACCGACCTTGCAAGTCCGGTCCCAAGGTTGGTCCATTCCAGAAACTTTCTCTGGTAGTGTAATTTGAGCTCGACCGACCTTGCAAGTCCGGTCCTAAGGTCGGTCAGCTCCAGAACCTTGTTTCTAAATTCTCTTTTCAACTCCAAACTTCTCCACAAGTTCCCCAATGTGTCCTAATACCATTTAGGCACTTCAACTCACCTTTAAACATCCACTAAAAACTCCTTAGCTACTTTCTCAATTCTTACTAGGAATTCATAACACTTGTTTACACCTCTTAAGGCCTTTACATGTCACCAAACAAGGCCTAAACATCATCTAAAACCATTACCATTCAATCCCCCATCATTAGAAGCCAAAAAAAAAAATTTTTCTTTTTCTCTGCACTGGACCGCCCCTCTGGGGCGGTCCCAACCAGAAGCTAATTTCCTGCACGATTTGCCTGGACCTCCCCACAGGGGCGGTCCCTAGGGGCGGTCCACAGCAGAACCTATTTTCCAAAGTGCTTTTCTCCTCATTTTGAACTCCAAATTCACCCCAATCTTTTCCCACTCATTCCACAATCTTTCCACATGTTTCCTACATGTTTAAACACCTTAAAACATGCACTAAATCTACCTCAAAAATCACCAAACTTGGCACTCAATTTCTTACGAAAATTCTTACACTTAACACTTGATTCCCTACACTTCCCTCTTGTGACTTTGCCTAAGACCTCAACTAATCATTATGTTTCTTTACCACCATCTTAACTACTCCTCAAGCATCATTTTGCACACCCATTTGCCTTACTCAAACTTCTCAAAGTCATATATAATCTAGCACATGCTTACATCCTTATAAGTCATTATACCTTATTTTTCCTTCAAACTTTGTACAAGTTTCCTAGCTTCCTTAACCATGGTTTTGGTGCATGAAACTCACCATTATAACCCCTAGTCCCTCTTATACATTCCTAGGTCTTCCTAGTACTCAAGAACTCCATGGTTTATCCATTTTCACCAAATCAACCCTTAGTGATCACTAGAACATCCTTAGTCATAAAATCTCCTTAGAACACCCTAAACGCTTAGTCTCCTACTCAAATTTCGCCATAGTTTCTCTAGTATATTATCATGCCCATATGCATTGGTTTCCTTATTCAACCATTTTACATACATCAAGTCTTTTCTCATCATAGTTTCTCATCCAAATCAACTCATTCATAATAACTCAATATAGTACAATAATCTTAAATTGCATAGCACTAAGGCTCTTAAATGACATGGCTCTTAGGCCCTTAAATGACATGGCTCTTAGGCCTTTAAATGACATGAATTTAAACACTGAATTTCCCACAATAAAAGCTTTCCACCTACAAATACACCCATCAATCTCATAGTAGTTATAATGCTCTTAAAACTCATCTTAAACTTATATTACTAACTCATTTCCTTTGGCTCCTTAGTCACAAGTTCATAAGCTTGCTTAAGTTCTTTTCTTAGGTTATATAACCAATTACATAATGTAAGCTTTAAGCCACATTAGTACTTATCTAAATCTCATCCCTTAAAACTTAAACCACCATTAGGTAAGCATTTTACCTTGTTTTCTCAAGCTTATCTTAACTTCCTCCTTAGACCTTCTTCTTGCATGAATCTCGGCCACCACTTAAATTCCCCTTGCCAATGTTCTAATCAATATTCAATGACTCATATGAGTGCTAAACAATACACTAACCTTAAGGAATGAAAACCTAGGTTAAAAATGTGTTTTAAGGTCTTATAATGAATATTTTACCTTGAAGTCTTAAGGTAGGCTTGAATATGAATCAAGAAGGACCTCCTCTAGCCCTTGTAGAATAGAATCAAGCTAGAACAATGGATACAAATGAATCCCCATGAGTAGTAATTTTCGGTAATGTGGAGAAATGGTGGAAACCTAACTTTTCTTACATATTCTTTACCTTAAGAGAATGGAGAAGCTAATGCACCCTCAAGCTTTTTTTCCCCCTTCAATGGCGATTTCCCATGGCTCCAAAATGAGGCTTTTCAAATTTTGAAAAGATAGGAAGCAAGGCCTTGGTCTAACTAAGAAAAATCTATGCTTAGTTTTTGATTTGGAGCTAAAATGAGCAAGTTATGGACAAGGCAAGGTGGAGCAAGAATGGAGCTGCTTGGAACGCTTTGAGAGGATGAAGAAGGTGAAGAAAACCGTGGGCTAAGAAGAGAAATGAAGAAGAGAGGAGAGAGGTAGGTTAATATAAGGTATTTTGCTTTTATAAAGCAAATAGTACTATTCTCTCTTTTTCCTCTTCTTTTCCTTTAATTGCTTTGTCAAGTGGTGACTCCCCACATCAAAAACCGGCCCCCCTCTTATAATGGAGATATTTATGGTCTTGGTTGACCATCTTATTGACTTATGTTGACTTAGGGTTAATTTGGACACTATTTGGCACTATTCACTAATTAGTGCACATATTCGTGAAATTTTTGGTTTCCCATTGATTTAGGCTTCCTAATGTGATACTAATTAGTACACATGTTGATTAAAGAGTAATGATGGACATTTAGCCACTCAAAACCCAATTCTAAGACAATTTCTCAAAAATGTGCTTTAAGACTTCTTAAAGCACATTTTGTGTTTTAGCTTGTTTTCAAGCTTGGTTTTCTTTGCTAATTGATTTAAAATGACCATTAGAACATTACTAAGGTATTATCATGATATTTGGGTACTCACCCAAGTCTCTCCAAGCTTAGAGCACATTTTTGCCCTAATTGCCCTTAAGGTATTTTCTTGTGTTTTCCTTGGTTTAAATTGTCTACCAATCTTTCTAAGGCATATTCTAGCCTTACTACATCATAATTTGATGTTTACTTAGAATACTTAGGTTTGGGGTATTTCACCACCAAGACTCCATCTTTGACCACTTGTAAAACCTAGCTCACTTAACCAAATCAAAAACAAATACCACCATCTTCTTCCCCTCATCAAGCTCCTCATTCCTATCTTCTCAAAACTTCAAGATCCCCATTTCGGTGCCATGGAGTTTCACCATTGAAGGAGCTTGAGCTTGTGTTTCTACATATTATTGATCTCCTTTGCTTCTAGGTAAGGAATCTCAAAGAAAAATTAAGTTTCTTCCATGTTTTTACCTTGACCGAAAATGCACATTGATGGTGCTCTTTGTGTGACTTTGTTCTAGCCTCATTCCAACCTTTCATGGACTAGGTGGAGTCCTCTCTTGATAGATATTCAAACTCTCTTCAAAGATCAAGGTAAAACAACTACATTAATGTTTTTGAAACAATGTAAAATTAGGGTTTACAATGAGATGAAGCTTAAAGCTTGAATACTCATTATGATGTTTGTATATTGTTTAGAACTTGACAAGGAATCAAATACCTTACCGGTTTTATAAGGAAACAAGAAAGAAGTTGTTTGGAAAAGAGGTAAATATGCTAACCTAATGTTGTTTTAATGCCTTAGGAGGAATGAGCTTATAATGCTTGTTAAAACTACCTAAAGAGCAAAAGGTGAATGACCTTGTAAATGTTCTCAAGGAGACTAGTAAAAGAACATATGTCTTGTTGTATGTATTTGCAGGTCAAAGGCATATATATTGTGGAAATTCAGTGGTTATGATTTAAGCACTTTAAGGGCCTAAGAGCCATGCATTTTAAGGGCCTAAGTGCCATGCAATTTAAGTTATGCATTATATTTTAATGTAGTGAGATTTGAGTGAAGTTTTGTGTATGAGAGTGTTCTTGGTGTTCTTAGTGTTCTTGGGTGTTTAATGGTGAAAACAATGTGCTTTGGTGTAACAAAATGCTAGGAGAACCTATGTCGAAATTTAGGAAATGCATAAGGAGTTCAAGATGTTTTAAAGGAATTTTGGTGAACTAGGAAGTGTTCTAGAGTGTAATAAGGACTTAGGCATTATCTTGAGGTTTTAGTATATACCAAAGTCATTTTGGACTTAGGTTGAGACTTAGGCAAACTTTGGTAAATTGAGGAGAAAGTGTAAGCTTAGAAAAAAAGGGGATTTCAAGGATGACATAAGGAGTTTTAGTTGTAAGAAATGATGTTTAAGTAATGATGTTGTGTGGATGAAATATCTTGGTATAATGATTAGAATAGGCAAGGAATACCACTTAGGAACCTTAGGAGAAGATACTATAAGTGTTGGAGGCTTTGGAGAAATTTGGTTAAGTGTTTAAAGGCTTAGAAATTGAGTATTATGCCTTGTCCGAACTTCCGTCCGGATATGGAAGTTCGGACAGGCTCTGTTGGGTAAAAGAATTCTCACTCGCGAACAGTGTCCGAACTTGGGAAGTCCGGACACTAGTTCGGACGTACCCATTCTTCCTTAGGATTATCCTCGAACTGTGTCCGAACTTGGGAAGTCCGGACACATGTTCGGATGCATGGATTTCTGTCTAGAATTGTTCTCGACTCACGTCCGAACTTCCGAAGTCCGGACATAAGTTCGGACGTGTGTCTGTTTTCTGTCTAAAGTCACGGCTTGCGTCCGAACTTGGAGGTTCGGACACAAGTTCGGACAGGCCACAATATGGACCAAAAATGTTGTTTTAAGATGGGAAATGTTATCTAAAAATGGTAATAAGTTAGTAATGATGTTATAAGGTTGTTTAAGACATGTTAGGTGAGTTTTAATGACAATTAAGTGGGTGAAAAGTTGTAATAAAATGTGAAAGTAACTCAAGTTAAAAATGCAAGGTTATGTGACTAAACTAATGGGAAAAAAATTATAAGCATTAGACATTAAATAATCATGCAACCCCGATGTTAATAAAAGTGTATGTAATGTTATCAGTTGTTCGAGAATTGCCCGAGGAACATAAGTGGACGTGGTAAAGTGGACTCCGGTGACAGGTATGGTTTTCTTGCAACCTGTGTCCTACCGGATTACACCGGCTTGTATGCCAAGTGTTTTTCTGAGTGTTTGCCACCTTTAGATAAAAATGTATGAGTTTATAGTAATTCATTATGTGGCGCATCTGGTCTCCGATACCGTTTAACCTCAAATAAGTGTTAAACCTTAGCTAACTAGAACTAGGAACACGTGAGAGATCGGTATTCGGAGTTAACGACCCAAACATTAGGAACGTTCTAACCACGGCTATGTGTGAGTTAGTTGGATATTGTTGTTGTGTGCAAGTGTGTGAACCTCCCTTGTGTGCTTAACTCAGTTATGATACCGTATGGTGTGTGGATGTGGTAGGCCCCATAATGGATCTCTAACTACTTATTTATAAGTATATATGTACTAATGGGGGGTGAGGAGCCCGGTCATGTTCCGGCCACGCGTGTGAGGACGGGAGTCGATGTCATATCCGGTTCGACTCTCTTGGTGTATGTATAGGTTGTATTCCAATTTGGTTTCAATCTTCCCTTAGCTTATCCAAAGCTAGTTACGACTCACGTCTGGGCCACGGGGCATACAAATGTTTTTCGGTGTGTTGGGATTACTATATCCGACACACCCGTGTTTAAGTTAACCGTCGAATAACTGGACCGGTAACGAGGTTGGTAACGAGCTTAGCATGATATTGGCAATAATCTCTAGGCTCACTATGTATACTAACTATGGTGGAAGGTTCCTTGTGTGAACCGATCTTATGGTGTTTTGTGTTGTTATTGTGCTAGGCAATTTCCCTTGCTATGCTATGATATGTATACGTTAGAGGTTTAAAATGAATGCGATGTTATCATGTGTACGTCAAAACAAGAAAAGTGTTGTTATGTTTTGTTATGTGAGGAATGTGATATGTTGTAAGATATGGAGTGCGTGGATCATGGAAATGAATCCCAGTTTGTGACAAGAGGCGTTTAAGGATAACCCGATTTAAGGGTAAGTGTCGTCTATTAAGGAAGTAGCTCCGTTAGAGGAGGGACACTCTAGGGATAATGAATACCATGAGTGACTCATCAAGTACGGATGTATTATCCGTTTGCTGAGCCCATTGAGGCGAAATGTTTTGTGGTGGGTGTTACAGTTGCATGCATGATTTAAATAAATCAATCGCATGCTAAGACGACAATTAGTTGTGCGTGGCCCGGTAGCATGTGGGCTGCGGGATTACCATACCAGCAAAGGTGCTGAGCCCCTTGGGGCCACCCTTTCTCTCCTTTTCTATTTCAGGTACAAGGAGCTGGAAGCCGTCGAGAGTAGGGCGGGGTAGATGTTTATACATGGGTAGCCATTTAAATGGCGTAAGCATTGTAGGCGTAGTAAGACCGAAATTGTTATCGGCATTAGTTTGTAAATACTCGGTACGGTTGGAATGTATAAAGTATATGGGTTGTTGTTAAGGGAAGCAAATGTAACGGGTAGTTGCTCGGGAATCTAGTCCATCAGACCGATACAAAGTACATGTATTAGCCTTGTTAGCCACGTGGGTGGTTAACGGCGTGTAACACCATTGAAATAAGTAATGTGATGAGTTGAATTTTCCGCTGCAGTTTGATGTTATGTGTACGGTGGTAGTTGGGGTGTTACAGTCTCCAATAGGAATTGGTAATCAAGCGATTAATTAATAATGACTTGGGCAAGTATTGCAGCTTGTTATTTAGGTTAATCTGGGTTTATTGTACAAGGACTGGTCAATGAACTAATTAAGATTCCTGAGTTTATTGCTAAAGTGGGAAAGTTATATTGATATAGTTGGATAAAATAGGTGAGCAGAACAACCGGGATGCTTCTTAAAAACAAAAAGATTTACAATTTCTATTTCTTTTCTGTTTTGATTGATTGTTTTTATTATTGTCTTATGAGTTAGCTGTTAATCATAATCTTTCAAAAAATGATAAAATCTGTTTAATAGAAATCTCAGTCAATTTACTACACTATCAGTTATCCACAGCGAGGTCCCCAAGAGTACGACAACCCACAAATCCACTATTCCGCAAAACGATAGGTACACTGCCTAAGTTGTAGAAGTAGTCACATATTTCTCCAACAAGTTTTTGGCGCCGTTGCCGGGGATCTCCGGCACGGTTAATTGATAGTTTTTAATTTAGTTGAGTTTTCTGTTTAGCTTCTGTTACTCTTTTTTTTTTTGTTTCTATTTTTGTTATTTAATCTTTCTAGCAATTTAAATATCGTATTAATACCTGTCATTTATTTTCCAGTTATTTAAGTTTCCATTGTCATTTAAAATTTCAGCAATCTAATTCCTAACATTTAAATTTCAGCAATCTAATTCCTAACATTTAAATTTCAGCAATCTAATTCCTAACATTTAATTTTCAGCAATCTAATTCCTAAAATTTAATTTTCTGTCATTTAAATTCCCTTGTCATTTAAATTCCAGTAATTTAATTCTGTTTGTTTTTCTTTTATTTCATCTTTTTTGCTTCATTTAATTTTATTTAATTTAGCTTACTTATTTCTTTTAGCAATTTTCTTGTATTTCTGTTTTATTTCTTATTGTTTTTCTATTTAGTTAATTTTTATTTTTTGTGTTTATTTTCTATTTTTAGTTCTATTCTACTTGGTATTTTTTATTTTTTTTTGTAGGATAGTTACTGATTATGGAGAGCGGCTACGATAGGGTGAGAAGATTGTTGATTGATTTGGAATGGACGCATATGCAAGAGGAGATATCCTCATATCAAAGGTTGGTCAAGGATTATCAACCACCTCAACAATCAAATCGAGAGTTGTATTGGTGGGAAGTCGACCAGGCTAATACACAGTACAAAGAAGCTCCGTTGGGATATGACTACTTCAATCAGAATGAACAACAATCTACATAAAGGCCAGACGAATTTCTCCCGAGTCAAACCAAGCCGCTAGAAGAGATTCCAGTGGTGACTCCAAGGAGCGAAGATCGATTCGAGCCAGATATTATTGAAGCTACAAGTTCTGATGAGGAGATAAAGAAACTTATTAGGACATTTTTCTCCGACGCCGAGTTGGAGCAAATGTCTGAGAGTTACAATCCCCCTCCAACCCCATCCCCAACACAAAAGGAGCAACTGAAATTTGACGATACTTTGTCTGCACTTACCTGCGAGCTGGTAGAAGTGCCAGTTACGATCAAGTTCGTAAAAGATGAAGAAATTACAGCTTCTACTACAATTGTCTACCAAAATGACGTTTCCATGGAGCCTCACCACCCGGAAGAGGATATCTACATCCTCGAATCTGAGGAAGGAACACCGCTACCACCAATCTCTTATCAACTCTCACCATGCCTCCATAAGACCCAACAGCCAGAGGAGGATGTTTACATCCTCCAGTTCGAAACAAAGCCAATCACACCTGATCTCCTGTTAGAACTACGTTACCAGCAGTACCTCCTCAAACACCAGGTTTTGTGGAGTATGCATTTTCCTATTTTATTTGCCGAGGTGACGTTTTGTTTTGATCCAGGTGGTTTGCTTTTAATTACTGCTAACTTCGTTTTCCTGTCAAAGTTGTTGTCTACTTTTATTTTTGATCCAGGATAACGAAGCGGGAGTCTAGCCAAAGACTATAAATACGGGTAGCTTACTGAGAGGCAACCCAGTGGTTACATTTTATTATCCTACTATTTTTGATTTATATTTTGTCTTCCATATTATTTCTATATATGTTTTTATATTAAAAAAAACAAAGAAAGGAAGATGCACTATCAAATGAAGAGGGGAGCATATGATTTATAAAATTTTAATGGTGTTTGTGCTTTAATGCAACGCTTTTCAGCGTCTATTTTTTGGTAGTTGTGAATGTGTGCAGGTGAAATTCTAATCATGGTATTTGATGACCTACAAGGCTGGACACTTGCTTGAATGCCAGTGTGAGGAACGCTACTACCCCCATTGTTCGAACATAAGTGTGAGGAAGGGAACCTTCCTCAATCTACGATATTAGGGGAGTTTCAGTTTCTTTATTTTTAAATGTTTGTGTTCAGTCTATCACGCTTAATGCTTATTTTTATATCAGTCCATGATATGTCCTGAATGAAATTCTTCATGGGTCTGGCATATTTTGAAAGGTCTTTTCTTGATTTTTATTTTCGAACAATGAGGACAGTGCTCCTCTTAAGTGTGAGGAAGTAGAGACCTTTCCCTGAAAATATGCCAGTTACACTTAATGCCACACTTGTTTTATTTGTCATCTTGCATTGAGAGAATCACTTCTCTGAGTGCTTATAAATATTGAATTCTAGGGTAAAAATTTTTGCACAGATTTTGAAGTTGAGCTAGGTGACCACCTCAAGAATATTTTTGCTTCAGGTTGTTTGTATACATAGTTTTATTCAAATGAATCTGCTTTCACTAAAATTTGATGGATTAAGTTGATTGTGGAAACTGAATTAGTATCTTGGGATTTTGGAAATGATGTGAAAAGTTTGGAATGAAAGGATAAGGCAAGGTACTCCGCTGATCAAAAATTTTCCTAACAAAAGCAGGCCTCGTCTATCCGGTTATTAAGTCCTAGGGGTGCCTTAACACCTATCTACCTAAGGTCTCGGGATCTGGGATAGTTGGCCCAACACCGTTACAAGGATAGAGAGAAAAGTCTAGGTTATGGAATAACTCTACAAATTCGCAATTACTCGTTTTTTTTTTGTATACATCTTGAAAAAGAATGTTTTTGCATGCGAAGAAAAAATTATTAATTGCAGTTGAATTTTTGTTTTTGATCATGAGTATGTGGTGTTGAAAGGTATCGTGGAATAAGGCATTACTTCACATGAAATACCCCGAACTTAAATATGGCGATTAAAATTATCCTAATAGGTATTTAAGAGCCTAATAATGCTTAAGTAATTTTGGTAAGGAAAAATAAATCCAAAGAAATAAAGAAACGCTTAAAAAGCGAAAAACGCTAAATAAGTGTTAAATAACCATAAGAGGTATGAGACCTCGGTTAGCGTATTATGTGGGTTCCTAGGGTTTAATAAGACCAAAATAATATATGGGAACAATTCTCGAAGAAAACGGATCCAAATGATACATTGAAACGCTAATAGAGCTTTAGCGCACGTTTTTCGAGAAAACCCGAAAACGTGACTTTAAGTGGTCAAACGGACCCGTAAAAGTTGTGAATCATTAAATAACAATAATTAAGCATTAATGGAAGCTTAATAACCAATACAAATAAATAAACGAGAAAATTCCAGAAAACGGGCCCGGTTAGTGAATAGTACCAAAACCGGGTAAAATAACGAGCGTTTTCTGTAAAAGACGAAGAACGCTCCAGTTAGTATAACAGTGGGGGCCGGTTTTTACTGGTGTAAACAGCTGTCTCTCTCTCACACACACAAGTAACAAATAAGTAAATCAAAAAGCAAAAAGTAAAAAGTACAAAGTAAATAACACTCTCTCTCCTCTTATTCTCTCATTTCCCTATTCTCTCTCCAATTCCCTTCCCTCTCTCACGATGGAATCCCCCTCTCTGCAGCACACTCCTCTCCTTCCTCCCTTCTCTGATTTGCAGCCGATTTTGGAAGCTCCTCCATGGCTTCCCCTCTTTCCTTTCATGCTCTAGCTCCATTTGAGCTCCAAATGTAAAATAAAATACATATTTGAACTCCCCTCTTCAAGCTCTACATTCCTATCTTTTCAAAATCTGAAAATGAGCAACTTCATCTCCATGGGTTTTGAGCATTTGAAGAATAAAAGACACCATTTCGAAGCATGAAGTCTCCTCTTCCTCCTAAGGTAAAAAGTTTCAAGAAAAATCCATCTTTTCTTCATTCTCTAGAGTGGCCGATTTTTTCCCCTTCTTGTAATGCCTTTTTTCCTTCTTTGTTTGAGCTTGGTTCAACTCTCCAATGGTGGAGGAACTCTCCTTTGTATTCAAGGCTTGAAAACCTCTCTTAAAAGCTCCAAGGTAAAAACCCTAACTAATGGTAATTTAAACCCTTCATTGAATTAGTGAAATTTTAAGAGATTAGAAGTTTAATTATATTCTCTTTATGTAGTTTGGGTGTTGGGATGGAGTTTGGCAACTCCATCCCCCACATGGCCGATTTTGAGGCAAGAAAGGAAGAAGGAGGAAAAATGAGGAAGAAAGTAGGAAGTATAAGCTCAAGGTAAGAGCTCCTTCCTAATGTTAAATTCTATTGCATTAGAGTAATGGGAATGGGTAAAATATTTAAAGAACCCAAAACCTTGTACTAGTATTAAGGATTGTGAAGTTTGAGTACTTAAGAGCAAGTATTTGAATTGTAGGCTTTGGAGCCAAATGTGATGTGTATGCGTATTGGAATTGTGGATGGAGAAAGTATTGAGGAATTTATGTTTGTATGTGTGTTGGTAGAACCCTTGTGGTTTGGCTAGATTAGGAATGAATTTAATGAAAAAGTGTGCATGTGGTGAAGTTAGAATTGTAGGTAAACCATGGCAAAATTTTGGTAGGAATATGTACATTTATGGATGACTTGGTGAATGGGAGAACCAAGGTGTGTTTTGGAGTTAGCAGAGATGTTTAGTAACTATGGAGTAGTAGTAGTGGTAAGAGGATGAAAGGATATAAAAGCTGTAGCAAGAGGTATTGGATTGCCTAGGAGAAACTAGGAAGAACTAGAGTATAAGATTTGGTGAAATGAAGGTTGGACTTGGGTACAAATGGTGTTGCTTGGAAACGAATTGGCGTGGTAAGATGAGGCATTTGGGATGCTAATGATGGTATTGGTGGTAGGCGTATTGAGTGTTAGAAGTTGGAACAAAAATCTGTAGCATTGAAGGATGAAAAAACTGTTGTAAGTATGGAAGGGAAGTGATGAAATTGTGTAAGTTGATTGATGGATTTTGAAATACCCCGTAATTAAAAACAGTGATTAATTAGGCTAATTATGATTTTTAAGGCTTAATTAAACTTAAATAAATATGAGGGAACAAATCCCGAAGAAAACGGACCTTTAAAATGGGTTAAAAGCATAAACGAACCTTAAAGCGCGTTTTTCGAGGAAATTGGGAAAATGCGACTTTAAGCGAGTCAAATAGACTCGTAACAATTTTGGTCAACTAAATAGTCACTAATAAATATTAGTGAAGCTTTAGAACCAATAAAATTAATTAAACGAGAAAATTCCGGAAAACGAGTTTCGGTTAGTAAAATTGTCAAAACCGAGAAGTTGCGGGGTGAGAATGCAAATAAGCAAACTTAGTGTGTCCACTTTACAAATAAAAATTTAAAAATTTGTGTGTGTGTGCATATGGGGCCGGTCAGCCTTCCCCCTCTCACTCACTCCCTTTATTATTTGTAACTCACAAAACGACAAAGAAATAAAGAAAGAAAAAAAGAGACTCTCTCTCCTACCACACTCCCTCTCTCACGTTCCCCCCCTCCTTCTCTATTCTCTTCTTCCTCCTACGACATCCATGGAGAATTGAAGAAGCCCTCACAAAACCCACCTTTTCTCCTCTTGTTAACCCATTAATCCTTCTCCAAAAATTACAAAATTAGTTCCATTGGAATCCCCTTGCAAAGGAGAACACTTTCCTCCCTTCAAAAATCCAAAAACTCCATTTTCGTTTTATGGGTGGAGGCCATTTGAAGATTCAAGTCCACCATTAGAAGCACCTTTACCTCCTTGTTACTCTGAGGTAAAAAGAAATTCGAATATCCATCATTTCTAGCCCTTGTTTGCATTATAAGAATTTTCAGATTTTGAACTCCTTGTTCCTTCTTGCTCCAGCCGATTTTGGCTTCTTCTTGGGCTAGGAATCTTGTTCTCTTACTAGTCAAGAACCTCATTCATTGGTTGCAAGGTAATACTCTTTTCTAGACCCTAAAACCTAAATTCTAGGGTTAGTTAAAATGAATGCTAAATGGTTAGTGTGTATTGGTATGGTGGCTGTAGCATTGTGCATGGTGTGAGGAAGAACAAGGAAGAAGGAAAGGAAGAAAGAAAAACTAGTAAAACAAGGTAATTACTCTTGCCTTGAACTAGTTTTGTATGGTGCAATGTAACAGTTTTTGAGTAGTAAAATGAGTAATGTATTTGAGTAATGAGTAGTAGTAATGTAGTAGTGTCATGGAGAAGAGAATCAAACAGTTTTTGAACTTGTAAAGAATGTTTAAAAAGCTTGGGAAAACCATGGGTAGTATGTGTATATGTGCAGGAATTTTATGGTGTTGTAGTGGAGTTGAAATGTGTGTATAATGTATTGGATAAACAGGTTGTGAGAATGAGCATTTGTGAGCTGAAACAATGTGTGGGCAAAGCTAAAAATATAGGGGAGACTATGTCCAAATTGGTCTAGAAATTGAGGACTTGGTGTGTGTAAGGAGAGGTAATGACCTAGACAAATACTAGGTGTACTTGGAGAGTTAAAATGAGTAAAACTAGTGTCTTGAAACAGATTTGAAGAAGATTTAAGTAATGTGAAGGAATAGGATGTAAAGTAATGCATTATGAGTGCTAAGAGTGGCATTAGTTGAGGAAGTAATGGAGGATAGAAGTGCGAGTGAAAATCTGTAGCATGAAAGGGAAAACAAAGATCTGTAGCATTGGTGAAATGGAAACTAGTATAAGTGTTGGAGAGAAGTGAAGAAAATTGTGTAAGTTGAGTAGGAATTGAGTAGTAGGTTTGGTGGATGAACTAAGGTGATTTAGAGGGTTTAATTAGTGCTAAATCATGTGGGGAAGTATTGGTAAAGATTTGGGAAGTAATGGGAAAGTAAAACACTAAGAAACAGATGTTAAAACTGAAGTACTAGGCCGGACCGACCTTGGGACCGAACCCGCATGGCCGGTCGCGCCTTAAAATACACAGACGGGAAGTCTTTTGACTTCGACCGACCTTGGGGACCAAACTTGCAAGGTCGGTCGAGTCGTAAAAATGCGAAGGCCAGAAGTCCACTGGAATGGACCGACCTTGGGACCGAACTTGGGCAAGGTCGGTCGAGTCCAGAAACTCGAACCCAGAACACACTGGAACGGACCGACCTTGGGACCGGACTTGCAAGGTCGGTCGGGCCTGAACTTTTCACGTAAGTAACCCACTGGAATGGACCGACCTTGGGACCGGACTTACAAGGTCGGTCGAGCCTGGAATTTTGCCTAATCGAAACTTACTGACTTCGACCGACCTTGGGTCCGACCCTGGGTAAGGTCGGTCGAGTCAAAACAAAAAAAATGTTTTATTATATGACTATGGTAGTCATATGTATGTATATGAATATGCCTATACACATATATGCATACGTATGTAGTAGTACACTATAAAAGAAGTAGTAATGGTGAGAAAATAAGTAAATGAGTAAGGAAGCAAGTTTAAGGAGTAATAAGGAAGAGAATGATTTAATAATCAAGTATGAATGTAAAGGAGTAGTATGTATACCCTAAGAGTATTAATGAAGGAATAAGTTGGATCAATACTAGGTCATTGATCATACAACTTCATGTATGTATAGGAATCAAATAGTTGAGCTCCAAAGGAACCGGTAGTACGAATACGACGGTGAACGGTATGATTTCTTCATGCCCTGTATCCTAACTTGGTTACCCCGATTTGTGTGCTTATGTGATCACCAATAAGATAAATGCACGAATCGGACTTTTATTGCACTTAGTTGTGTTTGAACTATATTGTTCTTGTTGTGTTCTCTTGAACATTTAGTTTGTATAATTCATGAAATCAATGAATGAGGATGAAGTGTATGTCTAAATGATGAGTATTTGTGTATTGTATTGAAGTATGTGAAAGGAGTATTGACTTCTACTAATTCCTAACATTCTAACTCCTAACTTGAGTAATGAGTAAAATGGAATGAGTAGAAGTCCAATATAGTTTCGGCCACGCGTGAGGATAAGGAAACACAAGAGGTTGGATCCGAATCCTGGCTGTAATCTTTTCCATGGACCAAATCCCTTGAATGGGTAGCATCCTGGATTAGTGGGCCACCCTAAAGCCCGGTGGTGGGATGTAGTAATCCCTGCCCGGAGGTCATACCGACTTAACTGGAGTAATGTAAGTAAGAAGTAAGTATTGTATGTGTATCGGTCTTGACTATTGTAAGTCATTGACCATGGGTAAGAAGTATTGAACACCCGATTAACCCGGGTGTGTAATGAAGCTAACATGACTTCTGTATGGAATGGAGAATTGTATCTCCGTAATGTGGTGAGTAATCGGTAAGTAAGAACGGTTGACTTGTAATGTCTTCCTTGCATGTATTGAATGTATGTATGCCTTGTGTATGGAATGTATTGAATTGTATTGTATAAAGCATGTATGTATGTATGTATGAATGAAACGAACCGCATGTACTTGACCAAATAGTTGGCGTACCATTGCTAGTATGCGGGGTATGCGGTTATCATATTCAGCGTAAGCTGACCCCCTAGGGGGAATGTTTTTATTCTACAGGTACCCGCGAGGCGTGATGGTCGAGTAAGGATCTTGCTGAATTCTTTTTGGGTAGTTAGTAGGATTGAAATGGTGTACCGAGTTGTACACGGCTAAGGCCTTTTGTGTAGCCGGTGTACCATGTGGTACACCTTTTTGGATAATGAATTGTGATTGGATAGAAATGAGTAAATGTACAAACTCTTAATTTTTGGGAAGTAGCCTTGGAATGTAAATCATATAATTCGGTATACTCGGTAATCAAATTGTAAGTAAGTATTGGGTATTGTAAGTAAGTAGTATGTATTCGGTTATTCAAATCGTCAGATCGTTACTGTAAGTAGTAGTAGCCTTGTTAGTCTTGGATGGCTAACGACGTTGTACCACCCGCCGAGAGTAAGTAAGTATTCCGCTGCGAGTAAGGTAAGTATGAGGATAATTAGAGGATAATGGAAGGATTAGCGGTTGGGGTGTTACAAAAAGTGGTATCAGAGCGAAGTCTCACTCTGATGATTAGAATACCGAGTGTAGTGATTACCGAGTTAGGTTATAAACCGTGTTACAACGGAGAATTAGAAACCTAACTAGGAATTACCGTTAGCAATAACGGATACCCTTTACGTCTGCAAAGACGATACCATTGCTTGAATCAAGACCATGTGGTCATAGTGTCACTGCACCTAATGTAATTCACACTTGTTCAAATGTCAGGACGAGGTCGAGGCCGACCTAGAGGAGAGACATCTGATGGACTGGGCGCGCAGATGCTACCACAAGTAATCACCGCTGTACAAGCAACACAGCAAAACCAACAGCAGTAGCAGCAGCAACAGCCCGACCCGCCTCAACCCCGAGAAACGAATTGGGTAAAGGCCGTCACCGACCTTCGACCTCCATGCTTTAGAGGCGAGAGCGACCCCGCCAAGCTCGAGGCCTACCTCTCCGAGATGGAGACGACATTCGAGACACTTGAGACTCCCGCTGGAGTTCGAGTGAGGATAGCTGCGTACTACCTCAAAGACGCGGCTATGGACTGGTGGAAGCTCATCAAGGCCGAGCACGTAGCCGACCCTGCATTCGGTTGGGAAGCATTCACCTCTCTCCTCCGATCTAAGTACTATCCCGAGCATGTCAAGACCAAGAAACGGCTTGAGCTCGATGCCCTGAAAATGACCGAGAAGATGACGGTTGATGAATATTACCGCACCTTCACCTCTCTTCTCAGACTCCTACCCGACCTTGGGTATATGTATAATGTATTGTGTATGTGGCTTGGATGTTGACTTCTACTAATTCCTAACTACCTAACTCCTAACTTAAGTGAGTAAATTGGAATGAGTAGAAGTCCGATATAGCTTTGGCCACGCATGAGGATGAGGAGACACAAGAGGTTAGATCCGATTCCTGACTCTTAAACTGGTCCGCGGCCCAAACCCCTTAAATGGGTAGCATCCCGGATTGGTGAGTCAAGTAAATCCCGGTGGAGGGACGGAGTAGTCCCCGGGCCGGAGGTCCCGACGACTTAACATGAGTAAGAGTAAGTAAGTAAGTATGTATGAGTATGAGTATGTATGCGTAAGTACTGTGGAACGAGTAAAAGAGTAATTTCCACCCGATTAACCCGGGTGGACCAACATGAGCTAACAAGTATGGTGGATTGTGTATGTATTGCGTATGTACTGTATATGTATTGTGTATTGCGGAGTTCGGAAAGGTAAGAACGTATCTGATGGCTTGTATGATTTACCATGTATGTATTGAAGAGTATGCATTGAAGTGTATGTATGTATTCATTGTGTAATGTATTGTAACATTGTGTATAAGAGCATGTATGCATGTATGCTTGAATGAAATCAATCGCATGTATTCGACCAAGTGGTCGGCGTACCCTCACTAGTACGCGGGGTATGCGGTTATCATGCTCAGCGAAAGCTGACCCCCTCGGGGGAACGTTTTTAGTGTGCAGGTATCCGAAGAGGATATGGCCAAGGCACGAGGCCGGTGACTACATTTGGGGTAGTCAGTAGTAGAATGTAGAGGTGTACTAAGTAGCACACCCCTTGTACCTACGAAGTAAGTAGTTTGTGAGGAATGGGTAGTAGTTAGACTCTTAATGAGTATGTATGGAATTGAAAGAGGTATTCTACTTGTATAACGATCTTAGTAAACTCGGTATATTAACATGTATTGAACTTATGGAGTATTGTATTGAATGGGAAGTTGTAATACCTAATTGGTGATTGTAGTGAAGCTTGTATTTGTGTAGCACTCGGATATTCCGGTCCATCAGACCGATGCTGTATGTAGAAGTAGTAGCCTTGTTAGTCACATGGGTGACTAACGGCATTGTATCACCCACTGTATGTAAGTAAGTAACCGCTGCGTGACTCAGAAGCACGGGGAGATGGACGGTAATGATTGTATTAATAGTAGGGGTGTTACATCACACCCCTTGTCATCCAAAGGTTAAAGGAAAGAAATAGTGGAAGATCCTAAGATAATCTATATTCAGATTTTAACATCTCCATGCTTTTAAAAATCATTCTCTTTCACTCATTGCGAAAACCTACAACCAAGAGCAGAACTATTCTTTTGATTGTCACTCTGCTTACTTCCTATTTTGCATCTGTTTGATCCTGAGGTTCGATACTACGACCTTAGAGATAGATTTATTCTTTATTTGCTTGAGGACAAGCAAAAGCTAAGTGTGAGGAAGTTTGATAAGTGAGAAATACATCTATTTTTAGGATTATAATTCTTCCCATTTTTATAACAAATCATCTCGTATTTCTCCCTTATCATATGTTTTTCATAGATTTATGTTTTGATATGAAGTGATACATTTTATGTGTCAAATGCAGTAAAAAGTCTTGGAATCACATAGTTTATTTCACAAGATTTCCAACGCAACAAACGGCGAGTGAAACGGAGTTAAAACGAAGAATCTGGAGCATATCGAATTTTGCAAAGGAAATGTACACGTCTTTGTTTGCGTCCGGGGAAAAAAGGAAGGACACAAACAAGGACAGAAAACAAGAGATGCTGTCCATGGAAATTAGTGCGGACAAGAGGAGGCTTGTTATGCCCCATATTTTTTTTATTTCCTTTCTGATTCGCAAAGGGAGTTTGTGCTATTTTGTAATCTTATATTAGATTGTCTATGACATTCTTCTTCCTTGTTGTTATTTATTAATTTCATAAGAGAGAGATTTATTAAACTATTTTATTCCCTCTCTCTCTCTTATTCTAATTCACGTTCAATTATTCCCCTTCCTTCATCTCTCTCATTGACGGTTCTCTCGACGTTCTCTATGCGTTCAAGTTCTCCTCCCTTTGCTCATTCTCTTCTTTGATTCACTCTCAATTATTAATCGCTAGAGATCCGCCAGAGGAATTCTGTTCGTCTGTCAATCGTCTGTCAGGTTTGGTTTGTAAGTTCCGGTTCTATTCTCCATTAAGTTTTCCCCTCTTTCTCTTATGATTTTAACTCTAGAATTCTGAAATTGTTCGGTCTGAGGGTTCGTTGTTGCAAGTGGAGATTCGAGGAGGGCGTTTCGTAGAGTCCGCAGAGATAGCATTGCTACGGATGTGAGGTAGGTGGTAGATGGATTCGGTTGTGTATGTTCACCCACGGGGGTTTCGTTTCGGTTTCTGTATGTGAATTCTTTGACTCTCTGATTGATGATGTTTTGGGTTGATTTTGATGTGCGTTTGATGCGTTAAAACCCCGTGGAAATGTGTTTTCGATTGGCTATTTTGCTACTAAAAGTTATGTATATTTTGTGGGAGATTTGTGGCTTGGTTCTGGCTGATTTCCGCAAGTGATTTTTCAGTTTTCGCAGTGTCCGAACATGTGTCCGAACATTGAAGTTCGGACATCATACGCCGGCAGATTTTCAGACTCTCGGTTTATGTCCGAACATGCAAGGTCGGACGCATGTTCGGACAGGCCTTTGTTTTTGGCATAACTTCTTCGTCTGAGCTCCGTTTTGAGTTCCGTTTGCGGCGTTGGATTCCTCTTTTCGAGTACTATCTGTTTAAATATGTTTTAGCACATGTATATGTGTCATTTGATTTTAAAATCTTTGATAAGCCTTTGAACTCTTATTTGCTCTGAAAGTGAGTTTCAGCTTCTGACGTTGGTTTTGACTCTCATATTTCAGTGGTCTTTGCTTAAGGCTTCTGTTTCAGCTTGTGAATTCTGTTTTGATTGTATTAAACTTTGGGATTGGGTGTTAGCACTCAGTAACACCCTCTTTTCTGTTTGATTAAGCTTATGCTTTCTGCTCTGGTTTGATAAAGAATTCTGTTCTATTCTGTATAAGGCTTTGATATGCTCTAAAAGCTTCTGTTTTGGGACCTAGAATCTCCGTATCTGAACCTTTGGATGGCTGGTTTAGCTATCTCGTAGCGCGCTATGTAGGATATCCTTCTGTTTCACGGGTGATGTTCCCCGTTCTGTTCACAGGTGTTCCACCTGTTCTGTTTACGAGTAAGGTTTCCTCGTTCTGTTCACGAGTTGTTACTCGTTCTGTCTGTATGCTTTGAATGCTAGTGTCCCACTTCTGTTTGGATTCCGTTCTGCTGTTTTGACAGACTGCTGTGTGCTTTTTGTCCTTTGGATACCTCTGTTTCTTTGTACTGCTTCCGCCTGCTCTGTCTGATTGCAAACTCAGATAGGCTGCTGTGTGCTTCCTGTCTGTTGAGGATTTCTGATTTTGTAAGTGCTCTACTTCGTATGCTCTATCTGTATTTGATTTGAGACGGTCTACTGTGTGCTTACTGTCTTCTGCTAAGTTCTGGATTTTGCTAAGCTTCTGATTGTGTTTAAGCTTTTTGAGTTTGTTAAGCTTCTGATTTCGTCAAGCTTTCAGCTTCAGTTTAACTTATGCTATTAAGTGTATGTTTTGACCACCGCTTAGCTCCTTGTGTTTTAGACTTCTGTCTATTTGAAAGACTTCCGCTTTATCTCTGATTTTGCTCTGGCTAAGCGCTTTTGTATATGTATAAATATGTATGTTCAGTATCTGTTTTGAGCATGCTCAGCTGATGAAGTTTATCACCTGCTGAGCAATAGTTTTGCTCACCCCTATCTCCGTCTGATTTGCAGGTTTTAGTTCGTGCTTGGAGATTCAGTTTCAACTTTTTGTCTTGGCATTTGAGTTTTGTATTCAGCTTGTTTGGCCATGGTGCCCAGTTGTAATTAGATTATGCTTGTATTTCAGTTTGGCTTCCGCCTGTGTATTGTAAAGACATGTTGTAATCTTTTATTTGGTAATATATGAGCACTAGTTCTATTTTGGGGTTTCGATAGTGTAGCCTTGCGTGTCTTAGGTAATAAGCGCGCGGCGTGTAACGGTCTCTCAACCAGGGTGGTTTTGGGGTCGTTACAAGGCTTGTGTGTGCTGTCCTTGTTTGCGTCCGGGGAAAAAAGGAAGGACACAAACAAGGACATTAATGTGTCCGCCCATTTATCCAAGGACACAAACAAGGACATATTAATGTGTAATGTGTCCGCCCATTTATCCAAGGACACAACCAAGGACACAAACAAGGACGCGTGTAAATGCAACCCAGATCTAGCCCAGATCAAGAAATTAACGCGAGGCGCTGTCTACCCCATTGTCTTCTTCATTTGCGGCGCCTACAAACACATCCATCTACCCCATCAGCAATATCAGGCACCGGCACTCCGTAAATCCCTCACGCGTTGTCGCAGCCTGTCTTCTTCCTCCTCCTTTCTTCTATATAAACCCACTGCTTCTTCATCAAAAAGATAATCCATCACTCACAGAATCGAACACCACAATATGTACCACACCTACGATCCACTCCATCCTCTTATCCCCCGCTTCTCCATTTTATTTTCATTCCTCATTCCACCACTCGGCAGAACCAGGATTAAAAGAAGAGAAGAAAAGCAGCTGCAGCAGAAGCGAATCGCAGTCCCGTCTCCTCCGGCAGTCTCCAAAATAATGGCTATTTCTATCTTTTTTTTATCCTTGCTAATGTCTGAGTAATAAATTTAGCTTCCCGGGTTTGGAAGCGAGCCTATTTTATATAATTGTGTTATGTAAGCTTTCCACTATAATTTATCTAAGCAGTATTTTGATTCTTGTCCTTAATGTGCTTTAATCTTCTTGTACAATTATTAAAGTGATATTTGTAGTCTCTTGTTAAAATGCGTTGCTGAGACAAGGTTGTAGACACAGGAAGTCAAAACGGGTTAACGACTAGAAGCGTATCTCGCCTATAGGTTAATCTGTCTCCAATAGGAATTGGTAATCAAGCGATTAATTAATAATGACTTGGGCAAGTATTGCAGCTTGTTATTTAGGTTAATCTGGGTTTATTGTACAAGGACCGGTCAATGAACTAATTAAGATTCCTGAGTTTATTGCTAAAGTGGGAAAGTTATATTGATATAGTTGGATAAAATAGGTGAGCAGAACAACCCGGGATGCTTCTTTAAAAACAAAAAGATTTACAATTTCTATTTCTTTTCTGTTTTGATTGATTGTTTTTATTATTGTCTTATGAGTTAGCTGTTAATCATAATCATTCAAAAAATGATAAAATCTATTTAATAGAAATCTCAGTCAATTTACTACACTATCAGTTATCCACAGCGAGGTCCCCAAGAGTACGACAACCCACAAATCCACTATTCCGTAAAACTATAGGTACACTGCCTAAGTTGTAGAAGTAGTCACATATTTCTACAACAATCGGGACAATTGGGGGGGCCGGGCCCCCTAACCTGTAAGGTAGCTCTGCCACTTTGTACAAAGTCAAATAGTTAATCATGATGCAGGAGAAATAGTCATGAGTCAGTGACTAAAGAAGCACTAAATACCGAATACAGGTACAAAATATACCCTGTGTGTGAGAGCAGCAGAGGGAACACTACACGTTAGATAGTAGCTCAACCAATTGTAAGTCGGAAGAACCAGGCGAATAATAACGGAGATATACAACACTATGCACATTAGATATCCAAAGGATTGGATAGAAAACCAATAACGCATAGAATTCACGCACTGTATAAAATACCACGCGTCGGTTGAGAAACCTTCATTCCCGAGATAATAGGGATAAACAAGGGAGATGTACAGTACGTGGTGAATAACGAAACGAGCGAACTAAGCTCTAGAGTTATCAGGGTCACGCAGCAGAAGCTATTGGGCCCATGATTCAAAAGGCTTAATATACACAGTGAATACGAGTAAAGGGCTAATAATTTATGTCTAGAAGCCTCACAGGTCAGAACCAAAACCGGTTATGAGTTAAACAAACTCCATTGAGAATTCTGGATTCAAGGACTTAACCGTCAATATGGCTAAGGTCCTCTGACCCAAAACGCATTGTTAAATAAACCGCGTGGAAGTTAAAATACTTTATGACGATGAAACGGTGTTGTGCATAAAATGCTTAGTGAATGTTTACGCGGGTGTAATCCCTTTTAAGGGGGGTAGAGCGCAAAAATGCTTAGTGAATGTTTACGTACAAGTATACGTGAACGGTGTTGTGCATAGCACTAAATAATTGTTACGATGTTGTGCATGAGCATAACATAATTGTTCTGATGATTGGTGCGTATGTTACATGAATGTACATACTCATTCATCGTTTAATTGTGGTAATTGAGCACAGAAGGTGTGAGTACCATTGTTATAAGTGTACCTACCTTGTTAACATTGGTGTGTAAATACAAGTGTAAGAGAGTAGAGAAACTCCCAGGGAACTAAAACCCCGAGAGTATATGTTTATTTAAGACCAAATGTAGTATTGTGATTTTGATTATATATATATATATAGTATGGTGATGTATGAAGTGGTATAATTCCCTAGGTAAGCTGACTAGAGGCAAATTGAAAATAATTTATGGACAGAGTTCCATCCCTTGGAGATGTATTGGTTTGTGATCATGATGAGGATGTTCAAAAGGAATAGAACATGGAAATGATTGAGCTATTTGATGGTGTGATTATGACTAGAAAGATTAAAAAGATAGAAAATGGTAAATGTTTGAATTAGGTGTTGGTTGAAATTGAAGTGGGAGGTGGAACTTGGTTTGCAGGGGATCAAGGGAAGCCGCACACAAATTGGGGTGGAAGGATAGTTCAACATTGATACTGATTACATCAGGGTTGGATGACTCTTGAAGCTCCCTATAAGTGGTCACAAATAAACAGTTAGGTGATAAAAACGCACCTAAACTCCTTAAGGTCATAACGAGCGTTAAAACCCGACCTTAAGCTAAACAAGTTATATAAGCTATAAAACTCATATGAAGTTAATCAAGGATCATTTTATGACCTTTAAAACACAAGTCCTCAGTTAGAACTGAGTAAAAATACAATATGCCCAGGAGTTCCCTTAAGGGCCCCTCAAGGCCTGGAAGTCCCGGAAATACCTTATAAAATAAAATAAAGCATTACACTTCATTCCAAAAGCCCAACAACACTTTACTAAACATATATGATGAAGTACTCATGATAAATTCCCAGTTAAATATAAAGTGCTCGGAAGTTCCCGATGGGGGCCCCATAAAGGCCCGGGAATGCCAAGGTGGCACGAACTCCTATATAATTAATTATAAGAGTTCCTAACATCATTATTCAACATCATAAAGAGGATTCCCGAGCCACTTTCTCAAAAATAAACAAATTTCTCGGACGAATTTCTTAACGCTCCTTTTTGCCCCGGGAGTGTCCTGGTAGCCCGAAAATTGAGTTATTAGTCAATATAAGCCCATATAACTCAATGTAACACCTTAACATATTATTATTAACTATAAAAAATGTCAATAAACACTTGGGACTCATAGCGACTAATTATTTTCCAGAAAATCCTTAAATCACAAAAACGCACCTTCGGGTGTCACAAAAATGCGTTTTACGCAATTGCCTTGAAGTTTTTTAGGAGCCACGAGTTGATAATCTTAAAAGGGGATAAATTGACCATCTAAATCATTAATTCCAGTGATAAAATCATAGCACAACCAGGGCCGATTTTTGAGTCAAAAAGGTACCTAAAATCAGCATTTTTACCTTAAAACTTTCATCTTTACCATAGTATAAATGTACCAATTAAATCCTAGAACCTATTACACATATTAGTATGATCTTAGTAAAATATATTGTAACAAAAATCAAATGAAAAATCAATCCCATTTGACCTCTATAGCAGGCGCCATTTAGGGTGTATTTTGGCTAGTTTTAGTTAATAAAATTGCCTAATGGTAATGTGACTCACCTAGCATGTGCTATACGATAATGTAGCGAATAATTTCAGTCAAAATCAGACCTCCATCACCGATTTCCTGCAACAAAACAACAAGGATAAGTTAGAGAAAAAGCCATGGAAATTAAATACACAAAAGAATAAAACTAGAATCTACTTTATACATGTGCTAGTAAACAAACAAAACAACCATGTGCTGTCTCATGGTGCTACTGATTTATGCAGGAATAAGGGGGGGGGGGGGGAAGATTGCTGATTAATTAGTCAATAAACATATACCTACCTAAGCTAGTTTCTTATGTCTAAAATGACAAGAATCAAATGACCCCTACAGCACTACATTACCGAATTCAAGGAGGAGAAAAGCAAATTAGATTGCTTTATAATTAGTCAATTAAACATCTAACAACTTAGCATGTTCTCATGTTTCAAAAGACAAGAAAATCAGTAGCCAATCTACACATATATTACCGTATAAACAAGGTGAAAAGAAGACAAAGTTGACATGGTATTCTACTTATAAAAATCAAAAGAAAACATGCATTAACCTTGCCTTTGTCTTCTTATTACAAGTTGTCAATGAAAGTCTTCATTCTCTTGTGAAATACCCCGAACTTAAATATAGGGATTAAAATTAATCTAATACGTATTTAAGGGCCTAATGACACCTAAGTAATATTGGTAAGGAAAAATAAATCCAAAAGAAATAAAGAAATGCGTAAAAAGCGTAAAACGCTAAATAAGCGTTAAACAACCATAGGAGGTATGAGACCTCGGTTAGCGTAATATAAGGATTCTAAATGCTTAACTAAGTCTAAATAAATATTAGGGAACAAATTCCGAAGGAAACGAATCCTTAAAATGGATTAAAAACACTAAAGAACATTAAAGTGCGTTTTTCGAGGTAACCGAGAAAACGTGACTTTAAGCGGGTCAGATAGACTCATAACACTTTTGGTCAACTAAATAATCATTAATAAATATTAGTGAAACTCTAGAACCAATAAAATCAATAAAACAAGAAATTAGTAAAAACTGTCAAAAACGGGAAATTGTGGGGTAGAAACATAAATAACCAAAACTTGTGTGTCCACTTTTAAAAATAAAAAGTAAATTTTGTGTGTGTTTATTGGTCCCAGCTGATTCCACCTCCCTCTCTCACACACTCACACTCTCTTCTTAATTACTAAACAACAAAAGTAATAAAGTAGGCCACTCTCACTTTTACTCTCTCTCCTCCACTCATTCTCTTCTCTCACGTACAAGCCCTCCCCCACATCCTCTCTAATTTCTTCTTCTCCTCCTTCCCAGCGACAGCCATGGAGGTTTTAAACAACCCACAAAAATACTCTCTTCTCTCCTCTTGTTGAGTGCCCAAACTTGCTCCAAAAATTATAAAAATACCACCATTGTCTTCCTCTCATCAAGGGGAACATTTCCCTCTTTTCAAAATCCGGAAAGGAGCATTTTCATTTTCATGGGTATGGAGCATTTGGAGCTTCAAGACTACCACTAGAACCACCTTCTTCTCCTTGTCATTTTGAGGTAAAAATGTTCTTGAAAACTTACCTTTTTCTAGCCCTTGTGGGCAAAACGAAATCTAGACTAAACTCTTGTTTGGTTCCTTTGTACTCTAGCCGATTTTGGCTCTCCTGGAGGGTGAGAAATATTGTTCTTGAGCTATTCCAAGCATTACCTACACCCTTGCAAGGTAATGAAATTTCTAAACCCTAAAACTTGCATTAAGCCTTAAAGGTTGAAAAGGGTTAGTAGTTTAATTTCACTTGTTTTGTGTGTATTGGGTGATGGGAATGGAGTTTGGCAACTCCATTCCCCACAAAACCGATTTGTGTAAGAAGGAGAGGAAGAGGAGAATTGAAAAAAAGAATTGAAGGAAATAAGAGCTTTAAGGTAAGAGCTCTCTCTCAATGCTATATTTTCATGCATTAGAGTAATGGGAATGGGTAAACAAATAAAAGAATCTAAACTGTTGCAATAGTAGTGTAGTTGTGGAGATTTTAGTACTTGTGAGCAAGTATGTGAATTGTAGGCGTTGAAGCCAAGTAAATTGTGTATGAGTATTGGTATTGTTGTTTAATGGAGTATTGATGTATTAAGATTTCTTTGTATTGCTGGTAGGACCCTTGTATGGGTGTGGCTAGAATAGGAATGATTTTGGTAATAATGGGTATGTGTGGATAAGTGGGAATTGTAGGCGAACTATGGCAAAATTTCGGTAGGAAATGTACATTATGGGTGACTTGGTGAAAGTGTATATTGGATTGAGTAGATATGTTTAGTAGTGATGAAGAAGTAGTTGTAGTATTAGAAACCAGAAGTGTAAAAATCTGTAGCAAAGGGGTATAAGAATGCATTGGAGAAGTTAGGAAAAATTAATATGCAAGAATTGGTAAAAAGAGTGTTGGACTTGGGTATAGATATTGTAATTGCTGGGAAATGGAGTGGGATGGTAGATTGGCATTAGCAGAGGGAACTAGGTATGGAGGAAATAAGGACCAAAATCTGTAGCAAACACCACTTGGAGAAATAATGTAAGTGCTGGAATGAAAATGTGGAAGATATGTGTGTGAATTGGTATGAAAAGGAGTAATGAATTAGTAATGGATTTGAGCATGTTTAGAAGCTTAATTAGGTGCTTAAACATATGAGATTAAGTGTAGGAACATTTGGGAATTAATTAGGCAAAGTATGGAATGTAACAGATTTTGAAAATGTCAAAACTGTCAAAATGGTAGCAGGGTCCGGGACTTAAGTCCAGGACTAAGTCCCGAACCAGTATACAAAAACACGCCGAGAGTAAAGGATAGTGGGTGGTCCGGGACTTAAGTCCCATACAAGGACCCGGACCACCCCTTGAAAAATGACCGAGAGTTGCCCATGTCCTGGTCCGGGACTTGCATTATGTATAAGGTACCAGACCAGAACTAAAAACCATTCGAGACTGGACATACCTACTGGTCCGGGACTTGACCCCTGTACAAGGACCCGGACCAGGAACCAGAATGAGCCGAGAGTAGTGACCATGTGTTGGTCCGGGACTTAAGATCCGGACAAGGTCCCGGACCGACCAAAAACTGTAAAATTAAGCTTACTAAATGGCTTTTAAGGTAAGGAAGTGAATGGTAATATTAGTATAAGATAATTAGTACTTGATTAATGATGTTTAAGGGTCATTAAAGGTATAAACAAGTTGGAGAAGTAGGTAAGGAAGTTGTGAGTATATGAACATTACGTTAAACCGAAACAACGGGATAATGGGGTAAGTATGGGAGTAGTAATTATGTACGTATTATAATACTTAGTATTGATTGAACCATTTGGCATGTAGTCATTGGTTCGAGACTAGGACTCGAGGAACAAGTAAGGACTAAGGAACAAGGAGACACCGGTAAAGTAAATTTCAGTAAAAGGTATGATTTCTTCATGCCCTGTATCCTAATCTGGTTACCCCGATTTGTGTGCTTATTTGATCACCTAAATAAGATAAATGCATGAATCGGACTATATTGCACTTACCTGTGCTTGACTTATGTTGTTCTTGATATTATTGCCTTGAACACTAGTTTGTATAATTCATGGAAATTATGAATAATGATTGAAGTGTATTCATCTCGTAGTGTACTTGTATATTGTAATGTATTCGGAATGGATGTGTATATGAACAATGTAATGTGTATGTGGCTTGGATGTTGACTTCTACTAATTCTAACTACCTAACTCCTAACTTAAGTGAGTAAATTGGAATGAGTAGAAGTCCGATACAGCTTCGGCCACGCGTGAGGATGAGGAGACACAAGAGGTTGGATCCGATTCCTGGTTCTTAAACTGGTCCACAGCCCAAACCCCTTAAATGGGTAGCATCCTGGATTGGTGAACCAAGTAAAGCCTGGTGGTGGGATGGTGTAGTCCCCGCCCAGAGGCCATACCGGCTTAACATGAGTAAGAGTAAGTAAGTATGTATGAGTATGAGTATGTATGCGTAAGTACTGTGGAACGAGTAAAAGAGTAATCTCCACCCGATTAACCCGAGTGGACAAATGGAGCTAACAAGTATGGTGTTTTGTGTATGTATTGCGTATGCGCATTCCGGTGAAGGTAAGTATGGATGGTTGACTTGTATTGTCTTCCGTGTATGTATTGAAAGCATGTATGTATGTATGTATTGCAAAATGAACTGCATGTATTCGACCAAGTGGTCAGCGTACCCTCACTAGTACGCGGGGTATGCGGTTATCATGCTCAGCAAAAGCTGACCCCCTTGGGGGAACGTTTTTAGTGTGCAGGTACCCGGAGAAGATATGATCAAGGTAAGAGACCGATGGCACGCCCTCGTATTTAGGAAGCAAGTAGTTGTGAGGAATGGGTAGTGGGTAGACTCCTAGTGAGTACATAGGAACTTGGGAGAATCATGGTAATTGCATTTGGAACGTAGTAAACTCGGTGAATGATATTGTACTGTATTGAACTTGTGGATTGTATGGAATGAGAATTGTTGTATTGGATTCGTAAATGTAGTAAGACTCGCACTGTGTAGTACTCGGATATTCCGGTCCATCAAACCGATGCTGTATGTAGAAGTAGTAGCCTTGTTAGTCACGTGGGTGACTAACGGCATTGTATCACCCACTGTATGTAAGTATGTATCCGCTGCGTGACTCGGAAAGCACGAGGAGATCGGACGATAATGATTGTATTAATGGTAGGGGTGTTACATCTTGTCTATAGCCAAACATAAGCAACAATAATGAGAGCTTTTTCTTGAGCTAAACACCAAATTAATAAACAAAGGAAAGATTAAACAATTTGACAATTATTGTCAAAATAATTCTATTCTTTCATTTCTTTCCTTATCTTGCTACGTGAGGCTCCATTCTCATTTGCCCTTCCTTTGGCCGATTTGGTAAGCCTCTCTTTTTCTCTATTTTCTTCTTCCTTTGTTAGTCAATTCCTTAGAGCTTCAAAGCTCCATTAATGGTGTTCTAAGTTCTAACACCATTTCTATGTAATTTCCTAGTTAAATTTACTAAGTCTTGAACCAAGAAATCATCCTAGCAACTCTTGCTATTTTCGCCAAGCTTAAGTATTCCAAGGAGGTTCCTATATTCAACAACAACACAAGGAACAACAAAACCAAGTTAAGGTATATTTCATGTTGAAAATCCTAGCAAAATACCTAAGGTTATTACCGAAAATTTATGAACTTCTAAACCTATATTCTCTTTATTATTTCATGAAGGAAATTTAGATCTACAACCATCTCAAGGTCTACCGAAAATTCCTTGAAAAATTCCTAAGGTAAACTCTTGTAAAACTACTCCAAATCTTATTTATAAATCCTTGTTAGAAGTCTAACAAATGGATCTCCTAAATATATTCAAGGAGGCCAAATTCTCTTCATCAAAATAGCATTTGGAGAGCTTGGAATTCAAGGAGAAATCAAGTACAAGAATCGTCTTGATTTAAGGAGTAAGTTTATATAATTAAGGTTTATTAAGTTTAAGCTTGATTTAAGCTTCAAGCTTTGGTATAAAAATTATACATAACCTCTAAATAAATTAAGGCCGAAAATACTATGGGTTATAATGTGAAGAAAATAATTTATAACATCTAAGGTAAGATTATTACCTTAAGGTATAAATATGTTTGTAACACCCCTACCGCTAATACCGTCATTACCGTACCATACTTACCTTCGCAGCGGATATTACTTACTCAACGGCAGGTGTAAAATGCCGTTAGTCACCCACGTGACTAACAAGCGAGTTACAATACTACATACTATCGGTCTGATGAATATGAAAATACCGAGTGCTCTACACAATACATTACTTTCCCTTGCATACCAATCCATAATTCGATACAACTCCAATACAATACTATACCGAGTATACTACAATCCTTACATTACCGATACAGTTTAGACATCCAAATTAATACTACGTTTACACATATAATTCCCTTTACTCAACTACCCATGCTTATGTAGCAGTCCCCATCCTACTCTATCGAACGGTGAACAGCTTCGGTACCTGCACACTAAAAACGGTCCGAGGGGGGTCAGCTTACGCATATGAAATCCGCATATACTGCGTGCTAACCGCGGTACGCCGACTACGTTGGGTCGGATATAATGGAGATCATTTTACATGCATACATACATACTCATACTAAACCATACAATCAAAGATACCTACATAAATATACAAGTTCAATGCTTACTGAGGAAGACAATTCAATAGTCAACCGTTCATATTGTTATACATTCGTCCTCGTACTGTGTTCGATATTCGTTACTACTCGTACTTACTCCTTACTCTTGCATATCATCACATGTTCAATACCTTACTCGTACACTATCCTTACTCTGTACTCTATATATACTAGTGCATATCACTATAATTCCATACTTACTCATACATACTCATACTCGATACTTACTCACACGTACTCAATACTCGGTACTCAATACATACTCATACTTGCTTCTTGCTTGATACTCATTACTTTACTCATGCGTACGCAATACTCAATACTCATTACTTTGGCCTCTGGGCGGGGTCATACACAAGACTCGCCACGGACCTACAATACGAGGGCTATACGCGCTCCTAAAATACTCAAATGGCGTTCTACCGGACTACACGAATTCCCAACACTCTTCTCTCAGAGCACATACAACCTTATGGATTAGCCTAGAGTATCTCTCTCGTAACCTCCGTTAGCTTAGGGAATTACCACCGTCTAGTATCCTCAGATTTAAGGTTTCGCCAACATATCGAATACTCATGTTCGGGACATACTTACATCAGTGGGTCCTCTCATAATGGGTCGACTAATTGCTAAGGGGTTTGGAGATCCCTCATCATTCTTTACTACTCTCATGGTTCATGTCTTGCACCGAGATTAATTCCTCTAATAGAGGTTACTGATATACTTCCACTACTTATTATTTGCGGATTATTCATTTCAATTCTCCAACCGTTATCGGGAGGGTATTACTCCCGTACACTCCCTCACATTCTTGTGAATTTCGTTGGGTTGCGTTATCGTTTATTGATTCATTAGTTTAGTGCGTTGTTACGGTTCCATTAGTTCACCCATGACTCTCACTACGAGTCAATACACCATAAGACTCATCTATGAGTCGGTCTACGCACTAGGTAAAGCCAGACAATCAATCAAGAAGGTTAGCTCAATCAACATACAGCAAGACATATAATGAAAGGCAATAAACCGTTTTCATGCTTTAGTCTTGATTAGCCGGCATACAGCACACAAATCAACGTAACTCGGTTAGCATATGGGGCATGAGGAAATCATACCTTTCACCGGAGTTAGCTTTAACACGTGTTCCCTTGTTCCTTGGTTCACACTTGTTCCACTGATAATGTTTCAACATTATTATTAATACTATACTCTTACGATACACAAATAATTACTACTCCCGTACTTACCCCGTTATCCCGGTGTACTTATGTTCTTTACTCTAACTCTCAACTAGTTACTTTTACACTTGTTTTCATACTCATATACTTACTTTCTTACCTTTATTATTTCAATTGTAGTGTACTACTACATATATATGCATATATGTGTATAGGAATATATATATATATATATACATATGATTATCATAATCATAGTATAAAAATATTTTTTTTTTGACTCGACCGGACTTGCGACCGACCTTGCAAGTCCGGTCCATTCCAGTAGCTACCAGTACGGGAAATTTTCTGGCTCGACCGAACTTGCATGTCCGGTCGCAAGTTCGGTCCATTCCAGTAGCTTGCATTACGGGAATTTTTCTGGCCGACCGAACTTGCAAGGTCGCCAGTTCGGTCCATTCCAGAAGGTTTTTGACGGGAGAATTTTCTGGTCCGACCGAACTTGCATGTCCGGTCGCAAGTCCGGTCGATTCCAGAAGGTTTCCCGTTTTGTAAATCTGGGCTCGACCGAACTTGCAAGTCCGGTCCGGCCCAGTACTTCAGTTTAAAAATCTGTTTTCAGTCCTCTTTTACCCATTACTTCCCCAATCTTCCTACATGTAGTCCCTCTGTTTAAACACTATCTAGGCCCTCCAAATTGCCTTAGTTCATCCAACAATTCCTTACTCTTCTCTAAATCCACATACACAATTTCTCCTCACTTCCTTTCAATTCTTACAATTGTTTTCTTTACTCTCATGCTACAGATTTTCCTTCTAACCTTTACCATTCAATACTCCCTCTACCAATGCTACTCCTAGTATCCCAAATACATTTCCAAGCAATTACAATATCTATACCCAAGTAACATTCCTTTACCAATTTCTGCACATTAAATTCTCCTAATTCCCAATGAGGCTTATACACTTTGCTACAGATTTTACACTTCTTATCTCTCACACTACAATTACCATTCCAATGGCATTAAACATCTCTACTATCCACAATACATACCTTGGTTCTCCCATTCACCAAGTCATTCTTTAATGCACAATTCCTACCAAAATTTTGCCATAGCTCACCTATAATTCTTACTTATCCACACACACCCACCATCACCAAAATCATTCCTATTCTAGCCAACCCATACAAGGGTCCTACCAGCAATACAAGAAATCTTACAATATAAATTCACCAATACTTCTCAATCCACAATACAAATACTCATATACAATTATTTGGCTCTAAGGCCTACAATCCACATACTTGCTCTTAAATACTCAAACTTCACAATTCTCAATACTAGTACAAGGTTTTGGGTTCTTTAAATGTTTTACCCATTCCCACTACTCTAATGCAATAGAATCTACATTAGGAAGGAGCTCTTACCTTGAGCTTATACTTTCTTCTTTCTTTTCCATTTCTCATCTTCCTCTTTTTCTTGTCCAAATCGATTTTGTGGGGAATGGAGTTGCCAAACTCCATTCCCATTACCCAAGCACACAAAGACAAGCATAATTAACCTACTAACCCTCATAATAACTTTAATACCCAGGACCTAATAATGGTGATTTAATTACTATAATAAAATTATAAAAGGCCTAATGGTGCCTAAAGAGTATTGGTAAAGAGAATAAAACCAAAAGTAAAGAGAAAACGCTTGAAAAGCGAAAAACGCTAAAATGCGCATTAAATGAAAATAAGAGATATATGATCTCGTAAGGTCCGAGATGGATTCCTATGGCTTAGTTAGCCTAATTAGTATACGGGAATGATTCCCGAAGAAAACGGATCCAAATAATGGATTAAAACGCTAAATAAGCATAAAAGCACGTTTTTCGAGAAAACCCGAAAACATGACTTTAAGTGGCCAAACAGACCCGTAAAAATTATAGTTGATTAAATAACTATAAATAAGTATTAATGGGAGCTTAAAAACCATTAAAATTAATTAAACGAGAAAATTCCGGAAAACGGACCCGGTAAGTGAATAGTGTCAAAACCGGGAGATAAAACGCGTTTAATTCGAAACGTCGAAAAATGACCCGGGCTATTAATTAATATGGGCCGATTTTAATTAATATGTATACACCCATTAATAGCTTGCTAGCTATTAAGTAATAACAAGACAAATAAATAAATAAAGCAAATAGTGTAAAGTAAAAAGTAAAATAAAGTATTCACCCTCTCACCTGCTCCTTCTTCATTCACGATTTGCTCCAGAATTTGCAAACTCCTTCTTCCTCCTCTGTAACTCGCGAGACCGAACAGCACAACCCTCACCTTGTCTCACCTCTACCTTGCTCATTTCTCCACCAAATCACACGAAATTGGTACCGTTAGACTCCTCTCGGTGAGAGCTTCGGTTTCCACCCAATTAAGACTCGATTCCTCCATCTTCATTTCCATTGACGTTGGAGCTTTTGAAGTTTGAAGAGTTGATTTCAACCCTTCTTCTCCTTCTTAGTGCCTTAAGGTATTAATAAGTAAGTGTTTAAGCCATTTCAAGCTTATTCCTACCATTTGTGAGACTTTTTCCCTCACGTTGAAAACCCTTCTTATCTCAGTCGAACCCGTATGTTTTTGTGGGGTGTTGGAAATTCCTCCAATTGATTGCCAAGCTACCCATTTGGTTTCTCTAAGGTAAAATCTAAACTAAACCTTAAAAATTAGCTCTTTAAGGTATTAGGTTGTGTGGAGAGAATTGAAATTGACTTGGGGTTATACGTGTGATGGGATATGGTTGTAGCTAGCAATCCATAATCCTTGTGTGGTGTGGGAAACAAGAAGAGAAAGAGGAAACAAGAGAAAGAGGAAGAAGAGAAGTGAAAACTGAAAGTTAAACAAGGTAAAGAGCTTACCTTGTGTTGGTTTTATTCCTTGTGAAATTAATGTTGGTGTAGTATAAATAACTTTGAGCTTGTGTAGACATGGTACTACAATATTGATATTTGTAAGTGAATGTTTTGATGTGTGTGAGTATGTAAATAAACCTAGAAGTTAGGTTAGTTTACATATGTGAGCAAATGGGATTTTGAGGTGTTATTTATGTTTAAACTAAACAGGTGGGAGAAGAGTGTTGTGAGCTGTTGTAGTGTGGTGAGAATGCTTAGTTAGTAGTTAAGCTCTGTCAAAATTTACCTAGGAATGTATGGGCTTGAGTATGTTAAGGCGTGGAGTTAGATTGGTAAGAAAGGAAGGATTTGAAAACTGCAACAGAAAGCAAGAAAACTAGACTCTGTAACAGAAGGAAATAACAGTGAAATGGGTTTTGTAACAGATGAATGTACAAGTAGTTTAGGTTGGTTTTGAATGCCTAAACAATGTCAAAACATGCTATAACATATGTAGGAAGAGTGGGGAAGAAGTAGGTATAAGTTTGGAGTTGAAGCAAAGTCAAAAACTTATATATTTTTCGATTCTGCAAGTGGTCCGGGTTTGTAAACAAGTACACAAACCCGGGCCAGGGCTAAAACACGGCAGAAAGAAGTAAAGACCATGTGGTCCGGGTTTGCAAACCAGAATACACACCCGGACCACCCCATTTTTACACCCGAGAGTATTCTAAACTACTGGTCCGGGTTTGTAAACCAGGACACAAACCCGGACCAGTCATAAAATACACCCGAGAGTGACCAGAATCACTGGTCCGGGTTTGTAAACCCGGACACAAACCCGGACCACCCCATTTTCCTTACAGAAACTATTTTAAAGCTATTTTAAGGTAGGGGTTTGATGGGTAATGATGGTATAAGGTAATTATGACATGATTAATGATGTTTAAAGGTCATTAAGAGTGTAAACAAGTTTGATAAGTGAATGAGGAAGTTGTGAGTTTAAGAACACATGAGTAAACCTAAGTTAAACGGGATAACGGGGTAAGTACGGGAGTAGCATTTAATTATGTACCGTATGAGCTTGGTATTAATAATGTTGTTTGAAACATTATCAGAGGACCATGTGTGAACCAAGCATGGTGAGATGACACGGTAAAAGTAAAAACCCCGGTGAAAGGTATGATTTTCTCATACTCCGCGTGCTAATCGAGTTACGTTGATTTGTGTGTTTGTGTGCCGGCTTAATCAAGATTAAAGCATGAAAATAATCCCTTGTTTGATTATGTATGCCTTGTAGTATGTTGAACGAGCTAACATACTTGTATGCCGGTGTGGTCTAACATAGTGAATGGACCGACTCGTAGTGAGTAACGTTTGGCTAGAGACCCGTAGATCGGGTCGACGCTTATGATAACGAAAACGTGCAAACACACAAACTATCCGTTAAAGTATAACGATAACGCAAACATATGAACTCCCTAGGATGTGAGGAGAAGTACGGGTTGAGTAAATACCCGATAATGGTTAGGAAACCATATTGAAATAATCCATGAAACTAATGATAGTGGAAAGATAAGTGAACCTCCTTCAAGAGGATTAAAGATAGTTCGAAGATGTGAACTAGTAAGGAAGGTAAAAGAGACCTAAGGGATTAGTAACTCCCTTGTGACATGGTCGACCTCCTATATGAGGATTTTACCCGGTATAAGAAATAACCGAAAGTATGAGTAAGTGAAATGCATGGGTAACTCTTAAAAACCTAAGATTAACCTAACTTAAGTAATGTTCCCAAGGTCATTAGAAACATGAGAGTGATGCTTCTAGACTAATAACATAATATTACTATAACTCCGAGAGAGGAGTGTATGGGAATGTAAGTAGTCCGAGAGCAGTCGGGCCTAAGTAAAGAGATAGGAACTAAGAGAGAGTTCCGTGAGCTAGTTGAACCCACCATGCTAGACCCGGAGTAGGGTCGAAACCGGGGGAGTAAGACTATGCTTGAGAGCCATGAGTTTTGGTCTAAGTATGTATTCAGAGTAACAAGCGTGACGTAGGAGACCTGTAGTGTCTCAAGAATCTACAAGAGCTTGAGTATGAATAACCCAAGAGTGTGGGTGAGATAATGAGTATAAATAACCCAAGAGTGTGGGTGAGATAATGAGAATAAGTAACCCGAGAGTGTGGGTGAGTATAGTACGAGTAGCCCAAGAGAATGGGTGTGTATATGAATAAGTAGCCCAAGAGAATGGGTGTGTATATGAATAAGTAACCCGAGGGAGCGGGTGAGGTATTGAATAAGTAAACAAGGCATAGTGAGGTATAATCCTCAAGGCCTAAGAGTAAGCAGATGCAACTAACAACCTTGTTATGTTAGTTAGGAATTGTGTTCCGTGATTGGATGTAGATTCCTTGAGTAATACACATATATATTGTATTGCTATGATGCATGTTGTTTGACTAATGAACTCCATGTATATCCGACAAAAGTAGTCGGCGTACCCGGTTAGCGCTCGGGGTATGCGAATTTCATATGCAGCGTTAAGCTGAGCCCCTAGGGGCGATGTTTTTATTTTACAGGTACACCGAAGATGTTACCGTTCGAGAGTAGGACGGGGTCGGTGGGTTGCATGGGTAGTTAGTTTTAATTACTTATGTATTGAAGGAGGTGTAAGACCGAATATGTTGACGGCATCCATTTATTGTAGACTCGGTATAGTAGAGAAATGATTAGAGTATTGTATTTGTATTGTGTGCTCGGTTGTTCCAGTTCATCAGACCGTTACGTTATGTAAGGAAGGCCTGGTTAGCCATATGGGTGGCTAATGGCGTTGTTTCACCCCTCGTTGTAATTAGAGTTCCGCTGCGTGAGTAAGAGTAATTGGTGACAGTTTAAGAGGTAATGACGAGCTTAACGGTTGGGGTGTTACAAAAATGGTATCAGAGCGAAGTATCGCTCTGATGACTGGAAATACCGAGCTTAGGAAATACCGAGTTAGGAATTAGAGACTTAGGGCTAAGGGTTGAGTGGTAGCATGAGAGATGCGCTAGTTAGGAACTTCCAGTATGATCTGGATACCTACAATACCAAACCCGCCCTCCACAACCCCCGTATTAAAAGCTCGGGAAAGATTGTCAGAGAGACGGGAAACCCGATCTGTCACTTAATTAATGTTTTGATATGAACTAGAACCTGTCATGCGGTAGATCCCGAGAACCGGAAATCCCGGAGACGGATCCCGCTGGAATGACAATAACCGCACTCAATGGCGGGAGACCGAGAAATCCTAATCCAAGGAGACTGGAATCTGTGGCAGCTTGGGGCGACTTGCTTAGCAGTCGCGAGAACCTAGCTGGCCGAGCAACAGCAAGAGTAAAGCGCAAACAGTGCAACAAGGCGGATTCGTGAAAAGTAACAACCGGGATACATGTCTACGGACCGCTATAATTAAAGAATACCACAAACGGTATATTAACCGACTAAGAATCTAGTAAGGAGTATCTAGTAAGGAGTAGATACACCCACCCTGCCACACCCATAGAGGTTGCAATACTTAACTGATATAGCTTAGACAGCTACAAGCATAACTACGGGATATGCCCAAATAGGACTACAGCAGTAGTGCCTAAATGACTTGGACCTCGGTAACCGCAGTAAAGACGTGGGAACGAGCAACGAGGAACCAAGCAGTTAAGGAACTCCGAGAGCGGAGAAGCACCTAAATGAATGGCATTCATGTCAAGATGAATGAGAAGCAACTCTAAGGAGTAGTTATACAATTAAAGGATCAAGGAAGAGCCGACAAGGCTACCAAATACAATGTGAACAATACCGTGACCGGTATGAGTTAACCTAAAAACCGCCTGTACCATGCACTTGCCACAACAAGTGCAGTAATAATGGGACTAATAAGAAGAGATTGACAAGCGACCAGTACTTAGTAAGTACCAAAATGGCGAGAGAAGCCAATATGGCAAGACAACCATAAGAACTATGAAACAAAACCATGAAAAGGCCTAACGGCCTGATCATTGTAATAAGAGCATACCAGTCAGTGAGAAACTAGATCTGGTAAGAAGCAACCGGCATTGAAATGTCGTGAAGATTTTGTTTTCAAAACTCAAATTTTCTTTCGAAACTCAAATTTTCCAAAACCCCCAAATTTCAAAACCAAACCAGGGAACCACGGTAATTATCATAGGACGATGTAAGAGGAGTTGGCAACAGAATACTTCACCTAGGCGTGTGACCGACACTACAAGTGTACACAACGAGACATGGGACAACCGCACTCCGAAGGAGCTTGCGGGCCTGACAGACCAATTATGAGTTAGTCGGGTAAGTGGCAACGTATCAATAAGATACTCCATGTATGTATACAAGTAGAGTACGGTACACGGGAAGTAGCCCACTCCATACTACGGACGAAAGAACCAATCCAAACCAAGATATTTGGACACCTCGAATGATCGAAGAACACAAAGAAGTTTACGAAGCTAAAGGAGTCTAGAATCCAGTAAGGTGACGGACCTAAGGATATAGCGTTAATAAGTGCGAGAAGCACAGAGTATTAAGCACAGACATTGGATATGTCTCAGGAAATACTTAATAACTGGAATGGATACCAGCGTAAGCAATATGGCGAATGCCTAAAATGATCATATCAATGTTCGATAAACGGGATAGAACTCCCACACCATACCTCACGAAAGAGATTAATGACCTAACCAAGAAGGTATTAGGAAGTACCAATAATCTACCCAAAAATGGGAGACATTATAACCCTAAACGGGACAGTCAAGTATATAACCGCAAGGCGGAGTAAGGAACTGAATATACCCATGAATTCAGGCCAGATGAGATGACAAAACTCAGTAACACCCAGGAGCAA
This sequence comes from Limonium bicolor, assembly GCA_023374045.1. NCBI lineage: Eukaryota > Viridiplantae > Streptophyta > Magnoliopsida > Caryophyllales > Plumbaginaceae > Limonium > Limonium bicolor. The sequence continues at coordinate 220,245,812 of CM041782.1, forward strand.
TCCGAGAAGGGTGCTGGAGTCAACAGTAGTTGAACAAAACATCGTGTTGAGAACACAAGTGTTAAAGAGAACACTCGGGTAGAACCCGAAGGGATCCCACGTAACACGGGGTACCCTAGATTGCCAGAAGGCATGAATTAATATCAAGAAACTTAGAGGGACTTCCATGTACGGAAGCGTGATGAGACAACCATATCAAAAACCCAGTAATACCTCCAAACCATTTAATGGTATACGGAGAAGCAGAAACCTATATAAACAGCCCGCATAGAGCGTGGCGAGGCAGTGTGGCTTGTAAGCCGGTAAAACCAACTACAATTTGTAGATCCGAACGTTGTAAAACTTATGCGTAAAGGCATAAAAAGAGAAACGGTGGAGAATGAACCACTACCTTAGAGTGGGGATACCACTTGTTATTATGGGGCCTAGGAGCGGCAATTGCGTGAATCCTCCAGAGAAAGGCTACCACCTAAGTATGTAATGTGAAACCGCTAAAGCGGTGTAGTGAAACCTGAGCATGTGTTTATTGCCTAGGAGTATTCGAACAGAGACAGTATATAGAAAGGCTTTGATAGCAGTGGAAGGAAACCGAGAGAGTAATCGGATTAGTAGTAAACACAGTACGTGTGCAATGTGAATTACAGAGTAAACAATGCGCCATAAACGTAAGAGTTAAAGAAGTATATTTTATTGAGCCAAGTGAATGGCAAGCCATAGTATAAATGGCGGGAGTACATGAGCGGAAGCTAAAGTAGTAGCGGATGCCATATAAGCGAATGTTGTAATGAGTAGAGCATGATACGCAGTAACAGATAATGATACGGAGCTAATGAGAAAATGTGGTAAAGGAGACATAATCATTCCTATCCCATGAGAGATTTACTGTCAAGGGTTTACGCTTCTGCACTCTGTATGACTGAGTGTTTTGGTATTGCACTTGTGCGGTAATGATCGAGTGGGAGAGCCAGGAATTGAGAAATGTCAACGAAGCCTGTTGAGTGAGAATCTAGAGAAATAACCGTGCGGCCTTTGGCCAAAGATGCACGAAGAATGTGGGCTGTAACCCACAGGTCCCAGAACCGATGAATGGTTAATGCAGAGTAGTATGAGGGGGAATTCTTGTACAGAAACAAGTAAACAAACGTAATTCAGAAGCAACTGTTAATCGAGGAAGCACTACATATTAAGTAATAGCTTGACCTCAACCGACAACAAGTCGGGAAAAGTAAGTGAATAATCACGAAGGTATATATTGTAATACGAAATAGATTTCCAGAGAATTGGAGAGAAAATCTATAACTCATCGAATTCGCATACGGTAAGAGATACCTAGCGATGATTGAGAATGAGTTAAGCTCTAGTTATCAGGTCTCACAGCGGAAGCTCGTGGACCGTAATTCAAAGGTTAAGTATACCAAGCAAATGTGAGTAGATGGCTCATCATAAACGCCTTGAAGCCTTAGAGGCTAGAACCGAACCCGGTTATGAGTTAATTAACCACATTGAAGTTAAAACACTTCATGATATTCGAATTAGTGAGCCAATGTTCAGTGATAACATATGGTTAGTTACGCGGGCGTAACCCCTTTTATGGGGGGGTAGGGCGAGAAACCGCTTAGAGTATGTTTTACGTATAGGTGCGTAAACTACTATGTGCATAGCACAAAAAGAATTATTTTGATGATTGGACCTCATGTTACATAAACATGTGTACCCATTCATTGTGTAAGTATAAGTATTGTGCATGAGAGATGCAAGTAACGAGTAAGTATTGTGCATGAGAGATGCAAGTAACGAGTATACAATATTTATGAAAAGAGGAGTAGAGAGACTCCTGGGGAATGAGAATCCCAATAGTATATGTCTAGTGAGATTAGACATGAGTTATGATGAGTATGAATCGGTATGAAACCGATGTGTAACCTTGTAGGGAGTGAGTTCCCTAGGTGATTTTATTTGAGAATGATTGATGGAGCGAGTTCCATCCTTTGGAGTTGTATGTTGTGTGTTTTAAATTGAGTAACAATTTGAGGAAAAGAGGCCATAAGTATGGAATACCTAGGTAAAGTAGTGAAGCAATGAGAATGACAAATGACCTAAGTACTAGGAACTAGAGATTAATTGAAACGAATTGTTTCGTGAATATGACTAGAAAGAGTAAAAGATAGAAAACGAAAATGTTTGACTATCTGCTTGTTTGAAACTGACGTGGGAGGTGGAACTTGATCTGCTAGCGATCAAGGGAAACCGAACACAAATTGGAGTGGAAGGATAGTTCAACACTGATGCTGATCACATCAGGGTTGGATGATTCTCGAAGCTCCCTATAAGTGGTCACAAGTAATCACGCTAAGAAAAGATGCAGCTACCATAAATTTGATTTGGAGTTGTGTGATGTTTTAAAAACAATTTCCAAACAGAATTTGAAAAGGAATTTCTTCAAGTATGAAGATGGAAATGGAAACTGGTTTTTAAACTGCTATCACCCGCCGATGGCTACGGCCTTAAGTCTTGATGACCGGTAGAACGGTGGGCGTGTATTAGTTTTGAAACCATTGCACCGTACGTGCGGCGGTCCTAAGTGACCGGTTGGGGCGGTGACAGTGTGTGATTTTTCCAAAGGCAGCGGGACGGGGAGAGTACCCTGAGACGATTCCGTGTTGAGTGAGTCAACCAGAGTGCCTGAGGATATGTATATGTGTAACGTTTTGATCAGAACCGAAGGGACCGTGGGCCAGAGAGAGTAAGTGCCCAGTAGTCATGAAACGGCCGTGGACCAGAGAGCGTAAGTGCCTTCTTGTCTTCGGACCGATCCCATGGAGAGAGTATAAAGAGTATTTTTTATTGCTATACATGCTGTGTTATATGTGTGGTATGTGTAGTATGAAATGTGACTAACTTGTGGAGTGTGTAAGGTTATACATGTATTATAACCTTGGCATAGTACGCCCATGAGAGTAACGATATAAGATTCACCAACTTTGAGGACAAAGTTCCTAAGGGGGGTAGATTTTAATACCCCGGACCTAATAATGGTGATTTAATTACTCTAATTAAATATAATAAAAAAAAAAAAAGGGCCTATGGTGCCTAAAGAGTATTGGTAAAGAGAATAAAACCAAAAGTAAAGAAAAACGTGAAAAGTGAAAAACGCTAAAATGCGCATTAAATGAAAATAAGAGATATATGATGTCGTAAGGGTCCAAGATGGATTCCTAAGGCTTAGTTAGGCCTAATTAGTATACGGGAATGATTCCCGAAGAAAACGGATCCAAATAATGGATTAAAACGCTAAATAAGCATAAAAGCACGTTTTTCGAGAAAACCCGAAACGTGACTTTAAGTGGTCAAAGACCCGTAAAAATTATAGTTGATTAAATAACTATAAATAAGTTTAATGGGAGCTTAAAAACCATTAAAATTAATTAAACGAGAAAATTCGGAAAACGGACCCGGTAAGTGAATAGTGTCAAAACCGGGAGAAAAACGCGTTTAATTCGAAAAGTCGAAAAATGACCCGGGCTATTAATTAATATGGGCGGTTTTAATTAATATGTATACACCCATTAATATGCTAGCTATTAAGTAATAACAAGACAATAAATAAATAAAGCAAATAGTGTAAAGTAAAAAGTAAAATAAAGTATTCACCCTCTCACCTGCTCCTTCTTCATTCACGATTTGCTCCAGAATTTGCAAACTCCTTCTTCCTCCTCTGTAACTCGCGAGACCGAACAGCACAACCCTCACCTTGTCTCACCTCTACTTGCTCATTTCTCCACCAAATCACACGAAATTGGTACCGTTAGACTCCTCTCGGTGAGAGCTTCGGTTTCCCCCAATTAAGACTCGATTCCTCCATCTTCATTTCCATTGACGTTGGAGCTTTTGAAGTTTGAAGAGTTGATTTCAACCCTTCTTCTCCTTCTTAGTGCCTTAAGGTATTAATAAGTAAGTGTAAGCCATTTCAAGCTTATTCCTACCATTTGTGAGACTTTTCCCTCACGTTGAAAACCCTTCTTATCTCAGTCGAACCCGTATGTTTTTGTGGGGTGTTGGAAATTCCTCCAATTGATTGCCAAGCTACCCATTTGGTTTCTCTAAGGTAAAATCTAAACTAAACCTTGAAAATTAGCTCTTTAAGGTATTAGGTTGTGTGGAGAGAATTGAAATTGACTTGGGGTTATACGTGTGATGGGATATGGTTGTAGCTAGCAATCCATAATCCTTGTGTGGTGTGGGAAACAAGAAGAGAAAGAGGAAACAAGAGAAAGAGGAAGAAGAGAAGTGAAAACTGAAAGTAAACAAGGTAAAGAGCTTACCTTGTGTTGGTTTTATTCCTTGTGAAATTAATGTTGGTGTATGTATAAATAACTTTGAGCTTGTGTAGACATGGTACTACAATATTGATATTTGTAAGTGAATGTTTTGATGTGTGTGAGTATGTAAATAAACCTAGAAGTTAGGTTAGTTTACATATGTGAGCAAATGGGATTTTGAGGTGTTATTTATGTTTAAAAAAAACAGGTGGGAGAAGAGTGTTGTGAGCTGTTGTAGTGTGGTGAGAATGCTTGGTTAGTAGTTAAGCTCTGTCAAAATTTGCCTAGGAATGTATGGGCTTGAGTATGTTAAGGCGTGGAGTTAGATTGGTAAGAAAGGAAGGATTTGAAAACTGCAACAGAAAGCAAGAAAACTAGAGTCTGTAACAGAAGGAAATAACAGTGAAATGGGTTTTGTAACAGATGAATGTACAAGTAGTTTAGGTTGGTTTTGAATGCCTAAACAATGTCAAAACATGCTATAATATATGTAGGAAGAGTGGGGAAGAAGTTGGTATAAGTTTGGAGTTGAAGCAAAGTCAAAAACTTATATATTTTCGATTCTGCAAGTGGTCCGGGTTTGTAAACAAGTACACAAACCCGGACCAGGGCTAAAACACGGCAGAAAGAAGTAAAGACCATGTGGTCCGGGTTTGCAAACCAGAATACAAACCCGGACCACCCCATTTTTACACCCGAGAGTATTCTGAACTACTGGTCCGGGTTTGTAAACCAGGACACAAACCCGACCAGTCATAAAATACACCCGAGAGTGACCAGAATCACTGGTCCGGGTTTGTAAACCCGGACACAAACCCGGACCACCCCATTTTCCTTACAGAAACTATTTTAAAGCTATTTTAAGGTAGGGGTTTGATGGGTAATGATGGTATAAGGTAATTATGACATGATTAATGATGTTTAAAGGTCATTAAGAGTGTAAACAAGTTTGATAAGTGAATGAGGAAGTTGTGAGTTTAAGAAACATGAGTAAACCTAAGTTAAACGGGATAACGGGGTAAGTACGGGAGTAGCATTTAATTATGTACCGTATGAGCTTGGTATTAATAATGTTGTTTGAAACATTATCAGAGGACCATGTGTGAACCGAGCATGGTGAGATGACACGGTAAAAGTAAAAACCCCGGTGAAAGGTATGATTTTCTCATACTCCGCGTGCTAACCGAGTTACGTTGATTTGTGTGTTGTGTGCCGGCTTAATCAAGATTAAAGCATGAAAATAATCCCTTGTTTGATTATGTATGCCTTGTAGTATGTTGAATGAGCTAACATACTTGTATGCCGGTGTGGTCTAACATAGTGAATGGACCGACTCGTAGTGAGTAACGTTTGGCTAGAGACCCATAGATCGGGTCGACGCTTATGATAACGAAAACGTGCAAACACACAAACTATCCGTTAAAGTATAACGATAACGCAAACATATGAACTCCTAGGATGTGAGGAGAAGTACGGGTTGAGTAAATACCCGATAATGGTTAGGAAACCATATTGAAACAATCCACGAAACTAATGAGAGTGGAAAGATAAGTGAACCTCCTTCAAGAGGATTAAAGATAGTTCGAAGATGTGAACTAGTAAGGAAGGTAAAAGAGACCTAAGGATTAGTAACTCCCTTGTGACATGGTCGACCTCCTATATGAGGATTTTACCCGGTATAAAAAATAACCGAAAGTATGAGTAAGTGAAATGCATGGGTAACTTTAAAAACCTAAGATTAACCTAACTTAAGTAATGTTCCCAAGGTCATTAGAAACATGAGAGTGATGCTTCTAGAGAATATACATAATATTACTATAACTCCGAGAGAGGAGTGTATGGGAATGTAAGTAGTCCGAGAGCAGTCGGGCCTAAGTAAAAGAGATAGGAACTAAGAGAGAGTTCCGTGAGCTAGTTGAACCTTCCACCATGCTAGACCCGGAGTAGGGTCGAAACCGGGGGAGTAAGACTATGCTTGAGAGCATGAGTTTTGGTCTAAGTATGTATTCAGAGTAACAAGCGTGACGTAGGAGACCTGTAGTGTCTCAAGAATCTACAAGAGCTTGAGTATGAATAACCCAAGAGTGTGGGTGAGATAATGGATAAATAACCCAAGAGTGTGGGTGAGATAATGAGAATAAGTAACCCGAGAGTGTGGGTGAGTATAGTACGAGTAGCCCAAGAGAATGGGTGTGTATATGAATAAGTAGCCCAAGAGAATGGGTGTGTATATGAATAAGTAACCCGAGGGAGCGGGTGAGGTATTGAATAAGTAAACAAGGCATAGTGAGGTATAATCCTCAAGGCCTAAGAGTAAGCAGATGCAACTAACAACCTTGTTATGTTAGTTAGGAATTGTGTTCCGTGATTGGATGTAGATTCCTTGAGTAATACACATATATATTGTATGCTATGATGCATGTTGTTTGACTAATGAACTCCATGTATATCCGACAAAAGTAGTCGGCGTACCCCGGTTAGCGCTCGGGGTATGCGAATTTCATATGCAGCGTTAAGCTGAGCCCCTAGGGGCGATGTTTTTATTTTACAGGTACACCGAAGATGTTACCGTTCGAGAGTAGGACGGGGTCGGTGGGTTGCATGGGTAGTTAGTTTTAATTACTTATGTTTTGAAGGAGGTGTAAGACCGAATATGTTGACGGCATCCATTTATTGTAGACTCGGTATAGTAGAGAAATGATTAGAGTATTGTATTTGTATTGTGTGCTCGGTTGTTCCAGTTCATCAGACCGTTACGTTATGTAAGGAAGGCCTGGTTAGCCATATGGGTGGCTAATGGCGTTGTTTCACCCCTCGTTGTAATTAGAGTTCCGCTGCGTGAGTAAGAGTAATTGGTGACAGTTTAAGAGGTAATGACGAGCTTAACGGTTGGGGTGTTACAATAACACTAATTCATTGAAGTGTTTAAAATACAAATTCTAGGGTTTACCTTTGGAGTGCTTTAGGAGGGGTTTTAGCCCTTGGTTCAAGAAGGTGTTCTCACCACCATTGGAGGGGTCGAAGCAAAGCTCCAAAACAAGAGGAAAAACAAGGAAGAGAGGGAGACCAAAATCGGCCATGCCACGAGATGGGAGAAAAGTGAGGTCTTTCATGGAGATTTTTACCGTGTTGGAAAAGGAGGAGACTCCAAGCTTCAAAATGGTGTGCTTTTCTTTAAAATGGGGAAAACCATGGAGATGAAACTCACCTTTTTGAATTTTGAAAAGATAGAAATGTAGAGGAGATGAGGGATTGCAAATATGTAGTTTATTTACATTTGGGGCTCAAACGAAGGTAGAGCAAGGAGAGAAAGAAGAGAAGCCATGAGAGGTGTTGGAGCTTCTCAAAAATCGCCAGCAAGGGGAAAGAGGGAGTTGCTGCCGGCTGGGAAGGAGGAGAAGGAAAGAGAGAGTGAGGAAAAGAAAAAGTAAGGAGGAGAGAGAGTCCCCCTTTGCTTTTGTACTTTTACTTCTAGCTTTTTGATTTACTTATTTGCTAGTTGTGTGTGTGTGAGAGGGGGTTTATTTATCTGTTAAAACCGGCCCCCACTGTAATACTAGCTGGAGCGTTTTTCGTCTTTTACAGAAAACGCTCGTTATTTTACCCGGTTTTGATACTATTCACTAACCAGGCCCGTTTTCCGGAATTTTCTCGTTTCTTTATTTTTATTGGCTATTAAGCTTCCATAAATGCTTAATAATTATTATTTAATGATTTCTAATTTTTACGGGTCTGTTTGACCACTTAAAGTCACGTTTTCGGGTTTCCTCGAAAAACATGCGCTAAAGCTCTTTTAGCGTTTTAATACATTTCTTGGATCCGTTTTCTTCGGGAATCGTTCCCGCATACTAATTAAGCATGAATAAGCCTTAGGAATACTTACGATACTATAACCGAGGTCTCGTACCTCCTATGGTTATTTAACGCTCATTTTAACGTTTTCCGCTTTCTAAGCGTTTTTCTCATTTCTTTTTGGATTTAGTTTCTTTACCAAGATTACTTAGGCACTATTAGGCCCTTAAATACTATATTAGAATAATATAATCACCATATTTAAGTTCGGGGTATTTCAATCTACCCCCCTTAAAGAACTTTGCCCTCAAAGTTGGTGAATCTAATACTGTTACTCGTACATATACTCTATGCTAAGGTTATGACCTCTACATATAACTTGTCAAACTCCAAATGTCTGACATGATGCATACTACGCATCCAAACAGCATGTCACTGCATGCATAGCAATAAAAAATATCCGTTTTACTCCTCTCCAAGGGGGTCCATCCGCAGACAATTAGGTACAATCCTCCCCCAATGGCGAGTGATCCCTCAGGTACCGGTCACGTTTGAAAACTTACGCTTTCTGGTTCACGGCCGTCATGACTTGAGCACTTACGCTTTCTGGCTCTACGGTCCTTTGGTTCTGATCAAATTCATTTGCACATATAGAGATCCTCAGGCATACTCATACTTACTACTACTTTACTCATACTTACTCATACTTACTCGGACTACACTGCCCCAGTGCCCTTGGAAAAATACAAAACACACACTGTTACCGTACACCCGGTGTAGTGGTTTCAAACTACTCTACACTTCCACAGACTCAAAACTAGCTTCACCTCCTATGGTTTCGACCGGATACCCGTGCCTAGGCATGGAAGATCCACTAGCGTCCGTGGGAGCGGTTTTAAAACGATCCTCGTTCTCGAGTTTGAAGAAAACGTTGTACCAAATTAGTTTTGGAAATTCATTTTGAAAACCTTGCATACATCTCCCAATTTCAATTTATGATGATCATTCCTATTACTAGTGTTATTATTGTGGCCACTTAGGGGAGCTTCCAGAGTCCTTCAACCCCAATGTGATCAGCATTGGTGTTGAATTATCCTTCCACCCCAATTTGTGTTCGGCTTCCCTTGATCGCTAGCAAATCAAGTTCCACTTCCCACCTCAATACAAACAGACAGCTCGTCAAACATTATTTCATTTTCTATCTTTTTTTAATCTTGCTACTCAGAATCATACACATACATTTTCCCATTTATATGATTCACTTACTTACTTACTAATCATTTCATCAATTATTACTACATCATCTCCAACTACTATACTTAAGAAATTCATGGGTGTAATATCCCATTAGTTTACTATACTCCAATTTATACTCATAAAATACATCGGTTGTACACCGATTCATACTCATTACATACATCAGTTCCACACCGATTTATACTCCTCAAGTCTCCCATACATACTCATTCTTCATACTATTACCAATCGGGGTACTCATTCCCCTGTAGTTTCTCCACGCCTTTCTTATTCTTGTTCCTCAAATAACTACAATTACACGATGAGTGAATACAAATGTTTATGTAACATAAGTATCAATCATCAAAACAAATTCTTTTGCGTTATGCGCATTGTAGTTTACGCACCTATCCCGTAAAACATACATTTCGCGGTTTTCGCTTACCCCCCTAAAAAGGGATTACGCCCACGTAATCTACCATGTGTCAACATTGGACATTGGTCGAAGGCATTCAGCCGTCATGGAGTGTTCAGTTTCCATGCGGTCCATTATACAATGTTCCTTGATCAACGGGTCTTAACCGTACTATCGGTTAGTCCCTACATCAAGAATTTTCATCGGAGTTATTCAACTCTTAACCGGATTCGGTTCTAGCCTAAATGGCTTTGAGGCATTGGTGATTAGCCTTTTATTCACTAGGTGTATTTCGCTCAGAATTCTGGTCCACTAGCTTCTGCTACGCGACCTGATAACTTGGGTATTCGCCCTTCTTGTTATCTTGAACGTGTTACGCATCACCTTTTATCCCTCTTATGTGAGAATAAGGTTTATTGACCAAATGCGGTGTTCTTCTACCGTGCTCGAACTCGATGAGTTTTAGATTCATAACCAGCTCTCTGGCAATCCGTATGCACACTGTTGTGTTTTGTAGTGATCATTCACTTGGTTTCTCTGACTTATTGTCGGTTGAGGTTAAGTCATTACTTAGTTGTAGTGCTTCCTCTACTGTTAGTAGCTTCTGAATTATGCCAGTTTCTCTGGTTCATTACAAGTGTTCTTTACTTGTATGACCTTGCATTTTCAATGCGTCGGTCCTTGTGACTTTCTTAAGTCTCCTTTCACTTTTGTTCCAATGGATTTCACATCTTGTGATTGTTGGTGTGTTTCACACTCTTTGTGCTTCTTTGGCCTTAGGCCGCGCGGTTTGTTTCTAAGCTTTTGCTTAGCTGGCTTATGCCATGTTCACTAGTGAAAGGAATAATTTACCACGATTTACATTTCCTCATATTCCTAGCTATCCCACTCGATCGTTACTGCACAAGTGCAATACCAAAACACTCAGTCATACAGAGTGCAGATGAAATACCCCAAACCTTGATATGTGGTTTAAATATCAAACTAGGTTATATAAAGGCTAAAAAGTGCCTTAGAAACATCAGTGAACAATTTAAACCATAGTAAATGCAATAAAGCACTAAAACACGGTATGAGCAAAAACATGCTCTAAGCTATGAGTGAACTTGGTTAGGACCCAAAGAGCCTACCAAGACTTAATAACATTTAATTATGATTTAATAAGGCTAAATAAGTCCTTAGGAAACCTTGGTGGACAGTTAAACCAAATAAAACACAGAAATACCTTAAAGTCAATATGAGCAAAAATGTGCTCTAAGCTTGGGATAAATTGTATAAGACCTAATGGTCATACCTATACCTTATAAATATGTTAATGAACATATTAAATCAATTACCAAAGAAAACCAAGCTTGAAAACAAGTTAAAACACAAAAGTGCTTTAAGGAGTCTTAAAGCACGTTTTTGAAAAATTGTCTTGTAAATGAGTTTTGAATGGCTAAATGTCCATCATTACTCTTTAATTAACATGTGTACTATATAGTATCACATTGGAAGTCTATATCAATGGGAAATCAAAAATTTCACATCTATGTGCCTTGTTTTAGTGAATAGTAACTAAAATAAGCTAGTTTGTAACATATTTGTTATAAGTAATTAAATTGGTTAACAACGGCCATATATATGTTATATATTAAAGGGGGCACGGTTTTTAGAGGGTGAGTCACCATACCAAGTCAGCCAATTAAAAGAAAGAAAGAAAAGTAAGTAAAAGGTTACTTTTTGCCTTAAAACATAAATATCTCCAAAGCTTACCTCTCTCCTCACTTTTCCTTCATTTCTCCTTGCTCCCACCGTCACCTATCTTCATCCTCCCTTCTCAATCTCGTTCTCCAACAGAACCATTCATATCCCATCTCCTTTTTCTTGTAACTTATGATTCCATGCTCCGAATTTAATTCCGAGACTACCGTTGTCTTAGTTAGAGTAAGCTCTTCATTCCTATCTTTTCAAATCTTCAAGAACTCCATTTTGGTGCCATAAAGATTCACCATTGAAGGAGCTTGAGCTCACCTTTTCATGCCTTGACATTCTCCTTTGCTTCAAGGTAAGGAAAATCAAAGAAAAACAACATTTCCTCTTGTTTTTGTGTGTGGCCGAAAATTCACCTTACAATGATGCATTACCTTGCTATCTTTTTATCTTAATCCAAACTTCAAAGGGCTAGGAGGAGTCCTATCTTGCCACTTGTTCAAGTTCTCTTTCAAATTCCAAAGGTAAACATCAATTTTAGTGTTTTAAGACACTTATGTAAACCTAGGGTTTAATTATGAGTTTGAGTATTAAACTTAATGCTCATTACCCTTATATGTATATTGGTTAGAAGGTTGACAAGTGATAAAAGCTCCTTGCCGATTTTCAATCAAGAAAAACAAGAGAAAACAAGTGAGAAACTTGGAAAAACAAAGAGGTAAATAACCTCTCTTAATGTGGTTTATTGTACTAGGGAATTGAGCTATATTTGCTTAATAAATAACCTAAAGAGCCAATGGGAAAATGAGCTAGGAAACTATCCACAAGGTGGACTAAAAGGACATGGGAGCATTGTTGTGTGTATTCGCGGGTTGAAGGCATTTAAATGTGGAAATTCAGTGTTTATGGTTTATGTTATTTAAGGGCCTAAGTGCCAAGCAATTTAAGTTTATGCACTATATTGTGATGTAGTGTAAATTTGGTGAAGTTTTGTGTGTGAGGAAGTTCTTGATGGATTTTAGGTGTTCTTGAATGGAATAAGGTAAAAAAACCTAAGTGTTTGGATGTTAGAATATACAAGAGAAGCTATGGCAAAATTTAGTTGATGAACAAAGGAGTTCATGTGTTGTAATGAGATTTTATGACCTAGAGGATGCTAGGAATGGTTAAGTGTGAAGATGGTGAATTAAGGTGTTCTTAAGTGTTAAGATGCCTTGGGCATAATTTGGAGGATTTAGAAATCAAATGAGTGTTTTATACACACCAAAGTTATGATATGTGAAGTATTAAGTCTTGTTAAAGTTTAGGTAAACAAAGGAAAAGTAATGCCTTGTGAAGGTCTAAGTGTAAACTTGTGGATATAGAAGGAATTGTGTAATGGAGGTGTTTGTGAGGAATGATGCTTGGAGTAGATGTGATGGTGGTGAGAAAACATTTTAGTTAGTTGTTATCATAAGTATAAACCACCACTTAGGAACTTAGGGAAAAACATTACAAGTGTTAGGAATTTTGCAAGAATTTGAGTGAATGATCAAGGAGCTTGATGGTGGGTCAACTAATGAGTTTAATGGATGATTTAAGAGGGTGTTTAAGTGCCCAAATGGTGTTAGAACATATAAGAGAACTTGTGGAGGAGTTTGGAATAAGATAGACATTTTTAGGAGAGTTTCTGCAGCCGACCTACCCAGGGGACCGACCCCAGTCTGGGTCGGTCGGGCTGAAACTGTGAAGTTGGATGTTCTCTGCAGCCGACCTACCCAGGGGGTGGGTCGGTCGGTGGGTCGGTCGGACCTTAAAAAAAAAAATTAAATTTTAATAATGTTAAGTGGTATTAGTGGTATGCCATTAAGAGAGTATTGGTGATTAGAAAAATAATTATAAAAGGACTTAAGAGATTAAGTTAAGTAAGATAATTTAAATGTTTAAGGTTATAAAATGAAATGTAATGAGGGGATTGTTAGGTAATGATGATATAAGGTTGTTTAAGACATATTAGGTGGGTTATAATGACAATCAAGTAAGTGAAAAGTTATAGTAAAATGTGAAAGTAAACAAGTTAAAATGTGAAGTTATATAACTAAATTAACGGGGATAAGTTATAAGCATTAGACTTTAAACAATCATGTTACCCCGATGTTAATAAAAGTACATGTAATGTTATCAGTTGTTCGAGAATTGCTCGAGGAACGTAAGTGGACATGATAAAGTGGACTCCGGTGACAGGTATGGTTTTCTTGCAACCTGTGTCCTACCGGATTACACCGGCTTGTGTGCCAATGTGTTTTTCTGTATGTTTGCCACGTTGTAAGATAAAACATGTAATGAGTTTACAGTAATTCATTTATGTGGCGTGTTCAACTCCGATACCGTTTAACCCCGGAAGTGTTAACCTTAGTTAACTGAGTCTAGGATCACATGAGAGTTCGGTATTCGGATTAAACGACCCGAACCATGGGACGTTCTAACCACGGCTATGCGTGAGTTGATTATGTGATGTTTGTGTATGTGAATGTAGGGATCTCCCTTGTATGCTTAACCCAGTTGTAATACTGTAAGGTGTGTAGTTATGATAGACTCCATAGTGGGGTTCTAACTAATATCTAAAGTAAGTATGTACTAACAGTGGTGAGGAATCCGGTTTGGCCGGTCGTGCGTTGTTTGGGAGAGGGTATCCTTCTTAGCCTTACCCTTCTCTTTGTTATGGTTGTTTCCCTCACGGGTTATGATCTCCCACTAGCTTATTCCAAAGCTTAGCTATTCTGACTTATGATCGGTTTAGGGGGAACATGTGTTTGTGTGATGTGTTCGGGCCTCCAAACCCGAACCATCTTAACTTAAGTTACTCGTCCGACTATTAGGACGGTAATGAGTGTTGTTGTTATTGTATAACGAGCTTACCATGAGGGTGACACCATTCTCTAGGCTCACCAGTGATTTAACTATGTTTGGGTCGGTTCCTAAGAGGACCGTTCCCGTTATGTTATGTGATGTTATTGTAAGCAATTCCTATTGCGATGTTATCATGTGCACGTCGATACGTGAAAGTGTTGTTATGTTTTGTTATGTGAGGAATGATATATGTTGTAAGATATGGAGTGTGTGGATCATGGAAATGAATCCCAGTTTGTGATAAGAGGCGTTTAAGGATAACCCGATTTAAGGGCAAGTGTCGTCTATTAAGGAAGTAGCTCCATTAGAGGAGAAACACTCTAGGGACAATGATTACCATGAGTGACTTATCAAGTAAGGATGTACTATCCGTTGTCGAGCCATTGAGGTGATATGTTATGTGTTGTGTGTTTACAATTGCATGTATGATTTAAATATAATCAACCGCATGCTAAGACGACAATTAGTTGTGCGTGGCCCGGTAGCATGTGGGCTGCGGGATTACCATACCAGCAAAGGTGCTGAGCCCCTTGGGGGCCACCCTTTCTCTTCTTTTCCTATTTCAGGTACAGAGAGCTGGAAGCCGTTCGAGAGTAGGACGGGGTAGTCGTTGTACATGGGTAATCATTTAAGTGTATATATACAGTAGGTGTAGTAAGACCGAAATTGTTGTCGGCATCAGTTTATAAATACTCGGTATAGTTGAAAGGTGTATGTTGTTGTTGTTGTTAATGGAAAGGGATAGTAATATGTAGTCGCTCGGGAATTTAGCCCATCAGACCGGTACAAGGTATATGTATTAGCCTTGTTAGCCACGTGGGTGGCTAACGGCGTGTAACACCAACGAGTTAAGTAATGTGATGAGGTTTGTTTTTCCGCTGCAGTTTATTGTAAGTGTGTTAATGTTGGATGGGGTGTTACAAAAAGTGGTATCAGAGCGAAGTATCGCTCTGATGACTGAATTACCGAGCTTAGGAAGTACCGAGTTAGGATTTAAGTACTTTGGGTTAAGGGTTGAGTGATAGCGTGAGAGATATGCTAGATAGGAATTTCCAGTGTGTACTGGAAACCTACAATATCCATCCCACCCTCCACAATCCCTGTTTTATAACTTGGGCAAGAACGCCAGAGAGATGGAAGTCCACTCTTACTCGGGAATACCCGATCTGGCTGTTATTAAATACCTTTAGGGTACGGAGAACCTGTCATACGGTAGATCCCGAAAACTAGGAATCCTGGAGACTGTCTCCATCTGAACAATGTTAACCGCATTTAATAGCGATGAATGAAGGATTTTGTGTATAAGAGAATTGTATTTCCGGCAACCTGGGTCGACATGCCGAGCAGTCGAGGACAACCAGCTTGCAACGCACTGATCGTGCAACAGGCAAGAAATGGATTAATAACACCCGAGACAAGTGTCTACGGAACCACAGTTGATAAATAAAATACCAACGGTATACCAACCGACAAGGGAACTACAACGTAGTGCCCAAATACGTGGAACGGGCTACAAAGAGGATACAATACTAAGCAAGAAAAAGGGGTCTCCTAGAATGGGAAACACCCTAGTTAATGATTATCACGTGAAGACAGTGAGAAGTCACCTAGAGGAGTTATTGTCAAGACAGTAAGATCAGTGAGGGCCAACAAGGCCACTGATGACAGTGCGGGTAAAAACAATACCACAACCGGTATGTGTTAAACCGATAGCCAGTTAGCATGGCGCACTTGCTATAGCAAGTGCTGCTATAACAGGGCTATTCGGAAATTTATAACCACCACAGGGTACTTAGTAAAGTACCATGAAGTTAAACGAGACCACTATGACCATGGAAGGGCTTGATAGCCTAACCTCTGTAACTGTAAGTACACCAGTCAGCAAGAAGCTAGACTTGGTTAAGGTAAGAAGATGCTGTGAAACCATGAAGATTTTCTTTCAAACTCAGATTTACTCAAACCCTTCTTCTTTTCAAAACCAGATTTTCTTTCAAACCAACACTTCTTTCTAACCTTCTTTTACGCCAAACCAGTAAAACCAAGGACAGTTGACAAGGATACAACCGTGGATAAACTTTCCTTCGATTAAGTTCGGGAAGCACGGGACACATATTGTCAGGGGACAATATAAGGGAGTTGACAACAGAATACTTCACCTAGGCGTGTGACGGACACTACGAGTGTACCAACTGAATTGTGGGACGACCGCACTCCGATAGGAGCTTGTGGGCCTGACAGACCTACTTATGGGTTAGTTGGGTAGGTAGCAATGTATCATTATGGTACCCCACATATGTATACGAGTGGAGTCCGAAACACGGGAAGTAGTCGACTCCGTCTACGGTCAGCAGTATAAATCAAACAAGAGCTAGAGATTACAAGGAATGGTTGAAGTTAAGGAACTGAGTTAAGTTAACGAGACTAAAAGGATTAGTGAATTCCTCTCAAGGAAATGTTTAAGAGTCAGGAGGTGCGAAGTGCACTAACTGAATGTAAAGACATCGTATATGACTTAAGGATCCTCAGGGATAAACATGATAGCTGGAATGTGACCCAGCCTGTACATGGCAAAGCAGATGCCTAATGTGGACACATTAATGTGCAATGGACGTGATGAAACTCCCAGAATGAGTACCTACACTATCAGGAAATGTTAATCTTCACAGAAGAAGATAATAAGCCAGTTAAGAACGCAAACGGCGTGGCTAACTCGACATATCAATAAGTGCGAACCAGATGTAATGGCATAACTTAACAACACCCAGGAGCAATCCTTGAAGGGTGTTCGCATCAACAATTGTTGTGTGAAATGACGTGACAGAAACACGAGGGTTGAAACTAACACCCAGTTTAGACATAAGTTGTCAGGAGACGGACTGACAAACCTGAGGGGCATCCCATGAAAGGAAACGGAATGCAACGACCTTGTCATGGAGCTCAATATAATATCCAAACCATGTAATGTTGTACAGAGAAGTACATGTGTGTGGACAGCCTACAATGAGCACAGCTCAAGGCAAATAAGGCTTATATGCCACAAATAAAATGTGTTATGTAAATTAGATTGATTGCAGAAGTTTATGTTATATAAGTGAATAGAGTGGAGAACGAACCACTGCACTAAGAGTGGGGATACCTCTCGATGCTGTGAAACCGCTGGAGCGGTAGTTATGTGAACCAAGCTCAAAAATATGTTAAGGATGGACAATATTATTATTTGAGAGCAGTTAGTTTAGTAGTATGTGTATAAAGTGAAGCACCGAGCTAAATAACGTCGGTTTGAGACTCGAGTGAGCAACGCTCAAGGAGCATTCGGTAGTCATCCAAATGAATGACGAACCATAATGTGAATAATATAAGTATAGGTGTGGAAGTTAATGTGACAGTAAATACCATGTAAGTTATTGTTATACAATAAATAAGAGCACGGTACGTAGCAAGCGACCGTTGTATAAGTGTTGTTAAATAATGATATGGCAGATAAGGGCAGTTATGAATTAAATTCAGTGGTGATGCAAGGTAAGTGATGATAAACAAACTCGGTAGTAAGCCAGTAGCCAGTATTACGAGATCGGAATCTCAATGAAACACAGTGTGAATTCCATGGCGAATTGCATAAGAGATTTACTGTCAAGAGTTTACGCCTCTGCACTCTGTAAGACTGAGTGTTTTGGTATTGCATTTGAACAGTAATGATCGAGTGCGATGGAAGGGGTTTTGGAAACGTTAATTGTGGTGGAAACAGAAAACGGCTTATAACGCCATAGTGATTGATGCATAGGAAATGCAAAGACATACCATGAAAGGGTACTTGTGCAAAACCAAATGTGGAGGCATGATTAAGAATAAGGGACTACAGTAGCACTGAATACCAAATATTGGTATAGAATATACCCCAAATGTTGGGTAATAGCTGAGAGAGCACTACACACTAGGTAGTAGCTCAATCTCAACCGACAGTAAGTCGGAAGGGAACAAGTCAATCATTGTGAAATACATAGCTGTATACACAGTAAATCGTTATGGAAGTAGATAGAAAGTTTATAACTCACCGAATTTGCTAACGGTAAGAGATACCACACGTCGGTTGAGAAACCATTGTTACCAAGATGAAGGTGACAATTGGGGATGTACAATACAGTAAGAATAACAAATGGGGCAATTAAGCTCTACAGTTATTAGAGTTTCGCAGCAGAAACTAGTGAGCCAGTGATTCAAGTGTTGAATGTACATGGTGAACACAAGTGAATGGCTAATTATTAACGCCTAGAAGCCTAACAGGCCAGAATCGAAACCAACTAAGAGTTTAAACAAACTCCAATGAGAATTCTTGGTTTAGGAACTAAACCGCCAATATGGTTAAGATCCTCTAATCAGAATCCATTGTGTAATAGACCGCGTGGAAGTTAAAACACTTCACGACGGCATAACATTTTAAGCCAATGTTTGGTGATTGATTACGTGGGCGTAATCCCTTTTAAGGGGGGTAGAGCGCAAAACCACTTAGTGTGTATTACCGTACAAGTGTACGTGATTTATGTTGTGCATAGCACAAAATAATTTGTTTTGATGATTGGTGTGTGTGTTATGTAAACATACACATTCATTCATGGTTTAATTGTGGTAATTGCGCACGGAAGATGCAAATACCATTGTGATAAGTGTGTTTATTTGTTAACAGTGGTGTGTGATAATACAAGTGTGGGGAGTAGAGAAACTCCCGGGGAACAAAACCCCAACAGTGTATAAATGTGAAACGGTGTGTTGTATTTTGATAAAATATATGTGTATATATATATACTATATAGTGATTCATGAAAGGGCATGATACCGACATAGAACCTAGTGAGAATAAGGTTCCCTAGGTAACAACATTAAAGTGAATGGAAATAACTGATAGACGAAGTTCTATCTCTTGGAGATGTATGATCATGATTAGAGTGATTTTAAAAGATAGAAAATTGGAAATGAGTGATTTAATTGATGCTTGAAAATGAAGTGGGAGGTGGAACTTGATTTGCATGCGATCAAGGGAAGCCGAACACAAATTGGAGTGGAGGGATAGTTCAACATTGATGCTGATCACATCAGTGTTGGATGACTCTTGAAACTCCCTATAAGTGGTCACAAATAACCACGCTAAGAAAAGAAGCAAAGAGCTTAAGTTGGACTTGGAGTTGTGTGTGTTTTCAAAAGGATTTTTAGTTGGTATTTATAAAACGTTGATAGATACTTTACATAATTAAAGTTCTCTACTTAACCTCACAAGGAAATTTTAAATTTAAGTGATTGTTTTGACCTCCCAAAGGCACGGGGACGGAAGGTGTCCATCGCGACCGGGTTCTGCGGGATCACAGTGTATATCAAAAATATTTTTGATTGCTATACATG
Source organism: Limonium bicolor (assembly GCA_023374045.1). Classification (NCBI taxonomy): domain Eukaryota; kingdom Viridiplantae; phylum Streptophyta; class Magnoliopsida; order Caryophyllales; family Plumbaginaceae; genus Limonium; species Limonium bicolor. The sequence continues at coordinate 220,265,546 of CM041782.1, forward strand.
CTATGACATGTTGTGTGGTATGTGTAATAAATGTTGTTTGACTTGGATTTCCTAAAGTGTATGCTATCAAGACCTATGAGTCTAAATGTGTTGTGTTGCATAGACCTATGTGTCTAAAGACTGTTATGTTATCGAGACCTATGTGTCTAAAGGTTGTTATGTTACCCAAGACCAGTGAGTCAAAGGGGTTGTTATGTATGTGTAAGTGTTGTTAAGATACCCGGACCATTGAGTCCGAGGTTATCATGTGAATATGTTGTGTTATGTGTGGATGTGAATGTGTTGCCCGACCATTAAGTCCGAGGTTGTGATGTAAAGTGTGTTTGGTTAGGGAAGTTTTATCTCTATAAGTAATCCCCGTATTCTAAACCAAGATGTGAGGGAAGTGTAAACTTCGAGGACGAAGTTCTTTTAAGGGGGGTAGATTGAAATACCACAAACCTTGATATGTGGTTTAAATATCAAACTAGGTTATATAAAGGCTAAAAAGTGCCTTAGAAACATCAGTGAACAATTTAAACCATAGTAAATGCAATAAACACTAAGACACGGTATGAGCAAAAACATGCTCTAAGCTATGAGTGAACTTGGTTAGGACCCAAAGAGCCTACCAAGACTTAATAACATTTAATTATGATTTAATAAGGCTAAATAAGTCCTTAGGAAACCTTGGTGGACAGTTAAACCAAATAAAACACAAGAAAATACCTAAAAGTCAATATGAGCAAAAATGTGCTCTAAGCTTGGGATAAATTTGTATAAGACCTAATGGTCATACCTATACCTTATAAATATGTTAATGAACATATTAAATCAATTACCAAAGAAAACCAAGCTTGAAAACAAGTTAAAACACAAAAAGTGCTTTAAGGAGTCTTAAAGCACGTTTTTGAAAAATTGTCTTGTAAATGAGTTTTGAATGGCTAAATGTCCATCATTACTCTTAATTAACATGTGTACTATATAGTATCACATTTGGAAGTCTATATCAATGGGAAATCAAAAATTTCACATCTATGTGCCTTGTTTTAGTGAATAGTAACTAAAATAAGCTAGTTTGTAACATATGTTGTTATAAGTAATTAAATTGGTTAACAAAGGCCATATATATGTTTATATTAAAGGGGGCACGGTTTTTAGAGGGAGTCACCATACCAAGTCAGCCAATTAAAAGAAAGAAAGAAAAGTAAGTAAAAGGTTACTTTTTGCCTTAAAACATAATATCTCCAAAGCTTACCTCTCTCCTCACTTTCCTTCATTTCTCCTTGCTCCCACCGTCACCTATCTTCATCCTCCCTTCTCAATCTCGTTCTCCAACAGAACCATTCATATCCCATCTCCTTTTTCTTGTAACTTATGATTCCATGCTCCGAATTTAATTCCGAGACTACCGTTGTCTTAGTTAGAGTAAGCTCTTCATTCTATCTTTTCAAATCTTCAAGAACTGCATTTTGGTGCCATGAAGATTCACCATTGAAGGAGCTTGAGCTCACCTTTTCATGCCTTGACATTCTCCTTTGCTCAAGGTAAGGAAAATCAAAGAAAACAACATTTCCTCTTGTTTTTTAGTGTGTGGCCGAAAATTCACCTTACAATGGCATTACCTTGCTATCTTTTATCTTAATCCAACTTCAAAGGGCTAGGAGGAGTCCTATCTTGCCACTTGTTCAAGTTCTCTTTCAAATTCCAAAGGTAAACATCAATTTTAGTGTTTTAAGACACTTATGTAAACCTAGGGTTTAATTATGAGTTTGAGTATTAAACTTAATGCTCATTACCCTTATATGTATATTGGTTAGAAGGTTGACAAGTGATAAAAGCTCCTTGCCGATTTTCAATCAAGAAAAACAAGAGAAAACAAGTGAGAAAACTTGGAAAAACAAAGAGGTAAATAACCTCTCTAATGTGGTTTATTGTACTAGGGAATTGAGCTATATTTGCTTAATAAATAACCTAAAGAGCCAATGGGAAAAGAGCTAGGAAACTATCCACAAGGTGGACTAAAAGGACATGGGAGCATTGTTGTGTTTCGCAGGTTGAAGGCATTTAAATGTGGAAATTCAGTGTTTATGGTTTATGTTATTTAAGGGCCTAAGTGCCAAGCAATTTAAGTTTATGCACTATATTGTGATGTAGTGTAAATTTGGTGAAGTTTTGTGTGGGAGGTTCTTGATGGATTTTAGGTGTTCTTGAATGGAAGGTAAAAAAACCTAAGTGTTTGGATGTTAGAATATACAAGAGAAGCTATGGCAAAATTTAGTTGAACAATGGAGTTCATGTGTTGTAATGAGATTTTATGACCTAGAGGATGCTAGGAATGGTTAAGTGTGAAGATGGTGAATTAAGGTGTTCTTAAGTGTTAAGATGCCTTGGGCATAATCTTGGAGGATTTAGAAATCAAATGAGTGTTTTATACACACCAAAGTTATGATATGTGAAGTATAAAGTCTTGTTAAAGTTTAGGTAAACAAAGGAAAAGTAATGCCTTGTGAAGGTCTAAGTGTAAACTTGTGGATATAGAAGGAATTGTGTAATGGAGGTGTTTGTGAGGAATGATGCTTGGAGTAGATGTGATGGTGGTGAGAAAACATTTTAGTTAGTTGTTATCATAAGTATAAACCACCACTTAGGAACTTAGGGAAAAACATTACAAGTGTTAGGAATTTTGCAAGAATTTGAGTGAATGATCAAGGAGCTTGATGGTGGGTCAACTAATGAGTTTAATGGATGATTTAAGAGGGTGTTTAAGTGCCCAAATGGTGTTAGAACATATAAGAGAACTTGTGGAGGAGTTTGGAATAAGATAGACATTTTTAGGAGAGTTTCTGCAGCCGACCTACCCAGGGGACCGACCCCAGTCTGGGTCGGTCGGGCTGAAACTGTGAAGTTGGATGTTCTCTGCAGCCGACCTACCCAGGGGGTGGGTCGGTCGGTGGGTCGGTCGGACCTTAAAAAAAAAAAATTAAATTTTAAGAATGTTAAGTGGTATTAGTGGTATGCCATTAAGAGAGTATTGGTGATTAGAAAAATAATTATAAAAGGACTTAAGAGATTAAGTTAAGTAAGATAATTTAAATGTTTAAGGTTATAAAATGAAATGTAATGAGGGGATTGTTAGGTAATGATGATATAAGGTTGTTTAAGATATTAGGTGGGTTATAATGACAATCAAGTAAGTGAAAAGTTATAGTAAAATGTGAAAGTAAACAAGTTAAAATGTGAAGTTATATAACTTAATTAACGGGGATAAGTTATAAGCATTAGACTTTAAACAATCATGTTACCCCGATGTTAATAAAAGTACATGTAATGTTATCAGTTGTTCGAGAATTGCTCGAGGAACGTAAGTGGACATGATAAAGTGGACTCCGGTGACAGGTATGGTTTTCTTGCAACCTGTGTCCTACCGGATTACACCGGCTTGTGTGCCAATGTGTTTTTCTGTATGTTTGCCACGTTGTAAGATAAAACATGTAATGAGTTTACAGTAATTCATTTATGTGGCGTGTTCAACTCCGATACCGTTTAACCCCGGAAGTGTTAACCTTAGTTAACTGAGTCTAGGATCACATGAGAGTTCGGTATTCGGATTAAACGACCCGAACCATGGGACGTTCTAACCACGGCTATGCGTGAGTGAGTTGATTATGTGATGTTTGTGTATGTGAATGTAGGGATCTCCCTTGTATGCTTAACCCAGTTGTAATACTGTAAGGTGTGTAGTTATGATAGACTCCATAGTGGGGTTCTAACTAATATCTAAAGTAAGTATGTACTAACAGTGGTGAGGAATCCGGTTTGGCCGGTCGTGCGTTGTTTGGGAGAGGGTATCCTTCTTAGCCTTACCCTTCTCTTTGTTATGGTTGTTTCCCTCACGGGTTATGATCTCCCACTAGCTTATTCCAAAGCTTAGCTATTCTGACTTATGATCGGTTTAGGGGGAACATGTGTTTGTGTGATGTGTTCGGGCCTCCAAACCCGAACCATCTTAACTTAAGTTACTCGTCCGACTATTAGGACGGTAATGAGTGTTGTTGTTATTGTATAACGAGCTTACCATGAGGGTGACACCATTCTCTAGGCTCACCAGTGATTTAACTATGTTTGGGTCGGTTCCTAAGAGGACCGTTCCCGTTACGTTATGTGATGTTATTGTAAGCAATTCCTATTGCGATGTTATCATGTGCACGTCGATACGTGAAAGTGTTGTTATGTTTTGTTATGTGAGGAATGATATATGTTGTAAGATATGGAGTGTGTGGATCATGGAAATGAATCCCAGTTTGTGATAAGAGGCGTTTAAGGATAACCCGATTTAAGGGCAAGTGTCGTCTATTAAGGAAGTAGCTCCATTAGAGGAGAAACACTCTAGGGACAATGATTACCATGAGTGACTTATCAAGTAAGGATGTACTATCCGTTGTCGAGCCATTGAGGCGATATGTTATGTGTTGTGTGTTTACAGTTGCATGTATGATTTAAATATAATCAACCGCATGCTAAGACGACAATTAGTTGTGCGTGGCCCGGTAGCATGTGGGCTGCGGGATTACCATACCAGCAAAGGTGCTGAGCCCCTTGGGGGCCACCCTTTCTCTTCTTTTCCTATTTCAGGTACAGAGAGCTGGAAGCCGTTCGAGAGTAGGACGGGGTAGTCGTTGTACATGGGTAATCATTTAAGTGTATATATACAGTAGGTGTAGTAAGACCGAAATTGTTGTCGGCATCAGTTTATAAATACTCGGTATAGTTGAAAGGTGTATGTTGTTGTTGTTGTTAATGGAAAGGGATAGTAATGTGTAGTCGCTCGGGAATTTAGCCCATCAGACTGGTACAAGGTATATGTATTAGCCTTGTTAGCCACGTGGGTGGCTAACGGCGTGTAACACCAACGAGTTAAGTAATGTGATGAGGTTTGTTTTTCCGCTGCAGTTTATTGTAAGTGTGTTAATGTTGGATGGGGTGTTACAGCAGAGGCGTAAACTCTTGGCAGTAAGTCTCTTATGAGGTCGCAATAGGACTGATCGTTACTCTTTCAGGTGGTGCTTCATCATTTGGTGCAGACTTCTGGCTTGTTGCCCGGTCTGTCTACCATCTTGTATTAACAACCCCATAGTATTGGGTGGTTATTCACATACGTTGGTCGCCTGTTGCGCACCATGTTCTTACTAATTTCACGGTATTGGTCTACATGGCATCCACTGTTGCTAGCTTCATCTCATGCGTCTCTATCATTTATACGATGGTTATGTTCCTTCTGAACCGATTACTCCTTGTTTGTCAACAATTGCTGTTGAAGATTATTTCACGTTGCTTGACAGTAGTTGTATGCTCAAGATTGACTACATTAGTAGTTCTAAAAGGAATATATTTCCCGACAGTTACTGATGGTATCCCCTTCTTGGGATCCATGTGTTCTCCACTCTTGTGGTCTCATATTATGAGGGGCGTCCTCATTCATCGGTTGTTACTCTTTTATCGGTGTCGTCCTTGACAACCTTCCATAACCGTTGGGTTGTGTGGTAATAGTTTCATGGCCTACTAGCCATATTGCCTAGAGCTCTGCTCATCATAGGTTGTTCCAAATTGGTTACTTCTTCGTATACTGTAGAATGGCTTGGAGGTGATACTGGGCTCCATGATAAGATCGTCGCATCACGCTTCCAGTTGTTGGAGACCCCTTGTTGTAACCTGGTATTGATCGATGCCATTTATTGATTAGGGGTATCCCCTGTCAAGTGGGATCCCTTCGGTGTTCTAACCGTATGTTCGTTCCGATTGTGGTGTTTTGCCATGACATCTCGTTTAACTGTGTTGACTTGCTCTCCTTTATGGATTGCTCCTGGGTAGTACCGATTATGCGGTAGCATCTGGTATGTATGAGTATTTCCAGTTTGTTGTCCTACCTTACGGTTCTGGATCTGAGTTATCCGTTTAGGGTCGTAACGTCTCCCGTTCTTAGGGTAGACCATTGGTGTTCTTCCCTGTGTTATAACGGATTGATATCCCTTCCGGTGATGAATGGTATTTCGGGTACCTTATAACATCACCCTGTGTGTTTGCGGTAGTTGATCTGGGAATTCTATCCCGTCCATTGAACACTGATGTGTTAATGTTAGGCATTTGCCTTACTGTGCTTAGACTGGGTATTCCTTCCAGTTATCATGCTTTACTTAGATATCCTCGTGACATATCCAATGTCTTATCCCGTTGTTAGTGCTTCTTGCACTTTTAACTCTTAATGGTTCTCCTGAAATGAGTTTCTGACTCCTTAGCTTGTAGCTTATCTGAGTTTCCTTTGTTCGGTTGAGATAACCAACTACTTTGGTTGAATTTGCCTATGGTCCGTAGAACAGAGTTGACTACTTCCCGTGTTTCGTACACCACATGTATACTTACGTGGGGTACCGTCTTGGCACGTTACCACTTACCTGACTATCTGTCAGGCCCGCAAGCTCCTTCGGAGTGCGGTCGTCCCACATCCCGTATTTGGGTACACTCGTAGTGTTCGTCACACGCCTAGGTGAAGTATTCTATTGCCAACTCCTCTTGTATCATTCTATGATACTCACCGTATTTCCGTTAGTTTGGTTTTAAAAAAATCTGAGGTTTAAAAGAAGGATTTGTGGTTTTGAAAGAAAAATTTGGGTTTTGAAGTAGTAGTTCGGTGTGAAAAGAAATTCTTTATGGCGTTGCCATGATTCAGGTCCTGACCAAGTTCAGCTTCTCGCTGACCGGTATACTCTCAATACAATGGTCGGGCCGTTAGGCCTTTCCGAGGTTTCATTATTTAGATACTTAGGATTAGTGATCCTATTTTTGCTCCATTCATCATAGCGATACTTTAGCAAGTGTTGCGGGTTGTTAACAGTCTTCCAACCATCCTTTTAATACCCCGGATCTAAAAATGGCGATTTAATTACTCTAATAAAATTATTAAGGGCCTAAATATGCCTAGAGAGTATTGGTAAAAAGAATAAAACCAAAAGAAAAGAGGAAACGCTTGAAAAGCGAAAAACGCTAAAATGCGCGTTAAATGAGTATAAGAGATGTATGATCTCGAGAGGGTCCGAGATGGATTCCTAGGCTTAGTTAGGCCAAATAAGTGTACGGGAATGATTCCCGAAGAAAACGGATCCAAATAATGGATTAAAACGATAACGGAGTTTTAAAGCACGTTTTTCGAACAAACCCGAAAACGTGACTTTAAGTGGTCAAATGGACCCGTAAAAATTATAGTTGATTATATAACTATAATTAAGTACTAATGGAAGCTTAATAGCCATTAAAAATAAAGAAACGAGAAAAATCCGAAAAACGGGCCCGGTTAGTGAATAGTGCTAAACCGGGTAAATTATCGAGCGTTTCCTGTAAAAAAATGAAAAACGCTACCAGTTAGTATTTTGTGTGGGGCCGGTTTTAATTGGTACTCATACATACCTTTAAATAAACAAGCTAGTTTATTTAGTCACAAAAGGACAAAATAATAAAGTAAGGGAGTGAATAGTTAAATGGGGCTTTAATACCCTCACTCCCCTATTCTCTTCTAACACTCACGGTAATTTCTTTCCCCACCAGAGCCTTCTTCTTCCTCCTCTGTCGATCGACGATTTCACAAGTGAGCACACAGCCCTCCTTCTTCCTCCATTAACTCACTCATCTCTTCACCAAACCTCACAAAAATACTACCGTTAGATTCGTATCGACGAGGGCTACGTTTTCCACCCTTCAAAAGCTTGAAACATTCATCTTCATCTCCATGGAAGTAGGCCATTTTAGAGCTTAAAGAAGTGTTTTTGAGTCTCCAACATCTTCTTGATACTCAAAGGTAAAAAGAAAGTCAAAAGCTCTTCATTTCTAGCTAGTTCTTCCAATTTTGGGAAATTTCCCTCACGTTGAATTTTTCCCCATGTTAGCCGTGAGCATCTTGCTCTTGTGGAGGGATGGAAACTCTTCCAATGGATTGCCAAGCTGTCCATTTGGTTATTCTAAGGTAAAACCTAAGCTAAACCTTGAAAACTAGCTCCTTGAAATATATATATGGTTTTGTGAAGGAAAAACAAATTGATTGTTGAATGTGTGTGGTGGGCGGTGGTTGTAGTTGGCAATCAATAGCCTTGGGTGTGAAAACAAGAAGTGAAAGAGAGAACAAGATAAAGAAGAAGAAGAAGGGTGAAAACCGAAATGAACAAGGTAAAAAGCTTACCTTGTGATAGTTTTATTTGCCTTGGGGAAACTTATGTTGGGGCTGTATAAACAACCTTGAGCTTGAGTAGTAATGATACTACAATATTGAGTTGAAAGAGAATGTTTAAATGAGGTTTATGTGTGCAAATAAACCTAGAAACTAAACTAGTGTACATGTGTAAACAAGAGGGAAATTTGGAGTATTGTAGTTGTTTTGTTTCATTAAACAGGAATGAAGAAGTGGTTATGAGCTGTTTTATGTGTGGTGAATATGCTTGAGAAGTAAGCAAGTGCTGTCAAATTTTACTTGGAAACCAAGGGTGATTAGGAGTGTGAAACCTAGGAAAAACTAGGCATGTTTCGAATATTAAAGTGAGTGGTAAATCACTTGGAATTTGGGAAGAGGAAGAGTAAGGTTCTTGGAGTAGAACTGAGAGGAAAATAAGGTCATTTGGGTGCTATGAATGACATTAGTAAGTGAGTTTTGAATGGTTTAAAGAAGAGACCCAAATCTGTTGCAAATCTGATAGAAAAGCAAGTGGAAAACTAGTTTCTAAGTGTAAATAACTTAAGAGGAATTAACTAGATTGGTGAGTGTACTTGATGCTTGGGTTTAAGGTGGTTTCGGTGGGTAATTAGATGCTAAAACATGAGGGTTTTAGTTGGTGAAGATTGGTTAATCATTGGGTAAAGAGAGAACCTGTAACAGATGAAGAAACTGTAAATTTTGCAAAATCTGTAGCAGGGTCCGGGACTTAGGTCCAGGACCAAGTCCCGGACCACCCCTGATTTTACCCCCGAGAGTGCACAACCTGCATGGTCCGGGACTTAAGTCCATGCCCAAGTCCCGGACCACCCTTAATTTTGCGTCGAGAGTTCTTTGCTCACCTTGGTCCGGGACTTAAGGTTGGGACAAGGTCCCGGACCACCATCAGAAATTAACCCGAGAGTTTAGTAATGCTTTGGTCCGGGACTTAAGATAGGAACCAAGTCCCGGACCACCCCGAGAAACCTACAGAGAGTGTTTTAAAGGGTTTAAATGATAGGGGTTTGAATGTTAATGATGTTATAAGATGTTAAGGCCTTGTTTGGTGACATGTAAAGGCCCTAGGAAGTGAGATAAAGTGTTAGAAGTGAGTGAGAAGTAAGAACTCAAATTAACAAAAGTAAAACCGAGATAACGGGATAACGGGGTAAATACGGGAGTAGCATTTAATTATGTACCGTATGATCTTAGTATTAATAATAATGTTTGAAACATTATCAGAGAACCGTGCGTGACCCGAGCTTGGTGAGATGGCACGGTAAAAGTAAAAACCCCGGTGAAAGGTATGATTTTCTCATGCCCCGTATGCTAACCGAGTTACTCTGATTTGTGTGTTTGTTTGCCGGCTTAATCGAGATTAAAGCATGAAAATAATCCCTTGTTTGATTAAGTATGCTTTATTGTATGTTGTATGAACTAACATACTTGTATGCCGGTGTGGTCTAACACAGTGCATAGACCGACTCATAGAGAGTAGTGAATGACTAGAAACCCGTAGATCGGGTAGTCTCACGAACAATGGTAACATGCAAACACACACAAGCTATCGATTAAAGTATAACGATAACGCAAACATATGAACTCCCTGGAACGTGAGGAGATGTACGGGTTGAGTAAATACCCGATAACGGTTAGAGAACCATATTGAAACAATCCACGAAATAAATATGAGTGGAGGGATAAATGACCTCCATCGAGAGGATTGAAGTTAGTCCAATAATGTAAACTTATAAGAAAGGTAAAAGAGACCTAAGGGACTATGTAACTCCCTTGAGATACGGTCGACCTCTTATATGAGGATTTTACCCGGTATAAGAAAATACCCTAATGTATAAGCATATGATTGTGAGGGTAACCCTTAAATCTAAGATTACCCGAATTTAAGTAAGTTCCCAAAGTCATTAGAAACATCGAGAATGATGCTTCTAGACTAATATACATGATATTATTATAACTCCGAGAAAGGAGTGTATGGGAACGAGAGTAGTCCGAGAGTAGTCGGACCTAAGTAAAAGAGATAGGAACTAAGAGAGAGTTCCGTGAGCTGGTTGAACCTTCCCACCATGCTAGGCCCAGAGTAGGGTCGAAACCGGGGAAGTAAGACTATGCTAGAGGGCCATGAGTTTTGGATTAAGTATGTATAAGAGTAACAAGCGTGACGTAGGAGACCTGTAGTGTCTCGAGAATCTAGAAGAGCTTGAGTATGAATAACCCAAGAGTGTGGGTGAGATAACGAGTATAAATAACCCGAGAGAAAGGGGTGAGTATATGTATGAGTAACCCGAGAGAACGGGTAAGTATAAGAATGAGTAGCCCAAGAGAATGGGTGTGTATACGAATGAGTAACCCGAGAGAACGGGTAAGTATAAGAATAAGTAACCCGAGAGAGAGGGTGAGGTATTGAATAAGTAAACAAGGCATAGTGAGGAATAACCCTCAATGCCTAAGAGTAACCAGTTACCACTAACAACATTGTTATGTTAGTTAGGAATCGTGTTCCGTGATTGGATGTAGATTCCTTGTGTGATATACATATATATTGTATTGCCATGATGCATGTTGTTTGATTAAAATGAACTCCATGTATATCCGACCCAAAGTAGTCGGCGTACCGCGGTTAGCACGCGGTATATGCGAATTTCATGCGCAGCGTAAGCTGACCCCCTAGGGGGAACGTTTTTAGTGTGCAGGTACTTGAAGCTGACCACCGTTCGAGAGAGTAGGACGAGGACTGCTGTGAGCATGGGTAGTTAGATTGTAATTACTTATGCGTTCGAATGAGGTGTAAGTCCGAGTATGTTATCGGCATCCGTATATTGTAGACTCGGTATAGTAGAGATATGAATTGAGTATTGTATTTGTATGAAGTACTCGGTTGTTCCAGTTCATCAGACCGTTACGGTATGTAAGAAAGGCCTGGTTAGCCACATGGGTGGCTAACGGCGTTGTTTCACCCCTCGTTGTATTTAGAGTTCCGCTGCGTGAGTAGGAGTAATTAGTAACAATTAAGAGGTAATGACGAGATTAACGGTTGGGGTGTTACAAAAATGGTATCAGAGCGAAGTATCGCTCTGATGACTGGAAATACCGAGCTTAGGAAATACCGAGTTAGGAATTAGAGACTTAGGGCTATGGGTTGAGTGGTAGCGTGAGAGATGCGCTAGATAGGAACTTCCAGTATGATCTGGATACCTACAGTACCAAACCCGCCCTCCACAACCCCCGCATTAAAAGCTTGGGGAAGTACGTCAGAGAGACGGGGAAACCCAATCTGGCACTTATTTAATATTTCGATATGAACCAGAACTGTCATGCGGTAGATCCCGAGAACCGGAAATCCCGGAGACGGATCCCGCTGAAATGACAAAAACTGCGTGCAATGACGGAAGGTCGAGACATCCTAATCCAAGGAGACCCGAATTTGTGGCAGCCTGGGGCGACATGCTTAGCAGTCGCGAGAACCCAGCTGGCCGAGCAGCAGCAATAAGGAAGCACCAACCGTGCAAGAAGGCGGATTAATAAGAAGCTACAAAACCGAGACACATGTCTACGGACCGCCATAGCTAAGTAATACCAACATCAGTACACTAATCGACTAAGAATCTAGTCAGGAGTAGATACACCCACCCTGCCACACCCGAAGAGGTTGCTATACCTAACGGGCACAGCTTAGACAGCTACGAGCATAGCTACGGGATATACCCGAATAGGACTACAGAAGTAGTACCTAAATAAGTTAAACCTCGGTAACCACAGTAAAGACGTGGGAACGAGCAACGAGGTAAAGCCTAGAATTAAAGTAATGAAGGAACTCCGAGAGTGGAGGAGCACCTAAATAAATGACAACCATGTCAGGATGAATGAGAAGCAGCCCTGAAGAGCAGTTATCCAACCAAGGAAACGAAGGAAGAGCAGACGAGGCTACCAGATACAATGTGAACAATACCGTGACCGGTATGAGTTAACCTTAAAACCGCCTGTACCGCGCACTTGCCTCGGCAAGTGCAGTAATAACGGGACCGTTAAGAAGAATCTTAACAAGTGACAAGTACTTAGCAAGTACCAAGACGGCAAGAGAAGCCAAAATAGCACCACAAACCCTAAGAATTCTGAAACGAAACCTTGGAAAGGCCTAAAGGCCTGACCACGGTATAAAGAATATACCGGTCAGCAAGAGGCTAGACCTGCTAAGAAGCAACCGGCATTGAAATGCCGCAAAGAGTTTACTTTCAAGACTCAAACTTTTCTTCAAAACATGAAATTTTCCAAAAACCCCCGAATTTTTAAAAACCAAACCAGAGAATCACGGTAAGATATCATAGGACGATTTAAGAGGAGTTGGCGACAGAATACTTCACCTAGCGTGACCGACACTACAAGTGTACACAAACGAGACATGGAACGACCGCACTCCAAAGGAGCTTGCGGGCCTGACAGACCAGTTATGAGTTAGTCGGGTAAGTGGTAACGTATCAATAAGATACTCCATGTATGTATACTAGTAGAGTACGGAACACGGGAAGTAGCCCACTCCATACTACGGACGAAAGAGCCAATCCAAACCAAGACAGTAGACACCTCGAATGATCGAAGAACACAAGGAAGCTTACCGAGTTAAGGGAGTCTAGAATCCAGTAAGGTCACGGACCTAAGGATAAGGTGTTAATAAGTGCGAGAAGCACAGAGTATTAAGCACAGACATGAGATATGTCTCAGGAACCAAGGAGAAAATACCTAATAACTGGGTGAATACCAGTGTAAATAATACGGCGAATGCCTAAATGAACTTATTAATGTACGATAAACGGGATAGAATTCCCACTTTATACCTCACTAAAGAGAATAATGACCTGACCCAGAAGGTGTTAGAAGGTACCAAGGATCTACCCAATAATGGGAGACATTACAACCCTAAACGGGATAGTCAAGGACATAGCCGCAAGGCGAAGTCACAACTGAACATAACCATGAGTACAAGCCAAATGCAATGGCATTACTCAGTAACACCCAGGAGCAGTCCGAGAAGGGTGCCGGAGTCAACAGTAGTTGAACGAAATATCGTGTTGAGAACACAAGTGTTTAAGCAAACACTCGGGTAGAACCCGAAGGGATCCCACGGTACACGGGATACCCTAGATTGCCAGAGGGCATCAACAAATATCAAGTTACTTAAAGGGCCTTCCATGTATGGAAGAGTGTTGAGACAACCTTATCGAAAAACCCAGTAATACCTCCAAACCATTTAATGGTATACGGAGAAGCAAAAACTTGTATAAACAGCCCGCATGGAGCATGGCGAGGCAATGTGGCATATAAGCCGGTAAACTAACTACAACTTGTAGATCTAAACGTTGTAAACCTATGCATAGAGGCATAAGAGGAACAGTGGAGAATGAACCACTACCTTAGAGTGGGGATACCACTTGTTATTATGGGGCCTATGGAGCGGCATTTGCGTGAATCCTCCAGAGAAAGGCTACCACCTAAGTATGTAATGTGAAACCGCTAGAGCGGTGTAGTAAAACTTGAGCATGTGTATATTGCCAAGGAGCATATGAACTATAGTAGTGTGTAAAGAGGAACCTTGATAGCAGTAAAAAGGAAACCGATAGAGTAATCGGATGAGTAGTGAACACTGTATGTGTGCAATATGAATTGCAGAGTAAACAATGCGCAAGAAGCGCAGAGAGATTTAGCCATAGTATGAATGGCGGGAGTATATGAGCGGAAGCTAAAGTAGTAGCGGATGCCTTATAAGTGAATGTTGTTAATGAGTAGAACATGGTACGCAGCAAGCAACCATTGTAAGAGTATAGCCAGTTCATGATATGGAGTTGATGAGAAAATGTGGTAAAGGAGACATGTTCATTCCTATCTCATGAGAGATTTACTGTCAAGGGTTTACGCTTCTGCACTCTGTATGACTGAGTGCTTTGGTATTGCACTTGTGCGGTGATGATCAAGTGGGAGAGCCAGGAATTGAGAAATGTCAACAAAGCCTGTTGAGTGAGAATTTAGAGAGATAACCGTGCGGCCATTGGCTAAAGATGCACAAAGAACGTGGGCAGTAACCCACAGGGCCCAGGATCGATGAATGGTAAATGCAGAGTAGTATGAATGAAGAACTCTGGTACAGAACCAAGAAACAAACATAATCCATGAGCCACTATTAAATGAGGAAGGACTACATGCTAAGTAGTAGCTTGACCTCGACCGACAACAAGTCGGGAAAAATAAGTGAATAATCACAAAGGTATACAGTGTTATACGAAGTAGATTCCCAGAGAACTGGAGAGACAATCTAAAATTCATCGAATTCGCATACGGTAAGAGATACCAAGCGACGATTGAAATACATTGAGAATACCAAAGAGCGAATTAAGCTCTAGTTATCAGGTCACGCAGCAGAAGCTTGTGGACCGCATAAACGCCTTAGAGGCTAGAACCTAACCCGGTTATGAGTTAATTAACCGCATTGAAGTTAAAATACTTCATGATACCCGAATTAATGAACCAGTGTTCAGTGATAACATATGGTTGGTTACGCGGGCGTAACCCCTTTTAAGGGGGGTAGGGCGAGAAACCGCTTAGAGTATGTTTTACGTATAGTTCGTAAACTACTATGTGCATAGCACAAAAGAAATTGTTTTGATGTTTGGACCTCATGTTACATAAACATGTGTACCCATTCATTGTGTAAGTATGAGTATTATGCATGAGAGATGCGAGTAATGTGTATGTAATAAATATGAAAAGAGGAGTAGAGAAACTCCTAGGGAATGAGAATCCCTATAGTATATGTCTAGTGAGATTAGACATGAGTTATGATGAGTATGAATCGGCATGAAACCGATGTGTAACCTAAGAGGGAGTGAGTTCCCTAGGTGATTTTATTTGAGAATGATTGATGGAGTGAGTTCCATCCTTTGGAGTTGTATGTTGTATGTTTTAAGTTGAGTAATAATTTGACTAACGAAGCCATAAGTATGTAATACCTAGGTAAAGCAGTGAAGCAATGAGAATCACAAATGACCTAAGTACTAGGAACTAGAGATTAATTGAAACGAATTGTTTCGTGAATATGACTAGAAAGAGTAAAAGATAGAAAACAAAAATGTTTGACTATCTGATTGTTTGAAACTGACGTGGGAGGTGGAACTTGATCTGCTAGCGATCAAGGGAAACCGAACACAAATTGGGGTGGAAGGATAGTTCAACACTGATGCTGATCACATCAGGGTTAGATGATTCCTGAAGCTCCCTATAGTGGTCACAAGTAATCACGCTAAGAAAAGATACAGCTACCATAAATCTGATTTGGAGTTGTGTGATGTTTTAAAAAGAATTTTCAAACAGATTCTGAAAAAGAATTTCCTTCAAGTATGAAGATGGAAATGAAATTGGTTTTGAAACCGCTATCACCCGCCGATGGCTGTGGCCTTAAGTCTTGATGACCGGTAGAACGGTGGGCGAGTATTAGTTTTGAAACCATTGCACGTACGTGCGGCGGTCCTAAGTGACCGGTTGGGGCGTGTGTCATGTGTGATTTTCCAAAGGCAGCGGGACAGGGAGAGTACCCTGAGATGTTCCTGTGTTGAGTGAGTCAACCAGAGCGCCTGAGGATATGTATATGTGTAACGTTTTGATCAGAACCGAAGGGACCGTGGGCCAGAGAGAGTAAGCGCCCATTAGTCATGAAACGGCCGTGGACCAGAGAGCGTAAGTGTCCAACATGACCGGTACCTGAGGGATCAGTAGTATATTACTCAATATGGATTCGAGGACTGTAGTGCCTTCTTGTCTTCGGACCAATTCCATGGAGAGAGTAAAAAGAGTATTTTTGATTGCTATACATGCTGTGATATGTGTGTGGTATGTGTAGTATGAAATGAGACAGACTTGTGGAGTCTGTAAGGTTATACATGTATTATAACCTTGGCATAGTACGCCATGAGAGTAACCATCTAGATTCACCAACTTTGAGGACAAAGTTCCTAAGGGGGGTAGATTTTAATACCCCGGATCTAAAAATGGCGATTTAATTACTCTAATAAAATTATTAAGGGCCTAAATGTGCCTAGAGAGTATTGGTAAAAAGAATAAAACCAAAAGAAAAGAGGAAACGCTTGAAAAGCGAAAAACGCTAAAATGCGCGTTAAATGAGTATAAGAGATGTATGATCTCGAGAGGGTCCGAGATGGATTCCTAAGGCTTAGTTAGGCCTAATAAGTGTACGGGAATGATTCCCGAAGAAAACGGATCCAAATAATGGATTAAAACGATAACGGAGTTTTAAAGCACGTTTTTCGAAGAAACCCGAAAACGTGACTTTAAGTGGTCAAATGGACCCGTAAAAATTATAGTTGATTATATAACTATAATTAAGTATTAATGGAAGCTTAATAGCCATTAAAAATAAAGAAACGAGAAAAATCCGAAAAACGGCCCGGTTAGTGAATAGTGCTAAACCGGGTAAATTATCGAGCGTTTCCTGTAAAAAAATGAAAAACGCTACCAGTTAGTATTTTGTGTGGGGCCGGTTTTAATTGGTACTCATACATACCTTTAAATAAACAAGCTAGTTTATTTAGTCACAAAAGGACAAAATAATAAAGTAAGGGAGTGAATAGTTAAATGGGGCTTTAATACCCTCACTCCCCTATTCTCTTCTAACACTCACGGTAATTTCTTTCCCCACCAGAGCCTTCTTCTTCCTCCTCTGTCGATCGACGATTTCACAAGTGAGCACACAGCCCTCCTTCTTCCTCCATTAACTCACTCATCTCTTCACCAAACCTCACAAAAATACTACCGTTAGATTCGTATCGACGAGGGCTACGTTTTCCACCCTTCAAAAGCTTGAAACATTCATCTTCATCTCCATGGAAGTAGGCCATTTTAGAGCTTAAAGAAGTGTTTTTGAGTCTCCAACATCTTCTTGATACTCAAAGGTAAAAAGAAAGTCAAAAGCTCTTCATTTCTAGCTAGTTCTTCCAATTTTGGGAAATTTCCCTCACGTTGAATTTTTCCCCATGTTAGCCGTGAGCATCTTGCTCTTGTGGAGGGATGGAAACTCTTCCAATGGATTGCCAAGCTGTCCATTTGGTTATTCTAAGGTAAAACCTAAGCTAAACCTTGAAAACTAGCTCCTTGAAATAATATATGGTTTTGTGAAGGAAAAACAAATTGATTGTTGAATGTGTGTGGTGGGGGTGGTTGTAGTTGGCAATCAATAGCCTTGTTTGGTGTGAAAACAAGAAGTGAAAGAGAGAACAAGATAAAGAAGAAGAAGAAGGGTGAAAACCGAAATGAACAAGGTAAAAAGCTTACCTTGTGATAGTTTTATTTGCCTTGGGGAAACTTATGTTGGGGCTGTATAAAACCTTGAGCTTGAGTAGTAATGATACTACAATATTGAGTTGAAAGAGAATGTTTAAATGAGGTTTATGTGTGCAAATAAACCTAGAAACTAAACTAGTGTACATGTGTAAACAAGAGGGAAATTTGGAGTATTGTAGTTGTTTTGTTTCATTAAACAGGAATGAAGAAGTGGTTATGAGCTGTTTTATGTGTGGTGAATATGCTTGAGAAGTAAGCAAGTGCTGTCAAATTTTACTTGGAAACCAAGGGTGATTAGGAGTGTGAAACCTAGGAAAAACTAGGCATGTTTCGAATATTAAAGTGAGTGGTAAATCACTTGGAATTTGGGAAGAGGAAGAGTAAGGTTCTTGGAGTAGAACTGAGAGGAAAATAAGGTCATTTGGGTGCTATGAATGACATTAGTAAGTGGTTTGAATGGTTTAAAGAAGAGACCCAAATCTGTTGCAAATCTGATAGAAAAGCAAGTGGAAAACTAGTTTCTAAGTGTAAATAACTTAAGAAGAATTAACTAGATTGGTGAGTGTACTTGATGCTTGGGTTTAAGGTGGTTTCGGTGGGTAATTAGATGCTAAAACATGAGGGTTTTAGTTGGTGAAGATTGGTTAATCATTGGGTAAAGAGAGAACCTGTAACAGATGAAGAAACTGTAAATTTTGCAAAATCTGTAGCAGGGTCCGGGACTTAGGTCCAGGACCAAGTCCCGGACCACCCCTGATTTTACCCCCGAGAGTGCACAACCTGCCTGGTCCGGGACTTAAGTCCATGCCCAAGTCCCGGACCACCCTTAATTTTGCGCCGAGAGTTCTTTGCTCACCTTGGTCCGGGACTTAAGGTTGGGACAAGGTCCCGGACCACCATCAGAAATTAACCCGAGAGTTTAGTAATGCTTTGGTCCGGGACTTAAGATAGGAACCAAGTTCGGACCACCCCGAGAAACCTACAGAGAGTGTTTTAAAGGGTTTAAATGATAGGGGTTTGAATGTTAATGATGTTATAAGATGTTAAGGCCTTGTTTGGTGACATGTAAAGGCCCTAGGAAGTGAGATAAAGTGTTAGAAGTGAGTGAGAAGTAAGAACTCAAATTAACAAAAGTAAAACCGAGATAACGGGATAACGGGGTAATACGGGAGTAGGGTAGTAGCATTTAATTATGTACCGTATGATCTTAGTATTAATAATAATGTTTGAAACATTATCAGAGAACCGTGCGTGACCCGAGCTTGGTGAGATGGCACGGTAAAAGTAAAAACCCCTGTGAAAGGTATGATTTTCTCATGCCCCGTATGCTAACCGAGTTACTCTGATTTGTGTGTTTGTTTGCCGGCTTAATCGAGATTAAAGCATGAAACTAATCCCTTGTTTGATTAAGTATGCTTTATTGTATGTTGTATGAACTAACATACTTGTATGCCGGTGTGGTCTAACACAGTGCATAGACCGACTCATAGAGAGTAGTGAATGACTAGAAACCCGTAGATCGGGTAGTCTCACGAACAATGGTAACATGCAAACACACACAAGCTATCGATTAAAGTATAACGATAACACAAACTTATGAACTCCCTGGAACGTGAGGAGATGTACGGGTTGAGTAAATACCCGATAACGGTTAGAGAACCATATTGAAACAATCCACGAAATAAATATGAGTGGAGGGATAAATGACCTCCATCGAGAGGATTGAAGTTAGTCCAATAATGTAAACTTATAAGAAAGGTAAAAGAGACCTAAGGGACTATGTAACTCCCTTGAGATACGGTCGACCTCTTATATGAGGATTTTACCCGGTATAAGAAAATACCCTAATGTATAAGCATATGATTGTGAGGGTAACCCTTAAATCTAAGATTACCTGAATTTAAGTAAGTTCCCAAAGTCATTAGAAACATCGAGAATGATGCTTCTAGACTAATATACATGATATTATTATAACTCCGAGAAAGGAGTGTATGGGAACGAGAGTAGTCCGAGAGTAGTCGGACCTAAGTAAAAGAGATAGGAACTAAGAGAGAGTTCCGTGAGCTGGTTGAACCTTCCCACCATGCTAGGCCCAGAGTAGGGTCGAAACCGGGGAAGTAAGACTATGCTAGAGAGCCATGAGTTTTGGCTTAAGTATGTATAAGAGTAACAAGCGTGACGTAGGAGACCTGTAGTGTCTCGAGAATCTACAAGAGCTTGAGTATGAATAACCCAAGAGTGTGGGTGAGATAACGAGTATAAATAACCCGAGAGAAAGGGGTGAGTATATGTATGAGTAACCCGAGAGAACGGGTAAGTATAAGAATGAGTAGCCCAAGAGAATGGGTGTATACGAATGAGTAACCCGAGAGAACGGGTAAGTATAAGAATAAGTAACCCGAGAGAGAGGGTGAGGTATTGAATAAGTAAACAAGGCATAGTGAGGAATAACCCTCAATGCCTAAGAGTAACCAGTTACCACTAACAACATTGTTATGTTAGTTAGGAGTCGTGTTCCGTGATTGGATGTAGATTCCTTGTGTGATATACATATATTGTATTGCCATGATGCATGTTGTTTGATTAAAATGAACTCCATGTATATCCGACCCAAAGTAGTCGGCGTACCGCGGTTAGCACGCGGTATATGCGAATTTCATGCGCAGCGTAAGCTGACCCCCTAGGGGGAACGTTTTTAGTGTGCAGGTACTTGAAGCTGACCACCGTTCGAGAGAGTAGGACGGGGACTGCTGTGAGCATGGGTAGTTAGATTGTAATTACTTATGCGTTCGAATGAGGTGTAAGTCCGAGTATGTTATCGGCATCCGTATATTGTAGACTCGGTATAGTAGAGATATGAATTGAGTATTGTATTTGTATGAAGTACTCGGTTGTTCCAGTTCATCAGACCGTTACGGTATGTAAGAAAGGCCTGGTTAGCCACATGGGTGGCTAACGGCGTTGTTTCACCCCTCGTTGTATTTAGAGTTCCGCTGCGTGAGTAGGAGTAATTAGTAACAATTAAGAGGTAATGACGAGATTAACGGTTGGGGTGTTACAATCCTGTAGTTGCTGCACTTGCCCTAGGCAAGTGCGCGTGTAGGTTGTTTTTCGGTTAATGTATACCGGTGGCGGTATCGTTTCCATCCATAATTGGTGGTTTTATTAGGTCTTCATTTGATCTTTTGATCTTGGTGATCGATCTCCTGAGTCGCTTCTCAGTGTACTTGACATGGTGGTCGTCCATCTGGTGTCTCACACCTTCAGTGTGGTTAATGAGACTTGACTCATCCTTAGGAACCATGTTGCGGTCCTATAGGTGTCTGTGTTATGATTTCTTTCATAGTTATCTGAACTATGTTGTTCGGTTATTACAGCCTCTTGGCGTACAGGTCTGGTGTTAAACCGACCTCGACTAATTCCTTAGTCGGTTTGTACATTGTGGTTGGTATTGTCAAATATTACAGTCCGTAGAATCTCTTGTCTAGGGTTCGCTACTCCATCTTCCTTGCTTCACTGCGCGATTGCGTTTCACTTCTTGTTGGCTACTCATGGTTCTCGCGACTGCGAAGCATGTCGCCCCATGGTGCCATAAATTCCATTATCCTTGTGTTCATGATCTTCATCTCTCCGCCATTAAGTGCGGTTCTTGTCATTTAACGGAAACCGTCTTCGGGACTTCCAGTTCTTGGACCCTACCGTAAGACAGGTTCTTTTCTAATAAGGTTTGTTTTGCAACTGCCAGATCGGGTTTTACCCGAGTGTGAGAGGTCTTTCCATCTCTCTAGCGTTCTTCTCCCAGCTTAATACCGTGGGTTGTGGAGGGCGGGGTATGGTTGTTGTAGGTTTCCGGTTCACGCGGAGGTTCCTATCTAGCGTCCTCGCACACTAGCACTGAACCCTTAGCCCTAAGTCTCTACTTCCTAACTCGGTATTTCCCTAACTCGGTATTTCATCCATCAGAGCGAAGTATCGCTCTGATACCACTTTTTGTAACACCCCTACCGCTAATACCGTCATTACCGTACAATACTTACCTTCACAGCGGATATTACTTACTCAACGGCGGGTGTACAATGCCGTTAGTCACCCACGTGACTAACAAGCGAGTTACAATACTACATACTATCGGTCTGATGAATATGAACATACCGAGTGCTCTACACAATACATTACTTTCCCTTGCATACCAATCCATAATTCGATACAACTCCAATACAATACTATACCGAGTATACTACAATCCTTACATTACCGATACAGTTTAGACATCCAAATTCATACTACGTTTACACATATAATTCCCTTTACTCAACTACCCATGCTTATGTAGAAGTCCCCATCCTACTCTCTCGAACGGTGAACAGCTTCGGTACCTGCACACTAAAAACGGTCCCCCGAGGGGGGTCAGCTTACGCTGCATATGAAATCCGCATATACCGCGTGCTAACCGCGGTACGCCGACTACTTTGGGTCGGATATACACGGAGTTCATTTTACATGCATACATACATACTCATACTACAACCATACAATCAAAGATACCTACATAAATATACAAGTTCAATGCTTACCGAGGAAGACAATTCAATAGTCAACCGTTCATATTTGTTATACATTCGTTCCTCTTCGTACTGTGTTCGATATTCGTTACTCTACTCGTACTTACTCCTTACTCTTGCATACTCATCACTCCATGTTCAATACCTTACTCGTACACGATCCTTACTCTATACTCTTTACTATACTAGTGCATACTCACTACCTAATTCTCCATACTTACTCATACATACTCAATACTCGATACTTACTCACACGTACTCAATACTCGGTACTCACTACATACTCATACTTGCTTCTTACTTGATACTCATTACTTTACTCATGCGTACGCAATACTCAATACTCATTACTTTGGCCTCTGGGTGGGGTCATACACAAGACTCGCCACCGGACCTACAATACGAGGGCTATACGCTTAGCTCCTCAAATACTCAAATGTCCGTTCTACCGGACTACACGAATTCCCAACACTCTTCTCTCAGAGCACAATACAACCTCATGGATTAGCCTAGAAGTATCTCTCTCGATAACCTCCGTTAGCTTAGGGAATTACCACCGTCGAGTATATTCAGATTTAAGGGTTTCCCTAACATATCGAATACTCTCATGTTCGGGACATACTTACATCAGTCGGGTCCTCTCATAATGGGTCGACTAATTGCTAAGGGGTTTGGAGATCCCTCATCATTCTTTACTACTCTCATGGTTCATGTCTTGCACCGAGATTAATTCCTCTAATAGAGGTTACTGATATACTTCCACTACTTTTTATTTGTGGATTATTCATTTCAATTCTCTAACCGTTATCGGGAGGGTATTACTCCCGTACACGCCCTCACATTCTTGTGAATTTCGTTGGGTTGCGTTATCGTTTGTTGATTCGTTAGTTTAGTGCGTTGTTACGGTTCCATTAGTTCACTCATGACTCTCACTACGAGTCAATACACCATAAGACTCATCTATGAGTCGGTCTACGCACTAGGTAAAGCCACACAATCAATCAAGAAGGTTAGCTCAATCAACATACAGCAAGACATATAATGAAAGGCAATAAACTGTTTTCATGCTTTAGTCTTGATTAGCCGGCATACAGCACACAAATCAACGTAACTCGGTTAGCATACGGGGCATGAGGAAATCATACCTTTCACCGGAGTTAGCTTTAACACGTGTTCCCTTGTTCCTTGGTTCACACTTGTTCCACTGATAATGTTTCAACATTATTATTAATACTATACTCTTACGATACACAAATAATACTACTCCCGTACTTACCCTTACCCGTTATCCCGGTACTTAATGTTCTTATACTCTCAACTTGCTTAGTTACTTTTACACTTGTTTTCATACTCATATACTTACTTTCTTACCTTTATTATTTCAATTGTAGTGTACTACTACATATATATGCATATATGTGTATAGGCATATATATATATATATACATATGATTATCATAATCATATAGTAAAAATATTTTTTTTTTTACTCGACCGGACTTGCGACCGACCTTGCAAGTCTGGTCCATTCCAGTAGCTACCAGTAAGGGAAATTTTCTGGCTCGACCGAACTTGCATGTCCGGTCGCAAGTTCGGTCCATTCCAGTAGCTTGCATTACGGGAATTTTTCTGGCCGACCGAACTTGCATGTCCGGTCGCAAGTCCGGTCGATTCCAGAAGGTTTCCCGTTTTTGTAAATCTGGGCTCGACCGAACTTGCAAGTCCGGTCCGGCCCAGTACTTCAGTTTAAAAATCTGTTTTCAGTCCTCTCTTTTACCCATTACTTCCCCAATCTTCCTACATGTAGTCCCACATGTTTAAACACTATCTAGGCCCTCCAAATTGCCTTAGTTCATCCAACAATTCCTTACTCTTCTCTAAATCCACATACACAATTTCTCCTCACTTCCTTTCAATTCTTACAATTGTTTTCTTTACTCTCATGCTACAGATTTTCCTTCTAACCTTTACCATTCAATACTCCCTCTACCAATGCTACTCCTAGTATCCCAAATACATTTCCAAGCAATTACAATATCTATACCCAAGTCTAACATTCCTTTACCAATTCTTGCACATTAAATTCTCCTAACTTCTCCAATGTATTCTTATACACTTTGCTACAATTTTTTACACTTCTTATCTCTCACACTACAATTACCATTCCAATGGTCATTAAACATCTCTACTATCCCCAATACATACCTTGGTTCTCCCATTCACCAAGTCATTCTTTAATGCACAATTCCTACCAAAATTTTGCCATAGCTCACCTATAATTCTTACTTATCCACACACACCCACCATCACCAAAATCATTCCTATTCTAGCCACACCCATACAAGGGTCCTACCAGCAATACAAGAAATCTTACAATATAAATTCACCAATACTTCCTCAATCCACAATACAAATACTCATATACAATTATTTGGCTCTAAGGCCTACAATCCACATACTTGCTCTTAAATACTCAAACTTCACAATTCTCAATACTAGTACAAGGTTTTGGGTTCTTTAAATGTTTTACCCATTCCCACTACTCTACTGCAATAGAATCTACATTAGGAAGGAGCTCTTACCTTGAGCTTATACTTTCTTCTTTCTTTTCCATTTCTCATCTTCCTCTCTTTCTTGTCCAAATCGATTTTGTGGGGAATGGAGTTGCCAAACTCCATTCCCATTACCCAAGCACACAAAGACAAGCATAATTAACCTACTAACCCTCATAATAACACTAATTCATTGAAGTGTTTAAAATACAAATTCTAGGGTTTACCTTTGGAGTGCTTTAGGAGGGGTTTTAGCCCTTGGTTCAAGAAGGTGTTCTCACCACCATTGGAGGGTTGAAGCAAAGCTCCAAAACAAGAGGAAAAACAAGGTAAGAGAGGGAGACCAAAATCGGCCATGCCAAGAGATGGAGAAAAGTGAGGTCTTTCATGGAGATTTTTACCTTGTTGAAAAGAGGAGACTTCAAGCTTCACAATGGTGTGCTTTTCTCTTCAAATGGGGAAAAGCCATGGAGATGAAACTCATCCTTTTTGAATTTTGAAAAGATAGAAATGTAGAGGAGGATGAGGGGATTGCAAATATGTAGTTTATTTTACATTTGGGGCTCAAACGAAGGTAGAGCAAGGAGAGAAAGAAGAGAAGCCATGAGAGGTGTTGGAGCTTCTCAAAAATCGCCAGCAAGGGGAAAGAGGGAGTTGCAGCCGGCTGGGAAGGAGGAGAAGGAAAGAGAGAGGGAGGAAAAGAAAAAGTAAGGAGGAGAGAGAGTCCCCCTTTGCTTTTGTACTTTTACTTCTAGCTTTTTGATTTACTTATTTGCTAGTTGTGTGTGTGTGAGAGGGGGTTTACTTATCTGTTAAAACCGGCCCCCACTGTAATACTAGCTGGAGCGTTTTTCGTCTTTTACAGAAAACGCTCGTTATTTTACCCGGTTTTGATACTATTCACTAACCGGGCCCGTTTTCCGGAATTTTCTCGTTTCTTTATTTTTATTGGCTATTAAGCTTCCATAAATTCTTAATAATTATTATTTAATGATTTCTAATTTTTACGGGTCTGTTTGACCACTTAAATTCACGTTTTCGGGTTTCCTCGAAAAACGTGCGCTAAAGCTCTTTTAGCGTTTTAATACATTTCTTGGATCCGTTTTCTTCGGGAATCGTTCCCGCATACTAATTAGGCATGACTAAGCCTTAGGAATACTTACGATACTATAACCAAGGTCTCGTACCTCCTATGGTTATTTAACGCTCATTTTAGCGTTTTCCGCTTTCTAAGCGTTTTTCTCATTTCTTTTTGGATTTACTTTCTTTACCAAAATTACTTAGGCACTATTAGGCCCTTAAATACTATATTAGAATAATATAATCACCATATTTAAGTTTGGGGTACTTCAGTCACAAAAATTAATTAAGATGCATATATATAAACCGAATTGTCTAAAAATTAAATGTTCTATTTTGAGTTTATAATCATTCTATGTCATTAGCATAATTTTAAGAAGTGTTATATGGCTTATATACATTTATATGTATTTATTTTAAAGTTTAAATCAAGTTTTAAAACTATATAGTAAAATAAAATCAAAGCCGAGAATAACATGGCTTATTTGGTGATTTTCGAAATATATAAGTATATTAACTTATATTATAAATTTTGGGAGTATTAAAAATAGCTATAAGTATTTAAATGGCTAGTTAAATAAGTTATGTGGTTAAAATGTAAATTTTGTAAAGTTTGGTGAACAAAATATAAAAGCTGAGAATTAAAGGAGTGATTTGGCATAATTATGATATAATATAAGGTAGGAATTAATATTATGAATTTTGGTGAATTTAAATAAGTGTTTAAGCGTTAAAATAACAATTTATAATGTTTTGGGGCTATTTTGTAATTATTATGAAGTTTGGAGTATAACCGAGAATATACATGATTTTATGGGTGTATTAAAGTATTAGTTATGTAATTAAGTCTTGGTCAAAGTGTTGACCAAAAACTTTGGGTTAAAATGATTTACGACATAAAATATTAAGTTTATAAAAGTTTTGGGGTGAATATGTAATTTATGGAAGTATATATGAAAAATAGAATTTAATATGGGGCGGAAATATAAATTGAAGAAAGATGTGGATTGTTTTGGTTATTTAAAGAAATTAAATATTAAAACTATAGTTTATAAGTTAATATGTAACTTATATAAAGGTTTGGGATTAAATTGTAAATAAAGGAAAGGTATATGTCAAGACCAAAAATAATTGTGGTCATGTGGTACTGGTAATTTATAAAAGTTATTATACTTGTTTTACAATTTCTGAAAATTAATATGGGTATTTAATAAATTATAAAGGTTATATGGTTATTTGGTAATTTGTAAAAGTTGGAGTAATTGAATTGTAACTACCGAAAAGTTTATGGGCTTAATTAGTAATTTATAAAAATTGGTGAGATTAAATTGTAATCACCGAAAGTTAGTAAGGGTATTTGGTAAATTGTAAAAGTAATGTGGTTAATTGATAAATTATAAAAGATATGTGTTCAAAATATAATTATCGGATTTATAAGGTTGGATTTATAATTTAATAAGGATGGAATTGAAACTAAGTAATATAATGTATTATGGTATATTATGGTGAATAGTATAAGGTTTATGAAATAATTGTGGTTATGATAAAAATAACCAAAAGAATATAATATAAAGTTTATAAAACAATTGAGGTTATATTAAGGATAACCAAATTATATTGGTGTATGGAATAAGTGAAAATAATTATGGATATATAATTAATGAGATAAAGATATATCTCGAATTGGGAAATTCATTATCACATGTGGATATCACATAAAATAACGAACTGATGTACTACCTAGAACCACTGTTAAATAACAGGGGGAAATTAAAAACATACAGAGTTAGTATACGATGAGTATAAACTCTACAATGACAATACTGTAATATTTAGTGAGTGGTTATGTAACACCCCAACCGTTAATCTCGTCATTACCTCTTCAACTGTTGCCAAATGCTCTTACTCACGCAGCGGAACTGTAACACCCCATCCAAAGCCTATCGTGGTTATCGCAATCTGAACACTTAATCGAAAACGTCGCAGCGGAAATAAACAACTCTTGGACCTTGCCACGGTCTGATCGTTAGAATATACCGGATTAACATTTACAATACTTAACCAACATACTTATCCAACTCAAAACATCAACATCCACAATCCCACAACCAACCGAGTACTAGTATCTCAAACGTAATCTTAAACTTACAACAGTTTAATATAAACAGTCGGGTGCACAGGCGCAACCCGAATCCAAAATAAATGTCCCCACCTAAGTCTAACCGCTCCTACTCTCGTAGTGCGTCCTCATGGGCCTCTTACCTGCAAGTGTAAAAAGAGCCCCCGAGGGGGTCAGCACGAATGCTGGTACACCCTCTCATGGCCCCCAAGCTAACGGGGCTACGACGACTAATTGTCGATAGCATGGAAATTGATTACATACACAAACATAATATGAAGTGCAATAACAATAACCACAGATGAACATATATAGTTCACAAGCAATGAACGAGTCAAGCGTTCCCTTAACAAGTGGGTTAGTAACCCTCTCCTTAGTCCTCATTTCCTTAATCTCAGTTCCTTACCTTACCTTAATCTTAATCTCAATCTTAATCTTAATCTCAGTATACAACCTTTCCTGGAAGGGATTGGTTGTAGCTTAATTCGAACCTGGGATTTAGGTGATCCCACCGCACCATCTTAATGCCACCTACTCTGGACGGAGTCCAGCGTAGCTGAGCCGGCAACCGGCCCTAGGCTACAAGTCCGAAGACAAGTCCTTAAGCGGAGGGCGGATCTGATTCAGATACCGTCCCCCTTTCACTTAGCATGCATGACCGGAGATCGGTCCCGGGTTTCCTCACTCAAGTTCCAGTTAGTAGACATCTTAAACACCATGTGCTAGCTAAGCCTTATCGGGCATTAACCAACAACCATCAACTTGTCTCTTATTCTTAACTCAGTAAGTACTAAACTTGGTTAGTAACAATCTCAAGCCTCGCGGGTTAGTGTAAATATAACACAATCGCAACGAGAACAATATAACCGGTTGCATGCTTTATCTTGTTTTAGTCATAGCAAATAAACAGATAGCACACACGCCGAGGGACACCCGTTAGCAAGCAGGTCACGAAAAGGATTGTACCGTTCACCGTCGACGATCGTTTGGTTTATCTCCTTCCAAGTCCCAATTCACAAAGCCTAGAACATTGATTCAGTTTTAGGTTATTATCAATCCAACTCAATAGAATTACTTAACTTTCCTAGACATCAACTTTTACCCATTGCTTTACACTAAGCCTTATGGTTTTTAACTTGACTCTTAAGTACATCATCTCCTCATTATTTATTATACTTACTCTCCCACTTAATGACCATCACACCCACCAAACAAGTCCTTAACAATCTCATAACATCCATACTTAATTTCCCCATCATTTCCTAACCTAAACAAGGTTTTTGGTCCATACAGTGGCCTGTCCGAACTTGTCCGGACTTCCAAGTTCGGACACAAGCCGTGACTTTAGACAGAAATCAGACACATGTCCGAACTTGTGTCCGGACTTCGGAAGTTCGGACATGAGTCGAGGAAAATCCTAACCAGAAATCCATACGTCCGAACATGTGTCCGGACTTCCCAAGTTCGGACACAGTTCGAGGATAACCCCTAAGAAATAACAGGTGCGTCCGAACTTCCAAATTCGGACGGTAGTTCGGACACTACCTAAAATCCAGAAAACTGTAAGCGTAACAGGGCATGTCCGAGCTTCCAAGTTCGGACGGAAGTTCGGACGTGCCATTATACTCAATTTTTAAGCCTTTAAACACTTAACCAAATTCCTCCAAAGCCTCCAACCCTTATATCTTCTCCTAAAGCCTCTTAATGCTTCCTAACAACATTTGGTACCCTTATATCCACATACAACATTCATGAAACCCATTTTCTAATTCCTTAAGCCTTTACTTATTTCTTTGTGAATTCCCTTAACACTTACAACATTTTGTACTAGGTTTCTAAATGGTGTTTCTCACCTATGATAACTACTATCCCAAAATGTTTTCTCCTTATCTTAACATCATCTCCCAAGCATCTTTCTCCCTTCTAAAACTCTTTTATGCATTTACTTAAGTTCCTTCACAACCTAAACTTCCTTCCTATTGTTTACCAACTTTACCTAAGTTCTAAATACTCAAATACATTCTCTTGATTCATAATCCTCCATGGTGAGACCTAAGTCATTATAAGTCATTAAAACACCTTAACTTCACCCTTTCCACCAAGACAATATCTAGAACATCCTAGTACCTCCTTAGTCATTAAATCCCCTTAGAATATCACCACTTAAACTCTCCTTTAAATTTTGCCATAGGTTCTCTAGTATATAGTACCTCCTACACATGTTTTTCTCCATCAAACAACCAATACCACACCAATTCTCATCACAACACTTAACACCCAATTTGCACCAAAACCACACCACATCACATATAGTGCTTAAACTTAAAATGCTTGGCACTTAGGCCCTTAAATGACAATAATCTTAACCACTGAATTTCCACATATATATGCCTTCAACCTGCGAATACACTCAACAAGGCTCCCATTGAAATAAAATGCTCTTGTACTTCACCTTTATATTCTTAAACTATCTCTTTTCTCATTTGCTCCTTAGTCACAAGTTCACAAGAATAGTCATTGTTTCTCCTAGGTTTTATAGCACCTTCCCAATATACACTCTACACTAAACTCATCATATACCCACATCTCATTCCCTTAAACAACAAGACACCTTAAGGTAAGTAATTTACCTTGTTTTCTCACAAGCTTAAAAGCTTTTCTCCTTAGGTTTTCTTTTTCAATCTCGGTCACCAATGTGATTCTCCTTGCCAATGTTCTAAACCAATATCCAATGACTCCAATGAGTACTAGATAACACATTAACCCTAAGGAACAAACCCTAGGTTTTAAAATATGTTTAAGGTATAATGGGATTGTTTTACCTTGGTTTCTCAAGACAAACTTGGATGTGAAGCAAGAAGGACCCTCCCCTCCCCTTTGAAGAGAAACAAGCTAGAACAAGGCATAAACATGGAGTCCCATGAGTATATATTTCGGTTTATGTGAAGAAAATGGGAAACCTAGATTTTCTTACACTTTCTTTACCTTAAGAGAATGGAGATGCCAATGGAGTCTCCAAACTTGAATTTCCTCCTCTAATGGTGGTTGACTTGGCACCAAAATGAAGCTCTTGAAGTTTGAAAAGATAGGAAAGGAGCTTGAGCTAACTAAGAGGAATATGTATTTTGTTTTGGATTTGGAGCTTAAATGAGCAAGTGGTGTGCAAGAGAAGGTGGAGCTTTCATGGAGGTGAGCTCTACGTGAATGGAGAAGAGAAAGAGAGCAAGAAATCGTGGCAACAAGGGAAAATGAAGAAGTGAGGAGAGAGTAAGCAAATGTGATATTTATCTTAAAAGTGAATAGTGTTTATGCTTATAACTACTATTTGCTTTCTCTTTACTTAGTTAGTAAGTGTGGGTGAGTCCACACTTAAAGAAACCGGCCCCTTTAGTGAATGAGGGTAGTTTAGTCTTGTTGACCAAATGTCCTCACTATATAGACTTATGTTATAAACTAGCTTAATAATTCACTATTCATCAAAACAAGGGCACATTGTTGTGAAATTTTTGATTCCCATTGATATAGACCTCCAAGTGTGATACTATATAGTACACATATAATTAAGAGTAATGATGGACATTTAGCCATTCAAAACTCATTTACAAGCAATTTTTCAAAACGCTTGTAAGACTCCTTAAGCACATTTTGTGTTTTACTTGTTTTCAAGCTTGGTTTTCTTTGGTAATTGATTTAAATGACCATTAGGATATTACTAAGGTCTTAGAACAATATTTGGGTACTCTCCCATGTCTCTCCAAGCTTAGAGCACGTTTTTGCTTAAACTGCTCTTTTTGGTGTTTCCTTATATATTCTTTGATCAGAAATGTTTCTTAATGTTTCTAAGGCATTATTTAGCCTCCTTATATCTTAGTTTATCATTTGAACACCATATCTAAGTTTGGGGTATTCAGGAACCCTAATTACAACGAGGGGTGAAACAACGCTGTTAGCCACCCATATGGCTAACGGGCCTATCTTACATAAACGTAACAGTCTGATGAACTGGAAACAACCGAGTACACAATAAAATACAATACTCAAATCACTTCTTTACTATACCGAGTCACAATATATGGATGCCGAAAACTATTCGGTCTTCACCTCTTTCAATAATAAGTAATTAAATCTAATACCCATACAACCCACCAATCCCGTCCTATTCTCGAACGGTAACATCTTCGGTGTACCTGAAAAATAAAAACGTTGCCCCTAGGGGCTCAGCTTAACGGCATATGAATTCGCATACCCCGAGCGCTAACCAGGTACGCCGACCACTTGTCGAGAGCAGGAGTTCTTTTAATCAACCCAACATGCATATAGTAATACATTACTGTGTTCACTTCACAAGAATTCGATAATCAACCATGGGATACAATCCCTAACTAGAACATAACACGGTTGTTAGTTGTATCAATTTCTCTTAGGCCATGAGGGTTATACCTCACTATGCCTTGGTTACTCATTTAATAGCTCACCCGCTCTCTCGGGTTACTTATTCTAATACCCACCCATTCTCTTGGGCTACTCATTCTATACTCACCTATTCTCTCGGGTTACTTATGCTCATTATCTCACCCACACTCTTGGGTTATTCATACTCGTTAACTCACCCACACTCTTGGGTTATTTATACTCAAGCTCTTGTAGATTCTCGAGACACTACAGGTCTCCTACATCACGCTTGTTACTCTTAATACATACTAGGGCCAGAACTCATGGCTCACGAGCATAGTCTTACTTCCCCGGTTTCGACCCTACTCTGGGTCTAGCATGGTGGGAAGGTTCAACTAGCACACGGAACTCTCTCTTAGTTCCTACCTCCTTTTTACTTTGGTCTGACTACTCTCGGACTACTTACATTCCCATACACTCCTATCTCGGAGTTATAATAATATTATGTATATTAGCTTAAAAGCATCACTCTCGATGTTTCTAATGACTTTGAGAACATTACTTAAGTTCGGTTAATCTTAGGTTTTAAGAGTTACCCATACATTTCACTTACTCACACTTTCGGATATTTTCTTATATCGGGTAAA
Organism: Limonium bicolor; assembly: GCA_023374045.1. NCBI lineage: Eukaryota > Viridiplantae > Streptophyta > Magnoliopsida > Caryophyllales > Plumbaginaceae > Limonium > Limonium bicolor. Next base: position 220,298,470 of record CM041782.1, read on the forward strand.
ATCCTCATATAGGAGGTCGACCATGTCTCAAGGGAGCTACTAATCCCTTAGGTCTCTTTTACCTTCTTTACTAGTTCACATCTTCGAACTATCTTTAATCCTCTTGAAGGAGGTTCACTTATCTTTCCACTCTCATTTGTTTCGTGGATTGTGTCATTATGGTTTACTAACCGTTATCGGGTAATTACTCAACCCGCACATCTCCTCACATTCTAGGGAGTTCATATGTTTGTGTTTTCGTTATACTTTAACGGATAGTTTGTGTGTTTGCACGTTTTTGTTATCATAAGCATCGACCTGATCTATGGGTCTCTAGCCAAACGTTACTCACTATGAGTCGGTCTTTACTCTATGTTAGACCACAAGTATGTTAGCTCATTCAACATACAACATGACATCAAACAAGGGATTATTTTCATGCTTTAGTCTTGATTAAGCCGGCACACAAACACACAAATCAACGTAACTCGGTTAGCACACGGAGTATGAGAAAATCATACCTTTCACCGGGGTTTTTACTTTTACCTTGTCATCTCACCATGCTCGGGTCACACACGATTCTCTGGTAATGTTTCAAACATTATTATTAATACTAGGCTCATACGATACATAATAAAATGCTACTCCCGTACTTACCCCGTTATCCCGTTACCTCGGTTTTACTCTTGTTAATTTGAGTTCTCACTTCTCAATCACTTCTAACACTTTCTTACACTTCCTAGGGCCTTTACATGTCACCAAACAAGGCCTTAACATCATATAACATCATTAACATTCAAACCCCCATCATTAGAAACCTTTAAAACACTCTCTGTAGGATTCTGGGGGTGGTCCGGGACTTGGTACTTACCCTAAGTCCCGGACCAATGCTGGTTTCAACTCTTGGGTGAATTTAACAAGTGGTCCGGGACCTTGTACCTAGGTCAAGTCCCGGACCAAGCACTGGTTCTAACTCTCGGCTCATTTTCATGGGGTGGTCCGGGACCTTGTCCATCTCCCAAGTCCCGGACCAGGTACTGGGATGAATTCTCGGCATGAATTTAAGGGGTGGTCCGGAACTTTGTCCAAGGACTAGGTCTCGGACCCTGCTAAAATCTGTTACAAATGCAGTTTTTCCACTCCAAATCAATCCCTAGTCCACCCTCAATCTTTCCCTAATCTTTCCATAAGTTTTCCACATGTTTAATCACCTTAAACATGCTCTAAAACTCTCCAAATCATAGGTTCAACCCTTACTCAAATTCTTACTCAAATTCACACATTTTTCATTCTCATTTGCACTAATGCACACTTGTGCATTTCTAACTTCTCCTCTACACTTTGCATTATGCTCTCTTTCATTTAAACCATTCCACATCCTCCAAGATAATGCACATCCCATACCAAGGTTCATATCTCTCTCTTAAAACCTTAAATCTCCTTTGTTTTTCTACAACTCCTCAAGCATTTAAACAACCTCTTTTGCTACAGATTTTACACAAATCTCTTCTCTTTAAACTAGCATTCCCAAGGTGGTTTACTAACCCAACTCAACCTCCATACATACCTAGCCACTCCTAGGCTATTCTCCACTCAAACCAACACTAAATCCACTTAGATTTCTACACCAATTTTGCCATAACTTGGCTACTTTCCTAACCTTGTCCAAAACTCATCTCTTCACATATTTCATCCTAAAACTAGCCAAACCCACAAGGGTTCTACCAGCACACATAAGAAAACAAAACTCATCCATTCTCCAAATGCAACACAATGCATAGTACATAAAGTGCATAGCTCATAAATCAAGCACTTTATTTCACAATGTTTCCTCACTTGCATTATTTCTATACAAGTACATTATTATCACAACTCTCCTCATCTCAAAAAATCACATTCCAATACATATTTGGGTTCATTCATTTTAATTAACCCTTCCCAAATCCTAATACATATAGGATAACACTAAGGTAAGTTTCTTACCTTAAATTTTCTTAAGTTTCCTTTTTATTTCTCTTCTCCTCTTCTCTTCATTCCAAATTGGCCAAGGCAATTCATTTGCCCATTTCTCTAGACACATTCAAATTGGAAAGTAAGCACTAAGGAACTCTCTTAGGCTCATCAAATAAACTAGAATTCACAAAGATGCTTAAAGCACCAAGTTAGGTTTTACCTTTGGAAATTCTTGAATGGTTTCCAACTCTTGAATCTCAAGAGGGACTCCAACCACCATTTAAAGCTTGTAGAATATCTCAAACAAGGAAGAAAAGCTAGTCATTGAAACAGCCAAAAATCGGCCAAGGTGGGAAAATGGAGAAAACAAGGGTTTCCATGGATATTTTTACCTTGCTAGAAAAAGGAAGCTTCAAGCTTCATAATGGTGTGCTTTTCTCTTCAAATGGACAACACCCATCAAAATGAACTTCAAGCTTTTGGGATTTTGAAAAGAGGGAAAGGTAGAGTTTGATGAGAGGAGTTTGAATATGCGATTATTTTTCAATTCGGAGCAAGGATGAGACTTGGGCAAGGAGAAGAAGATGGAGAAACCTTGCTTGAGCTCCCATGTCGTTCAGCACCAGAGAGGGAGGAAGGATAATTGTGGAGAAGGGGGAAAAAGGAAGAAGAAGGGAAAGTGAGAGGAAAGAGAGTGAGGGAAATATTTAATGCCTTTTGCTTTTTGCTTTTCTCTCTCCTCCTTTTCTTTCTTTCTTTCTTTATTTACTAACTAATAAGCAAGAGAGGGGGAGGCTGCTTATCTAATAAAACCGGCCCCCACTAGCTAGTTAAGCTGGAGCGTTTTTCGGTTTCTGACAGAAAACGCTCGTTGTTTTACCCGGTTTGGCATTATTCACTAACCGGGCCTGTTTTTTGGATTTTTCTCATTTCTTTATTTTTAATGGTTATTAAGCTTCCATTAATAATTAATTATAGTTATATAGTCAACCATAATTTTTACGGGTCCGTTTGACCACTTAAGGTCACGTTTTCAGGTTTTCTCGAAAAACGTGCTTTAAAACTCCGTTAGCGTTTTAATCTATTATTTGGATCCGTTTTCTTCGGGAATCATTCCCGTATACTAATTAGGCCTAACTAAGCCTTAGGAATCCATCTCGGACCCTAACGAGATCATATATCTCTTATACTTATTTAATGCGCGTTTTAGCGTTTTTCGCGTTTTACGCATTTTCTCTTTTTTTTTGGTTTTACTTCCCTTACCAATACTCTTTAGGCACCATTAGGCCTTTAACAATCCTATTAGAGTAATTTAATCAGGATTTTTAGATCCGGGGTATTAAAGGTTATATTAATATTACCCGGTATTGCTTGTAAATATAACAGCGTACGGGAAGGAACTACTGAACAGGAATTTGTCAAGCTAGCAGTTACTTGGTGAACGGTATGTTAATTGTGTGGTCTGAATGTCCTAAGGATTATCCTAAGGTCCAGACATTATGTGTTAATTGTTTAAGAGCGATATCTGTGATTTTATGTATATGATATTGTATACTGTATTGCTCAACATTGTTGCGTTGCATTTTTACGCGAACGTCTTATGACTGGAAGTTTATACATCTAAACTGGAACAAGACTAACCGACCTTTAGGAATTATTGAACCTAACTGATGGTCAACTGACAAAAAGAGCTAACTTATAAAGATAGGAATCCAGACTGTTTCGACTTTCTGGTTGCGCATCGTGATCACTACAAGAGACTTCAATGGGGAGTCACTCAAGGGAATCCATCAGTCACATTCGAGGATGGCGGAGGGCACTGCCGTTGGTGCACAGGTTCGACCGGATCGGTCAATTATCCAGGGCCATAAGGTCTGCTGGTAATGGTTCCATTGGAATCCAAGGGACTATCGTCCATTAATAAGTTATTAAGGGTTGTCTTGACATGACGCCTAAGGTGGAAATTAATTGGAAAAGGTTAAGTGATTGGTTTAAAGGATAAGGGCCAGGTGGCCAACTAACACGTACATTTTAATACGCGTATCTTGTTTGGATTATTGATGTGTGATTATTGGTTATTGTTATTGATGTGAGATTATTGGTTATTGCTATGGATTATTGATGTGTGGTTATTGGTGAAATATCCCAAACCTTAATTACTTTAATTAATCATGAATTAATTAAATAAAAGTAATTAATGAGATATTAAGGAATTAAATACCCTTAAATAAATACAAGGGAATAATATAATATTTAATTAAACCCTAAAATTCGTTAGGAAACATAAGTGAAACCTAAAACCACGTTAAGGGGGTTAAGGAAAGAAAAAGAAATATAAACGAAAATAAAGCCAATCGTTTTACCTCGAAAAACGTGTCACAAATATTTTTAAAGTGAAAACGAGGTCGTGGACACCTTATAATATTATTTGGATAATTTTAGAGGCATTGGAAAGTTGGTTAAACAGTTAGAATAAAAGACGTGTTTTCGCCTAAAAATGGCGAAACACAAACCAATTAGGAATTAAATTATAATTGATTAAATTTATAAATAACAATAATTGTTATTATTTGAAAATATAAATTTGGAATCATAAAATGGTTTGTCTCATTAAACAGGAGATAATGTCACAAACGACATGAAAAACGGGCATGAAACGAATCCAGAACGACATTATGAGTATAACAAAAAAAAAGTGGGCCGACCCGCCCAACATGACTGGGCCGGCCCAGTCTTCCATTCACTAATGGTACTATACTAATCCAAACAAAAAATGAAAACCCAGCCATTCTCGCATTCACATACGGTAATTAGCTACCCTAACCCTAACAAGGAACGACATTCTGCGCCTCTCTTTCATTCTCTTCTGAAAATGCTGCCTTCCCTCCCTCTCTTCCATTTCTTTCATTCTTCACTCATGAATACGCAACCCTAACTGGCGAGACAACCCATTGGAGGAGAAGACCCTGAGCTCGGCTTGATGGCGATTCGGACACGACGAACCGAGGAAGGCGAACAAAAACGGAACCATGGAGAAGGACACAAGAGAATCGACCGGAGAGGGTGCCCAGAAAACTAGAGTAGTCACTTCTAAAATTTGAAGATGTACATCTGCAGATTCTATTTTTGGTTTTGCTTATTCTCCTGTTCGATTTTAAGTTAGATTCGAAATCAAAAACTTGTAAACTAGTCGTTTTTCCTTCTTCTCTGAATTTGGTGCAAATAAAGCCGTTTTTCCTTACGAATTTTGTAGCCTATGAACATTATGTTCTGAACAAGGACTTGAAAATCTGAACTTATGGTGTATTCTGTGTGCGAATTAGCACCCTAAATCTATTTAGGGTTTCGAAATTGAAGAGGAATTTCTTATGAGTGGATGAAATCAAAACTGCCAGAAAAGAGATCAGGGTTAAAAATCAAAATTAGGGTATGAGTGAAATTAATGTTCTGAAATTGAAATAAGGTTTTGTAAAATTGAATTGGAGACTCCTAAAATTGAATTAGGCTATTTCAGACTTAACATTAGTGTCTCAAAATTAATTGGGAATTTTCCAATTATACGAATTGAATTTGTGAAATTAGGGTTTGAAGTAATTTGGGGAAAATCTGTAATTAAGGGTTTCGAATAGAAATGGGGGTTTCTGATATTGGAATCGAGTGAAGGTTTCAAAAAAAAATTAATTAGGGAAAAATCGGTAATATAAGAGAATTGAGGTTAAAATCGTGAATATAACAATTCTGGGGCAAAAACGTAAATTGAGGAAATTCTGGGGTGAAAATTGGAATTAGAAAGTTTTAGGGGCTTTTTGTAATTTCTAGAAAAATTAAGGGCAATTTGGGAATCTGAATGTGTATTATAGTTTCTGAAATTAGCTAAATCGATTTAGGGATTTTGGATGGTCAAATTTGAATTAGATTAGTCAAACATTGAGTTGGGCTATGTAAATTAGACAAATTAAATTGGGTCTAGGAATAATAATTTGGGCTGAAATTAAAGTTAGTAAATTGGATTTGTGGGCTTAAATTGGGCTTTGGTCCACTAGAATATTCATAAGAGATTGGATTTAGGAAATAAAAGGGGATAACCCATTGAAGTAATAAATGACAAACCAAAATGGGTTGTAAAATAGAAAGGGAATCGAATTAAATTGGCTGAAGGATAGTCAAATTGGGCTTTTAGCCCATTGATCATTTCTCTTATATGTAATGGACTTGAGTCCAAGTTAGAAGTGGATACACAAATTAGTGTATTGATTTGGGCTAACCATAATTAATTAGACATTAAATTAGTAAGTTGTAAAAGAGGTTAAAGGATTTTATTACGGAATCATCTTAGTATTAATTTATAAGTGATATGTTGATGTTATTTATATGAGGGCTTGGATGTATGTATATATATATATATATTGGGTTAACATTGGAATTGATGAGACTAATAAAGTTGATTAAGTGATGGACCAATAAGGTTAAGGAACTCGTTCCTACAAAATTAGTAGAGGTATTAAGGTTAGTATTGCACATATGAGAATTTATATACACATATAGGTATATAAATATTGGTGGACTGAAGGTTAGGAGAGTATGAACATATATGTTATTGTAACATTAAATCGGTGGGAACATACTTGTATAAGATATGTATACGTGTGTGTACATAATAGTTAATATTGGAGTTTATGAAATTATTATGTTATATATATAATAAATGTTAGATGATGTGTCAAGGGGACTACTGTAATATAAGTATGACGTTGGAACCTCAATATTATATATATATATATATATATATATATATTATAATTAGAGGATTGGAATAATTGATTTAATAGTTTAGAATCAGTAATGGTTGTTGTATTTTAAGACTTGTGAGGACTTATACATAAATATACGCATGTGTATATAGTTGGAAGTTTAATTAAGAGAGTTACATATGGAAGCGAAATGTCTAGGAGATAATTAAGTTATTAACTTGCCCGACTACTATGTTATAGGATCTATATAGTCGGAGGTGTTCGACGGTTTAGGCGAGCATCGTTTTGAGAGCTAGCCAAGCTCCAGGTGTACGGTATGGTTTTCTTGTGACCTACTTGCTAACGAGGTGTCCCTCGGCTTGTGTGCTATTTGTTCTTGTGTGCCCACTAAACAAGATAAAGCATGCAACCGGAATATTATATTTATTGTATCGTTGTGTGATGTTTGAAAACTAACACAACTTACCGTGAGAAATTACTAACAAACATTAACTTGAGTCTCTCTACTAACTAGAACTTGGGGGAGTGAGGAATCCGGAATGGTACTGGCACATGTGTATTGGGGGAAGTCGGTATCCTTATCAAATACCGTCTTCCAAATATGACTTGTCCTCCGACTCGTCGCCTAGAGTCGACATATAGACTCGACCTCCTCGGACTTTGTTGGGTAAAAACCTAACGGCAAGTATACCGGTCGATTATAGCAAGTTTTTTGTAACACCCCTACAACGCTCCTATCATCTACCGAAGTCGCAGCGGAAATAACCAACCATATAATAACTATCGCTTTGGTGTTACAACGCCGTTAACCACCCACGTGGTTAACTAGGCAGAATAAATACAAGTGTATCGGTCTGATGATCAGACTCCCGAGCATAGTAACTAACATCCATATATAAACATAACCGACATACCGAGTATTTAATTTACAATCATCTCCAAACCATAATCATCCATAACTGTATAACAAGGTATAAATGTACGCCTCGGGAGCACAGGCGCATCCCGGGCTCAACAACCTACTTATCCAAAAGTATATACCACCTAGGACCTAGAGCCACTCTGCCTCTTCGATCCTCATCCTGCAATAAAAATATGGGGCCCCCGAGGGGGTCAGCACCTTTGCTGGTATGGCTAACGCGCAGCCCATCGACTAACGGGATACGCGCAACCAATTGTCATAATAACATGGCATTCATTTTAGAACAACCAACATATATATACATATATACCATAGCATAGCAAGGGAAATTGCATAGCATCACAACATCAATACATAACACCATAAACTTGGTCCTCACAAGGAACCTTCCACCATAGTTAGTATACCATGAGAGCCTAGGGGTTTTTACCAACCCCATGTTAAGCTCGTTACCATCCTCGTTACCGTCCGGTTATATAGAACGGTTAACTTATACCAAAGGTGTGTCGGATATAGTAATCCCGAGCACTCCGAAATAACATACGTATGCCCCTATGGCCCGACGTGAGTCAGTAACTAGCTTTGGATAAGCTAAGGGAAGGTAGAAACCAAATTGGAATACCACCTATACATACACCAAGAGAGTCGAACCGGATATGATATCGACCCCCATCCATCACACGCGTGGCCGGAACAACCGGACTCCTCACTCCCCCGGTTAGCACTTGTTAATGACACACAACATTTGTTAAGTCACATACAAGCAACATTTAGGTCTTGTTAGACACACCAAGGGAAAGGAGTCATAATACACAACACCATAATATATAACAACTGTAAACTCTTTTCATGCCTTAATCTTATAAGGTCGTAAACCCAGAAAACAAATAACACCCAAGCCGGTGTAAACCGTTAGGCAACAGACTGCAAGAAAACCATACCTTGGTCCTTGCCTTGTTTCGTTCCCACCTTGAGAGAATCCTATACACATTAGTAATGTCGGTTAATTAATTATTTAACTTCACACTTACTAAGTATTCAACATGATTGTATGACATGTTTTAATGTCTACCTCACCCTAGGTTACCTTCATTATACACCCTAGGGTTAACTACATAAGTCACATTCTTTTCTGTTTTTTTTTTTTTACAAGTTTAGGTCCGACCGGACTTGCCGACCGGACTTGTCCATGTCCGGTCGATTCCAGAGAGTTTCTCCCCTTCGGAAATTCAGCCCGACCGGACTTGTCAAGTCCGGTCCCATGTCCGGTCGATTCCAGTAACTCAATCCGTACAAAATTTTCTACTCCGACCGGACTTGTAAGTCCGGTCCTATGTCCGGTCCATTCCAGAGAGTTTATTCTCTTTGTAAATTAGCCCGACCGGACTTGTCCATGTCCGGTCCTAAGCCCGGTCCATTCCAGAAACTAATTCTCGCAGGGTAAACAGGTCCCGACCGAGCTTGCAAGTCCGGTCGCAAGTCCGGTCGGCCCCAAATTTATGTTTTCCTTTTTACATTCAACTCCAAACTTCACCCCATATAACCTAGTACTCCCTAACCTCATTTGGGCACTTTAAACACAACTAAGACACCCTTAAACACTCATAAAACTCATTTTCTAATTCCTTAAGCCTTTACTTATTCCTTCACAAAATTCCTAACACTTACAACATTTTCTCCTAGTTTTCCAAGTGGTGTTTCATACCTATGATAACTACTATCCCAAAATGCTTTCTCCTTAACTTAACATCATCTCCCAAGCATCATCTCTCACACTAATTCCTTATCTCTTTCTTGAAACTCTTTTCCTAGTGTACACTTCTCCTTATTTTACCAAAGTTTGCCTAGGTATTTACCTAAGTCCCAAAGTGACTTTGGTACCTACTGAATCTCAAGATCATGCCTAAGTCCTTATTACATTCTAGAGTACTTCCTAGTTCATCAAAATTCCTTTAAAACATCATGAACTCCTTATTCATTTCCTACATTTCTAACTCACCAATCCTCATGTAAACACTTAAAACTTCTTGCTTCTTACCTAAATTTTGACATGGGTTCCCTTAGAACATTACTAAGCCTAAACACTTTACCTTCTCCTTTAAACACACAAGAACATCTAAAATCACCAAGAACACTCTCATACACAATTTCACCAAATTTACACCACATTACAATATAGTGCACAATTAAATTGCATGGCACTTAGGCCCTTAAAATGCATGGCTCTTAGGCCCTTAAAGTGCTTAAATCATAAACACTGAATTTCCACAATATATATGCCTTTAACCTGCAAATACACTCAACACACATATGCCCTTTACTAGTCTCTTGAGAACACTTTACTAAGTCATTCACCATTTGCTCTTTAGGTAGTTTTAATAAGCATTTATAAGCTCATTTCTCCTAAGGCATTATACAACATTTAAGTTAGTAGATTTACCTCTTTTCCCAAAACACTTCCTTCTTGATTCCTTACAAAACCGTATGGTATTTGGTTCCTTGTCAAGTTCTAGACAATATACAAACACCATAATGAGTATTCAAGCTTTGAGCTTCATCTCATTGTAAATCCTAATTTGACATTGTTTCAAAAACATTAATGTAGTTGTTTTACCTTGATCTTTGAAGGGAGTTTGAATATACAACAAGAGAGGACTCCACCTAGTCCATGAAGAGTTGAAATGAAGCTAGAACAAAGTCACACAATGAGCTATATCAATGTGTATTTTCGGACATGACAAAAACAAGGAGGAAACTTGATTTTTGTTTGAGATTCCTTACCTAGAAGCAAAGGAGAGTAATAATATGTAGAAATCCAAGCTCAAGCTCCTTCAATGGTGGAACACCTTGGCACCGAAATGGAGCTCTTGGAGTTTTGAGAAGATAGGAATGAAGAGCTTGATGAGAGGAAGAGATTGGTGGTCTTTGTTTTTGATTTGGACAAGTGAGCTAGTTTAGCAAGTGGTCAAAGTTGGCTTAATGGTGGTAGTGGTATTACCGTGAGAGAACAAGGAAGAAGGAAGAAGAGAGGTGGGAAACCGTGTGAGCAAGGAAGAAATGAGAGAATGAAGATGGTTTACTTTAGAAGATTTGTAGTTTAAAGAAAAGTACTTATTTATTATCATTTTTACTTAACTTAATAAGAGAGTGGTGAGTCACCAAGCCTTAGAAAACCGGCCCCCTAAGTATAATGAGGGTAATATAGTCTTCTTTTGTCAATTTAATCACTTATACCACATATGTTACAAAATAGCTTGTAAAAATCACTATTCACCTATACAAGGCACTTAGAAGTGAAATTTTTGATTTCCCATTAATATAGCCACCCAAATGTGATACTATATAGTACACATATATATTTAAGAGTAATGATGGACATTTAGCCATTCAAAACTCATTTACAAGACAATTTTTCAAAAACGTGCTTTAAGACTTCTTAAAGCACATTTTGTGTTTTAACTTGTTTTCAAGCTTGGTTTTCTTTGGTAATTGGTTTAATATGTTCATTAGTATATAAATGAGGTCTTGGTAAGCTCATTAGGTCTTACTCAAGTTTATCCCAAGCTTAGAGCACATTTTGGCTCTTATTGACTTTAAAGCACATTTGTGTTTCCTTTTGTTTAAATTTGTTTACTAAGGTTTCTAAGACTCTTTTTAGTCTTAATAATCATGTTTTAATGTTTAACCAACATACCAAGGTTTGGGGTATTTCAATCTACCCCCCTTAAAAGAACTTTGTCCCCAAAGTTCATACTTCCCACATATCTTACTATTAGAACACGGGGAACATTTATAAAAACAATACTTCCAACCATCATTACCAACCTTACCATCATTTTACACCACAACGGACTCGAGGTCCAAACCATAATACCATTCACACAAAGGTCTGTAACAATCATAGACAATGTATACATATACATGTCGTACACAACCATAACCGAAACGGCTCTACCCCCCTTAAAAGGGGTACGCCCCGTACCCTATACATATAAACACTAAGAAGCAAACAATGACGGGTGCTTCGCCTTCATCTTTTCTTCCAGCTCCCAAGTGGCCTCCTCAACGTCCTGGTTAGACCAGAGGACCTTCACCAGTCTCACGGACTTATGGCGAGTGTCTCGAGTCTTAGTATCCAGAATCCGTACCGGAGTCTCCACTGATCGCATGGTCGGCTCTAAGGTTAGCCTTTCCGGCTGAAGCACATGAGACGGATGAGACATATATTTCTTCAGCTGGGACACATGAAATACATCATGTACCTTGCCCAGCTCGGCGGGTAGATCAAGTCTATAAGCTACCGGGCCGATCCGCTCCGTCACAACATAAGGACCTACATATTTCGGGCTCAACTTGCCCTTCTGACCAAAACGAATACTCCCTTCATGGGGGATACTCTCAAAAATACCTGATCGCCCACGGCGAACTCCAGGTCACGTCGGCGCACATCTGCGTACGACTTCTGTCTATCCTGAGCTGCTTTCATATTAGCCCTGATCTGGCGAACTTCTGCCTGAACTTGCTCAAGATACTCTGGTCCTATAATGACCGTCTCACTCGATTCATCCCAGCATAATGGTGTGCGGCATGGTCTACCGTACAATGCCTGGAAGGGAGACATCTTGATCGATGCATGATAACTGTTGTTGTAGCTAAACTCGATCAGATGTAACTTATCAATCCAGCTGGTCTGAAAGTCAAGTGCACATGCACGTAGCATATCCTCAAGTGTCTGTATAGTGCGCTCACTCTGACCATCGGTCTGTGGGTGAAACGCCGTGCTCAATTTCAGTTCAGTACCAAGTGCCTCTCGTGTAGACTTCCAATATCTGGATAAGAATCTGGTATCTCTGTCAGATACTATCGTCTTTGGTACACCATGATGTCTAACAATCTCTTTATCGAATAATTCTGCCAATTTGCCACTTTCCAGGTGTCCTTCATCGGAATGAATCGAGACACCTTGGTCAGTCGGTCAACTACCACCCAAATCATATTTAGACCTCCCCTTGTAGGCGGAAGCCCTACCACGAAGTCCATAGATATGTCATGGAACTTCCACTCCGGCACTGGCATTGGCTGCACCATACCACCAGGCCGTCGGTGCTCAAACTTGACCTTCTGACAAGTGAGACACCTCAATACATAGTCATTACATCCTTTTTCATTCCAGCCCACCAGAATATCTTTTCATACCTTTATACATCTTTGAAGCTCCGGGGTGAATCGAAGTAGTAGAACAATGGGATTCACTCATATGCGCTCCTTCAGCTCAGCGCTACTCCTGGGTATACACAATCTGCCATTAAGCCTAATCAGGTCATCATCGTGGAGTCTGAAGTCATACTTCTGACCCTCGAATGTGCCATCAATAAGCTTCTGTCTAATCTCCATATACTGATCCGTCATCTGAGCACTCCGCACCTCTTCAACCAAGCCAGTATGAGAGACTAGCGAATGGAGAGAGTGTGCTCGGCGACTCAATGCGTCAGCTACCACATTTGCCTTACCCTCCTTATACTGTAAATCGATATAATCATTCAAGAATTCAACCCACCTTCTCTGCCTCATGTTCAACTCTTTCTGAGTGAACAAGTATTTCAAGCTCTTGTGGTCAGAATAATCGTCACACTTACCCCATACAAGTGATGTCGCCATATCTTCAGTGCGAAGACAATGGCCCCCAATTCTAAGTCGTGGGTAGGGTAGTTCTCCTCATGCTTCTTCAGCTGTCGGGAGGCGTAAGCCACGACCTTCCCGTGTTGCATCAACACACAACCCATACCCCTGCCTGATGCGTCGCAATAGACCTCAAAACCATCTGGACCGTCTGGTAGTGTCAGAACCGGTGCAGATGTCAGAGCATCCTTGAGACTCGTGAAAGCTCTCTCACAGTCGACTGTCCACTCGAATGGTGCATCCTTTTCATCAAGGAAGTCATCGGCTTCGAGACACTGGAGAAGTCCTTCACAAATCTCCTATAGTAACCTGCCAGACCGAGGAAGCTCCTGATGTCGGTAACTGTCTTCGGCCTAGGCCAGGTGCGCACTGCATCTATCTTTGCCGGATCAACAGCGATCCCGGCCTCAGAAATACATGTCCAAGGAATGATACTTGGTTCAACCAAAATTCACACTTAGAAAATTTAGCATACAGCTGATTCTTTCTCAAGTCTGCAATACATCTCTCAGGTGGCTTTCATGCTCACCTCTCGATTTCGAATACACAAGTATGTCATCGATGAAGACTACCACTGATTTGTCCAACTGATCTTGGAACAAACGGTTCATTAAGTCCATGAACTTTGCTGGTGCATTTGATAAGCCAAACGGCATAACGGTGAACTCATAGTGCCCATACCTAGTTCTGAAAGCTGTCTTTTCGATATCACTGTCACGGATGGCAATCTGGTGATATCCGGAACGTAGGTCTATCTTGGAGAATACTGATGCTCCCCTAAGCTGATCAAATAGATCGTCGATGCGTGGTAAGGGGTAACGGTTCTTCACCGTAACAGCATTCAGCTCCCGATAATCAATACATAGGCGGAGGCTACCGTCCTTCTTCTTCACGAAGAGGACCGGCGCTCCCCATGGTGACACACTAGGGCGGATAAAGCCCTTGTCGAGTAGGTCTCGCAGCTGCTCCTTGAGCTCTGTCATCTCTGCTGGAGCCATACGGTAAGGTGCTTTCGCAATGGGTCCGGTGCCCGGAACTAGATCAATCTCAAACTCAACCTCTCGTGCTGGCGGCATGCCCGGCAGTTCCTTAGGAAATACATCAGGAAACTCCGACACTACCGGCACATCTGGGCTAAACTCAGGGTCTCTCTCTATGTCCTGGACATAGCAGAGGTATACATCATTTCCCCGTCGTAACTCACGATACATGGCCATGGCGGTGATGATCTGTGTCGAAGGCTCCCTGGGCCTCTGGCGGTAAGATATAGTAACCCCAGATGGACTCCTAAGAAGCAGTCGATGCTCGGCACATAGGATTCTACCCTTGTACCGCTCCAACCAGTTCATCCCGACAATCACATCAAAACCAGTCCGTCGAACTCTATCAAGTCGATCGGAAACTCCTCATCCATGATTCGAACAACAGCATCTCGGTAGTAGCGGGTACATCTGATCTGCTCTTTCGACGGGAGAGTGACCACGAAGTCTGGCATCTCTTCACCATCTAACCCCAGCCTCTTCGCAAATGATAGCGAAATGAATGTGTGTGAGGCTCCAGAGTCGAACAAGATCGATGCATCCACGCCATTCACTGGAAAGGTACCGGTGAGGATTGTGCCGCTCTTGCCGGCTTCTGCCTTATTGCAGACACTCAGTATACCTCCCGTTCCGAGTGCACAGCCTAATTCATTGGCAAACTAATAAGTATTGGGTAACAACACGTTGACACACTCCAAAACAACATTCCTTTATTCATTAACACAGTCTTTACACCATAAATTGGTTACATTGTAGACATTGCTAGATATAGCTCCTTTGTCAAACCACTGGCTTAATACATTACATGATTACACAAGGCTCAAAACTGCCTGAAAGTCAAATTTAAACGTCCAGGTTTCATGTGTGTGGCATTGATCACTGCCGACGGTGCGGTATTCAGTTTGATCTTTCTGATGCCATGGTATAGCATCCTTGATTGCCCACCCATGATTAATACATCCCCCGATTTCAGAAGTAGCTTCTTTGCGAGATCAGCACGCTTCTGCTCGCCATATACAAACACAGCGGTATCACCAATGGACCAAGACACCACGGGTACTCCCTTACTTAGAGACTCGGGTGACTCGTCCTTGTCTTGGTGCATACCTAACCGTCCACCTTTCTGGTAGAAGTTTACAATGCATAATCTGCTTTACACTTGGAATTGATTCCGTCTCAACTTGCTGAGCAATTCCCACGGCGTGGTTAACGACCGCGTGGAACTCCTCTGGTATACTTGCTACTGTTGCTCCATCTTCAGCTCGTACTTCTTGATATGACTTGGTGTAAGGGTTCCAGTCCTTACCCATGCACATCATCTTCAATTGCATCCTTGCTCCGTTCGGGTATTCGGGTGTGTAGAACCCTCCTGGTTTTGCTCCAAGTTCGTCGCATCGTCTGATGATGTGGATTTGTGCTTCCGGTGTCAGGTATCCATTTAAGAGTATCATACCTGGCTGGATAACCTGACATTGCTCCAATGGAAAGTCGGTGATGTTGATGGCGGTTTCTTCAGGGTTTGGTGCGGGTGGGATTGGATAGCAGATATTGAAGGTTCCTAAGTTTCAAATTGCCTAATTTAGGTGTTTTCCACATTATGTTCTAACTCTTTACTTATATGTTTATACCCTTAGACTTGCTAACACTCATGCATGAAATGCGGTAAGCAATCACTTTTTCATTTATCAGTTTAGGCGGTACCTGGTCTCGAAGAGGATCCTGGTGCCTCAGACCGGTCCACCACATTCAGGGTGGCCTTGCCGGACCCCGTAGCCTTCCCCTTCTGGGATTCAGTGTACTTCTTGTCAGAAGTCTGCTGAGTAATCGCCTTCGGGCCTTCAGTGGTCGTGGTAGTGTTACCCTTCCACTGCCCCTTTGGCTTGTAGTTTCTGCCGTTGGGGTTCGTCCAACACTCAAACTCACGGTGCCCCATCTTCTGGCAGTGGCGGCACCTCACATCATTCCCCTTGCAGTCTTTGCCGGGGTGGTCTCCATTGCACCACTTACAGTAAAAGTGGCGCTCCGGTCCAGAACCCGCGCTAGCTGCTATAACAACACAATCAATACTCACTTTCCACCTCAACAACATACACCTCAACTAGATACACATGGTTAAGTAATTACCCTTAGGCGGGTAGGAGCGTAGAGGCTTCGCCGCATACGCGTACGTGAGCTTCAGTGGCTCATCAGCTGTGGTGGTCTGGGCTTGGCCCTTGTCACCCTGGTACTGGCCCTTCTGGGGCTGAGGGTAGGGTTTCTTCTTTCCTCCCCCATACCCTTGCTGATTCTGGCCCTCGTTGGTGGCCTTGCGCTTGTGCGCATTTTCCTCGTCCCTCAGACGGACGGTAATTTCAACCTTTGCAGCGGCATGATAGCACTCCTGTATTTTAGGATGTCAGTCACGCCCCGCAAAACAACTTACCAACTCACATTAACATTCACTCAGGTATAAATGATTCACAACAAGGTACTCTAATTACCTGCAAGGTGGTATACTCAGCTGGCCCCATCCCATAGCGGAGACGGTGGCTCAGTCCATTGTAGAACCGGTTCACCAACACCCGGTTCGAGTACCCAAGTCGGTAACAAGTGGATAAGGCCGGTGAATGCGGGTAGTAGTCATCAACCGACATCTTATCCCCCTGCTTCAGACTATCCAACTCGAGGCGCTTGGCCTCCTGCACATGCACCGGGTAATACTTGGCTCGCAGCAGAGCCGTGTACTCCCTCCATCCAAACTCAGGATCAGTCATCCTGTCCTCCCTCACCAGTTTCCACCAACTCTGTGCCGACCCCTTCAAGTAGTAGGCGGCAAGTCGGACCTTAGCCTCAGCAGGTACGGCCAAAGTCTCGTAGGCGGTCTCCAACTCGGAGATGTACGCCTCTAGCTTACGGGGATCGGTCTCCCCATGAAATGATGGCGGTCTCAGATCAGCCAACGCCTTGACCCAATTGGTCTCTCGTGGCGGTGGTGGCGGTGGCTGAACTCCGGGCTGTTGCCCTTGCTGTATAGCAGCAACCAACTGGGGTACCATCTGGGCTACGGCGGCTGCAACTGCCTCAGCCATAGTCTGGGCCGTAGTATCATCGCCCTGGTCACCCATATCTCCAGTACCGCGTCCGCGGCCTCGACCTCGCGGTCTACCTGACATCTGAATTCATATGAATATTCATTAGCATTATGCTTGCACACTTATCGGTCCAATGGTTATAGCATCTTCCCGACAACCAGGTAATTCCACACTTAGTTAGTGGTTAACCTTTCCAAGTCCGCTCACTTAGGTAACTGTAGTTAGGTTTCCTAACTCGGTATATTCCTAAGCTCGGTATTCTAGTCATCAGAGCGATACTTCGCTCTGATACCACTTTTTGTAACACCCCTACAACGCTCCTATCATCTACCGAAGTCGCAGCGGAAATAACCAACCAAATAATAACTATCGCTTTGGTGTTACAACGCCGTTAACCACCCACGTGGTTAACTAGGCAGAATAAATACAAGTGTATCGGTCTGATGATCAGACTCCCGAGCATAGTAACTAACATCCATATATAAACATAACCGACATACCGAGTATTTAATTTACAATCATCTCCAAACCATAATCATCCATAACTGTATAACAAGGTATCAACATGTACGCCTCGGGAGCACAGGCGCATCCCGGGCTCAACAACCTACTTATCCAAAAGTATATCTCCACTAGGACCTAGAGCCACTCTGCCTCTTCGATCCTCATCCTGCAATAAAAATATGGGGCCCCCGAGGGGGTCAGCACCTTTGCTGGTATGGCTAACGCGCAGCCCATCGACTAACGGGATACGCGCAACCAATTGTCATAATAACATGGCATTCATTTTAGAACAACCAACATTTATATACATATATACCATAGCATAGCAAGGGAAATTGCATAGCATCACAACATCAATACACACACCATGAACTTGGTCCTCACAGGGAACCTTCCACCATAGTTAGTATACCATGAGAGCCTAGGGGTTTTTACCAACCCCATGTTAAGCTCGTTACCATCCTCGTTACCGTCCGGTTATATAGAACGGTTAACTTATACCAAAGGTGTGTCGGATATAGTAATCCCGAGCACTCCGAAATAACATACGTATGCCCCTATGGCCCGACGTGAGTCAGTAACTAGCTTTGGATAAGCTAAGGGAAGGTGGAAACCAAATTGGAATACCACCTATACATACACCAAGAGAGTCGAACCGGATATGATATCGACCCCCATCCATCACACGCGTGGCCGGAACAACCGGACTCTCCCCCGGTTAGCACTTGTTAATGAACACACAACATTTGTTAAGTCACATACAAGCAACATTTAGGTCTTGTTAGACACACCAAGGGAAAGGAGTCATAATACACAACACCATAATATATAACAACTGTAAACTCTTTTCATGCCTTAATCTTATAAGGTCGTAAACACCCAGAAAACAAATAACACCCAAGCCGGTGTAAACCGTTAGGCAACAGACTGCAAGAAAACCATACCTTGGTCCTTGCCTTGTTTCGTTCCCACCTTGAGAGAATCCTATACACATTAGTAATGTCGGTTAATTATTATTTAACTTCACACTTACTAAGTATTCAACATGATTGTATGACATGTTTTAATGTCTACCTCACCCTAGGTTACCTTCATTATACACCCTAGGGTTAACTACATAAGTCACATTCTTTTCTGTTTTTTTTTTACAAGTTTAGGTCCGACCGGACTTGCCGACCGGACTTGTCCATGTCCGGTCGATTCCAGAGAGTTTCTCCCCTTCGGAAATTCAGCCCGACCGGACTTGTCAAGTCCGGTCCCATGTCCGGTCGATTCCAGTAACTCAATCCGTACAAAATTTTCTACTCCGGACCGGACTATGTCCGGTCCATTCCAGAGAGTTTATTCTCTTTGTAAATTAGCCCGACCGGACTTGTCCATGTCCGGTCCTAAGCCCGGTCCATTCCAGAAACTAATTCTCGCAGGGTAAACAGGTCCCGACCGAGCTTGCAAGTCCGGTCGCAAGTCCGGTCGGCCCCAAATTATGTTTTCCTTTTTACATTCAACTCCAAACTTCACCCCATATAACCTAGTACTCCCTAACCTCATTTGGGCACTTTAAACACAACTTAAGACACCCTTAAACACTCTAAAACTCATTTTCTAATTCCTTAAGCCTTTACTTATTCCTTCACAAAATTCCTAACACTTACAACATTTTCTCCTAGTTTTCCAAGTGGTGTTTCATACCTATGAACTACTATCCCAAAATGCTTTCTCCTTAACTTAACATCATCTCCCAAGCATCATCTCTCACAACTAATTCCTTATCTCCTTCTTGAAACTCTTTTCCTAGTGTACACTTCTCCTTATTTTACCAAAGTTTGCCTAGGTATTTACCTAAGTCCCAAAGTGACTTTGGTACCTACTAAATCTCAAGATCATGCCTAAGTCCTTATTACATTCTAGAGTACTTCCTAGTTCATCAAAATTCCTTTAAAACATCATGAACTCCTTATTCATTTCCTACATTTTCTAACTCACCAATCCTATGTAAACACTTAAAACTTCTTGCTTCTTACCTAAATTTTGACATGGGTTCCCTAGAACATTACTAAGCCTAAACACTTTACCTTCTCCTTTAAACACACAAGAACATCTAAAATCACCAAGAACACTCTCATACACAATTTCACCAAATTTACACCACATTACAATATAGTGCACAATTAAATTGCATGGCACTTAGGCCCTTAAAATGCATGGCTCTTAGGCCCTTAAAGTGCTTAAATCATAAACACTGAATTTCCACAATATATATGCCTTTAACCTGCAAATACACTCAACACACATATGCCCTTTACTAGTCTCTTGAGAACACTTTACTAAGTCATTCACCATTTGCTCTTTAGGTAGTTTTAATAAGCATTTATAAGCTCATTTCTCCTAAGGCATTAAACAACATTTAAGTTAGTAGATTTACCTCTTTTCCCAAAACACTTCCTTCTTGATTCCTTACAAAACCGTATGGTATTTGGTTCCTTGTCAAGTTCTAGACAATATACAAACACCATAATGAGTATTCAAGCTTTGAGCTTCATCTCATTGTAAACCCTAATTTGACATTGTTTCAAAAACATTAATGTAGTTGTTTTACCTTGATCTTTGAAGGAGTTTGAATATCTACAAGAGAGGACTCCACCTAGTCCATGAAGAGTTGAAATGAAGCTAGAACAAAGTCACACAATGAGCTATATCAATGTGTATTTTCGGACATGACAAAAACAAGGAGGAAACTTGATTTTTTTGAGATTCCTTACCTAGAAGCAAAGGAGAGTAATAATATGTAGAAATCCAAGCTCAAGCTCCTTCAATGGTGGAACACCTTGGCACCGAAATGGAGCTCTTGGAGTTTTGAGAAGATAGGAATGAAGAGCTTGATGAGAGGAAGAGATTGGTGGTCTTTGTTTTTGATTTGGACAAGTGAGGATTTAGCAAGTGGTCAAAGTGAGCTTAATGGTGGTAGTGGTATTATCGTGAGAGAACAAGAAGAAAGGAAGAAGAGAGGTGGGAAACCGTGTGAGCAAGGAAGAAATGAGAGAATGAAGATGGTTTACTTTAGAGATATTTGTAGTTTTAAAGCAAATAGTACTCATTTCATATATTTACTTACAAAATAATAAGAGGGTGGTGAGTCACCAAGCCTTAAAAAACCGGCCCCCTAAGTATAATGAGGGTAATATAGTCTTGTTTGTCAATTTAATCACTTATACCACATATGTTACAAAATAGCTTGTAAAAATACTATTCACCTATACAAGGCACTTAGAAGTGAAATTTTTGATTTCCCATTAATATAGCCACCCAAATGTGATACTATATAGTACACATATATTTAAGAGTAATGATGGACATTTAGCCATTCAAAACTCATTTACAAGACAATTTTTCAAAAATGTGCTTTAAGACTTCTTAAAGCACATTTTGTGTTTTAACTTGTTTTCAAGCTTGGTTTTCTTTGGTAATTGGTTTAATATGTTCATTAGTATATAAATGAGGTCTTGGTAAGCTCATTAGGTCTTACTCAAGTTTATCCCAAGCTTAGAGCACATTTTGGCTCTTATTGACTTTAAAGCACATTTGTGTTTCCTTTTGTTTAAATTTGTTTACTAAGGTTTCTAAGACTCTTTTTAGTCTTAATATATCATGTTTTAATATTTAACCAACATACCAAGGTTTGGGGTATTTCATTTTTCCTAGAAGTGTCCCTCCAGGTTATCGAATCCAAGGGAGGCAGCGTTTTAGTTTAATTGATATTTAAGAACAAAATAAAATAACTCAAGTAACAGGGGGGTTTTGTTTGTTTGGATTACTAAAGTATAAAACAAGAATGTAAATATGAGCAAAGGTAATAAATGCAAGACAGTGGATAAAATAATAATGTTTTTGGTTTAATAAACAAGGGAAATTCCGGTTTACTAATACTCCAAATTCTTCGGTTCCTTTCTCAGTGTGTTTACCAAAATTCAGATTAAAATCCTAGATCAGAAATATTCCACGTTCGGTCTCCCACTCGGTGGAATCTAATTAACAACTAATAAATTTTAACTCTCGTTACAAATTTACTAATTGCTAACAAGTTTAAGAATAATCCAGTTTAATGATCAGTTAATATCCTAGAGGAATTACCATCTCTAAATTAACTGGTACTGTTCCTGTTGTCTATTATCTACCGTAGTTCTCACTTATAAGCAGATAAACAGGTAAAATCAAGTAACTGGCCAAATCACAAGATTTATAAAAATAAGTAAGGAACAATACTTTAATCTATAAAATGGTAAATAACACAGATACTGGAACCTTGAATTTGGATTACATAGCAAACTGAAATTTATGAAGACTACTCAGCCATGGAAATGAAAATACTGCAAAGATATGTGAACAACATTAAAGAGGAAGAAAAGAAGAAACTCTGATTTAAGACTCTGCAGTGGAGTCTCGGTGTGTGATCAGTGCTGCCTTCTGCCTCTTCTCCAGGAAATGGTGGAGTCCCCAACTGCTTGTGTACTCCAGATTTATGTGAACATGTGTGTATGGTGTGTTATGGAAATGGTGATATGAATGAAACGTAAGAGATGGAAGTGAGGGTGGATGGAGTTGTGGTATATTACTCTCTGCAGAATTGTGCCTTCTATCAATCAGATTGAGTTCTATAAATAGAACTCATGTGCTTCAGTACGTAGCAGCAGCATGGTGGTATTTTTGTTGGAAAGCAGAATGCTTATGGGTGTTGTGCTTGATTTAGGGAGGTGATTTAGATTAGTGGAGTTCAGGATAATTGAAAGCAGCAACGGAAGGGACAAAATAAGTATGGAAGACCAGCTGGAGAATATGGGGCGGTGGTTTAGTTTAAAGAGAATAAATCTCTTCTTTTTCTCATTCGCCGTGCTACAGAGGCCGATTCTAGTCATATGGTCCGGGACTTAAGTCTTGTATGAAGTCCCAGACCGTATCATTGAAATAGGTCGAGAATTTGCTCTGATTTGTGGTCCGGGACTTAGGGTTTGTATAAAGTCCCGGACCATGGTATTAAAACAGGTCGAGAATCCCTTCATTGTGTGGTCCGGGACTTAAGTTGTGTATAAAGTCCCGGACCGTGTCTGAATTTGTTTCGAGAATTGATTTATATTGTGGTCCGGGACTTACCTCCAGCATCATGTCCCGGACCATGCCTGATTTTCGGTCGAGATTTGAGTTACAATGTGGTCCGGGACTTAACTCCAGCATCTAGTCCCGGACCATGCTTGCATTTAGTACGTGAGTTGTTGTCTTTGACTCAAATCATGTTTCTGATTTTCCATGTGTTCCAACAATGATACGAACATGTTTCTTTTGAGATCAATTACCTGAAAAAGCACACAAAAACCATAAAAGAAGACAATTGCAAACAAGAAACATAAAAGTGCTCATAAGACAGGAATTTAGCAGTCAATGGTAGCAGATTAGGCATCAAAAGACCCTTTAGAAATAGGTAAATTCCTGACTTATCAACATCCCCACACTTAACCTTTGCTTGTCCTCAAGCAATTACTGCAATCAAAAAGTACCATAATTTCCAAAAGCGGGGATTTATCAGGTCAGGAAAATGTTCAAGGAAATCTAATGCTGAAAAACAGTCATAAGAGACATTGACTAGTACTGCAAGTTTTCTTAAACAGTGAAGCTAGAGTGTTTGACAAATGCATGAGACTATCATCATAACTATTTAATCCAAACTTTACTCAGGGCTCTACTTTCCATTTGCTTTCCACAATTCATTGGACGACAAGGGGCAAGAAGTAATGTCATATTCCACATTACCTTTCATTGCCACATACTCATAATCAAGGAAGAATTTGCAATAAACTGTTTAGCATGAAAGAACTTTCCTTCCAATTTTTCTGAGTAAGCATTATTCATTTCATCCCCTCAGACTTTTTCTCCCGATCCTTGTAGCGGTGTTGGGCCTTCTATCCCAGATCAGATGATCTTAGGTAGATGAGTGATGAGGCACTCCAAGGGCTTAATTACCGAATGGGAGAGGCCTGTTCCGGTTCAGAGTAGATCAGAGGAGTACCTTGCCTTTGTCCTTTCCTTCCATTCATTCCAAAACTTTTCCAAAAGCCCCAAGTTAGTTCAAACAAAATAGTCACAAAATGGTCTCACCTTTTATTGAAGGAAATAGATGCAAGTTTTAACCAAAACCGACAATCCAAGCAGTATAACCAAAGTTCTTATGACCGAAATTTCAGATTAAATCTCAAAAATGTTCGCTACTTGTATGTTATTCCCGACTGATGCATCTTACCACAGCTGAAAACCAAGTATGTCGAATTAAATTTTTGTGGAGGGTCATCAAAGGTTAGTGAAGGGAGAATAAGTATTGTCAGGAGCCACAGAAAACAAACAAATAGACTTGCAACCCCCTTACTACCTCCCCACACTTAGAAAATTGCAATGTCCTCATTGCTAATAGAACGGGATTATAGTGCAAAAGAAAGAATAGGACTCCCCTGAATAATCGGTGAAGATGATGTCCCCACACTTATGAAAAGGAACGGAGACTTAAGGAAGGTTGTGGAAATTTCGGCAGAGTCTCCTTTGTTTTCTTTCGATATCGCACACAAGAATGGCAGTCCTGTTGGAATATCACAAAGCAGCAGACAGCGTGTTGCAACAAAAGAGAGTACGCATAACCAAATATTCGGGAATAACCAAAGTATCCCATAAAAAACAATCCAAATATAAAAAGAAAGGTACTAGAAGTAGCAACCTACAAATCTAAAAGACATCAAAATGTCGCAAATGTCAAAGTCAGATGAAAATCCAAAAGTGCAATAAAAGATAGATGGGCTGATGTAGGAGGGAGTATAAACCAACCCATGTGCTACCGCCGGGGCATGCGCCAGGACTCCAACTGTGTAAATCGCTCATCATACTCACGGAATCGGGCTTCCTGACGAGCCTCATACTCAGCCTGACGGGTCTCCTGACGAGCCGCGTACTCAGCAAACTGAGCATCCCGTCGGGCCTCATAGTCAGTCTGACGGGTCTCTAAAGCTGAGAGTCTCTGACCATACCCATCTAGACGACTCGTAAAACCGTCGAAGTAAGCTGTAGCAGTCCCCCTCCAGGCTCTAAACTCATAGAGCAACTCATCATAGCCCGGGGCCGGACCATCAGGCATCGGGAAGTCCGGGAGCTCACCACCAGCAGCAGCAGCAGCGGCCTCATCAGCAGCGGTGGATGAAGATGCGCCGGCGGTGTTGCGTCTAGCTCGTTTGGGTGCCATGTGAATCTAGGATTAGGAACTGGGGGAGGGTGTGTTCGGGCTGGGCTACTAAATGAACAGGGGCGAGTGTATGGTGGTTGGATTTTTGGAGCGAGGGTAATTGAGTGGGTTGGTGGTGTTGTCGGGTGTGGAGCAGGCTAGTGGTGGTGAGATGGTTTGGAGCAGGCGAAGTTGAAGGATGGACAGAGGGAGGTGGATGTGGTTTGGTGTGGTGGGCGGGGAGTAGGTGAGATTGGGAGTGAAGTCGGAGGTGAGAGCGGCGGTGGGTGGGTGGCGGTGGCGATGACGGGAGTAGCGATGGTGTGTGGTGGTCGGGAGCAGGCGAAACAGGGTGGAGAGGTTGGGGCGAGGGTCGCGGCGAATTCGAGACTGGGCGAGAGAGGGCGAGGGCGAGACTAGGCGAGAGAGAGCGAGAGAGGGAGTGTGGTAGTTGGGTGGCGGTGTGATTCCAGGCGGCGATGTCGAGAGAGAGAGAGCAGGTGAGGTTCGAAGTTAGGGATTTCAGTGAGGACGGGATTGAAGAAGATGAAGTGGAACTCGACTGTGTTGTTTTATTTTTTTTTTTCTGAGTGAGTGTTGGTCCGGGACTCAGGTTATGCATGAAGTTCCGGACCACTATATCAAAAGTGGTCGAGAGTTCTCACCAGCTCCGGTCCGGGACTTAAGATATGCAGAATGTCCCGGACCACCCCAAGAATTTTGTTCTAGAGTTGCTGCTTTGTCTGGTCCGGGACTTAAGTTACGGATCAAGTCCCGGACCACCCCATTTATTCTGTCGAAAGATTGCCTCTGAATGCTCTGTTTCTCCTCCTTCATCCATCCTACACTTTGACAACAAACAACTAAAGAAAAAATAGCTAACAAAGGGTTTAGCACACGTAAAAACATGAATTAAAATGAAAATAAAGAGGATAGAAGAAAAGAGATTGGGTTGCCTCCCAATGAGCTGCCCGTCTTTTCGGTCTTTGGCTAGACCTTGTATTTGTAAGATCAGTATGGAGGGTCATACACCGTGATCACTGAATGGACTTCGGCGATGTCACCACTGAGATAGTGTTTCAACTGAGACCCGTTTACTTTGAAAGTCTCCCCTTCCACATTGATTAAACCTATGGCTCCATAAGGCGAGACACTTGTTATTGTGAACGGTCCAGACCAGCGAGATTTCAACTTTCCCGGGAATAATTTTAGACGGGAGTTAAATAGAAGCACCTTATCTCCAACGTGAAACTCACGCTTGACCAAAAGCTTGTCATGCCACCTTTTTGTCTTTTCCTTATAGATCTTAGCATTTTCATATGCTTCCTCTCTAAATTCCTCCAAATTGCACAACTGCATCTTGCGCTTCTCACCAGCCTTTTGTAAATCAAAATTTAATGCTTTGATGGCCCAAAAAGACTTATGCTCCAATTCTACAGGTAAATGACATGCCTTGCCATATACCAATTTGTACGGAGACATACCTAAGGTTGTTTTGAAGGCAGTGCGATATGCCCACAAGGCATCGTCTAGCTTGAGTGACCAATCACGCCTAGAGGATGTGATAGATTTCTGCAGGATCCACTTGATTTCTCTGTTTGTAATCTCGGCTTGCCCGTTTGTTTGTGGATGATATGGTAGGGAAACCTTGTGCCGTACGCCATACTTCAGTAGGAGAGCTTCAAACTGTTTATTGCAGAAATGGGTACCTCCTCACTAATGATTGCTAGCGGAACACCAAACGAGTGAATATATTCCGCTTCAAAAATTTCAGCACTACTTTTACCATCATTAGTTGTGCGCGATTGCTAGCTTCAGCCATTTTGTAACGTAGTCTTACTCCGACCAAGATGTAGAGGTTACCTTGTGATGATGGAAATGGTCCCATGAAGTCGATACCCCAAAGGTCGAATGGTTCAACTTCCAATATAGAATTCAAGGGCATCTCATGGCTCTAGATAGTTCCCCTATCTTTGGCACTGGTCACATGTGGATACAAACTGATAGCAGTCTTTGTTCAAGGTCTTCCAAAACAATCCTGCTTCCAAAACTTTAGCGGCTGTCCTAGCAGGACCGAAATGACCTCTGCCTCCTCTTGAGTGACAATGATCAAGGATATCTTTTATTTGAGTATCAGGGACACATCTTCGAATCATCCCATCCGCACAAACCTTGAAAGAAATGGATCATCCCAACGGTAGTGCTTAATAGTGGAGAAGAACTTCTTCCTCTGCTGATATGTCAATGCTGGGGGAACTATCTGTTTTGCAAGATAGTTTGGCAATATCTGCATACCAAGGATCTCCAGTGGAGCCAACTTTGAACACATGCTCATCTGGGAAGAACTCGTTAATTGGTATACCATCATCATCAGCATATGTAATGAGATATGTGATCAGCCACTCCATTCTGTACTCCGGGTTGTCCTTTATCTCTATATCAAACTCCTGAAGGAGTAAGATCCATCGAATCAGCCTCGGTTTTGCTTCCGCCTTTTTGAATAAATGTCGGAGGGCGGAATGATCTGTATGACTATGACTTTACTCCTAATGATGTATGATCTGAATTTGTCGCATGCAAAGACGATGGCTAACAGCTCCTTTTCTGTTGTTGCATAATTTTTTTGCATCATTAAGTGTCTTACTTGCATAGTAGACTACCTTCAGCATTTTGTCATGTCTTTGCCCTAGAACTGCTCCCATGGCGAAATCGCTAGCGTCACACATGATCTCGAATGGTAGAGACCAATCAGGTGCAACAACAACCGGTGCAAATATTAGCTTTTCCTTGATGATGGTAAATGCCTCAAGACATTCTTTAGTGAAGTTGAATTTCATGTCCTTGGCCAGCAAGTCACACAACCGCTTGGATATCTTTGAAAAATCTTTAATGAACCGTTGGTAGAAGCCCGCATGACCTAGGAAACTTCTCACATCTTTTACTGAAGCTGGTGGTGGTAACTTATCGATCACTTCCACCTTAGCCCTGTCCACCTCAATACCTTTGCTAGAGATCTGTGTCCCAGCACAATGCCCTCTTGCAACCATGAAGTGGCATTTTTCCCAGTTTAGAACTAGATTGGTTTCTCTGCACCTGGCTAAGATATGATCCAAATTTTCCAAACAAGAGTCAAAAGTTAGTCCAAAAACTGAAAAATCATCCATGAATACCTCGATGCATTTTTCAATGTAGTCGGAAAATATGGCTGTCATGCAGCGCTGGAAGGTAGCTGGAGCGTTGCATAAACCGAAGGGCATGCGTCGGTAAGCATAAGTGCCATATGGGCATGTGAAAGTTGTTTTCTCTTGGTCCTCTTCAGCAATAGGTATCTTAAAATACCCAGAGTAACCATCCAAGAAACAGTAATATTTATGTCCTGCACCTCTCCAACATTTGATCAATGAAAGGAAGAGGGAAATGATCTTTTCTGGTTGCAGCATTCAACTTTCGATAGTCAATGCACACTCTGTGCCCTGTAATAGTTCTTTGAGGAACTAACTCACCTTTATCATTTGGAATTACAGTAAATCCCCCTTTCTTGGGCACTACTTGTGTAGGGCTTACCCATTCACTATCAGAAATTGCATAAATAATACCTGCATCGAGAAGCTTAATGACCTCCTTCTTTACCACCTCCTTCATGTTTGGGTTCAATCTTCTCTGGGGTTGAACTAGTGGTTTATAGTTTTCTTCAAGAAAGATGCGGTGTGTACAAAAGTGAGGGGCTATCCCCTGGATATCAGCGATTGACCAACGTATCGCCTTCTTGTTCTTCCTAAGCACCTGCATTAGTTGTTCCTCCTGTTCATCAGTTAGTTCTGCAGAGATAATGACAGGCAAACTAGAGGGTTCAATTAAGAAAACATATTTTTAAATGGCTGGGGAGAGGTTTCAGTTCCAAGGATGGTGGTTCTTTGATAGAGGGAATCAACTCCTGAGCTTCCCTCTCCAACTTTTCACATTCTATCATGGGACCTTTTCGATATCGTCCTCCTGCTGACAATTGGAATGCCACAGCAGAGACTTCCGGATCATCATGAATTCCATCTATGGATTCCACTAAGCATTTCTCTAACTCATCAATGTCAGCAGGGCTAAATACATAATCCTGCATCAGAGAGTCAATAGATTCCAAACTAAAACAAGCATGTACATCAGATGGGTGTTTCGTAACCTTTGACATGTCAAAAACAAGCTTTCATCATGCATTCTCAATATTATCTTACCACCCTCAACGTCAATGAGGTCCTAGCTGTTCGCATGAAAGGGCGGCCAAGAATCAGTGGTACTTCTTTGTCTTCCTCCATATCTAGAATTACAAAATCAGCGGGAAAACAAAAGTGCCAACAGAAACAACCAAATCTCTAACCACACCCTTTGGAAAGATAATGGATCTATCTGCTAATTGTAAGTGATGCGAGTAGGGTTACACTCTCCTAATCCAAGCTTAAGATACATGGATAAAGGCATCAAATTAATGCTAGCTCCCAAGTCACAGAGACCCTTACCACAATCGACATTACCTATTGAGCATGGGATGATTGGTAAGCCGGGATCATCGAGCTTTGGTGGAAGGTTCTTGCTAAGCACTGCTGAAACTTTTTCTGTCAATTGTACTGTCTCCTTCTCAACTAATGACCTTCTATTTGATAGTATGTCTTTCAAGAACTTCGCATAGATAGGCATCTGTGTCAAAGCATCTGAAAAGGGAATATTAATTGTTAGTTTCTTAAAAATGCTAAGGAACTTACCAAACTGCTCGTCGAGGTCTCTCTTTTTCAATCGATTTGGGAATGGCACTGGGAGCTCAGGGACCGCCCGTCGTGATGGTCTAGAAGATTGCGCAGCTTCACCAGTCAGCTCACCATCTTTCTGTGTACTGATATCAACTGGAGTATTTTCTGACACCGGTCCTTCAATGATCTCTACCTCTTGACTAACAACTTTGTCTTTTTAGCTGGAGTCTTCTCAGCTTCAGGGATCGAAGGATCAAGCTGCTTACCACTCCTCAAAGTCACTACTTTAGCGTATTCGCGAGGATTCTTCTCTGGCTGGCTAGGTAGAGCCCCTGCAGGTCTATCAGAAAGTTTTTCACTTAGTTGGGCAATCTGAGTCTCAAGATGTTTGTTGAAGGCTTTCTGCTCCAAGATGAATGTCTTGTTCTCATGGTTGGTGTTCTCTTGCTGTTCGAGTTTCCTATTGGTCGACAGGATAAACTCTTGCATCATGTCCTCCAAACCTGAACTCACACCAGCTGGCTGTTTCTGCATTTGCTTGATTTTGTTGGGGTCTCTGAAAATGCTGAGTGTTCTGCTGTGGAGGCCTCTGACTGTAGTTGTTTCCCTGGAACCTCTGCTGCTGATATCCTTGATTGTTTTGGTTGTTGTAGAAATTCCCTTGCCTGTTTCCGAGATAGTTTACCTCTTCATTTTGCTGAGAAGTACACTGGCACATGTTGGAACTTCTACCACAATACTCACACTGTGGGAAAGACTCGGTCACAACAGCAGCACTTGATTGAGGGTTCATCATTGCACACATCTTTTCAAATTGTTTAGACATTGCTTCCATCTTGGCAGCCAGAAAATTATTCGAATCTACTTCATAGACTCCAGCAGTTTTCTTTGGTGCAGCTTCTCCGGTTCTCGCACCTCCCCATTGATTGGATGCATTGGCAATGGTCTCCAATAATTCCTTGATTCTAGCTATTGGTAGCTCCATGAGGCTTCCTCCTGCACAAGTGTCTACCAACAAACGACTTGAATGATCTAAATCTTTGTAAAAGGACTGTAAAATTACCTCCTCTCCCAAGCCATGGTGTGGTACTCTGCGCACAATCCCTTTGAAGCGCTCCCACGCCTCAGATAATGTCTCACCAGTGAACTGCTTAAAATTGGTAATCTCTCCTCTCATAATCAGCATCCGAGAAGGAGGGAAATATTTTGCCAGAAATGCATTTGCTAACTCTGTCCAGGTAGTGATACTGTTGGGTGTCAATGAGTTTAGCCATTCTGCAGCTCTGTCTCTTAAGGAGAATGGGAAGAGAGTCAATCTAGCAACTTCTTGTGAAGCTGATGTAGAACAAGCT
The DNA here is from genome assembly GCA_023374045.1 of Limonium bicolor. NCBI lineage: Eukaryota > Viridiplantae > Streptophyta > Magnoliopsida > Caryophyllales > Plumbaginaceae > Limonium > Limonium bicolor. Next base: position 220,329,706 of record CM041782.1, read on the forward strand.
CCTACCAATCTCAGGAAAGTGGTGAGATGGACATTGGGATCTTCGGTGATTGTTCCGCTGAATTGAGGTGCATTCATGACCATAGTAACATAGTGTGTTTTGAACTGCCAATGCTCCCCTGCTGGTAATGCAGGAATTACTATTGGTGAGACAAGCCCTTCAACGCTTGGGCGGGTGTAATCCCTCATGTGCCTCTCCGGATTCTCCATATTGGTTCCTGAGGGGTTGTTTAGAATTTCTTCTTCAACAATTCCTTCTGTCGGTGAATCTTTTAGGAACACCTCCTGCTCAATTGGAGGATCCAGCACTAACCTCTTCCGAATCCTTCTTGTTACTCTGTCGATATCTGGTTCGATTTCGAATTCAGGGTTTCCTTCAAAATGAGTTTTAACCATAAACCAAGATCAGATAACTGACAGTAATGCAGTTGTAAAAGAACAAACTAAAATGAAAAAAAACTAAAAGGAAAGAAAACAAAACAAAATTAAATAAGATCCAAAAATAAAAATCAAACTAAGCAACCGTGCCTCCCCGGCAACAGCGCACATAAACTTGTTGGGTAAAAACCTAACGGCAAGTATACCGATCGATTATAGCAAGTTTTTCCTAGAAGTGTCCCTCCAGGTTATCGAATCCAAGGGAGGCAACGTTTTAGTTTAATTGATATTTAAGAACAAAATAAAATAACTCAAGTAACAGGGGGGTTTTGTTTGTTTGGATTACTAAAGTATAAAACAAGAATGTAAATATGAGCAAAGGTAATAAATGTAAGACAGTGGATAAAATAATAATGTTTTTGGTTTAATAAACAAGGGAAATTCCGGTTTACTATCCTCCAAATTCTTCGGTTCCTTTCTCAGTGTGTTTACCAAAATTCAGATTAAAATCCTAGTTCAGAAATATTCCACGTTCGGTCTCCCGCCGCTCGTGGAATCTAATTAACAACTAATAAATTTTAACTCTCGTTACAAATTTACTAATTGCTAACAGCTTTAAGAATAATCCAGTTTAATGATCAGTTAATATCCTAGAGGAATTACCATCTCTAAATTAACTGGTACTGTTCCTGTTGTCTATTATCTACCGCAGTTCTCACTTATAAGCAGATAAACAGGTAAAATCAAGTAACTGGCCAAATCACAAGATTTATAAAAATAAGTAAGGAACAATACTTTAATCTATAAAATGGTAAATCACACAGATACTGGAACCTTGAATTTGGATTACATAGCAAACCGAAATTTATGAAGACTACTCAGCCATGGAAATGAAAATACTGCAAAGATATGTGAACAACATTAAAGAGGAAGAAAAGAAGAAACTCTGATTTAAGACTCTGCAGTGGAGTCTCGGTGTGTGATCAGTGCTGCCTTCTGCCTCTTCTCCAGGAAATGGTGGAGTCCCCAACTGCTTGTGTACTCCAGATTTATGTGAACATGTGTGTATGGTGTGTTATGGAAATGGTGATATGAATGAAACGTGAGAGATGGAAGTGAGGGTGGATGGAGTTGTGGTATATTACTCTCTGCAGAATTGTGCCTTCTATCAATCAGATTGAGTTCTATAAATAGAACTCATGTGCTTCAGTACGTAGCAGTAGCATGGTGGTATTTTTGTTGGAAAGCAGAATGCTTATGGGTGTTGTGCTGGATTTAGGGAGGTGATTTAGATTAGTGGAGTTCAGGATAATTGAAAGCAGCAACGAAAGGGACAAAATAAGTATGAAGACCAGCTGGAGAATATGGGGCGGTGGTTTAGTTTAAAGAGAATAAATCTCTGCTTTTTCTCATTTGCCGCGCTACAGAGGCCGATTCTAGTCATATGGTCCGGGACTTAAGTGTTGTATGAAGTCCCGGACCGTATCATTGAAATAAGTCGAGAATTTGCTCTGATTTGTGGTCCGGGACTTAGGGTTTTTATAAAGTCCCAGACCATGGTATTAAAACAGGTCGAGAATCCCTTCATTGTGTGGTCCGGGACTTAAGTTGTGTATAAAGTCCCGGACCGTGTCTGAATTTGTTTCGAGAATTGATTTATATTGTGGTCCGGGACTTACCTCCAGCATCATGTCCCGGACCATGCCTGATTTTCGGTCGAGATTTGAGTTACAATGTGGTCCGGGACTTAACTCCCACATCTAGTCCCGGACCATGCTTGCATTAGTACGTGAGTTGTTGTCTTTGACTCAAATCATGTTTCTGATTTTCCATGTGTTCCAACAATGATACGAACATGTTTCTTTTGAGATCAAATACCTGAAAAAGCACACAAAAACCATAAAAGAAGACAATTGCAAACAAGAAACATAAAAGTGCTCATAAGACAAGAATTTAGCAGTCAATGGTAACAGATTAGGCATCAAAAGACCCTTTAGAAATAGGTAAATTCCTGACTTATCAGACTTCTTGTTCTAGGAGGGAGGCATACTGAGATGGTGTGGTGGGATCTACCTAAATGCCCAACTAATTCTAACAAATATTGTTTATGTAAACCAATGGAGCTGATAACTCATTGGTTAGGGTTACTGGACCCGACAAGATAAACAATGAACTAAGGAACAACCATTCCAATTAAAGAACGGTTGACTTAATTGAGATAAGGTTTGAGATAAGATACAACCATTTCTATTTAAAGAATGGTTTGTATTCTAAGACTGAGATAAGCTACAACCATTTCTATTTAAAGAATGGTTTTTTTCTAAGACTAAGATAAGGATTAAGATTGAGTTAAGATAAGGTTGGACTAAGATTAAGAGGAAACATAACTTAAGGAGTTAAATAATTGACTCACTAATTAAGGGAACGCATTTAAGTCGTTCATTGTGTTTGAACTTTGAATGTTCATATTTGGCTTGTTGTTTATTGCACTTTTTAATATGTTGTGCATCTAATCAACCTCCATGCTATCGACAATTAGTCGTCGTAGCCACATTAGCTTGGGGGCCATGAGAGGATCGTACCAGCAATTTTGCTGACCCCCTTTGGGGGCTGTTTTTATTTCACAAGTGAACGTCAGAAGGCGACCGTCATGAGAGTAAGATGAGGTAGATGAATTACGGGTTTAAGTGTGACCTACGAGTTGTGCATGTACTCTCGTATGGTAAATAGAGTTAGTAAGTTGTATAGGATGTGAGGAGATTGTAAGATTGTTATGTAATTTGGTTAAGGCTTGTAAGTACTAATGTTCGGTATATTCAGGTCCATCAGACCGTAGCTATATCTTGGAGATTGTAGTAAGCCTAATTGGTCACGTGGGTGACTAACGGCGGTAACACCAATTGTTGTAAGAAATCCGCTGCAAAGTTAATATAAGTGAATGGAGGTTTATGAGTTAAGTATGGCGCTTGAGTTGGAGTGTTACAAAAATTGGTATCAGAGCGTAGTTACGCTCTGTTGACAGGAATTACCGAACTTAGGGGAATACTGAGGTTGAGTTTGAGTTATGGGTTAAGGGTTGAGAGATAGAGTGTGAGGTGCGTTAGTTAGGACTTCCCGGTGTTTACCGGATATCCATAGTACCTAAACCCGCCCTCCACATCTCTAACCTTGAATACGTGGAACAAATGCCAGAGAGAAGAAAGCCTTCTCCTACTCGGGAAAACCCGATCTGGCAGTTAGTTATCATTAACAATATGAGAAACACACCGTTGTACAACAATTTACGAGAACTTGAACGTTTTAATTGGAGCACAACGTGGAAATAGGCGCTACTACCAACGGAATTCTACCAGTAAGAGAACGGAAATTACCGCAACATGGGTCGACATGCTACGCAGTCGAGTTACCACACCATACCAATAATAAGGAAAGCACTACGAGTGCAATGGAGAGGAAAAAGATAAGTGACATGAGTACCGGACAGTGGTCCGAATGAGCATAACAGTGGGATAATACAAAGCATGAGAGTTAAGATTACCGTAAAGTCCAGTTAGAAACGGGAACTCCAACCCCATACAATGAGGAAAGTTACAAACCTAGCCGACATAGCGCTGACGACGGTAAAAACTCATACAAATGGTATACCGAGTTAGGACTACAACGTAGTGCCTGAAGGAGAATCATTACTTAGTAACCCTGACATAATGTGGGGGAATAGGAGCGAGGATTAAGATATAAGTAAGTAACGAGGGGTTCCCTCAGGAAGAGGAAAACCTTGACAAATGACAGTACTGTCAAACCAACCAGGGAACTACCGGATGGCTAGTTATCCAAAATAAGAGAACATCGAAGGAGTCCCGAAGACTACCAAAGATATGGAAACTAGGTGGAAGTACCACCACCGACGCATACGGTACCGGTAGCCCATCTTGCATGGCGCACTTGCCATAGCAAGTGCTACCATAGTTAAGTTATACGGAAAGCCATCATGGCGAGATAGTAGAACACTACAGTCATAATGCATAATAACACCGGATTGTAAATCCATAAGAACGAGAGAATGAGACCTTGGAAAGGCTTGACAGCCTGACCATGATAAGATGAGTCGACACACCAGTCAGCAGGGAGCGGAACTTGGTCGGAATGCTAAACGGTATAAATATCAGCAACGGTACAACCTACCACGGTAACAACTGACAGTACGGGTAAGAACACCAATCCCCAACCTCGAAGAGAGGAACCTAGGAGATCACTCAGTGATCCGAGCAAAACACTATGTAAGTAATAACATACAAAGATATTACGAGATACAATGAAGACAGTCGACAGAACGAATTTCAACAAGAACGGGACAAAACTCCCAGAATGATCACCAAGAATACCAGTAACAACATTCTTCATTGGAGATGTTCGTAAACCCCAGAAATGGAATCAGAGAAAATAAATTTAAGGAATGACCTACCTAGGATCAAAGACGTACAATCCCGAAAGAGGGAAGCTCAGGGGACTACACCACAGAGTTGGTATAGTTGAGCCGAACGAAACCCATAAACGATGATTGGTATTAATTGCCTAACTCATAAACACCCAAGTATGATTAATCATGTACGGGTGGTGTAGTCACCGAAAGTTGAACACAACATTCAGAGGAAAACACATTATAACTAGGACAAATATCCAACTTAGACACCGTAAGGCCGATGCCTAATATGAATAAATTCTAAATCGCTAAGAGATTCAAGTCTATGTGAGCGAGAGTATCGTTGCAGACACCGAATAATGTCGGATTACCTGAGCGAGCTTCCATAGTGGGAAGCAGGATGCAGCAGCTTACCACGAAATCCAATACCACACCAAATGATGTAACCAAGCATATGATAAAGTTCAAAGAACTAGTAGTTATGAAGTTAATCTACAAATGAGCTAGAGTACCAACAGTGAACCGACCAGCGGCTCTCACTCAAGATAAATTAAACACTAAGGAGCTAATGACAAATGAGTTAGTAAAACAATCACCAATGAATTATAGGAGCTCTTATGTATTGTCATGGGACTATTGTTGTGTGCAGGTGGCTATGTGAAATTCAGTGTTTAGATTATAAAATTTAAGGGCCTAAGAGCCATGGGACTATTGTTGTGTGCAGGTGGCTATGTGAAATTCAGTGTTTAAATTATGTCATTTAAGGGCCTAAGTGCCAAGCAATTTAAGGTTTATGCAATTGTATTGTGAATTGAAGTAGTTAGAGTGTAATTGGTGTGTTGTGAATGTCCACTAAGGACGTGATTAACTTGGGTTGATTTGAGGAGAAAATCTATGCATTTGGGCATGATAATATAGTAGAGAAGTCATAACGAAATTTGTGTAGAACCAAGTGTATTAGGTGTTAAGTGAGTTACTATGACCTAGGACTTACTAGGAATCATTAAAGGATAATTGAGAAAAAAATGAGTGAACTAAGGTGTACTTATGAGATAGAATGACCTATAATTTAATTGTGGAGGAATTGCCAGAATGGGCACCAGTGAGAATAGAGAGATAATATGATTGACGGGGGCGGAGAACAAACCACTCCTTTTAGGGTGGGGATACCCCTCCTTAATGGAAGGCCTTGAGTGGGAATAAACCCCTCAAGAAGGGCTTTCCCTTGTTCGAGATAGAATACTCGTTCATTAGAGAACGGAAACCATAAACCTTGAGATTTTCTTGGAACATACCAGTTACACGTAAGTAATAAGGAAGGATGCGTAGACAGACCTTATATCCAAAGCTCAGGATTGAAAATCAGAAATCGTCAGAGATAAACATTGTGAGTGCACAATATGACACGTCAGGTGACCAACGCTCAGAAGAGCTTATGACTCAATGGATGACTTCTTTTGTAACCAGTTAAATTACTTGGTAAATAACATCATAAAGGATGGAAGAATGTGAGAGAGACTAACCTACTTGTGAACCCGAAATGGAAGCAAAACCTCTTCACATTAAGAGATAACGATCTTATGGCACGGTACGACAACCGTCATACACCCGAACTTGGAGAACTCCCAGTGTGGTTACCCCATGAGGGATAGAATATAAGACGAGATGTTAGAGAAATGATTGAGGAGTTGCACCACCAATGAGTAACGGAATAAAGGCGAGCTACCATGGTAGCAAAAGCCATAGGACATTATTTGTATGAATGAATGAAGTCATGATGCACAGCAAAGTGACCAGTAAATATAAACCGTAAAATATTGACACTGAGGCAATAAGAATTATGAGCTGAAACCAATATAAGTGAGGAAACGAGAAGGTAGACGAACTATGCGTTGACGCCAGTAGTCTAGACCATGTGAGGTAAGATTTCATAGGAAGGACTCTGCCATTCCTTAAGGAACTGGAAGTGCATTCCTAGTAGATCAAACATGAGAAACAAGATAATAGGCTCTGTGGAAAGAGACCTCAGTCACTAAAGGATCGAGTCCAGAAAGAAGCTAGAACATATCATATCCAAGAACACATTAAATGGATTTTCCTTGATTAAGTTCAAGAAGAACAATAAGTGTTATCATGGAACGATGAAAGAGGAGATCGACAACGGAATACTTCGTAATCAGCAATAGCTAAACGTGTGACGAGCACTACGAGTATACTAAAACGAGACGTGGGATGACTGCACTCCACAGGAGCTTGCGGGCCTGACAGACTCATTCATGAGTTAGTTCGGTAAGTAGTAATGTATCAGTAAGGTACCCCATGCATGTAGACGAGTGGTGTAAGAAACACGGGAAGTAGTCGACTCCGTACCACGGTCAATGACACAAGATCAGACAAGAGCAGCTACCACCACAACTGTTGAAGAGAAGGAATACAGTTGAACCAACAACACAAGGAACCAGAGAACAAATAATTAAGGACTATGAAGTGCGAAGAGCAGGATTGTTAAGTACAGACATTGGACATGTCTTAAGACGTTGGAGATTAAACTGTAAAGTGCAATAAGCACTAAACAGTAGTTTCAGACCAAAGGTCAGTTGGAAATAACAATTTAGACACTTGAGAGAACACTAATAGTATGAACGTTAGATCTTCAGGGAGAACGGATAGACGAGTCATGACACATTAAGGCCGTGTATATAAAGATAACATGTGTCCATTGAGGGACCTTTAGTACTAAATTATAAGCATACAGGAGAAGGATATACAATACTATGAAGGATAAGAAAAGCAGTTAAGCCTAAGATTATCAGAGTCGCGCAGCGGAAGCTAGCAGACCGGTAGCTTAAAGAGGTTTCACATACCGGATGAATGAGGAAATGGAATGATGTACCACACATCTTCTAATGGAACACATATAAGACTTAGCAACTAAATGCTTTAATACCTTTGAGATTAGACCAAACTAAGTTAAGAAATGGTATAACTACCGTTAGGAAACCTCGATACAGAGACTAAGCCATTAACATAGTTATTACCCTCTGATCGAATTATAAGTGAGATAAAGGACATGAAAGCTTGAATGCTTGGTGAGAATTAGACATCTTGAACCTATGTTCAAGGATGATAATGTTGATTACGTGGGCGTAATCCATTTTAAGGGGGTAGAGCGAAAACCGTTTAGCGTATGTTTATGTACTGAGTACGTAAACTACGGTGTGCATAGCACAAAAGAATTTGAGAATTTGTTTACATAAACATTTTGAGATTAATTATGGTTATTGCGCACAGAAGATGTGAATACCATACATATTAAGTACCTATCTTGTAACTCCGGTGTGAGTACAAGTTAAGTGAATTAGTGAAGAGGATTAAGGAGACTTAAGGAATATGGAATATATGAGATATGAGTCGATATGAAACTATGTGAGAGATGAGAATAAGATAACACTATGAGATACCATTCGATATGAGTATGAGGTAGGAAATAGTAATGCTATGAGGTATAAGATGGTGAGAATTGGTGTGAGACTGATATAAAACTTAGTAGGAATGAGAGTCCTGAGGTAATTACTAAGAGATGAACTGGGAACGATTGATGGACTGAGTCCACACCTTGGAGATGTATTGATTATGACTAGAATGACTAAAAAGATAGAAAATTGGAAATGAGTGAATTATTTGTTGTTTGAAAATGACATGGGAGGTGGAACTTGATTTTCTAGGGATCAAGGGAAACCAAACACAAATTGGGGTGGAAGGATAGTTCAACACTGATGCTGATCACATCTGGGTCGTATGATTCCCGAGACTCCCTTCATTGGTCACAATCAATCATGTTAAGAATAGATGCATTTGCATAAAGTGGAATTGGAGTTGACTTGTATTTTGTAAATAAATGAATTCTCTTTTACTTGGCCTCGCAAAAAGGATTTTCTTTTACTGAGTCTCGCTCATGAAGACGAGGACGCATGTGCCTTCGTCTTCTGACTGGTGACATGGGGAGAATGCATCAAAGGGGATTATGAGTGTTATACGTGATGAGACATGTTATGTGATATTTGTAGTATACATATATGACAAACCATATGAGTCTGTAGGTTCATATATACATAAACATGATTTGTATGATCTATGGTATGAAGTTACCTGTGTACTCTAATGATATAAGATGCATGGGAACTTTGGGGACAAAGTTCTTTTAAGGGGGGTAGATTGAAATATCCCAAACCTTAATTACTTTAATTAATCATGAATTAATTAAATAAAAGTAATTAATGAGATATTAAGGAATTAAATACCCTTAAATAAATACAAGGGATAATATAATATTTAATTAAACCCCAAAATTCGTTAGGAAACATAAATGAAACCTAAAACGACGTTAAGGGGGTTAAGGAAAGAAAAATAAATAAAAACGAAAATAAAACCAATCGTTTTACCTCGAAAAACGTGTCACAAATATTTTTAAAGTGAAAACGAGGTCGTGGACACCTTATAATATTATTTGGATAATTTTAGAGGCATTGGAAAATTGGTTAAACAGTTAGAATAAAAGACGTGTTTTCGCCTAAAAATGGCGAAACACAAACCAATTAGGAATTAAATTATAATTGATTAAATTATAAATAACAATAATTGTTATTATTTAAAAATATAAATTTTGAATCATAAAATGGTTCGTCTCATTAAACAGGACATAATGTCACAAACGACATGAAAAACGGGCATGAAACGAATCCAGAACGACATTATGAGTATAACAAAAAAAAAGTGGGCCGACCCGCCCAACATGACTGGGCCGGCCCAGCCTCCCATTCACTCACGGTACTATACTAATCCAAACAAAAAATGAAAACTCAGCCATTCTCTCTTTCACATACGGTAATTAGCTACCCTAACCCTAACAAGGAACGACATTCTGCGCCTCTCTTTCATTCTCTTCTGAAAACGCTGCCTTCCCTCCCTCTCTTCCATTTCCTTCATTCTTCACTCACGAATACGCAACCCTAACTGGCGAGACAACCCATTGGAGGAGAAGACCCTGAGCTCGGCTTGGTGGCGATTCGGACACGACGAACCGAGGAAGGTGAACAAAAACGAAACCATGGAGAAGGCCATAAGAGAATCGACCGGAGAGGGTGCCCAAAAAACTAGAGTAGTCACTTCTAAAATTTGAAGGTGTACATCTGCAGATTCTATTTTTGGTTTTTTTTATTCTCCTGTTCGATTTTAAGTTAGATTCGAAATCAAAAACTTGTAAACAAGTCGTTTTTCCTTCTTCTCTGAATTCGGTGCAAATAAAGCCGTTTTTCCTTGTGAATTTTGTAGCCTATGAACATTATGTTCTGAACAAGGACTTGAAAATCTGAACTTATGGTGTATTCTGTGTGCGAATTAGCACCCTAAATCTATTTAGGGTTTCGAAATTGAAGAGGAATTTCTTATGAGTGGCTGAAATCAAAACTGCCAGAAAAGAGATTAGGGTTAAAAATCGAAATTAGGGTATGAGTGAAATTAATGTTCTGAAATTGAAATAAGGTTCTGTAAAATTGAATTGGAGATTCCTAAAATTGAATTAGGCCATTTCAGACTTAACATTAGTGTCTCAAAATTAATTGGGAATTTTCCAATTATACGAATTGAATTGTTGAAATTAGGGTTTGAAGTAATTTGGGGAAAATCTGTGATTAAGGGTTTCGAATAGAAATGGGGGTTTCTGATATTGGAATCGAGTGAAGGTTTTGAAAAAAAAAATAATTAGGGCAAAATCGGTAATATAAGAGAATTGAGGTTAAAAACGTGAATATAACAATTCTGGGGCAAAAATGTAAATTGAGGAAATTCTGGGGTGAAAATTGGAATTAGAAAGTTTTAGGGGCTTTTTGTAATTTCTAGAAAAATTTAGGGTAATTGGGGATCTGAATGTGTATTATAGTTTTTGAAATTAGCTAAATCGATTTAGGGATTTTGAATGGTCAAATTTGAATTAGATTAGTCAAACATTGAGTTCGGCTATGTAAATTAGACAAATTAAATTGGGTTTAGGAATAATCATTTGGGTTGAAATTAAACTTAGTAAATTGGATTTGTGGGCTTAAATTGGGCTTTGGTCCACTAGAATATTCATAAGAAATTGGATTTAGGAAATAAAAGGGGATAACCCATTGAAGTAATAAATGACAAACCATAATAGAAAGGTTTCGAATTAAATTGGCTGAAGGATAGTCAAATTGGGCTTTTAGCCCATTGATCATTTCTCTTATATGTAATGGACTTGAGTCCAAGTTAGAAGTGGATACACAAATTAGTGTATTGATTTGGGCTAACCATAATTAATTAGACATTAAATTAGTAAGTTGTAAAAGAGGTTAAAGGATTTTATTACGGAATCATCTTATAAAATTGGTATTAATTTATAAGTGATAGGTTGATGTTATTTATATGAGGGCTTCGATGTATGTATATATATATATTGGGTTAACATGGGAATTGATGAGACTAATAAAGTTGATTAAGTGATGGACCAATAAGGTTAAGAAACTCGTTCCTACAAAATTAGTAGAGGTATTAAGGTTAGTATTGCACATATGAGAATTATATACACATATAGGTATATAAATATTGGTGGATTGAAGGTTAGGAGAGTATGAACATATATGTTATTGTAACATTAAATCGGTGGGAACATACATGTATAAGATATGGATACGTGTGTGTACATAATAGTTAATATTGGAGTTTGTGAAATTATTATGTTATATATATAGTAAATGTTAGATGATGTGTTTAAGGGGACTACTGTAATATAAGTATGACGTTGGAACCTCAATATATTATATATATATATATTATATTATAATTAGAGGATTGGAATAATTGATTTAATAGTTTAGAATCAGTAATGGTTGTTGTATTATAAGACTTATGAGGACTTATACATAAATATACACATGTGTATATAGTTGGAAGTTTAATTAGAGAGTTACATATGGAAGCGAAATGTCTACGAGATAATTAAGTTATTAACTTGCCCGGCTACTATGTTATAGGATCTAGATAGTCGGAAGTGTTCGACGGTTAGGCTAGCATCGTTTTGAGAGCTAGCCAATCTCCAGGTGTACGGTATGGTTTTCTTGTGACCTACTTGCTAACGAGTGTCCCTCGGCTTGTGTGCTATTTGTTCTTGTGTGCCCACTAAACAAGATAAAGCATGCAACCGGAATATTATATTTATGTATCGTTGTGTGATGTTTGAAAACTAACACAACTTACTATAAGAACTTACTAACTAATGTTTAGTAAAAAATTGTGTGAGATTAAGGAACGCTCCCAAATATTGTTTCTCTTAGTAATCAAAAGAGGTTAACTAACAAACATTAACTTGAGACTCTCTACTAACTAGAACTTGGGGGGGGGGGAGTGAGGAATCTGGAATGGTACCGGCACATGTGTATTGGGGGAAGTCGGTATCCTTATCAAATACCGTCTTCCAAATATGACTTGTCCTCCGACTCGTCGCCTAGAGTCGACATATAGACTCGACCTCCTCAGACTTCTTGTTCTAGGAGGGAGGCATACTGAGATGGTGTGGTGGGATCTACCTAATGCCCAACTAATTCAAACAAATATTGTTTATGTAAACCAATGGAGCTGATAACTCATTGGTTAGGGTTACTGGACCCGACAAGATAAACAATGAACTAAGGAACAACCATTGTAATTAAAGAACGGTTGACTTAATTGAGATAAGGTTTGAGATAAGATACAACCATTTTTATTTAAAGAATGGTTTGTATTCTAGAGACTAGATAAGCTACAACCATTTCTATTTAAAGAATGGTTTGTTTTCTAAGACTAAGAGAAGGTTTAAGATTAAGGTAAGATAAGGTTGGACTGAGATTAAGAGGAAACATAACTTAAGGAGTTAAATAATTGACTCACTAATTAAGGGAACACATTTAAGTCGTTCATTGTGTTTGAACTTTGATTGTTCATATTTGGCTTGTTGTTTATTGCACTTTCTAATATGTTGTGCATCTAATCAACCTCCATGCTATCGACAATTAGTCGTCGTAGCCACGTTAGCTTAGGGGCCATGAGAGGATCGTACCAGGAATTTTGCTGACCCCCTTTGGGGCTGTTTTATTTCGCAGGTGAACGTCAAAGGGCGACCGTCATGAGAGTAAGATGGGGTAGATGAATTACGGGTTTAAGTGCGACCTACGAGTTGTGCATGTACTCTCGTATGGTAAATTGAGTTAGTAAGTTGTATAGGTGTGAGAGATTGTAAATTGTTAGGTAATTTGGTTAAGGCTTGTATTACTAATGTTCAGTATATTCGAGTCCATCAGACCGTAGCTATATATTGGAGATTGTAGTAAACCTAGTTGGTCACGTGGTGACTAACGGCGGTAACACCAATTGTTGTAAGAAATCCGCTGCAAAGTTAATATAAGTGAAGAAGGTTTATGAGTTAAGTACGGCGCTTGAGTTGGGGTGTTACAATTGTGTTGTGGTACTATTGTACATTGATGTTTACAGGTGAGTTGTTATGTGAATGTGTAATGTTTACAGTTATTACTGTTGTTATTGTAAACCGGTATTTCATGTAAAGAATCTAATATCAAGATGGCTAAAACGACTTAAGGAATCTAGATGATTTAAGACTACATTTAGCATACCAGCATTTTCGATTGATTGAGCCCTTCAATGGGCCAAACATTCCAGGTTTTGAAGAAGACTCAAGCCGGAGTGCGGGACACGGGGGTAGCTGATGTTTTTCAACAAACACCTTTGGTTTTATTTTGTATTGTTTAAGGAGGTTGTTGTATTCAGTTAGTTGCTCATTTATTGGATGGGTTTGTAATAATTAGAGTGCTCAGTATCTGTTCATCACAGCTTGAGGAGTTGAGATTGTTGGAAGGAGTAAAGATGCCTTGTCACTCACAAGAATGAGTAACGGCGTGTAACACCAACGTAGATAGTTTTATTTTTCCACTGCTTATTATTATTTATTATGCTACGACTTGCGACGTTATTACAGGTTAGGATTAGGGGTGTTACAAAGAAAAGACACAATTAGCATAAATTGGACTTGGTGTTGTATTGCGTTTTCAAAAAGGATTTTCAATTGGTATTTTCAATTTTTAAATGGTATTTTCAAAATTTTCAAATGGTATTTTCAAATAAAGGATTTTGTTTACTTAACCTCGTAAAGATTAATTTTTGTTATTTAGCCTCACTCATGAGCCTTTTGTCTTCAGACCGGTGACATGAGAGAACATGGTATTTTAGTGTACTTGCTCACGAGCCGAGGATGTATGAGCCTTTGTCTTCGGACCGGTGACATGAGAAGTATATGTTAAAATGTATGTGATTGTTTTGATCTTCAAAGATCGGGGACCAGAAGGTGTTCATCGCGACCGGTATCTGCGGGATCACAGCCTACGTACTCGACAGGGGACTCGAGGACTGTGATGTCCTATAGTCTTCAGAACCGAGCCCATGAAGAGATGTAAAAGGTATTTCTGATTGTTATACATGCTAAGACATGTTGTGTGATATGTGTGGTATATGTTATCCAGACTGTTGGAGTAAAAGTGTGCTAAACTTCTTACCACTTAGGCAGTGTACCTAATCGTTTTGCGGAATAGTGGAATTGTGGGGTGTCGAACTCTTGGGGACCTTGCTGGGGTTTAACTGATAGTGTAATTTAACTGAGAATTCTAATTAGACTACTGAACAAAAACTTATCATTTTTTTGAGAGAAATGTGGTTTAGAACTTAATGTAAACAAAATAGTAAAAAGAACAATTAATTAAAACAGATTAATAATAGCAGTTATAAAACTCTTTTGTTTTTAAGGAAGCACCCCGGGTTGTTCTGCTCACCTATTTTACTCAATCATATTATTGTAGACTTTCCCACTTTAGCAATAAACTCAAGAAACTTAATTAGTTTATTGACCGTTCCCTGTCTAATAAACCCTGATTAATTTAAACAACAAGCGCAATCCCTTGTTCAAGTCATTAATAAATTAATCGCATCTAACATTCCTATTGAGACTGGCTAACCTATAGGTGAAAACTCACTTCTAGTCGTTAACCTGTTTTGACTTCTCTTGTCTAGAATCTTGTCTTAGCACTGCATTTTAACAAGAAAACTACAATTATCACTTTAATAAATGGCCTAAATATTAAAGTGCATTAAGGAGGAGAATCAAAATATTGCTTGAACAGATTATATTAGAAAGTCTACATAAACACAATTTAGTAAATAAGCTTGCTTCTCAACCCGGAGCTAAGTTTTTACTCAACATAATTATACAACAGACGT
This sequence comes from Limonium bicolor, assembly GCA_023374045.1. Lineage (NCBI taxonomy): Eukaryota > Viridiplantae > Streptophyta > Magnoliopsida > Caryophyllales > Plumbaginaceae > Limonium > Limonium bicolor. Next base: position 220,344,841 of record CM041782.1, read on the forward strand.
CGTAAATACGACAGCCATTAAAACAAAGTACAGTTAAAGAAGAGAAAGAGCTCTCTGCATTCGTATGCACTGTATGGAATTTCTGTGGAGGAAGTGTGATTTGGGAGAGAACGTGAGTATTACAGAGAGTTAAGCTTAGGCAATCGTGCGCAGGTTTTTTCTGATGAAGTAGTAGTGTTTATATAGGGGAGAGGAAGAAGAAGGGGCAGATCTGGTGTGGAAGGAGATTGATTGCCCATTGATTGCATATTGATTGCAGACAGAGTGGAGACAGACGCGTGAGTGAATTAAGGTAGGCGCCGCCTGGTATTAATGAAGAAGCAGTTCGACATGTCTGCGGCACCGCAAAGGAAGAAGAAAACTGTCGCGTCTGAATTTAGTCACGTCCCCCCATGTGTCCGCCTAAGGTTATGCGGACGTCACTCACGTTGCTTGTGTCCGGCCAGTTTTATGCGGACACACCCATGTCCGCCTCCTGTCCGCCTAAGTTCATGTGGACACAGGCTCCTGTCCGCCTAACCATACGCGGACGTCTCACGTCCACGCTCTGTCCACGCTTGTGTCCACCTTTCTTTATGCGGACACATACACAATTTCCTGCGAACAGCATTTCTGTCCATGTTTGTGTCCACCCATATTTGGCGGACGCAAAGGTGGACGCAAAGGTGGACGTGCATATTTCCTTTGTAAAATCGATAGGCTCCAGATCTTCGTTTGAAACTCCGTTTTTCTCGCCGTTTGCTGCGTTGGAAAGCTTGTGAAATAAACTATTTGATTCCAACACTTTTTCCTGTATTTGATACATAAAATTTATCAGTCCATATCAAGACATAAATCTTAGGAAAAACATACGATAAGTGAGAAAATATTATCCTGAAAGTGAGTAAGTAAGGGAAATTAAACCTTAAATGTCTATGTATTTCTCACTTATCAAACTCCCCACACTTATCTTTTGCTTGTCCTCAAGCAAATCTTTCTGACATAATGTTTAAACAAGTTAAACAGACAATAATCATAAGGAGAGCACAGAAGAGTAATTGCCAATCTTTTCAGATTTTAAAAGGGTACTAATAACATTAAATTTATTAGATATATTTCTCTATTTCTGAGAATAACTCTGAAATCCTACAAAAGAAAGAGAAGCAGTACCATGAGAATTCTGCTTCTAACCCTGAGCCAATCCACCATTTTCTCTCTCACATTTCCTTGAACGACAAGGGGCATGAAGTAAAATCTTATTCCATTATACCTTTCAATGCCACAACTCATGATCCATAATGTAGAAGTTTTTATCATTTTGGTGCAGAATGCACAGATACTTCAATTTTGAAGTTCATTTTTCTTTTACCTTAGACTTTTCTCTCCACCCTGTAGCGGTTTTGGGTCTACTATCCCAGATACTGAGTACCTTAGGTAGCCGGGTGATGAAGCACCCCTGAGAACTTAATAACCGAGTGGACGAGGCCTGTTTAGGATTAGAATATGCCTGTTTGGATCAGAGGAGTACCTTGCCTTGTTCTTTTCCCACCGTTTCATTCCAATTCAAATCCAGGCTCAAAGTCAAAACAAATTCAAATGATAATTTCCTCAGAATTTTTTTTGCATAAGGAGCAGCGTGGTTAAAATTTTTTATATTATTTTTTTTATGTACCCTTTAAACCTGTTAATACCAGCATTACTCCCTCCATGGTTCCTTCTTTGATTATTAATCACTTAACAAATTTAAACACAGTGTCGAAAAAGAGACAAACTTAAGAGCGAAGCTTTTGATTATTATATCTCCCCCACACTTGAACCAAAGCAATGCCCTCATTGCATAGAAAGAATTAAAATAACAGGGCATGCAAACTACCTGGTAATGATCAAAAAACATGGTAAGAAGAGATATTTAAACTTAAAGAGCAAGGTATGGATAGTGTACTCCCTAGAGTTATGCAGAATATGTAGTATAGCTCCCCCACACTTGAGTTCTGCTGTAAGAATGTGCAAGATGTCCCTGTAATAAATATTCTAAACAGCCAGAAGAACTCAAGTCATTTCTCCTCGTTCTCTTTTCCTTCTTTTTATTTCACTCTTTTTTTTTCATAAAATAAAATACGAAATATAAACACAATACAGATTAAAAAGATAGATAGTAGGGTGCCTCCTACCAAGCTGCCCATCTTTAGGTCTTTGGCTAGACCGTACCTCAGTGATTCAAGTTGTAACTGGTTCTTGAATAGAAGTGCAGAAGCTTCTTCGTTATCCAACGTGTTTCCCATATACACTTTTATTCGAGCTCCATTGACTTTAACGATCCACCCTTCTTATTGTCCAATTCCAACGCTCCATAAGGAGAGGTAGATATATTTTAAATGGTCCAAGACCAGAAGGATTTTAAACTTACCTGGGAAGAACTTTAGTCTGGAATTATAAAGAGGACATAATCTCCCACTTTGAAGTCTCGCTTGGCAATCATCTTATCGTGCCAACGCTTGGTCTTCTCCTTATAAATCACTCTGCATTTCATATGAGTTGTACCTAAGTTCTTCCAGTCCGTCAACTGGAACTTTCTTTTTTCACGGCTTTGTTGTAGATCGAAGTTCAACACCTTTAGAGCCCAATAAATTTATGCTCTAATTCCACTGGCAGGTGACATGCCTTCCCAAAAACTAGTTTGCAGGGAGAACACGCCGATAGGTGTTTTGAAGGCTGTACGGTATGCCCTGATGCATCATCCAATTTAATGGACCAATCCTTTCGAGAAGAGCTCACCGTTTTCTGTAGAATCGTCCATTTTAGCTCTCTATTTGTTATCTCTGCCTGACCATTCGTTTGAGGATGGTATGGTAGAGCAACCTTATGTCGGACTCCATATTTCTTCAGGAGAGCATCAAACTGGCGATTGCAGAAGTGAGATCCACCATCGCTGATTATTGCTCTAGGAACACCGAATCGACTGAAAATGTTCTTCTTTATGAACTTCATCACAACTTTACCATCATTAGTAGAGCAAGCAAGGGCTTCCGCCCATTTAGAGACATAATCGACTGCTACTAAGATGTATAAATTTCCAAAAGAATTTGGGAAGGGTCCCATAAAATCAATCCCCCAAACATCAAATAATTCTACCTCTAGCATATTGTTTAAGGGAAGTTCATTACGGCGAGAAATATTACCTTGCCTTTGACACCGATCACAAGTAGATACAAAGGCATGACAGTCTTTGTGAAGGGTGTTCCAATAGAAACCGGATTCAAGTACCTTTGCAGCTGTACGGGTTGCACCGTGATGTCCGCCGGTTTCTCTAGAATGGCAATGGAGAAGGATATTTCTGATTTCCGTCTCTGGGACACATCTCCTAATAATACCATCTGCACAGATTTTGAAAAGAAATGGATCATCCCATAAATAATGTTCGACAATAAAAGAACCTTTTTCTCTGTTGATAAGTCATATCAGCTGGGATGATCTTTGTAGCCAGATAATTGGCAATATCGGCAAACCAAGGGTCTCTTGCCATTTGGATGTGAAATACTGCCTCGTCCGGAAAAAACTCATTGATGGGTCTTTCGTCTTCTGGTCCTTCCATCCTTGATAAGTGGTCTGCCACGACATTCTGGATACCTCTTTGTCTCTTATCTCTAGTCGAATTCCTGTAAGAGAAGTATCCATCTTATCAACCTGGGTTTGCATCTGCTTTGGCAAATAAATACTTGAGGGCAGAATGGTCAGTATGAATAATAACCTTACTACCCAATAAATATCGACGGAATTTATCCAAAGCAAGACAACTGCCAGCAATTCTTTTTCGGTGGTGGCATAATTTTTCTGAGCATCATTAAGAGTACGGCTTGCATAATAAATGACTCTCAGAATTTATCCATTTTTCTGGCACAGAACAGCACCCACCGCATAATCACTGGCGTCACACATGTTTTCAAAAGGTTGTGACCAGTCGGGTGATACAACAATAGGAGCAGAGACAAGTTTTTCTTTTAATAAATTAAAAGCTGCTAAACATTCATCAGAAAAATGAAATTTAGCATCTTTTGTCAGTAAAGTGCAGACAGGCTTAGAAATCTTGGAAAAGTTTTTAATGAATCGTCTGTAAAAACCAGCATGTCTAAGAAAACTTCGGATACCTCTGACAGTAGTAGGAGGTGGAAGTTTTTCTATTACCTCAATTTTAGCGCGGTCCACCTCAATACCTTTTGAAGACACATTATGTCCTAGCACGATCCCTTCACAAACCATGAAGTGACATTTCTCCCAGTTCAGGACTAGATTTGTGTCCTCACACCTGGCCAAAATAAGATCGAGATTCTCCAGGCAAGTGTCAAATGACAAACCAAAGACAGAGAAGTCATCCATAAACACTTCTATACATTTTTCAATGTAGTCAGAGAAAATAGCCATCATGCACCGTTGAAAGGTAGCTGGTGCATTACATAATCCGAACGGCATTCTTTTATAAGCGTATGTTCCATAAGGACAGGTAAAAGTAGTTTTATCCTGATCTTCTGGAGCAATTGGGATCTGAAAAAGTATCCTGAATAGCCATCTAGAAAACAATAAAAATCCTGACCTGCTAACCTTTCCAGCATTTGGTCAATAAAAGGTAAGGGAAAGTGATCCTTACGTGTGGCAGTATTCAATTTCCTGTAGTCTATACAAACTCTCCAACCGGTAGTTGTGTGTTGAGGAATCAACTCACCTTTCTCATTAGGGACTACAGTTATTCCGCCCTTCTTTGGTACCACCTGTACTGGGATTACCCACTTGCTGTCTGAAATTGGATAAATAATGCCAGCGTCAAGTAGTTTTATTACCTCTTTCTTGACCACCTCTTTTAGAACGGGGTTAAGACGCCTCTGTGGTTGTGCTAATGCCCTGAAATCATCTTCCATTTAAATTCGATGAGAGCACAAAGATGGGCTTATTCCTTTGATATCCGCTATCGACCATCCGATAGCGGTCATATGTTTGCGCAACACCCCTAAAAGTTGCTTCTCCTGCACATATGATAGTTTAGATGAAATAATAACTGGTAAATCAGATGGCTCTTTTAGAAAAGCGTATTTTGAATGAGGGGGAAGAGGTTTCATTTCGACTGTAGGTGCTTTTTCGATGGATGGCTTTGGTCTGTCTGTGTTTCTTTCTACTGGCTCGAATCTTTGTTGGTAGGAACAGAAATATGGCTTATGTGTGTTTAACTCTCCAGCCATGAGAGCAATATCAGGATTTTCGTCATCAGCTTCGCAAGATGCCATAAGACATCTTTCCAAAATTGTTTCTTCATCTTTGCTGAGGAACGTCTCCTGTACTAAAGAGTCAATAGTGTCAATAGAAAAACAGTTCTGTGTATCAGAAGGATGCTTCATGTTCCGGGTCATGTCGAAAACTACCTGCTCATCATGAAGTCTTAAAATTATCTTACCTCCTTCAACATCAATTAAAGTTCTTGTAGTTCTCATAAAAGGTCTACCTAAGATTAGTAGGACATCTTTATCTTCCTCAATATCAATAATAGTGAAATCAGCAGGGAAAATAAATTTGCCAACAGAAACCACTAAATCTTCTATTTTTCCTTCGGGGTGAATTATGGAACGATCAGCTAGCTGGAGCTGAACAGGAGTAGGAGAGCATTAACCTATACCTAATTTCTTGAATATAGATAAAGGCATTAAGTTAATACTAGCTCCTAAATCGCATAACCCGTTACCACAATTTATGTCTTCAATTGCGCAAGGAATGATAGGGAGACCTGGATCTCCCAACTTCGGTGGTAGCTTCTTTAAGAGTACTGCAGAAACTCTTTCGATTAGTTTCACTATGTCATTTTCCTGTAAAGATCGCCTGTTAGACAAGATATCTTTCATAAATTTTGCATAAATAGGCATTTGTGTTAAGGCATCAGAAAAAGAAATATTAATAGTTAATTTCTTAAAAATGTTAAGAAATTTTCCAAATTGGTCGTCCAAATTCTTTTTCTTTAATCTATCAGGAAATGGGATTGGAATTTCATATGAAACCTGTGACGGTTTACGAGTAAGGGATGCAGGAGACTCCTTCTCCTTGGGAATTGTTACGTCTTCTTTGTCAGATTTTTGTTCATCAGATTTCTTCTCAGTTTTGGGGACATCGGATACCAGCTCTTTCCCGCTTCTCAGGGTTATTGATTTTGCATGCTCCCTGGAATTTGGATCCGTCTGGCTCGGGAGTGACCCTGCTGGTCTTTGAGCCAACTGTTGGGAAATCTGACCTATCTGTCTTTCTAAATTTGTGGTTATAGTAGCCTGATCAGCAACTTTGGCTTCTATCTCAGAAAATTTTGAATTTATCGCCTGACCTTGTTTCAGAAGCTGATTCATCATGCCTTTTAGCTCGCCCATATCTCCTTGTGAGTTGGTTGGCTGTTCTTGTTGTCGGTTGTACTACGGTTGTCGATTTTGGTTAAAACCTTGGTTACTCGACTGTAGGTCAGAATTCCGCCATGGTTGTTGATTGCTCCTCCAATTGTTTTGGTTGTATGAGTTCGGGTAAGGATTCGTTGGTCTGTTGTTAATCAAACTTACCTCCTCAAGGGTCCTGTTGCAACCTGAACCATCACAGTCTGTGGTTTCATGAGCTCCTCCACAGTTTTCACAACAGGGAGTCAGATATGGGGAAGTGGCTACTGCTTTCGCAACTTTTTGTTGTGGTTGACTAAGAGTTAGTTTTTCCACAACTTTTGTGAGAGCAGCTAGTTGAGCAGACACATGATCCTGCGGGGGAATACTGTAGATACCGGTTTCTTTCTTTACTTCACCTCTCCCCTTATTTTTACACCATTTTCTGGTACTGGCGGTCATCTGGTCCAGTGGTTCAACTGCTTCTTCTCCGGTCATTTTCATAAAATTTCCTCCAGATGAGGAACTTAGCAACAATTTGTTAGAATCATTTAAGCCTCTAAAGAATGATAAAACAAGCTCCTGGCTACTCATACCATGATGTGGGCATAATATCTGTAATTCTTTGAATCTATCCCACGAATCATAAAGAGATTCACCTGGTTCTTGACAGAAGTTTGTGATCTCAGCAATTTTCTCTCTTGTTTTGGACGGGGGATAGTATTTCGCCAGAAATTTGTTTGCTAACTCAGCCCAATTGTGGATGCTGCTGCGTTGTAAACTTCTCAGCCACCTGGATGCGCCATCTTTAAATGAATAGGGGAACAATTGCAGACTGATGTGTTCGTTTAGATTTCCTGTTTTGTTAAAAGTGTTACAAAAATCAAGAAATGCAGATATATGGTGTGGAGCATCATCTGAATCTAGCCCGTTGTATTGGCCCTGGTGGTAGAGTGTGGTAATGAAACTGGTTTTGAATTGCCAGACATCTAGTTCAGCCTGAGTGACCTGAGGAAGGACAATAGCAGAAGGCCTCCCTTCGACTGACGGTTGCTGGTATTGGCAGAGAGTTTGTCGAGTTGCCATCTCTACACGTTGTTGTCGTCATTCTCTGTGGAGAAGTCTTTCAATCTCAGGTTCAAAATCGTTTTGAGGACTGCCTGCAGATCGAGTACGACGCATATATAGATATAAAATGCAGTTTTGAAAAATGGATAACTGTTAAAGAAAAAACAGTAATTGACAAGTAAATATAAACTACAGAAAGATAACAAAATTAGAAAGAAGCAATTAACAAAACAAAGAACTATATATTTTTTTTGAGAGTAAATAAAGCAAAACAAAAATGAACAAGAAAGAATAAAAATTAAATGGAGTTTCACTAAGAACTAAAATAAAATAAAGACAGAATTAAATTACTGGAATTTAATTAACTGAAAATTAAATGACAAGGGAATTAAATGACAGAAATTTAAAGAACTGAATTTAAATTGCTGGAATTTAACTGACTGAAAATTAAATGACTAAAAAATGTTAGAAGTTAGTTTACAGGAAATTTAAATGTTAGTAGTTAGATTGCTGAAAATTTAAATGTTAAGAATTAGTGTGCTGAAATTTAAAAGTTAGTTTACTGAAATTAAAAGACAGAAACTTTAAATGACAGAAATTAAAAGTTAGTAATTAGTATACAGAATTTAAATGACAGAATTTAAGTGTTAGAATACTGAAATTTAAATGTTAGATTACAGAAATTTAAAAGTTAGAAGTTCATTGACAGAAATTTAAAGGACAATGGAAATTAAATGACAGAAAAATAAATGACAATAAAATATAGAGTTAGTAATTAGATGTCCGAAGTCCGATGTCCGTAGTTAGATGTCCGAAGTCTGATAGTTAGATGTCCGAAGTCCGTCAGTTAACCGTGCCGGAGGTCCCCGGCAACGGCGCCAAAAACTTGTTGGAGTAAAAGTGTGCTTAAACTTCTTACCACTTAGGCAGTGTACCTAATCGTTTTGCGGAATAGTGGAATTGTGGGGTGTCGAACTCTTGGGGACCTTGCTGGGGTTTAACTGATAGTGTAATTTAACTGAGAATTCTAATTAGACTACTGAACAGAAACTTATCATTTTTTTAAGAGAAATTGTGGTTTAGAACTTAATGTAAACAAAACAGTAAAAAGAAAAATTAATTAAAATAGATTAATAATAGCAGTTATAAAACTCTTTTGTTTTTAAGGAAGCACCCCGGGTTGTTCTGCTCACCTATTTTACTCAATCATATTATTGTACACTTTCCCACTTTAGCAATAAACTCAAGAATCTTAATTAGTTTATTGACTGTTCCCTGTCTAATAAACCCTGATTAATTTAAACAACAAGCGAAATCCCTTGTTCAAGTCATTAATAAATTAATCGCATTACTAACAATTCCTATTGGAGACTGGTTAACCTATAGGTGAAAACCCACTTCTAGTCATTAACCTGTTTTGACTTCTCTTGTCTAGAATCTTGTCTCACACACTGCATTTTGACAGAAACTACAATTATCACTTTAATAAATGGCCTAAATATTAAAGCGCATTAAGGAGGAGAATCAAATATTGCTTGAACAGATTATATTAGAAAGTCTACGTAACACAGTTTAGTAAAATAAGCTTGCTTCTCAACCCGGAGCTAAGGTTTTTTACTCAGACATAATTATACAAACAGACGTCGTAAATACGACAGCCATTAAAACAAAATACAGTTAAAGAAGAGAAAGAGCTCTCTGCATTCGTACGCACTGCATGGAAATTCTATGGAGGAAGTGTGATTTGGGAGAGAACGTGAGTATTACAGAGAGTTAAGCTTCAGGCATCGTGCGCAGGTTTTTCTGATGAAGTAGTGTTTATATAGGGGAGAGGAAGAAGAAGGGGCAGATCTGGAGTAGAAGGAGATTGATTGCACATTGATTGCATATTGATTGTAGACAGAGGTGGAGACAGACGCGTGAATGAATTAAGGTAGGCGCCGCCTGGTATTAATGAAGAAGCAGTTCGACATGTCTGCGGCGCCGCAAAGGAAGAAGAAAACTGTCGCGTCTGAATTTAGTCACGTCCCCCCTGTGTCCGCCTAAGGTTATGCGGACGTCACTCACATCCGCTTGTTGTCCGGCCAGTTTTATGCGGACACACCCATGTCCGCCTCCTGTCCGCCTAAGTTCATGCGGACACATCCTCCTGTCCGCCTAACCATACGCGGACGTCTCACGTCCACGTCTTGTCCACGCTTGTGTCCACCTTTCTTTATGCGGACATACAACACAATTTCCTGCGAACAGCATTTCTGTCAATGTTTGTGTCCACCCATATTTGGGCGGACGCAAAGGTGGACGTAAAGGGACGTGTATATTTCCTTTGTAAAATTCGATAGGCTCCAGATTCTTCGTTTGAGCTCCGTTTTTCTCGCCGTTTGTTGCGTTGGAAAGCTGTGAAATAAACTATTTTATTCCAACACTTTTTCCTGTATTTGATACATAAAATCTATCAGTCCATATCAAGACATAAATCTTAGGAAAAACATACGATAAGTGAGAAATATTATCCTGAAAGTGAGTAAGTATAGGGTAAATTAAACCCTTAAATGTCTATGTATTTCTCACTTATCAACACCTGAGTCTGAAGGTTGTTATGTTATACAGACCTTGAGTCTGAAAGTTTACACCCGGTGTATGTTGATATGAGAGTTATGTTGTAAAAGTAATCCCCGTTGTCTAATTAATGATGAATGAGAATTGTGGAACTTTGAGGACAAAGTTCTTTTAAGGGGGTAGATTGAAATACCCCAAACCATAATGTGTTAAGTAATTATGTAATGAAATACCCTGTAATTAAAAATAGTGATTAATTAGGCTAATAAGTAATTTAGAAGCTTAATTAGTATAAATAATCATGAGGGAACAAATTCCGAAGAAAACGGATCCTTAAAACGGATTAAAAACATTACCGAACCTTAAAGCGCGTTTTTCGAGGTAACCGGGAAAACATGACTTTAAGCGGGTCAAATAGACTCGTAACAATTTTGGTCAACTAAATAATCATTAATAAATATTAGTGAAGCTTTAGAACCAATAAAATCAATAAAACGAGAAAATAGTAAAAACTGTCAAAAATGGGAAGTTGTGGGGTAGGAATATAAATAGCAAGACTTATGTGTCCACTTTGAAATAAAAAGTAAAAGTGGTATGTGTGGTGCAGTGTGTGTCCGATTGGGACTCTCACACTCTCTCACACACTCACTCCCTTATTTACAAAACAACAAAATAATAAAACAACCCCACACTCACCTTTATTCTCTCTCCCTCTTTTTCTATCTTCACTCACGTACAACCCACCCCCACACTCTCTCTTTCTTTCTTTCTTCTTCCCATGCGATTTCCATGGAGAATTGAGAAGCCCTCACAAACCTCTACTTCTTTCCTCTTGAAACTCCTTAAAATCTCTTCCAAAAATTATAAAAAGTATACCATTGGAATCCTCTCATCAAGAGCTACATTTCCATCCTTTCAAAATTCGAAAACCAACATTTTCATTTTTATGGTATGTCCCATTGGAGCTTCAAGACTACCATTAGCACCACCTTCTTCTCCTAGTTCTATTGAGGTAAAAATCTTTTTGAAACTCCATCATCTTTTTCTAGCCCTTGTGGGCAAAACGAAATTTGAAGCTAAACCATTGTTTGGTTCCTTTGTACCCTAGCCGATTTTGGCTTTGTTGGAGAGTGAGAAGTCTTGTTCTTGGGCTATCCCAAACAGCACTTCTACCCTTGCAAGGTAATGAGATTTCTAAACCCTAAAACTTACATTAAAAGTGTAACACCCCAACCCGAAATCCAATAACCTGAACGGTGATCACTCCCACATAAAATACAACTGCAGCGGAAATAAATACAACAAACCGGGCGGTATTACAATGCCGTTGGCCACCCTTGTGACCAACAAGGCTAACTCCAAATACAATCTCCAAAAGTCACGGTCTGAATACGAATACAACCCGAGATACTAGGAATCAAACTCAAAGGTACAATAAATAAGTAAGACAAATAACTAGTAGTAGACTCCCATAGCTTGGTCTACCCCACCTACACTCAGTGTGGTGATCTTCTCAACTTCAGGTACCTGGAATTGTTTAGCCATGAAATGGCTCAGCAAAATAATTTGCCGGTATGGAAAATGTGCAGCCCATCGGCTACTGGGCCACACCAACTAATTGTCGAATACATGCAATTCATTTATAAAGCTGTAAATAAGAATAGCATGATAATCTCAAGTATCCACACAAGGACAATAATGTCACAAAGAACAAGACTTCAGAAGGTCAAGTTAGCTGAACAGTAATCTTTTAATGATAGTCGGGTCCACACAATGGGACTGACAGGTATAAATGTACATCTCAAATAGTGAAGGTATAGTGACCTTGTTAAAATTGAAGGTTGGGAAACTAGTCCCTCAGAAGAAAACGTAGTTAACTCCTGTACTGAGGAATGTGGGAATCGAAACCCTCGAGAGGAATGAAGTCTTCCTCTCCACTGAACTGTTAGGAATTGAACCCTCGAGAGGAATAAAGTCTTCCTCTCCACTGAAATGTTCTGTCGCGACGTAGACTGAATAGGAGACGACCTGAGACAGGTACAACTCCTGTAGCATGCATGGCCAGATCCAACTGGGCTCCTCGTTCTCGTAGTAAAGAATTGTTAGGTGTCATACAAGGACGTTAAACAAGAACACAATGTGTATTGTCAATTATCACGTTTAGGATAATGACGTTTGTTATAAAGTGATGTTAGTGAGAAACTTGTGAACAAATTCTCGATACAATAAAGCACAGGTATTTAATCCACTGGTATTGTAGTGTTGTATGCGTGGGACATACACATCGTAGTTAGCAACATTCACACATATAAAATAACACAACAGTGCACAAGAGTAAAACAACATTTTACATTAATTATCTTGGTCGTTAATTCAAACAACAGATAGCACACAAGCCGGTGTAATCCGGTAGCAAACAGGTTGCAAGAATTCCATACTGATAGGATCGGGGTGCTGACCGAGTAGGTCTGAGGTGTTAGTCTCAGACCAACCCTACTTGGAGAACAAGTATTTGTAGAAGATAATTATGCGGAAGCTTTTGTTTTAAATTGACAAGATAGGATTCTGCTTGTATTGAAATTCAATGTGAATTACAACCTAGCTTCCTATCTTGGGATTCGACAGAGGTACTCTGTCTCATCCAACACTCGCTTTACTCTCGGCTTAGATTAATGCGTAACAAGGAGTAAAGGGGAGTGTTCTATGTGTGCTATCTAGGTAATAAATACCTAAGCTGATTGACAATATCTCACTAAGATCTCTCGAAAATGTTATCTCTCTCAATATGACTCTCTCTCTCTCTAAATGTGGAAGTGAAAGCTCCAATGATTACAAATGATTCTAGGTGCTTAAATACTGATAATACACGAAGTAACCGCTCCTATTTAGTAGCCATAACGTTCAGGATGGTGCTCCACGTCCTCTTGGTCAAGCATACTCAGAAATTGTCGCAACTACTTTTCAGAGGGACTCGTTCTAGCGCTCTATACCCTTGACCGCCTTGATTTTCGGGCCTGACCATATGTGAACGTGTGTGACAGTTTTTTCCATGTTTTTCTCCACGTTCTAACAGTAGAAGGTCGCCTTTAAGCTTCTAGAACTTTCCATGAGAATCTTTTGTCGCAGAACGACTCCTTCCGCAATCAGACTCGTTCATCGCCTAGACTTGCTCTGATGCTATTATAAGTGATATTTCTTCTGTCACCAGACTTACTTTGTTGCCATAATCAGCAAAACCTTGGGTTCCAACAAATTCCCCTTTTTTGCTGATGATGGCAAAGGGAACCGAATCTTTCAAGATGAACTAAAGTTCCCCCTTAAGTTGTGCATCAATGATAAGATGAGATGAATGTGAACCGCTTGTTATATCGAGTCTGGTTAACAACCAAACTCCGTCTGTCGTGACTCTTTGTCTGTTGGCAGGCTCTGGATGACTTGTTCTGCAGTGGGAGTTACTGTTCGCTAAACTCATACTGTCTTTGACTTGGTCTCTTTTCGTTGCTTCAATTCTCAGACCGACTCTTGCTAGCAGCTAGGCTTTGGCAATCTTCAGCAAAACTCTAATATCTTCATATATTTTCCCCCTTTTTGCTGATGATGCCAAAAACTTCTCGAGTGAATCTCGTAGCAAGAGTTAACCTACAAAAAATACATACAAGCAAACAAGCTTGGAAGAACCAGCGTCATTGACTGATTCCCCCTTAATAGAATTAAACTAAGCTTAAACAGAAACAGTTTGCTTGACCATCAAGCAGGGCAAAATCCATAAGTGCAATTCAAGTCTTCCGACCACCAAAAACATTAACGCGTCTTACTGAAAATGGGATTCACCGCTTTCCCCCTTTTTGACATCATCAGGCAAAATAGGGTGAGTCTGGCTGACATCCAGAAGCAATCACATGGCTAAATAGTCAACCAACAGAGTCTACTAAAGTTTGATAAAAACACCGCCAAGATAAACAAAGTCTGAGATAGGTTAAAAGTATGGTTAGGGCTGTAGGCTAGGAAATGGGGTGAGGGACTTGGTCTGTATCTTGGTATTGACCCATTCATTTTGAATCTCAAGAGAGTGCTAGATGTGGCTAACCGTTGTAGTGAAGCGTATTAGCAAGAGTATTCATACTCCTATGTGCAAGCTAGCGTTGTTGTGAAGCGTAAACCAGAGTCATGCAAGTTCCACTCTTGGAAGTGGTGGCTGAAGCAAGAGTAGGTCTTCTTCAATGAATATAAGTTAAAGAGACGGTTGTAATTTGCTTTGTTTTATCCTTCTCATGGGATTTCTATCTTTCTTTCATTTTCTTTTCTTTCCCTTTTTTTTGGAAGTTCACTTCAACTACGTGGGTATTTTTGCCAGACCGATTATGTCTGCAGATTGATCTAGCAGTATTCTTGGTCGAATGAATGGAAGGAGTTATGATGGATTTAGGTAGTAAGAGGTAGTGGGTTTTGCTTCAGTGGTAGTGGTATGGTAGGAGTGGCAAGGGCTTCAACAGAGAAAGTAGTGGAGCTTGGGCAAGGTAGGTTGGGTAATCGACTAGGGCTGTAGGGTGAGTTGGGCATTAGTAATGATAGACCCAAAGTGGATGGGATTTTTGTGTGGTGAGAGGGCTATGGGAGACTTAGTGATGGTTTCGGGAGTTGGGATAACAATAGTGCCTTGTTTGGAGGGTTTTCGGCTTTGAGTGGGATAGTAAGTAGGAGTGGTTTGAGGGTTAGGATAATTTGTGGGTTGATTGTGAAGGTAAAGTAGCAATGGTTTCAAGGACGATGGAGTTAGGTTTTGGAATAGTGAGATGGTTGATGTGGGTGCTTTGGTTGAATTGGTATGGAAAAAACTTGGCGGGTTTTCAATAAACATTTGTAGACAAAGTTTAGTTTAACTACTTAACCAAGGAGAGTTTGGTGCCAGAGAGACTATACCTGAGTACCCAGACTCTGCCTTCAAGAGGGAGAGGAGATACAACCATCCACAGTTAGAACGAGTCATGCCATGGTGTGTGCGAAAAAGCTCAAATGCAACCATGTGTGATGCCTGGTGATGATATCAGCAAGCTGGAGTCTGTGGAAACTTAGTTTAATTAGATTAAGTTCATCTCCACATGATCTCGTAACAAATGAGAACTCAAGTACATAAATTTAGTGCGAGCATGGAAATTTTAGAGAATTCGACGACCTTAGCTGGTATTATCATACATAATGGTAACATTTTGATCAAAAATACCGTAGTCTTCAAAGTACTTGAAGCTGGAGCGAGTCAGCTTGCTTTTTGCACAAGATTCGCAGAGATAGTCGGCTTGCTTCGGTACATGATTCACAGACCGAGTCTGCTTGCTTTTTGCACGTGATTCTCATATATATGTATCGGATATTCATATCAACACGTGCCATATTGCCTTAAGATCACCAGAATTAGAGTCATAATCCATATTTCCTTACAATCATGAGTGATAGAGTCATAAATCTTATAACATAAGATTGGAGAAATCACAAATTTGAGAGACACTTGAGAGACTATGTCCAATAACAATTAAGTAAATATTATGAACTTTTAAATAAAGAGGGGTTACCAATGGAGCCAATTCTTATGATTTTTATGTGCATGTTGTCTCTAAAAGTAACTTTTCCCCCTTGATGGTCAGAGTGAGTCGTAAACTCAACTTGGTTTCCTGTCATATATCTTGAACAACCACTATCTAGAAACCAAGAGTCATTGTTCCGAGCCACTCTGTCTGCAAAAAGCTACTAGTTAGTTTTGGGAACCCAGGTATACTTGGGTCCCCTCTTCGATAATGATGAAGAACTATTATAGTAAAGATCACGAGCTTTGATAATTGCAGACACACGAGATATATAAATGATAAATCACGAAGTTTATTACAAGAATATTCCGTATGACCATCATAACCATAATATCCGCAAATTTTCGATGTAGAGGGAGTCTCACTTACCTGATCATGAGCGGTTTTCTTACCATTGTGAGCCATCAAGCACGTCATACTGGTGGTGCATGACTCGGGCTCCCCTAAGTCGATAAGATCTTCCATCTTGAGAGATTTGTCAGCCAACACAAGCTCTGATACCACTTGATAGGATCGGGGTGCTGACCGAGTAGGTCTGAGGTGTTAGTCTCAGACCAACCCTACTTGGAGAACAAGTATTTGTAGAAGATAATTAAGCGGAAGCTTTTGTTTTAAATTGACAAGATAGGATTCTGCTTGTATTGAAATTCAATGCGAATTACAACCTAGCTTCCTATCTTGGGATTCGACAGAGGTACTCTGTCTCATCCAACACTCGCTCTGCTCTCGGCTTAGATCAATGCGTAACAAGGAGTAAAGGGGAGTGTTCTATGTGTGCTCTCTAGGTAATAAATACCTAAGCTGATTGACAATATCTCACTAAGATCTCGCGAAAATGTTATATCTCTCAATATGACTATCTCTCTCTCTCTCTCTAAATGTGGAAGTGAAAGCTCCAATGATTACAAATGATTCTAGGTGCTTAAATACTGATAATACACGAAGTAACCGCTCCTATTTAGTAGCCATAACGTTCAGGATGGTGCTCCACGCCCTCTTGGTCAAGCATACTCCGAAATTGTCGCAACTACTTTGCAGAGGGACTCGTTCTAGCGCTCCATACCCTTGACCGCCTTGATTTTCGGGCCTGACCATATGTTAACGTGTGTGACAGTTTTTTCCATGTTTTTCTCCACGTTCTAACAGTAGAAGGTCGCCTTTAAGCTTCTAGAACTTTCCATGAGAATCTTTTGTCGCAGAACGACTCCTTCCGCAATCAGACTCGTTCATCGCCCAGACTTGCTCTGATGCTATTATAAGTGATATTTCTTCTGTCACCAGACTTACTTTGTTGCCATAATCAGCAAAACCTTGGGTTCCAACATATACCGTTCACCGTAGGTTGCAGTTGATTATACCATGGTCAACGTCTGGTCAAACAAAGTCCTAGAATCGGATTAACTGAGAGGGTTAATTTATGTTACCCTTATATAATATCTTATTGGATCTTTCAACAAATTTCGTATTTGTTATTTCATGTGAGGTTTATTTCTTTTAATTACCTCATGATTCAGTCATAACTTATTTGTTATTCCTTTGATTTATTTATAAATCCTTTAATGTACATATATTATTATTTATTCATGTACTATATTTGTTATTTATTTTATTGTCTAGGTGACATAACAACTTATAATTTCTTAACTATATTATATGTCATACATGGACATAATATTCTTATAGTTTTTATTATTCCTCCTTAACATAAATTATAATTATTGGTTACCTTTAATTTCCTTATAACTATATAAGTCATAGTTTTATCTTCATAATTCCTTTAACAAAATTCTTTCTTCTAATTCCTCCAAATATCCATATAGGACCTATATTTATTTAAATCTAAATTATTACCCTTATATTTCGGTTATTTACAAAACAACCACATTAATTCATAAACTTTACATTTAAATTCTAATCTCTTTATATAACATAGTTTTAATTCCTTATTTAATTAAATCACAAAACTACCATTAATATTTTGGTATATACTTTTAAATATTGTAACTTTTGAAAATTACAACTTAGCCCCTCCAATTCTCGGCCTATATATATATATTTCTTATAATTGCAATTTAGCCACAAAATTTATAACCTTACATATGCCTTATAAACTATAGTTTAATTCATTTCCATAAATGCCGAATATATATATATAAAAATTCTTAAATTAACCAAACTAACCCCAAAGTAATTCGGCTTTGTGTCATTTATTTTTCCTTAATTACATTTTCACCCCAAAACTTTATAATAGTTACTTAATACTTATAAACTATAGTCTAAATATTTAATTCCTCAAAAATTTCGAAGGTGAAACCTAATAAATCTCTTAATTATGAATTCGCCCACTAATAAGTTCCAAACTTTCATAACAACTTTATAAATTACATAATAGCCCTAAACTTAATAAATGTTATTGGAACACGGTTTAAATTATCTAAAAATTCATAAACTTAATCCCTAACCTTATATTATATTATAATATACCAAACAAACCTTTAACTCTCGGTTTTCACATAAACTCACCAAACTTTGTAAAAATTACATTAAGCACATAACTTAATCAATTAGCCATTTAAGCTCTAATAAAATATTTTAACTCACCAAACTTTATAGTATAATTATATACATAAGACTCATAAAATCTATTTTTCACTTAGACAATTCGGCCATATTAAATAGCTACCATATCGCATATAAAAGTGGATTTTATGTCATAATAAATATACATAAATTCATATGGAGGTATAAACTATGTAAAATATTGTAAGGTCTTATATTGATTCTTAGCTCAAAATAATGTATTTTGCCCTTGACATTCGGCTTGAATTTGTATATAAACATAAATAAATTTTGTGACACAAAAATGTGTCTTAAGTAAATATTTTCCAATATTGTGATAGATTATATTCTTGGCATATAATTTTTTTACCATATGTTTGGTTTTAATTAACCTAGGAGATGTACATAATTTTTGTATAATTTTTAGAAGCTTAACAAAGCTTAAACATAAAGATTACTTAGTAAACTTACTTCTTAACAAAGGTGGTTAAGTGCTTGAACTCTTCTTGAATCTCCAAGCTTTCTCCAAGGTAATTTGATGCTCCACTTCGGTTATATGCAAGTGGTGAAGGAGTTTAGGAGTTAGATCTTCAATAAGATCTTAAGTAGATTTGTAAGTAGTTTTCCAAGAATTTACCTTAGCTTTTCTCCTTATAATTCGGCTCCTAAGGTGGATGAAGAACAAATTTTCCTTCATGAAAATGAAGAAGAAAGAACCTTAGAAGAGATAGAAATCGGTTACACAATAAAATGTGCTTTAAGGATTTTCAAGCTTGAAAACTACCTTAAGATAACCTTGAGATGCTCCTTGGTTTAATGTTGGTTTGGACAACCTCCTTGGAACAATAGTTGATGTCGAATGCTATGATGTGCTAGGAAGAGTTTTGCTTCAAGGCTTGACAAGAAATGCTAGGAAATTACCTTAAAGATGAAGATAGAAGTTAAAACTCCATTAATGGACTTAAGAGCTTCAAAGGAAGAAGATGAAGCAAGAAGAGAGAGGAGAGAGCCTTACCAATTCGTGAGTGAAGTGTGCAAGGAGAAGAATGAGACTAAGCTCACGTAAGAAGAGAAGGCAATTTGGAATTTGATTTTTGTTTTGTTAATTTTTAATGTCAAATGACTATACTTTTTCCTTAGTTTATTACATGAGTTATTGGCTCAATAAATGCCCTTCTTTCCAGCATATAATCGGCCATGTGGTGTGACAAGGCAAGAGTTGGAAGAAAATAATTGTGAGCTAGAAGACAAGGTAAGAAAAGTAAGTTTATTCTTTTGTTTTTCTAATTTGTGCTTGTCTTCTTCTCTCTTGTAGGTGGCCGAACTCCAAGCTCAAATGGAGGGTCTCAATCGGTGATGAAGAGCCAAGGAAGAAGCATGGAATGTCTTGAAGTTTAAGAAATGAAAAAGGTGGAATCTAGATCCACTTTTGCCTTTTTACATTTTGTTTTCTTCCTAGCTCACATGGCCTTATTCCAATGCATAATTTCGACAGCTTGATGGTCATAAGACCTACATACTTTGACATTAAGTATTATAACACATGGGAAGGTGAGTCACCATGTTTTAAGCCTTTTATAAATTTTTAATGTAAGTTTTATACTAGTTTTTGAGCATAAAATCGGCCCCTATAGAGCACCTTGTTGGGTAGTCCTCCAACTGATTTAGAGGTCATTTTAACCCTATTTAAGATTCTTAATTCGTGGCATGTCAAAAACTACAAGGCAATTGCGTAAAACGCGTTTTCGTGACACCCGAAGGTGTGTTTTTGTGCTCTAAGGAAATTTTGGGAAAAATTGTTTTTATGAGTTCCAAGTGTTTTAAACACTTATTATAGTAAATAAACATATATAAGATGTTACATTGAGTTATATGGGGTTACATCAACCCATGACATAATTTACGGGCCATCGGGACACTCCCGGGCAAAAAGGAGCGCTAAGAAATCCTCCTGTGGTTTTTGCTGAATTTTGAGAAACCACTTCGTGGGTTCTCTTTATAATGGTTAATAATGATGTTAGGAACTCAAGGAATTAATTTTATAGGAGTTCGTGCCACCTCGGCACTCCTCCGGACTTTTCGTGCTTTAAGGGGCGTGCGTGAGCACTCCCGAGCGTTTTGCGTTTTTGACTAATATAGCTTAGGGAATATGTTTATATATTCATATAATAATTGTATGACCATTTGGTTTGAATATTAGAGGGTCATACAAGGTCATGTTTGACCATATGCTTCTAAGGCGTTTTAGCGTTTATGGAGAAACGACTATTTTTACGTACGTTCTCATGCATGGGTTTGCATGCGTACGTGAAATGATTTATATTTGGATTATTTTCCATTAAATAATGGTTTTATAATGTTAATTAGATTTGGGGTATTTCAATCTACCCCCCTTAAAAAGGGACTTCGCCCCGAAGTCTCATATCTAAATTCTAAGGTTGTGGGGAATCAAGTTCCACTAAGCATCCACAACTCAATCTATTTTTAGGGATCAAGTCCCAAGTCTCTATATACCTAAGTTCATAGTGTACATCAAGCACAACAGGAATACTTGGAATGTCATAACATATACCTACAATGTAGTGCAAGGTAGTAAACACAATCACGTTTCATTTCAAATAGTGCAACGTAGTGCACATAATATTTCCATTGTAGTGTAACGAAGTACACACCAACAAGTAGAAGTACAAAGTACATTCAAATACAGTGTTATACAAGAACACATACAAGACAAAGTGTCACTGAAATGCACCAAAGTGCAACAAAATGCATAATAAACTCACAAACGAAAAAGGCTCTACCCCCCAAAAAAGGGGTACGCCCACGTACCCTAGACTAAAGTGTCTAGTCGGTAAATAATGAGGGAAACTTCGCTCGCATATCTGCTTCTAATTCCCATGTGGCCTCTTCCACATCGTGGTTGACCAAAGAACTTTTACGAGCTCACAGACTTGTTTCGGTATCTCGTGTCTTTCTATCTAAGATTCGTTGCGGTGTTTCCACATACCGCATTGTTGGTTCTAATGAGAGTGTCTCTGGTTGTAGAACATGAGAAGGATGAGGCATGTATTTCTTAAGCTGAGACACGTGAAAAACATTGTGTACTTTGCCCAACTCTGCTGGCAAATCAAGTCGATATGCCACAAGGCCCACCCGCTCTATGATAGCGTAGGGTCCTACAAATTTCGGGCTTAGCTTGCCCTTTGTCCAAATCTGAATACACCCTTCATGGGTGATACTCGTAGAAATACCTGGTCGCCAACGCGAACTCAAGGTCTCGTCGCCTCTCATCAGCATATGATTTCTGTCTGTCTTGTGCTGCTTTCATGTTATTTCTGATTTGTTGTACTTCTGCCTGACTTGCCAAGTACTCAGGCCCAATGATGACGGTCTCACTAGACTCGTCCCAGCACAATGGTGTGCGACATGGTCTGCCATATAAGGCTTGAAAGGTGACATCTGTATAGAGGCGTGATAGCTGTTATTGTATGCAAACTCGATGAGATGTAATCTATCTATCCAGCTGCCCTGGAAATCCAAGGCACATGCTCGTAGCATGTCCTCTAAGGTCTGAATAGTCCTCTCTGACTGACCATCTGTCTGAGGATGAAATGCTGTGCTAAGCTTCAATTCAGTGCCAAGTGCTTCGCGAGTAGCTCGCCAATATCGTGAGAGAAATCTAGTATCTCGATCTGAAACAATAGTCTTTGGTACTCCATGATGTCTGATAATCTCTGCTCAAATAGTTCTGCCAACTTTGGCACTTTCCAAGTGTCTTTCATCGGAATAAACCTAGCAACTTTAGTCAGTCGATCAACAACCCAAATCATTAAGTCCTCCTCTCGTAGGTGGTAGTCCCACCACGAAGTCCATAGAGATATCATAAAACTTCCACTCTGGAACTGGCATAGACTGTACCATACCTCCTGGTCGTCTATGTTCGAATTTCACTTTCTGACAAGTGAGACATCGAGTCACATATTCTGTCACGTCGCCCTTCATACCACTCCACCAGAAATACCTCTTTAGATCTTTGTACATCTTAGAAGCTCCTGGATGGACAGATGTGGAAGAAGTGTGGGACTCTCGAAGAATATGCTCCTTTATATCTGTGCTGTCTCTGGGAATACACAATCTGCCCTTCAATCTGATTAGTCCATCATCATGTAGCTGAAACTCATACTTTCCACCCTCAAATGTACCGTCAGACAACTTCTGACTGATCTCCATCATTCGCTGATCACTCTGCTGTGCGCTACGTATGTCGTCCATAAGACTCGAGCTAGCCACAATGGCATTTAGAGTATGTGCTCGTCGACTCAGTGCGTCTGCTACAACATTAGCTTTCCCTTCTTTGTACTGCAAATCAATGTCATAATCCTTGAGAAATTCAACCCATCTTCTTTGTCTCATGTTTAACTCCTTCTGGGTGAATACATATTTCAAACTCTTGTGATCCGAGTATACGGTCATCTGGACACCATACAGGTAGTGGCGCCAGATCTTCAATGCAAAAACAATGCTCCAAGCTCCAAGTCATGTGTGGGATAGTTCTCCTCATGTTTCTTCAGCTGTCGGGAAGCGTAGGCGACTACCTTCCCATTCTGCATGAGTACACACCCTAATCCTCTGCCTGATGCATCACAGTAAACTTCATAACCCTCTGTGCCTTCAGGTATAGTCAAAACTGGTGCTGATGTCAAAGCATTCTTCAAATACTGAAATGAGGTCTCACATTCTGTAGTCCATGTGAATGGTGCGTCCTTCTTCATTAAACTGGTCATAGGTTTGGCTATTTTGGAGAAGTCTCTGACAAACCTTCTAGTAACCTGCTAACCCAAGGAAACTCCTGATATCAGTCACTGTCTTTGGCCTAGGCCAGGTGCGAACTGCTTCTATTTTTGCTGGATCCACTGCGATCCCAGCATCTGAGATAACATGTCCTAGAAAGGAAACTCTGTCAACCAAAACTCACATTTGGAGAACTTAGCATAAAGCTGGTTCTCCCTTAAGATCTCAAGTACATGTCGGAGGTGACTCTCATGCTCTTCCTTAGACTTTGAATAAATTAGGATGTCATCGATGAATACAACCACGGTCTTATCCAACTGCTCTCTGAATAATCTGTTCATTAAATCCATGAAGACTGCAGGTGCATTTGACAAGCCAAAAGGCATAACTGTAAACTCATAGTGGCCATATCGTGTTCTGAATGCTGTCTTTTCTATGTCTTGCTCCCTGATAGGTATCTGATGGTATCCTGATCTCAGATCGATCTTTGAAAACACCTTTGCTCCTCTTAACTGATCAAACAAATCGTCAATTCGACGTAGTGGATATTTGTTCTTCACCGATACTGCATTAAGCTCCCTGTAATCAATACATAACCGAAGGCTTCCATCCTTCTTTTTCACAAACAGAACTGGTGCTCCCCAAGGAGATACGCTAGGTCGTATGTATCCCTTGTCCAATAAATCTTTCAACTGCTCCTTCAACTCAGCCATCTCTGCTGGTGCCATACGGTACGGTGCCTTAGCTATGGGACCGGTACCTGGTAGTAATTCAATGGAGAACTCTACCTCTCTGGATGGCGGTAAGCCTGGAAGTTCCTTTGGAAAAATATCTGGAAATTCTGACACACTGGCATAGCTGGATCAAAATCAGGGTCGTGCTCTACATCTGAACATACATAAGTATACTTCCTTCTGCTTCCTGACGTGTTGTACATGGACATAGCAGATATCACTTTTTTGATGGTGCTCTAGGGCTCTGGCGGTAGATACTGTCACTCCTGATGGGCTCTTAAGTAACAGTCTGCGCTCTGCACAAAGAATGCGGCCTCTGTGCCGCCCCAACCAGTCCATCCCGGCTATAACGTCGAATCCTAGACCTCTGAACTCAATAAGGTCATAGGAAATTCCTCCTCCTTAATGCGGATAGTGGCTCCTCTATAAAGACGAGTGCAACTGATCTTCTCCTTAGACGGGAGTGCCACCTTAAAATCAGGTAACTCTACAGCGTCTAGCCCCAACTTCCCCGCAAGCGAAGGCGAAACGAAAGTATGTGAGGCTCCGGAGTCGAACAGTACTAATGCATCCACTCCATTAACAGGAAAGGTACCAGTGAGGATCGCGCCGCCCTTGCTGGCCTCCTCCTCAGTAAGAATACTTAAGGCACCTTCCGTCTCCTTAGCACAACCTAACAACAGAATCTGGTAAGTACTTTGATATATGATGGGGTCTAAAGACATTCACTTTCATAACAATAATGCTTCATTGATGAGATGATCTCCTTTCAGATGTCCAAACAATTACAAACTAGTACTTTCTAAAAGTCAAACTTAATCTTCCTGGTTTCATGTGAGTGGTGTTTATCACTGTCGAAGGTGCTGTGTTTATTTAATTCCATGGTATAGCAACCTTGACTTTCCACCCATTATTAAAACATCTCCTGAATTCAATATGATTTTCTTTGCAAGGTCCACACGCTTCTGCTCGCCATAAAGGAACTCTGCGTCATCTCCAATTGACAAAGACAATACTGGTATCCCCTGATCGAGGGACCCTTGTGTTTCATCCTTGTCCTGATGTAGTCCTAAGCGGCCTCCTTCTTCATAGAAGTTGATGATACATAGATCAGCCCTTAAGTTGGGAACTGGATCTTCTTCTAGCTGTTGAGCTGTATTAACTGCTTGTTCCACAATTTGTAAAAATTCTTCTGGGATTTTTGGCACTTGTGCTCCATCTCCATTTCTTGTATCCTGGTAGGTCTTTGAGTAAGGATTCCAATCCTTTCCTAAGCACATCATTTTCAGCTTCATTTTTGATCCTCCTGGAAATTCTGGAGTGTAGAACCCTCCTGGTCCTGCTCCCAACTCTTGACATTTCTGATGATTGCAATTTGTGTCTCCGGTGTTAGGTATCCTTTGAGTAGTATCAAACCTGGTTGGATAACCTTACATTGTTCGTTCTGGTTTGTGCTTTGATAATGTTTTCTTCCAGGGAGGGCGGTGAGGGGATAGGAAAGCATATCTTATAGCTTCCTACGTGGTTTAAAATTCTACTAGTGAGTCTTATTATTCTTTCCTATGCAACTAGGCAATCAAGGCATGCAAGCACTCATTCACATCATCCATTGCTCAATACAGGTTCACATGGGTTTAGAAGTACCTGGGTTGGTAGAAGGACCAGCCTCATCTGAGCGGTCCATGACATGCAGGGCGGGTCCCGATGCTGGGCTTTTGCCCTTATACCCCTGAGCTTGGTTTGTTGGTGGAGGGCGAGTATCGCTAGCTCCATTATTTTGGGTGGTGTTTGTCTTTGCTCCCGGGGGTAGTTTCTGCTCTCCGGGATCTTAATGCACTCGAAGGCTCGGTGTCCCCATATCTGACAGTGGCGGCACTGGACTTTCTCCCCTTGGCAGTCTACGCCGGGGTGATCCTTTCCACACTGTCTACAGTTGAATCGGCGGACATACTTCTAGCCCATGTTTGAGCCATGTCCAGAACCTAATACAATCAAGGTCAATTATACATTCCAACGGTACTGAAGAAATTTCAAAAGTTTCAAATTTAACTGTTTGATTAGAGTGCCTACCCTTAGATGGGTAGGTTTTCTCTAGAGTTGCCACTCCGTAGGTTCCTGACTGGGGGTTCCCAGTAGTTTGGTTCCCCTTCCCTTGATAGGACCCCTGGCCTCTCTGATAGGGTTTGTTCCTTCTGTTGGAGTTCCCTTGCTTGGCATCTTCGCCACCAGGTCCGTCCTTCCTCTTTTGGGAGCTCAAAGCATCCCTTCTCTTACATGTGATCTCCACAACGGAGGCAGCATGGTAACATTCCTGAATTCTCAAGGTGTAAATTTCCAAATCTCCCATGACGGAGTATGATAGGTAATAAAATTATATCTGGTCACATTTCTCCTGTTTTACCTCCAAGCTGGTGGGAATGACTGGTCCCATCCCAAACTGGAGTCGAGGGCTCAGTCCCCCATAAAACCGGTCGACCAAAATCTAGTCCGAGTATCCTATTCCGGGTAGTAGTTGGAGTAGTGAGGTAAACTTAGCATAGTACTCGTCAACGGTCATCTTCCCCGTCTGTTCTAGTGCATCAAACTCCCTAGTCTTCACCATCCTGGTGTGGGCCGGGTAGTATTTGCCCCTCAGTAATGCGGTGTAGTGTCCCCAAGTAAAAGCTGGGTCATCCAGGTGGTCGACCTTCACCATATTCCACCAATCTCTTGCTGCATCCTTTAGGTAAAAGGCAGCGAGCCTCACCTTCTCCCTAGGTGGGACGGCGAGTGTCTCGAATGCTGTCTCCATCTCCATGATGTAAGTCTCTAAGTGTGTAGGGTCAATCTGCCCTTTGAAGGGAGTTGGTCTCAGATCAGCCAAACTCTTCACCCAATCTCTCTCTCTCTGGTGGTGGTGGTGGAGGTAGCTGCTGCTGCTGTGCAACCCCCGCCTGTGCAAATGCCTGAGCAATTAAAGTAGCAATGTCTGCCAGCCTGATGGTTGGCTCCTCATCGGCCTGTCCACGGCGTCCTCCTCTTCTTGACATCTGCAGGATGTTGAGGTATATTAGATACTGTGGTCACAATCTTGGTCTTGGATAGTAGTCTAAGTAATAACTAACTTAAACTCCTTTCTATACTATCTCTCAACCCGTAACCTAAAGCTTTAGAAATCCTAATCTCGGTGTATCCTTGTATCCAGAGCGTAACTACGCTCTGATACCACTTTTTGTAACACCCCAACCCGAAATCCAATAACCTGAACGGTGATCACTCCCAAATAAAATACAACTGCAGCGGAAATAAATACAACAACCGGGCGGTATTACAATGCCGTTGGCCACCCTTGTGACCAACAAGGCTAACTCCAAATACAATCTCCAAAAGTCACGGTCTGAATACGAATACAACCCGAGATACTAGGAATCAAACTCAAAGGTACAATAAATAAGTAAGACAAATAACTAGTAGTAGACTCCCATAGCTTGGTCTACCCCACCTACACTCAGTGTGGTGATCTTCTCAACTTCAGGTACCTGGAATTGTTTAGCCATGAAATGGCTCAGCAAAATAATTTGCCGGTATGGAAAACGTGCAGCCCATCGGCTACTGGGCCACACCAACTAATTGTCGAATACATGCAATTCATTTATAAAGCTGTAAATAAGCATAGCATGATAATCTCAAGTATCCACACAAGGACAATAATGTCACAAAGAACAAGACTTCAGAAGGTCAAGTTAGCTAAACAGTAATCTTTTAATGATAGTCGGGTCCACACAATGGGACTGACAGGTATAAATGTATATCTCAAATAGTGAAGGTATAGTGACCTTGTTAAAATTGAAGGTTGGGAAACTAGTCCCTCAGAAGAAAACGTAGTTAACTCCTGTACTGAGGAATGTGGGAATCGAAACCCTCGAGAGGAATGAAGTCTTCCTCTCCACTGAACTGTTGGGAATTGAACCCTCGAGAGGAATAAAGTCTTCCTCTCCACTGAAATGTTCTGTCGCGACGTAGACTGAATAGGAGACGACCTGAGACAGGTACAACTCCTGTAGCATGCATGGCCAGATCCAACTGGGCTCCTCGTTCTCGTAGTAAGGAATTGTTAGGTGTCATACAAGGACGTTAAACAAGAACACAATGTGTATTGTCAATTATCACGTTTAGGATAATGACGTTTGTTATAAAGTGAAGTTAGTGAGAAACTTGTGAACAAGTTCTCGGTACAATAGTAAGCGCAGGTATTATCCACTGGTATTGTAGTGTTGTATGCGTGTGACATACACGTCGGAGTTAGCCAACATTCACGCATCTTAAAATACACAACAGTGCACAAGAGTAAAACAACATTTTACATTAATTATCTTGGTCGTTAATTCAAACAACAGATAGCACACATACCGGTTAATCCGGTGCAACAACGTTGCAAGAATCCATACCGTTCAGTAAGTTGCAGTTGATTATACCCTTGTCAACGTCTGGTCAAACAATCCTAGAATAGGATTAACTGAGAGGGTTATTTATGTTACCCTTATGATGATCTATTGGATCTTTCAACAAATTTCGTATTTTGTTATTTTATGTGAGGTTTATTTCTTTTAATTACCTCAAGATTCAATGCATACTTATTGTTATTCCTTTGATTTATTTATAAATCCTTTAACGTACATATATGTATTTATTTATTCATGTACTATATTTGTTTTTATTTTAATTGTCTAGGTGACATAAAACCTTATAATTTCCTAAGTATACTTTATTCATGCATGGACCTATCTCTTATAGTTTGTTTATTTTCTCCTTCAATCATAAATTATAATTATTGTTACCTTTAATTTCCTTATAATATAAGTCATAGTTTGTTATCTTCATATCTTCATAATCCTTTAACCAAAATTCCTTTCTTCTAATTCCTTCAAATATCCATAGCGACCTATATTTTAGTTCAATCTAATTATTACCCTTTATTTCGGTTATTTACAAACAACCACATTAATTCATAAACTTACATTTAAATTCTAATATTCTAATCTCTTTATATACATATTTTATTCCTTATTTAATTAAATCACAAAACTACCATTAATAATTTTGGTATATACTTTTAAATATTGTAACTTTGAAATTACTTAGAAAATTAATACATACAACTTATACCCCAGCTTAGCCCCTCTCCAATTCTCGGCCTATATATATATATTTCTTATAATTGCAATTTAGCCACAAAATCTTATAACCTTTACATAATGCCTTATAAACTATAGTTTTAATTCCAATTCTCCATAAATGCCGAATATATATATATATATATATATATATATATATATAAATATATACCAACTAACCCCAAAGTAATTCGGCTTTGTCATTTATTTTTCCTTAATTACATTTTCACCCCAAAACTTTATAATAGTTACTTAATTACTTATAAACTATAGTCTAAATATTTAATTCCTCAAAATTTCGAAGGTGAACCTAATAAATCTCTTAATTATGAATTCGCCCACTAATAAGTTCCAAACTTTCATAACAACTTTTATAAATTACATAATAGCCCTAAACTTAATAAAATGTTATTGTAACACTTGTTTAAATTATCTAAAATTCATAAACTTAATCCCTAACCTTATATTATATTATAATTATACCAAACAAACCTTTAACTCTCGGTTTTCACATTAAACTCACCAAACTTTGTAAAAATTACATTTAAGCCACATAACTTAATCAATTAGCCATTTAAGCTCTAATAAAATATTTTTAACTCACCAAACTTTATAGTATAAGTTTATATACATAAGTAACTCATACAAATCTATTTTTCACTTAGACAATTCGGCCATAATTAAATAGCTACCATATCGCATATAAAAGTGGATTTATATGTCATAATAAATATACATAAATTCATATGAGTCATATAACTTATGTAAAAATTATTGTAATGTCTTATATTGATTCTTAGCTCAAAATAATGTATTTTTGCCCTTGACATTTTGGCTTGAATTTGTATATAACATAAATAAATTTGTGACACAAAAATGTGTCTTAAGGTAAATATTTTCCATATATGTTATAGATTATATTCTTGGCATATAATACCATATAGTTTCGGTTTTAATTAACCTAGGAGATGTACATAATTTTTGTATAATTTTTAGAAGCTTAACCAAGCTTAAAACATAAATATTAGCTTAGTAAACATACTTCTTAACAAAGGTGGTTAAGTGCTTGAACTCTTCTTGAATCTCCAAGCTTTCTCCAAGGTAATATTGATGCTCCACTTCGGTTATATGCAAGTGGTGAAGGAGTTTAGGAGTTAGATCTTCAAATAAGATCTTAAGTAGTTTTGTAAGTAGTTTTCCAAGAAATTACCTTAGGCTTTTTCTCCTTATAAATTCAGCACTCCTAAGGTGGTTGAAGAACAAATTTTCCTTCATGAAAATGAAGAAGAAAAGAACCTTAGAAGAGATAGAAATCGTTACACAATAAAATGTGCTTTAAGGATTTTCAAGCTTGAAAACTACCTTAAGATAACCTTGAGATGCTCCTTGGTTTAATGTTGGTTTGGACAACCTCCTTGGAACAATAGTTGATGTCGAATGCTTATTGATGTGCTAGGAAGAGTTTTGCTTCAAGGCTTGACAAGAAATGCTAGGAAATTACCTTAGAGATGAAGATAGAAGTTAAAACTCCATTAATGGACTTAAGAGCTTCAAAGGAAGAAGATGAAGCAAGAAGAGAGAGGAGAGAGCCTTATCAATTCGTGAGTGAAGTGTGCAAGGAGAAGAATGAGACTAAGCTCACGTAAGAAGAGAAGGCAATTTGGAATTTTATTTTTGTTTTGTTAATTTTAATGTCAAATGACTATACTTTTTCCTTAGTTTATTACATGAGTTATTGGCTCAATAAATGCCCTTCTTTCCAGCATATATTCGGCCATGTGGTGTGACAAGGCAAGAGTTGGAAGAAAATAATTGTGAACTAGAAGACAAGGTAAGAAAAGTAAGTTTATTCTTTTGTTTTTCTAAATTTGTGCTTGTCTTCTTCCTCTCTTGTAGGTGGCCGAACTCCAAGCTCAAATGGAGGGTCTCAATCGGTGATGAAGAGCCAAGGAAGAAGCATGGAATGTCTCTTGAAGTTTAAGAAATGAAAAAGGTGGAATCTAGATCCACTTTTGCCCTTTTACATTTTGTTTTCTTCCTAGCTCACATGGCCTTATTTCAATGCATAATTTCGACAGCTTGATGGTCAGATAAGACTTACATACTTTGACATTAAGTAATATAACACATGGGAAGGTGAGTCACCATGTTTTAAGCCTTTTATAAATTTTTAATGTAAGTTTTATACTAGTTTTTGAGCATAAAATCGGCCCCTATAGAGCACCTTGTTGGGTAGTCCCTCTAACTGATTTAGAGGGTCATTTCACCCCTATTTAAGATTCTTAATTCGTGGCATGTCAAAAACTACAAGGCAATTGCGTAGAACGCGTTTTCGTGACACCCGAAGGTGTGTTTTTGTGCTCTAAGGAAATTTTAGGAAACCAATTGTTTTTATGAGTTCCAAGTGTTTGTAAACACTTATTATAGTAAATAAACATATACTAAGATGTTACATTGAGTTATATGGGGTTACATCAACCCATGACATAATTTACGGGCCATCGGGACACTCCCGGGCAAAAAGGAGCGCTAAGAAATCCTCCTGTGGTTTTTGCTGAATTTTAAGAAACCACTTCGTGGGTTCTCTTTATAATGGTTAATAATGATGTTACGAACTCAAGGAATTAATTTTATAGGAGTTCGTGCCACCTCGGCACTCCTCCGGACTTTTCGTGCTTTAAGGGGCGTGCGTGAGCACTCCCGAGCGTTTTGCATTTTTGACTAAATATAGATTAGGGAATATGTTTATATATTCATATAATAATTGTATGACCATTTGGTTTTAATATTAGAGGGTCATACAAGGTCATGTTTGACCATATGCTTCTAAGGCGTTTTAGCGTTTATGGAGAAACGACTATTTTTACGTACGTTCTCATGCATGGGTTTGCATGCGTACGTGAAATGATTATATTTGTATTATTTTCCATTAAATAATGGTTTTATAATGTTAATTAGATTTGGGGTATTTCAAAAAGCTTAAGTAATGTTAGGGTTAGTTTTTAGTATTGAATGTGTGTATGTATGGGCTATGATATTAGATTTGTGAAGTACTATAACCGGTGGAGAAAGAGAGGAAGGAAGAAGAAAGAAAGAGAAAGAAAATCTAGAAGAAAAACAAGGTAAGAATACTCATTTGTGTAGCCTTGTATGTGTGTGTAACAGATTTTTAGAAGCTTGAAATTAGTATTGAAAATGATAATGTAGTAGTAGTGTAATGTGTAGGGAGAAACAAGGTTTTAAACCCTTAAAAGACATTTTAAAAACTGTTACAAACAGATTGGGAATGAGATGTTGAGTGCAGGAATTTTTGGTAGTGTTTAGTGTTGGAAATGGTATATGAGGGTTTGTGTATTGTTGTTGTGTATAAACAGGTGAGATGATCATATATGAGTGTGAAACAACGTGGTGAGAGTGTAAAAATATAGGGGAGACTATGGCAAAATTTGCCTAGGATTAGAACACTTAGTGGATTAGAAACTAGGTGAATGAGATGTGTTGTAACAGATTTTGTTTGAGGAAGATAGAGGGTAAGTTGAGAGAGATTGTTAATGTATTCTAAATGCATTAGGAGTGTTAGAATTGTCAATGGAAGAGGGAGATATAGAAGAAGAGTGTAATTGTCAAAATCTATAGCATAATGTAGTAAGGGAAGAAACAATGTGAGTGTTGAGTTGAAACTTGGAAAATTATGTGAGTGAATTAGTATAGAAATGTATAGAGAGTTAATAAATGAATTAAGGTGTATTAGGAGGTTTAATTGGTGTTATAACATGTGGGAATAGGTGTAGGAACAATGGGGAAGTAATGGGTAAAAGAGAGGACTGAAAACAGAAATAAAAATGCAAATACTGGGCCGGACCGACCTTGGGACTGGACTTGCAAGGTCGGTCGAGCCCAGATTTACAAAGACGGGAAAGCTTCTGGAATGGACCGAACTTGCGACCGGACTTGCAAGTTCGGTCGGACCAGAAAATTCTCCCGTCTGTAACCTACTGGAATGGACCGACCTTGCGACCGGACTTGCAAGGTCAGTCGACTCAAAATTTTTCCGTTGAGTAAGCTACTGGAATGGACCGACCTTGCGACTGGACTTGCAAGGTCGGTCGGGCTAAAAATTTCACCAGGTAACTCACTGGAATGGACCGACCTTGGGACCAGACTTGCAAGGTCGGTCGGCTCTGTAATTTTCCAGCGTAATTCCTTACTGACTTCGACCGACCTTGGGACCGACCCTGGGTAAGGTCGGTCGAGTCATTCAAAAAAAATTGATTTAATTAAATAATAATTATATATATGTATGTATACCCACCTATACATATGTGCATATAAATGAAAGTATATCATTGTTAAGTAATTAGGAGTAAACAACTAAAATGTAAGTATTGGAAATGCAAAGACTTAGTAAGTATGGGTTAGTAAACGTAAGAGTAACGAGTTAAGTTAATGATGGCTATATTAATCATTCAATTGTATATGTATAAAATAGGATTTGATTTGTGACACCGGAAGAACGTTTGGAAACACGTATGACGGTGAACAGTATGGATTCCTCATGCCCCGTATGCTATCTTGGTTACTCTGATTTGTGTGTTGTGTGCTAATTGATCACCAAATAAGATAAATGCACGAATCGGAGTTACTATGCATACTTGTGAATATGTAGTGTTGTATGTTGTGAATATTTTCTTAAACCTCAGTTTGTATAATTCATGAAATGTATGGAGGAATATGAATGCTTGTATGAATGTTGTAATGTACTGTGACCGAATGTGTTGACTTTGGACTTCTAACTTATTCCTAACAAGCTAACCATTCTAACTTAAATTGGTAATTAAATTGGAATGAGTAGAAGTCCGATATAGTTTCGGCCACGCGTGAGGATGCGGGGTCACGAGAGGTTGGCTCCAATTCTTGACTCTTAAACTAGTTCACGGCCCAAATCCCTTAAGTGGGTAGCATCCCGGATTGGTGAGTCAAGTAAATCCCGGAGGTGGGACGGAGTAGTCCCCAGGGCCGGAGGTCCCGACGACTTAACTTGAGTATAAGTAAGTAAGTAAGAACGAGTAAGTAAAGTGAATGTAAGTAAGTAAGTGTAAGTAAGAGTAAGCAACCTATAAAGAGTAAAAGAGTAAAAGCATTCCGATTAACCCGGATGCACAATTTGGCTAACCTTGGAACGGTAAGTAATGTGCATGCGATTGTGTTGCTGTATGGATTGTAAATGGTATTGTGAATGAATGTATGAGGTATGCAAAGCATGTATGTATGTAATTAATGAACAGCATGTTTAGTGGACGTCAAATAGTCGGCGTGCCCTAGCTAGCACGCGGTATATGCGGAGTTTATACGCAGCGTTTGCTGAGCCCCTTGGGGCACCATTTTTACTACACACAGGTACTCGTGAAGGATGAAGACTATGAGAGTTGAAGTTTAATTTCCTTGTATTTCTTTTGGATAGTAAACAAGGAATTCGTGAATGGTGTACTGAGTAGTACACGGCTGTAGTTTTTGAATAGCCGGTGTACCATGGGGTACACCTTTTTGGACAATGAAAGGGTAGGGCATTGGTATAGATGAGTATTTGTTATACTCATTCCTTTGGTAGGTTGGAAGTGAGATTGTAATTGAATATACCTTAATACTCGGTGATCCTTTGATGTAAGTATTCGGTACGTGGTATTTTGGTAAGTAATATAGTAGCCCGGTATATTATGTTCATCAGACCGTGACTGTAAGTAAGGTAAGCCTAGCTAGCCGTATGGGCGGTTAGCGGCGTTGTATCACCCGCCGTAGTAAGTAGTAGTCTTCCGCTGCGTACTGATGGAATTAAAGGATGATTGGACGGTAAGCATAGGATTAATGGTTGGGGTGTTACATGTAATTATTATTTTCTAAGGCTAATTAAGTCCTTAAGATCATTGGTGAAGAAATAAAAACAAAAAAAAAAGAAATTGCGTAAAAGTAACAAAACATAAAAACACGTATTTAATTATCTTAGGAGGTATATAACCTTAACAAGGGTTATAAATCTATCTTTATACCCTAGAGACACACTAAGAACATTTGGGAAAAATCCCAGAAGAAAACGGATCCAAATAATGCGTTAAAACACTAACAGAGTCTTAAAGTGCGTTTTTCGAGAAAACTAGAAAACGTGACTATAAACAGTTAAATGACCCCGTAAAAATTATAGTTGATTATACAACTATAACTGAACATTAATGGGAGTGTAAGAACCATTAGAATTAACAAAACAAGAAAAATACGGAAAACGGGCCCGGATTAGTGAATAATGTAAAAACCGGGAACATTTGGGGTGTAAATTGTAATAAGAGTAAAATACTCTCTACTTTTGTAAATGTAAAAATCTAAACTCCTCCCTACTGCACTCACACGTTTTAAGTCCCCTCTCCACTCATAAACTAGCTAGTTTTAAGTCCCCTCTTTCCATGGTTACTCTCCCTCCTCCATTTTCTTTTACTTGCCCAAGCTCCTACAAAGCTCCAAATCCAAAAATAATTGCATATTTGAACTTCTCTCACCAAGGGATTCCATCCTCTCTTTTCAAAATCCCAAAACATTGAAGTTGACCTCCATGGAAAATCTCCATTTGAAGAAAGAAGTAGCTCATTGTGAGTCAAATCTTCTCTTGGTTGTTCTAAGGTGAGAAAATCTTCAAAACACCTCCTTTTTCCTAGTTTCTTTTCATGGCTGATTTTTCTAGATTTTAAATTTCATTTCCCCTGTAACACCCCCGACTAAACAACCAGCAATACGAACAACGCGCCCAGCCATATGACGAGTTAACTATGCAGCGGATTCTCCACTCCATCCGGGTGCTACAGACGCCAACCACCCACGTGGTTGACAGACCACATTACCAACACCAAGTTACGGTCTGCATGACTGGAATTTAAACCTTAACCAAATCCAAGTAAAAACGTGAAATACAACCCAAGCACCGAGTGTCTACAACATAAATACCAAATCATAACCCAAAAAGTAAATCCCGGGTTTAGCAACATCCCATACATTAAACATACTACTCAAAACTCAAAAGTTGTGCCTAGATGGGCTACCCCCATGGTAGCCCTCCCGCCTACGCTCCGTTATCGCCCGACTCAATAGCTGTAAAAATTGGGTTGTAAAGGACTCAGTAAACTACGCTGAGTATGAATATGTGTAGCCCGTATGTTGCCGGGCTACACGACTACTTGGTCGAATATTATTAAGTCCAATTACATGCTATAATAAAGTAGTAAAGCACACCACAACACATCATGATATCATACACACTTAAAGGTAGCAAAGCATTAGCAACAAGCAACCAAGCATAACATGCTGGCATCATAGCAACATCAAACACGCAACCAAGCACAACAAGCTGCTAGTATAGCAACAACAATCATGTAAATAATAAAACGTGTGCATAGGTATGTTATACCAATGATCCTCACTATGGGATCATTCAAGTATTGTGTGTTTTCATTTCTTTTCCCTTGTTCCCATAATGTGTATTTTATTTCTATTTGCTTGCACCAGGTCTGGGGATACAGTTTAGATCCCGTGACCATATCATGTATGTGTCAATCTTCCTTGTTTATTTAAGGATTAGTTGTGAATTCTCTTATCACCGCATGTTGGAGGACGTCTCCTCCATAGCAAATTCCTCCATTCCCGGCGTCATACGTCGAGAAAGAGGGGTCATTTCTAGACCCCAGGATATGCTCCCCAAATAGCTGATCCTCCAATCCCGGCATCATACATCAAGAAAGAGGGGTCATCTCTAGACCCCAGGATATACTCCCCAAATTGCCAATCCTTCAGTCCCGACGTCGTACCTCAGGAAAGAGGGGTCATCTCTAGACCCTAGGATGTGCTCCATCATAGTCCGTCGAAGGATCTGATGCAGATACCAACTCCCGAGCATCCATACCGCGCGGCCCGAGATGTTGTCTTCCTGGGTTATTCTCATGTTCCACCAGTTGATATTTACTCATCATTACCATTAATAGATAGACACCATAGTGGGTGTCATTGTAAGTCCTCTATGGTTAGAGAGGAGTTTCCCTTTATAGAGTTTCTTGTTTTGTTTATGTCGTTTGTCATGTTCCACCTCAAAGTTCCATAAATGAGAAGGGACTAAACTACTGTGTGCGCGTAAGTAATATGAAACAATTATATATAACAAGCATATAAGCAAGTCACAACAAGCAATCCAATTTCATGCTTTAGTCTTATGGTCATTGTCAAACAAGGCACACAACACACAAGCCGTGTAACACGGCAACATACGGACCACACATATCCATACCTTATTCAGAAGCAAGAGTAGTCTCACACACCGGGTCCCGGTTGGCGTTCGTTACGGCCCAAACGTTAATTAAAACAACTTGTCAGTTTTATGATTTCATGCGACGACAGTTGTAACATTTTCCTAGTTTATCCCATTTTATTGGGTGTTGTTCCCTAGGTGAGCTTTTGAATGTTCAACTTATATTAGCCCTAAGCAACTTCCAAGTATTAATCTTTGGCTTTATCTTACTCCTAGGACATTGGCATTGTCAGCTCACACGTTAACTATGTCCTTTCCTCTAGCTAATGCTTTAGAGTATTATAGGCATCAACCTGTAACAAGTTAAACTAAGTTGGATTTTAATTTGCCTAAGGTGTATTCCATCTTTAACTAAATAGCAATGTTTTCAGCTCATTATCAACACAATAACTCCTATAATATTTCTGGAATTCACTTGTACCGAGACACAAAGTTTCCAAAACTGAAATAAAGTTCTCGGATATAACCTTATCTTATCACACTTTTAATGTATCTAACGGTGTCTAACCTTCCCAAGATGTTCCATGAGTATAGCTAGCTGCGTTAGGAGGGTTTTGGGTTTATTAACAATCTAACATCACACTCATGACACCCATGCAAATCATTTATACGAAAGCTACATCTTTAATGAAATCTGAAACAACAATCTACATATTACTTCTTGGTTCTTGTTTCTAGTTAGTTCAGCTGATGTTCACTTCTTTCCCACAATACTTACTCA
The DNA here is from genome assembly GCA_023374045.1 of Limonium bicolor. NCBI lineage: Eukaryota > Viridiplantae > Streptophyta > Magnoliopsida > Caryophyllales > Plumbaginaceae > Limonium > Limonium bicolor. The sequence goes on from CM041782.1 coordinate 220,382,714, forward strand.
ATTAGCTATGGTGTTAACAATGTCTTAAACTCGAGACTAAACCAATAAAATACTCACATAGCTTCTACACTTAAGTACACAGCAACAACAACAACTACTGAAAATCTGAAATCAAAACCAAATTGGTGTATCTCCTTCATCTTCTTATGACTGTCTATCAAATTGACTCCTAATCCTCCAAGTGAGCACAACAACTTAGGTAGGGGCATTAGCCCTGATTTGTGTTTGTTATCAAACCAACACAACGCTTTTATACTACTTGTATCTTAGTTATACAAAACTTAAAAGAACGAAACTGAAACATGTAGCTTATAACCTCTCTTCTAGTTTCTTCCTTGTTTGTTCACAGGTTGATTTTTTATCAATTCTTCCCAAAATGCTGACTCAGTTACTTAAGTGCGCTACTCCAGGATTTTAACAACACAGATAGACCCAAGTCATTAGACAATGCTACTGAGATGTCCCAAACTGAATCGATGAAAAATCTAAAACTAAAACATAAACTGATCAACTCTCTTCGGTTTCTTTTCTGTATGTTACTATTCCATCTTTTGATCTGTCCCCAGTATTCATCTATGTAGTTAGGGGTTCTAGCCATATTTCCGACCCAAAGCAACCTAAAGTAATCCTGTTAAATCCACCACTGTATTGCATATACTGAACAGAGGGAACTGAAAACCTGAAACCAAAACTGATATGCCCTCTTTGACGTCTTATGCTCATTTTCAATTCAGACCTTCAATTCTCCCTCAATCAGATTGCCTAGCTAACTAACTGTACTATATAAGTTGTAAATTCGAATGGGACCCCAGATCACCTAGGTAACATTGTTCAAACTGAATTGGCATCCTGATAAAACTAAACCCCAAAACCTGATAACTCCTCTTTTGTTTTCTGTATATTCACGAAACTGCCAATCAACTTTCCCCTCCAACTGGTTCCCCACCTAACCAGGTATATTATCAAGTTTTAATTTCGAACATACCCAAAACACAACCCAAAACAGCAAGGGTTACACTCCTGAAAGTCCTGACACCGAACCTGGAAAAACCTGAAAACTGACACTAGTGTAGAAAATGTTTTTAACCACGGTTATTTTCCCTATATACCACGGTTAGAAACCGTGGTATATACTCGCGTCGCATATAGAAAATAACTATATACCACTGTTTAAAACCGTCGTGTAAAAGTGAGGTTATAAACCACGGTTCGTTTTGACCGTCGTTTAAGACCCCTTCTCCCGCGATATCATTGACTTTATACCACGGTTAAAAGCCCGAACCGTGGTATAAAGTGAGTATTAATGACGGTTATTGTGTAAAACCGTGGTATATAATGTATAAAATCAACAAATAAACCACGGTTATTCATAAAACCGTGGTTTATAGTCTGAATTTTTTTTTCTAAAATCGCCGGCGATTTAGCGCCGCCTTCAATCTAATCTCAACAGAGCTCAAACATTGCAGAATGAAGAGGCCAGAACATGTATGTTCCTTGTATGTGAATTAGGGTTGCAAAATAATGAGTGAATGTTTGTATTCTTTGTTCGTCGGTGGGTTGCAAAATTACCATGTTTGTCGGTGGGCTACAAAATTACTGTGTGTTCGCCGGTTAGGGTTGCAAAAATTACAATGAATATGAAGAAAGGCGTAGAGCATGTGTTCCTTGTTCACAAAAATTACCGTGAAGAAGAGGCGTAGAGCATGAAGATAAGGCGCAGAGCTTGTGTTCCTTGTTTTCCAGTTCGCTGGTGGGTTGCGAAGTTGAAGAAGAGGCGCAGAGTTCCATGTTCACTGGTGGGTTGCAAAAAAAAGGAGTTGAAGAGAAGAAGAGTTGAGGCTAGAGAGCACGTTCGATTTGTTCGCCAGTGTGGGTTGCAAAAGTGAGAGAAAATATATGTAAGAGAACGGAGAAAGAGCCGCGTTAATTTGGGCCAAAAATCAAAATTCTCGCTTAGACTATATACCACGGTTCTTCCAAGAAACCGTCATTTAAAGTTGTTTGACCATGACTAAAAACGACGGTTCCACCCAGAACCGTGGTATATAATACAACGCGTCAAACAATATATGACGGTTCCATCAGAACCGTGGTATAAAATGCAACGCGTCAAGCTATATATGACAGTTCCACCAAGAACCATGGTATAAAATCTCCCGCCGACACTTTTTGTGATGGTTATGCTAATAACCGTGGTATAAAATTTTTAAATGACGGTTATGTGATTAACCAAGGTTTAAAGTGCGTCATTTAAAATCTTTTTTCTACTAGTGTGATATGCTCCCTTGGATTTCTTTGTTTACAGACTGACTTCCGATCTACCCCAATTTGCTTCCGTTACTTAGTTATATGCTTAAATATAGTTCCAACTTTAAGACAACCCAAAACAGCCAGGACAATGCCTCAAGAACTCTTTATACAGAACCGAAATACTACAATACTCTGTAGCACAACTGATCCTTTCCTCTTCTATCTCTTTTCTGTTTGTTATCAACCTGTCTTTCAACTCATCCCAAAGTATCACTTACTTAATCAAGTGTTTTGGCTATGTTTTTAAACCCAAACTACCAAGACAATCCTATTAAACCCACTGATGTAATTCGTATACTGAAACAAGGGAACACTGCAGAAACTAAAACTATTGAACTGATATACTCTTCTCTGTCACTTTTCTTTTACTCATAGTTTGATTTCCAGTCCTCCCCAAATTGTTAATACCTTTAGCTACATGAGTTGGCTAGGCTTCAAGCTTATAAAACTCTCAATATAATCCCTTACACACTCCTCTGTCACAGGGTTATACAGAAGCCAAGTTCCAAGTAAAACTGAAACTTAAAAACTGATAACTTCTCTCTTTATTTTTTCTGTTCACGAATTGAGTTTCCGGTTTTCACCACTTGCTAAGAGTGTTATCAGTGGCTTAATTTCAAAACCAACCCACAACAACAAAAGATATAACCTGAGAAGTGAGTATAGAAAACACAAAAGTTTTAGAAACTAAAACTGAAACATAAGCTAGCATTGTTTTCTTCTGTTCTTTTACTTTGATTTCTAGTTTCTTAGGTTACTGTCCCATTCAGTTGACTGGCTCTCCACGATTTTTACTTCAAGAACAGACCAACAACAACATGGTCTGCACTTCTAAAGTTTATTTACTCAAAATCTGTAGAACTGAAAAAAAAACAGAAACCAAAAAATGTGAACTGTTGCATTCCTGTACTATGATTTCCTTTCTACAGATGCAACAGGTAAGTTTTTGTTTTCTTTTGACTCACTCTTACGCTTGGATGACTCAGGCAGGTGTGTTTACAATGTTGTATGTGTATCATTAGCTCAATACCATTCCAGGACAGCAAGAATCCTGAGAACCATGTTACAGAATTGAAATATTCAATAGCTGAAGTCGACATATGAGTTTTATTTTTATTCTGATCAGGGCATGGGTTTAGGAGTAGCTAACCAGTTGAGTATCTTGGCTGATTCTTGGGTGTAGTATGGGACTTTCAACCCTTGGTTATTCGACAACAACTGAGGACATTTACCCAGGAGTTAGCTTGGCAAAATCAGATACAGACATGACTCAAGCCAAAGGAAGAAAAAAGACTATTTCAGAAGCTTCACCTGTTAGTTATGTTTCACGTGTAGGTTTCTTTTTTTTTGGCAGGTTTTTGCTCAAAGGCTTCAAGCTCTTCAGTGATGGAATATCATGGAGTACACATGGCAACACAGGGAAGGAAAGTGAAGTGATTATGATCGGTATGATCATCCACAGAAACTGGTAAAACCGATGGTGGAGAAAAACTGGTTGGGAGTTTACCTTGTTATGGTTTTTATTTTTTTGAAACAGCAGTGGCCTATTGCTTGTGGAGTTTGATGCACTCTTCCCGGCTAAATCTCCAGACAGGTTTATGCAAAGATTGGGGAGGTATTCAGTTAGGCTGCAAGGGAATTCTCGGCATGGAATAAAAAAGACTGAGAAGAATTTTAACAGCTGCTATTTACCTTGCCAGAAGCAGAGATTGAATTGTCTGCTCCAGAATTTGCACAGTCGAGGTGGGTGTTTGCATGGAACGAAACTAACTGAGTTGGGTTTGGTAAGACGCTGACTTAAGGGCAAACACTGAGTGGGTTTATCAGTCCAATGCTACTTGCTACCGATTCCCATATGCATGCGTGGGAGTTTCTGTAACACCCCCCGAACATCCAATGTAATACTAGCGCTCCTAAACCAAATACGATACACTAACATCTGGATTCTGATCCGGGTTAGATGCTACCACCCACGTGGTTGACAACCACACACCACACCAAGTTCTGCATGACAAACAGCCCCAACCAAAACTTCTATACAAACTAAGATACATATTCCGAACGTCTACAACATAATTACTAAATTAAACAGAAAAAACATACACAACAAAAACCCAAAATTAACATACTATTCCAAACTCAAAAGTTATGCCCAGATAGACTACTACCCCATGATAGCCATCCCGCCTACGCTCCGTTATCATCCGGCTCAATACCTGTAAAAAATTGGGTTATAAAGGACTCAACAAACTACTAGCTGAGTATGAATATGTGTAGCCCGTATGTTGCCGGGCTACACGACTACTTGTTGAATATTATTAAGTCCAATTTACATGCTATAATAAAGCAGTAAAGCACACACACACAATGCATCATGATACCATACACACTCAAGGGTAGCAAAGCATTAGCAACAAGCAACCAAGCATAACATGCTGGCATCATAGCAACATCAAACACGCAACCAAGCACAACAAGCTGCTAGTATAGCAACAACAATCATGAAAATAATAAGACGTGTGCATAGGTATGTTATGCCCATGATCCTCACTATGGGATCATTCGAACGTTGTGTGTTTTCATTTTTCTTTTCTCTTGTTCCCATGATGTGTATTTTCTTCCTCTTTCCTTGCACCGAGTCTGGGGATATAATTAGATCCCGTGACCATATCATGTAGGTGCCAATCTTTCCTTGCTTCTTTAAGGATTATTTGTGAATTCTTTTATGGGGATATAATTAGATCCCGTAACCATATCATGTAGGTGCCAATCTTTCCTTGTTTCTTTAAGGATTATTTGTGAATTCTTTTGTCACCGCACGTTGGAGGACGTCTCCTCCGTAGCTATTTCCTCCATTCCCGGTGTCAAACGTCGAGAAAGCGGAGTCACCTCTAGACTCCAGGATAATGCTCCACCAAATGCCAATCCCCCATTCCCGACACCCACGAGAAAGGGTGGAAGGGAGGACACCTCTAGACCTCGGGATGTGCTGAGAAAGCGGGGTCACCCAGGGACCCTAGAATATGTTCCACCATAGACGGTCGAAGGATCTGATGCAGATACCAACTCCCGAGTATCCATACCGCGTGGCCCGAGATGTTGTCTGCCCGGGTTATTCTCATATTTCACCAGTTGGTATTTACTGTTCATTATCATTAATAGCTTGACACCATAGTGGGTGTCGTTAGAAGTCCTCTATAGTTAAAGAGGAGTTTTCTCTTTGTATAGTGCTTTTGTTTTGTTTACGTAGTTCGTCAAGTTCCATCTCAAAGCTCCATAAACAAGTAAGGGACTAAACTACTGTGTGCGCGCAAGTAATATGCAACAATGATATATAACAAGCATATAAGCAAGTCATAACAAGCAATCCAATTTCATGCTTTAGTCTTATGGTCATTGTCAACAAGGCACACAACACACAAGCCGTGTAAACGACAACATAATGACCACACATATCCATACCTGGTTCATAAGCAAAAGTTGTCTCACACACAGTGTCCCGGTTGGCATTCGTTACGGCCCTAGAGTTAATTAAAACAACTTGTTAGTGTATGATTGCATGTGACAACCGTAATGACATTTCCTAGTTTATCCCATTTTATCGGGTGTTATCCTTAGGTAAATTTTTGGGTGTTCAACTTATACTAGTCCCTTAGACACTTTCCAAGTACTACCTTAGGCTTTACCAACTCCTTGGACATTTACATTGTCGTTTTACACGTTAACTAAGTGCTTCCTCTTGCTATTTTTTCCTAGATTATTTTTAAGCACCAATCATGTGACAAGTTTAATATAAGATTTGATTTTAATTTGCCTAGAGTATATTCCCTCTTGGCTAGGCATCTTAATGCAGTTTTATAATCATAACTAACCTAATACAACAATCTACTTGTATAGAACCTACAAAACAACATTACAAATGGGTACCACTCTTTTCCCTTGTCTTTAACTTCCCATTATAGAAGCTTATCTTTAATTTCCCCCAAGAGTATTCTTCTCTTCCTAGTTATGTTAGCTATGTTTTAAGATCATTATCAACACAATATAACTCCTCAAACACTTCTGGAAACCAGCCATACTGTTGGGATAAAACCTAACGGTAAATTGTTGTTGAGGGTTTAACCTAACGACAAGTGTACCGGTCGATTATAGCAAGTTTAAATCTCGGAGTATTCCCTGAGTATCGAACCAAAGGAGGCAGTGTCTAGTTTAATTTCTACTTACACACAAACAAGAATAATATAAATAACAGGAAATTGGGGGTTTTTGTGTGTGATGGTGAATGTTGTAAAAGAGTTTAATAAACAATAAATAACAGGTAAATAATTGATTTGATTTTTTGTTCGATAAAGGATAATCCGGTTTACTACTTCTCTCTAGATTTGCAGTTTCTTATCCTAAGTGATTTCTACAGAATTATGAATAAAACCCTAGAATAAAGATAACTCGTATTCGGTCTCCCGCTCCACAAATTCTAATTAGCAAAGACCGAATCCTAACTCTCGTTATAAATCCACTGTTTACTAATTGCTTTAAGCATAGTCTAGATTAATGGTCAACTAGTGGTTTAGAGGAATTTACCATCTCTATACTAACTGGTTCTTTTCCTTGTAGTCAATTGATAGCCGCAGTTCTCACTTATAAGCTAACAAACTGATAAACTCAATAATTGATCAGATTAAAAGTTTAGGAATTCATAAGGGAAAAGAACTTTATTCTAAAGTACTGCAGAAAATCACAAAGGTTCAGAAATAATGAATCTAGAGATACATAGTAAACCGAAATTAAAAGTGACTACTCAGCCATAGACATAATAACGATGCTCAGTATAAACAGCATAAGGATAGAGGGATTTAGCAGAAAAACTGATTTTAGAAGCCGTCGCCGATTCTGCAGTGTCCACTCTTGTCTGTGTCACGTCCGGCTATCTGGGGTCGGACGTCGATCCGGACGCGTTGTCCTGGGTCTGTCCGGATCAGGACGTCATTCCGGACACGGCTAAATTGAGAACCGTGAGCAGGTTTCTGTCTGTTAGTGAGGGAGAAGAGTTACGGAGGAAGATTGTGAATGGAGATGAAGGGTTTATCGTGGATGAGCAGATGATATGAAGGGAGAGGAGGAGAGTAATGTTTAGACTGGAGTGTCTGGTACGAATTGAAATGGAGGCTGAGTGAAGGTTTAAATAGGCTTAGAAATAACACAGGTTAGTGGAAGTTAGGTACGAGCATGGACATAGGCTTAACATATTGAGTATGGGGGTATGTTAATTAATGATGTGGTATGGGCTAAACCGCCGCTTGGCTGATAATTGCGCCGAAAGCCCGATTATCAGTGTGATGCATTTTTATTTTTCGTTTCTGTGTGACGTCTGGATCTGTGTCCGGATCCGGACGTGAGACAGTGGTTTTGGATCTGAAACTCTGGTTGTGTCCGGATCTTTGTCCGGATCCGGACAAGACACAGAACTCTCGGATTTGGAGTTTGGGTCACGTCCGGCTTGCGTCCGGATCCGGACATGTGACGTCCGGATTTGCGTCCGGCTATCTTGACCCGGACGTGACCAATCTTTACCTCTTTTTCCGGATTTGTTCCCCGTTTGTTGCGTTGCAATCCTTATGATGTAAAATCTTTATTCTCTAGGTTTTCCTATATTTATCACATAAAATGTGTCAATTCATATCAAAACATCAATCTTAGGAAAAAACACAGAATAAGTGGGAAACATTGCTTAAATTGTAGCAGATTATAAGGCAATTAAGCCCTTAAATGTAACACCCCATCCATCAAGCCAATCGTGGTTATCGCAAACTGAACACTTAATCGAATTCGTCGCAGCGGAAATAATAAACACCTGGACCTTGCCACGGTCTGATCGTTAGAATATACCGGCCTTATCAATTACAACACTTATCCAAAATAAATGACCAACCCAAAACATCACCATCCAAAAAACAACAACCAACCGAGTACAAGTAGCTAAGTCATAATCACAACCTTACATCAGTTTAAATATAAACAGACGGGTGCACAAGCGCAACCCGTACTCAAAATAAACAGCCCATCCTAAGTCTAACCGCTCCTACTCTCGTAGTGCGTCCTCATGGGTCTCTTACCTGCAAGTGTAAAATAGCCCCCAAAGGGGGTCAGCACGAATGCTGGTACACCCTCTCATGGCCCCCAAGCTAACGGGGCTACGACGACTAATTGTCGATAGCATGGAAATTGATTACATACACAAGTATGATATGAAGTGCAATAACAATAATCCACAGATGAACATGCATAGTTCACAAACACGAACGACTCAAGTGTTCCCTTATCAAGTGGGTTAGTAACCCCCCCTCCTTAGTCCTCATTTCCTTAATCTCCATTCCTTACCTTACCTTAATCTTAATCTCAACTTATTCTCAGTTTACAAACCGTTCCTAGAGGGGAATGGTTGTAGCTTAATTAACACATGGGATTTAGGTGATCCCACCGCACCATCTTAATGCCACCTACTCTGGACGAGAGTCCAGCATAGCTGAGCCGGCAACCGGCCCTAGGCTACAAGTCCTTAAGCGGAGGGCGATCTAATTCAGATACCGTCCCCCTTTCCTTAGCATGCATGACCGGAGTTCGGTCCCGGGTTTCCTCACTCAAGCTCCAGTTAGTAGAAAACTTAATCACCATGTGCTAGCTAAGCCTTAACGGGCATTAACCAACAACCACCAAAACTTAACTCTTATTCTTAACTCAGTAAGTACTAAACTTGGTTAGTAACAATCTCAAGTCTCGCGGGTTAGTGCAAAGATAACACAAACACAACGAGAACAAATATAATCGGTTGCATGCTTTACTTGTTTTAGTCATAGCATTTAAACAGATAGCACACAAGCCGAGGGACACCTCGTTAGCAAGCAGGTCACAAGAAAGATTGTACCGTTCACCGTCGACGATCATTTGGTTTATCTCCTTCCAAGTCCCAATTCACCAATCCTAAAACATTCATTCAGTTTTAGGTTATTATTCAATTCAAATCATTACAATTACTTAGCTTCCTAGACATCAACTTTTACTCATTTTTTTTCACTAAGCCTTATGGTTTTTACTTAACTCCTAAGTGCATCATTTCCTCATTATCTATTACACTTACTCTCCCTCTTAATGACCATTACACACCCACCAACATGTCCTTAATAACCTTATAACATCAATACCTAATTATCCTCATCATTTCCTAACCTTAAACAAGGTTTTTGGCCAAAACAGTGGCATGTCCGAACTTGTGTCCGGACTTCCCAAGTTCGGACGCAAGCCGTGACTTAAAACTGAAAACAGACGCATGTCTGAACATGTGTCCGGACTTCGGAAGTTCGGACATGGGTCGAGGAAAATTCAAAGCAAAATCTCATGTGTCCGAACGTGTGTCCGAACTTCCGAAGTTCGGACACAGTTTGAGACTCTGAGAATTTTACGCAACAGGGCCTGTCCGAACGTCCATGTCCAGACGGATGTTCGGACAAGCCAAAACACTTATTTTCTAAGCCTTTAAACACTTAACCAATTTTCACCAAACTTCTCCTAAAGCCTCATAATGTTTCTAATATCATTTGGTACACTTACACCCTCATACACATCAAAAAAAAAACTCATTTTCTATCTCCTTAAACACTTACTCACTTCATACTAAAATTCCTACACTTAAGATATTTTCTCCTTGGTTTTCTAAGTGGTGTTTCATACCTATGATAACCACTATGCCAATAATGTTTCCTCACCACTACAACATCATCTCCAAAGCATCTTTTCTTACACTTTCCAAGGTTCTCCTTAAATTCCAAACTCTAGTTTCTACCTAAACCACCTAAAAGTTTTATGCTCTTTTACATCAAACTTACTAAAGTTTCCTAGCTTCTTCATCAACATTTACCTAAGTCCTAAATACCCAAGTACATACTTTTGATTCCTAAATTCTTCATGGTGATACCTAAGTCATTATAAGTCATTAGAACACCTTAATCTCACCCTTTTTCATCAAGACAACCTCTAGAACTTCCTAGTACTTCCTTAGTCATTAAATCCCCTTAGAATATCTTAAACACTTAAGTTCTCCTTTAAATTTTGCCATGGGTTCTCTAGTATATAGTACATACTAACACTTGGTTTTTCTCCATCAAACAACCAATACCACTCAAATTTTCATCACAACACCTTAACACACAATTTACACCAAAAACTACACCACATCATCTTATAGTGCATAAACTTAAATGCTTGGCAGTTAGGCCCTTAAATGACAATGATCTTAACCACTGAATTTCCACATATATTTGCCTTCAACCTGCGAATACACACAACAAGGCTCCCATTGAAATAAAATGCTTCTTGTAATTCACCTTGATATTCTTAAACTATCACTTTTTCTCATTTGCTCCTTAGTCACAAGTTCACAATCATGATCATTGTTTCTCCTAGGTCATATATAACCCTTTTCTAATGTAAACTCTACACTAAACTCATCACATATCTAAATCTCATTCCCTTAAACAATAAAACACCTTAAGGTAAGTAATTTACCTTGTTCTTTTACAAGCTTTAAAAACTTTCTTCCTTAGGTTTTTCCTTCCTCAATCTCGGTCACCAATATATATCTCCTTGCCAATGTTCTAACCAATATCCAATGACTCCAATGAGTACTAGATAATACATTAACCCTAAGGAACAACCCTAGGTTAAAAATGTGCTTTAAGGTATTAAGGTGATTGTTTTACCTTAGTTTCTCAAGACAAGCTTGGATATGAAGCAAGAAGGACCTCCTCAATCCTTTGAAGAGTAGAAAACAAGCTAGGACAAGGCATTAAAATGAAGCCTCATGAGCATACATTTTCGGTCAAGAAGAAAAGTGATGGAAACCTAGATTTTCTTACACTTTCTTCACCTTAAGAGAATGGAGAAGCCAATGGAGTCTCCAAACTTGAATTTCCTCCTCTAATGGTGGTTTGGCTTGGCACCAAATCAAAGCACTTGGAGTTTTGAAAAGATAGAAAGAGAGAGCTTGAGCTAATTAAGAGGAATATGTAATTTGTTTTAGTTTTGGAGCTAAAATGAGTAAGTTGTGTGCAAGAGAAGGTGGAGCTAGCATGGAGTTGCTCTTCACGTTAATGGAGAAGGGAGAGAGCTTGAGAAAACCGTGGGAACAAGAGAGAATGAAGAGGTGAGGAGAGAGATGATTAAAGGTAAGATATTTATCTTTGTAAAGTGAATAGTAGTTTTGCTTTATAACTCTTTATTTGCTTAATGACTCATAAAGGTGGTGACTCACCTTATAAAAAACGGCCCCCATTAGATAACAAGGGTACTTAAGTCTTTGTGACCAAATATCTCACTTATATTGACTTATGTTATAAACTAGCTTAATTAAGTTACTATTCACAAAACAAGGCACATTGTTGTGAAATTTTTGATTTCCCATTGATATAGACTTCCAAATGTGATACTATATAGTACACATGTTAATTAAAGAGTAATGATGGACATTTAGCCATTCAAAACTCATTTACAAGACAATTTTTCAAAAATGTGCTTTAAGACTCCTTAAAGCACATTTATGTTTCAACTTGTTTTCAAGCTTGGTTTTCTTTGGTAATTGATTTAAAATGGCCATTAGGATATTACTAAGGTCTTAGAACAATATTTGGGTACTCACCCAAGTCTCTCCAAGCTTAGAGCATTTTTTGCTTAAACTGCTCTTTTGGTGTTTCCTTATATTTTCTTTGATTAGAAATGTTTCTTAATGTTTCTAAGGCATTATTTAGCCTCCTTATATCTTAGTTTATCATTTAAACACCATATCTAAGTTTGGGGTATTTCAATCTACCCCCCTTAAAAGAACTTTGTCCTCAAAGTTCACATATGTGCTTAATCATTCACGGTACTCAATTCCCTTAATCTTAACACCACATCTTATATTCACATTCACACATCTCAAGACTCAAAGGTCAATCTCAAATACAATACATAAGTATTATACATAACTCAAACTTAACACCAAAGTGTAGCAACTTACACAAATTCACATCTTAAACAACCAAACAAACGACAAACATGATCGTTTCCTAACTCAAAAGCGAGGAAGCTCTACCCCCCTTAAAAAGGGGTACGCCCCGTACCCTATACAGACGATCTAGTCAGTAAACAAAGAAGGGTACTTCGCCCTCATCTTATCCTCTAATTCCCACGTGGCCTCTTCGACATCCTGGTTAGACCAGAGAACCTTCACCAGTCGCACTGACTTGTGGCGAGTGTCCCTAGTCTTACTGTCCAAGATTCTCTGAGGAGTCTCCACTGATCTCATATTTGGTTCTAAAGTCAACCTCTCAGGTTCTAACACATGGGAGGGGTGGTGCATGTATTTCTTTAGCTGTGAAACATGGAAAACATCATGCACTTTACCCAGCTTAGCAGGTAAATTCAACCTGTAAGCAACCGGGCCCACCCGCCCCGTAATCTCATAAGGACCAACAAATTTCGGGCTTAATTTGCCCTTCTGCCCAAACCTGAATACACCCTTCATTGGAGAAACCAACCGGTTGAGGAGCGTTGCAAACGCAAGAGTACCAACTTATTCAGGGGAACCGGACCCCGCCGCATTGGAGAAGTTCATTGCAGAGCACCAGAAGGCGTTCAAAACTGTCGGAATCCAAAAGACCAACAGGTCGACATCGCTGCATACAACCTGAAGGGCGCAGCTGACATTTGGTGGCGGACTATTGAAGGCCACCTAGAGGCAACAAGCCAACCCGACGACACTATTACTGTAAACGTTGTGGAAAGGATCACCCAGGCGTAGATTGCGCAGGAAGGAAGGGGTGTGCCGCCATTGCAAAAAGGAAGGTCACAGGGATTATGAATGTTTTTCCAACCCAGGGAGTCGAGTATACAAAGGAGCTAGAGGTTCGCAGGGAGAACCAGCTAATGAGGCGGGCAGACCTAGAGGAGGCCAGGCGCCGCAGAACAACACCTATACTAGAGGACCGGTAGGACAGCAATCCTCATCCGGAAGTCAGAAGGGAAAAGAGATAGTTTCATGAAGAAACACCCCGTATACAGTGGGAACTTCGGGCGCTGAGGCGAGCGCTCAACGCGAGACCGGTAAGCCTAGAACCTAAACTAAATGCATAAACTTGTGATTATAATTATCAGTCAATGAGACTTATATGAGATTAGTAAGTATCAACTTTAGAGAGACCTAAATTAGGTAACCTCTCACATAACAGGATACTTCAACATTGTTTTACATTACCAAAGAGACCGTAGTTACCTGAGCCTATGAGCGAAGGTCGGGAATAACCCGAGGCATAATGACAAGTACTTTGACCCGGTATGATCCTACTCAAGACATACTTAACTATAATGAACAAGTAACTATTAGGAATGAATGTAGAACTCGGGGATAAGCCTTGGAGGATTTTATATTCCAAGATATAGGAGTGGATCAAAACTTAAATTATTATGATGTGAACGGATAAGGATTGAGATATCTGTTGTAGCATTATCCACAGGGAGATGATGCTGAGTTTCATATGGTGATAAGAAGAGGATGAAAAGGCGAACAAGATTATTTTAATGTCATGAGACGCATTGATTTATAGTGGAGAATCCAGGTTAGTGTACCATAGGATTAAGAGCGTTAAATCGAATACAAAAATGAGTTTATTTTTGGGATAAAAGGTGTGAGATAGTACAGTGAGAAATTACAAGTTAGTTTTACTTGGACTGCCGAAGGGCATTATCAACTGTCCAAACTTACAGTAACTACAAATTATGACCTGCCTAAATGACGAGCAGATGTCATGTTGAAGAATACATTAATTAATATAACTACTTAAGACTACAGGAACTGTAAAAAAAAATCTCACGTAAAGAGTAAACACTGAAATTTTATGGATACCTAGGCACCGAGCTTACCGCTCAGTGCGAGTCTAGGAAATCTTACAATCTCTTATAAACTTTGAGAGAGGATAGTGAGAAACCTTGAAGTATGACAATCGAGAAACAGAATCTCAAAATATAACTAAACATCCAGCACGGATTTTGAAATACCTGAGCAAATACCAAGGGTCTCAGCTAATACCAATATATAACAACGCTGGACTCTCAATTAAAAAAAAAGGGAGAGAACAAATCTTGAATATATATTTTCTAAAGTGGGGGGAATTACCTAATTAGCACAACCAAATGCTATATATATAAATATAATTTGGAGGTTATTAACCTAAAATATGGAGGATATTGATACGTTTCAGAGGGTTGAGTACCATTAAATACACCTACCTTACTTCGAGGCCATTGACCTATACTAACCTTATGAATTTTTACGAGCATATGTCTACTATGACAGCTCAAATTATGAATGTGAATAAAAGATCGCAGTAAACCAACTAAGGTTAAAACATATGTAATATAAACTCGTATAAACATGATAACAAACGACTTTCCTTGACACTTTATACCAAAGGATTAAACTAATACATACACTGAGAGTGAGTGTAAGTTATATAAGAGTGTGAAACAATATATACACAAAAATGAGTGTAAATTAAATATAAAAGTAGGGAAACATACCCTAGGTTTGTAACCATTATTTTATACGTAAACCGTCTTAACGTTATATACTAAACCCTGTGATTCTAAATCCTCTATTTGACATACCTAACCGACTTTTTTGGAAGCCATTGAGCTAGTGGATTAACCACATTTCTAAGAGATACAAACAAACAATAAGCCTTGATTGTCCTGTTACTAAACAATAGAATTCAAACTGGAAATCCTTAGTCGGAGATGGTACTAATATTAAGAGATACTTGACTAGGGTGAACATATGATTCACCTGATTTATGGATTTTAGATGGAATAAGGAAAAAGCTAAGCTTTAAGGTGGAGGAAATGATACTTTATGGAAATGTAGTTGTGAGGAGTAATATGAAAACTTTTCTTGAAGTCTAAATGTGACTGTCTTTGCTCCAACTGATGATAATCAGGTATAGGCAATAATCAAGCCCTGATAGGAGAGATACTAGATAAGCCTTGTAAAGTGAAGAGAGTATTCCAAAGTATGCAAGTCCATGACGGAATTTATTGCTTGTATGATGGATTTAAGAGTTAAATTGATTGATGGATATAGTTATTAGACAGTATGAGCCTAGATGCGTTAATAAGAATTTATCTTTAATGCCAAGAGGAAAAACTGGCTTCCCCGCTTGATGATTTGATCAAAGGAATATTGTTCTGGGGATTTTGGTAATACCCTAGATTCAAGTATAGGTAATAACAATTATTGGAATAGTTGTATATCGATCAGGAGAAAATGTAGTACTCACCACGTCACAAAGTCTAATAAGATAAAAATTTGGAAATGACAATTATGTGATTGTTTGATATTTGACGTGGGAGGTCGAACTTGATCCTGGCCAGATCAAGGGAAAACCAAACACAAAATGGTGTGGAAGGATTGTTCGACACTGACGCTGACCCCGTCAGAGTTGGATGATTCCTGAGACTCCTTAGAAGTGGTGACAAATATTTCTGTGATAAGTAAGTATTTATTCCTAATTTTAATATAAAATTTAATAAATGAAGTATATGAGTTGTGGAAGGTGTAAGTTAAGAGTTAAGTTGTATAGGTTACCCCCGGGAGATAAATAGCTAAAACAACTCCGCATCTGTCGAAAAAAAATCAATAATGAGGGAAATATTAACTATTATTATCCCATGAACCGTGTTATAAATAAAATACGAGATCAAGAGAAAATTACCTATAATAAGTATTCTCAAGCTACCTTCTAAATTATGGCCAAATTGCCATCTGAAAGGGAAGATCGACTTCCATGTCTTCCTTTGTGAATTAAAACCCAATATATTAAATGGGAACCTAGCTACCTATAAACATGGTAGAATATAAAGAGTATAAACATTATACTAATACTCACCAGAGTTGATTCACAACCATAATAACATGTTTAATTGAGAGGAAACTATATCTTATTAGAAACCTTAACAGGAACCCTACTGTGGTATACTTGAGGAACAGACGATAGTAATCGTGTATATACTACGAACAATTAGTGAGTCAATAATATCAAGAAATATTTCTCTAATATACATAAGAAGCACGGCTCGACCGTGGCTCAGACTTTAAATTGAAAACGAAAGCCGTATATGGTGACAGTAAACTCAAATACCAGAATCACAAGATGATGACCTAAAGAAAGGGATTATAAATATGCCCAATATTAATACAAAGACACGAGCGTCGATGACTACAACTAAGAGGCGATTAATGGAAGTATGTTATACACAAATAGTTTAAACAAGCCATGAAATAATATTGACAATTTACAAGATAGTGGATCACCTTCACCCATACATACGGGATTCAAAAATAATAATAATAATAAAAGCATACTAATGCACGAGAGAACATATCAAAGAATACATAGATCCTTGAGGGATAGACCTCGTAAACGGACAGAAGTCATATGCTGACGTCCATAGGAGAGATCTCGAGTCCGCAGTAGGCGATCGAGTCTTCCTTAGAGTTTCACCTACGAAGGGAATTTTTAGATTAGGGTAGAAGGGCAAGCTTAGCCCGAAGTATGTAGGAGCGTACCTTATTACGGAGCGAGTGGGCCCATTACCCTATAGATTAGACTCATATGTTAAACTAGGGGGTGCACAATGTGTCCCACATTTCTCAGCTAAAGCAATAGGTGCCTCACCCATCACGTGACTTAGAGCCCGAACACTCGAGCTAAATCTTACACCTAGATAGGAGGAGACCCCAGTTCGCATGTTAAACTCCAACACTAGGGAGACAAGGAATAAGACCATTAGAATGGTCAAACCTCTGTGGTAAACTCACGACATTGAAGAGGCGACATGGGAGTTAGAAGACTCCATGCGAGACAAGTATCCAACAATTTTCTTTTGGTTTTGTGTATACTTGTAGGGGTACGTGGGCGTAACCCTTTTTTAGGGGGGTAGAGCACCACATGCGACTTGCATATCTGCAGTCTATATTGGTTTCGTGTATGATTATTTGTGTTTGTTTGTTGTGCATGTGTGCAATTGATTAGATGGTTATGTCCTATGTGACACTTGGTGATTAATGATATGTCCTATGTGACATTTGAATGATTATTTGTGTGTTCTATATAACACTTCAATGTTTATGAAGCACTTAATTATTTTACAGTATATTTATATTTATTCCTACAATCACACAAGAGATTCACTGCCAAGGGTTTACGCCTCTGCACTCTGTAGGACTGAGGATTTGGTATTGCACTTGTGCAGTGATGACCGAGTGGGATAGCTAGGAAGTTGGAACATGTATGGTTTTACAATATTTACCAAGTACTTATACTATAATTACATGGATTATTATGAGTAAGAATATGTGTGCATAAATTGCATACACTTGTACTATAGATGGAATATAGTAGTGTCAATACAGTATTGACACCCAAGAATGATGAGTAGACAGGAGTAGATATGAGGAACTTGATTCCATAAGATGAACAAATATAAATTATGACTTCGGGACGAAGTCCTTTTAAGGGGGGTAGACTGAAATACCCCTAACATTTAAATAATTAAATATAAGAAAGTAAATATTATTTTTGGGAATTATAATTATTATTTGGGGGATTATGAAACCCTAAGAAGCATATAACACTTGGGCGTTAAAACGCACCGAAACTCCTTAAGGTCAGAAACGAGCGTTAAAAGCCCAACCTTAAGTTAAACAATTATATAAGCTATGGACATTACATGAATTTAACCAAGGATCATTTTATGATCTTTAAAATACAAGTTCTCAGTTAGAACTGAGTAAAAATAAAAAGTTCTCGGAAGTTCCTGATGTGGGCCCCATAAAGGCCCGGGAATGTTTAGGAGGAGTGCCAAGGTGGCACGAACCCCTATAAAAATTATTCTTAGAGTCCCTAAAATTATTATTTATCATTCTAAAGAGAATTTCCAAGCTACTTCTTCAAAAATAAACAAAGAGCTCGGGGGAATTTCTTAACGCTCCTTTTACCTCAGGAGTGCCCCTTAAACCGAAAATTGAGTTACAAGTTTATATAACCTTATATAACTTAAGGTACACTTTAATATATTATTACTGACTATAAACAATGTCAATAAACACTTGGAACTCATAGCGACTAATTAATTCCTAGGAAAATTCTTAAAGCACAAAAACGCACCTTCGGGTGTCACAAAAATGCGTTTTACGCAATTACCTTGAAGCTTTTAAAGAGCCACGAGTTAGTAATCTTAAAAGTGGATAAAATGACCATCTAAATAAATTGATGGCAGTACTAAATTCATAGTACAAATAGGGGCGATTTTTAGGACAAAAATATACCTAAAATCAGCATCTTTACCTTAAATCTTTCACCTTTTACCATAATAAAAATGTACCAATTAAATGCTGGAACCTATTACACATATTAGTATGATCTTGGTACAATATAGTGCAACAAAAATCAAATGAAAAATAAGTCTCATTTGACCTCCAATGTGGGCGTGATTACTAGTCTATTTTGGCTAGTCTTATTACAAAATATGTGATATGCTAAGATGACTCATCCTAGCAAGTTGATTATGATAATGGAGCAATAATAACAGCCTAATTAAACTACTCCACCGTATACCTGCATGAACAAAAGAAAAGTTAGTGTTAATTTAACAAACATGAACAATTGCCACATTATGAATTAACAAACAATAGTCTAATCTATATAGCAAATTATTTACGTGAACCTGCAATAGTTGGAGTTGCTGAAGTGCTCCATCCTTGTCCAGTCGATAGCACCTGCAGGAACAACACCATTAACAATATAGATAGACTTATATAATTAACTAAACAGGTCTAAATTAGCTAGCATATCATTAACGTGGGATGTCATGAAGTGGAACTTCCTTTGTGCTCCAGCAGACGCGACCACCATCACCTGCAAGATAGGATAAGCTAGAATTTAAAACAAATCTAACCTATCTAGTTAACTAATACACTAATGCTCCATTAACGAGAGGCTAGTACAGCTGGAGCTTCTGTTTGCTTCAGTCCATGCGAGCACCAGCACCTGCAACAGAAGAAGAGTTAACAAATCAATTAAGTTTGTAATTACCGTAGGCTAACAGGAGGTACTGCAAGAGTGCTCCACTATTAGCCGTACAACCTGCATCAAATAAACAAGAGTGAGTGCTCAATAATGTCATAAATAACTAAGCCTAATATACCTATCTATACCTTACCGAAACAGCATGGATGGAGCTGCTCAATTTGCTCCATGGGTGGATGTCGATCAACACACCTGCAAAAAGAAATAAACAATAAGCTAATATCCTAATCTAACAAAGTCTACAACATTAAGTAACTGAAATTAATTTTGGACCATCCCTTTAAAACCGATGGATAACATATTTAGAAGTTGCCAACATCATTGTGCACCATCAGCCGTAAGTCTAGCAATCTAAGGGAATTATTGTAACAATTTAGTAAACTAATAATCATAAACAAAAGCAAGCAATAATGATAATTAAATATACCAAGCAAACCTGATTTCATTCACCATCTCCTACATAAAAAAACATTACGTGAAACATTCTTCACTTGCCTTGTCTATACGATTGGTAAGTACCTTCCTTTGCCCCCTCTTTTTGTTCATTCCCTAATTAACTCCTAAATGCTAATAAACTCTATTAATGGTGTAATAATTCCTAACACCATTTTAATGCTATTTCCTAGTTAGTTTTTCAAGTCTTGAAGCAAGAATAATCCTATCAAGCTTACAAGAATTCGCCATCAATTTGTTCTCCAAGGAGTTGTCTTGATTCTACATCAATTCAAGGAGTAATCAAGGTTAATCTAAGGTATTTTCATGTTTGAAAACTCTAAACAAACTACTCCTATATGTCCGAAAATTTTACCTTCTAAATCCATACTCTCTTCATTATTTTATGAAGGAAACTTGGATCTACAATCATCACAAGGTGTATCAAAAATACCTTGTTAAACTCCTAAGGTAAACTCTTGTAAAAATTACTACAATATTATTTATAAGCTCTTGTTAGAAGTCTAACAAATAGATCTCCTATATATATACATGGAGTTCGAAATATCTACAACAAGATACCATTTGAAGAGCTTGGAAATTCAAGGAAAAATCAAGTACAAGAGTTGTCTTAATTTAAGGGTAAGTTTATAGAAATATGGTGTATTAAGTTTAAGTTTGATTTAAGCTTCAAACTTTGGTATAAAAATTTTGTATAACCTCTAAATAAAGTAGGACCGAAAACTATAGATTATATTGTCAAGGAAATAATTTATAACATATAAGGTAAGGTTATTACCTTAAGGAATATTTTTGGGTCACAAAAATTAGTTATTGTTACATAAATATTAAAACCGAATGGGTTAGAGATTTTATGTTCTATTTTTAGTTGATAATCATTCTAAGTCTTTAGCATAATTTTTAGAAGTGTTATATGGCTTATATACATTTACATATATATAATATAAAGTTTAAAACAAGTTTTAAAACCATATAGTATAATTTTAATTAAAGCCGAGAGCATTATGTAGAGTTTGGTGAATTTTGAAATACATATAGTGTATTAACTTATATTATAAATTTTGGGAGTATTAAAAATAGCTACAAGTATTTAAATGGCTAGTTAAATAAGTTATGTGGTTAAAATGTAGTTTTGAAAAGTTTAGAGTACAAATATAGATTTCCGAGAATATAAGGAATTATTTGGTGTATTTATGGTATAATATAAGCTAGGAATTAATATTATGAATTTTGGTGAATTTAAATAAGTGTTTAAGTGTTAAGAATAACATTTAATAAAGTTTTGGGACTATTTTGTAATTATTGGGAAGTTTAGGATGTTACCGAAATTACATATGATTCTATGGGTATATTGAAGTATTAATTATGAAATTAAGTCTTGGTCAAAGTGTTGACCAAAAACTTTGGGTTAAAATGATTTATGACATAAAATATTAAGTTTATAAAAGTTTTGGGGTGAATATGTAATTTATGGAAGTATATATGAAGGATAGAAATTTAGTGTGGGCGGAAATGCAATTTAAGAAAAGATATGGGTTGCTTCGGTTATTTTAAGAAATAAAATATTCAAACTATAGTTTATAAGTTAATATGTAACTTATATAAAGTTTTGGGTTTAAAAGTGTAAATATAGAACTATATGATTTAACCGAAGAGCGTATGGGCTTAATTGATAATTTATAAGATTTGTGGTATTAATTTGTAATTACCGAAATAGTAAGAGTATTTGGTGATTTGTAAAATAAGGTGGTTAATTAATATTTACAAAGGTTAATGAGGGTAATTAGTGGATTATAAAGTTATAAGGTTATTTGGCAATTTATAGAAGTTAAAATAATTGTTTTACAATTTTCGAAATTGATAGGGTATTTAATAAATTATGAAAGTATATGGTTATTTGGTAAGTTGTAAAAGTTAACGGGATCAATTATGATTACCGGAAATTATATGTGGTTATTTAGTAACTTATTAAATTGTTGGGTATAATATATACATACCGAGTTAATACGGTTGGTTTTGTAATTTAATAAGACAAGGAAGTGAAACTAGATAATATGATGTATTATGGTATATTAAGGAATATAATATAAAGTTTATAAAATAATTTTGGTATAATAAAAATGACCAAGGGATATAATATATGATAAGTGGAAATAATTATAAGTATATAATTGATGAGGTAAACATGTACCCTATAAATGATAATTCATTATCACATGTGAGCTTCACATAAAATAATGAACTGGTAGGTTATCTAGAACCACTGTTAAGATAACAGGGGAAAATAAATAACATACATAGTTACTATACGACGAGAATGAACTCTATAGTGACAGTACTGTAATATTTAATGAATAGTTGTATTAATACAACCCGTATTGAATGTTTAAAAAACAACAGCGTACGGGAAGGGACTACTAAACAGGAGTTTGTCAAGCTAGCAGTTTCTTGGTGAACGGTATGTTAATTGTGTGGTCTGAATGTCCTAAGGATTATCCTGAGGTCCAGACATTGTGTGTTAAAATGTTTAAGAACGATATCTATGATTTTATGTGAATGATATTGTATGTGGGATTGCCCAAACTGTTGCGTTGTGTTTTATGCGCGAATGTCTTGTGACTAAGTTTATACATCTAAACTGGAAAAAAAGGGACTAACAGACCTTTAGGTATTATTGAACCTAACAAAGGTCTACTGTTATAATCTTAATTCAAGTATTGGTTATTATGTCACTGACAAAAAGGGGCTAACTTATAAAGAGAGGAATCCAGATCGTTTTGACTTTCTTTTAGATAATTTGGGCATATAGCCATTATATTAAATGATAAAACCTGTAAAACAGGCGGACCGGTATAACGGCCTCATTAAAACCCCCTCAAGTAAAACCCTATGGGAAAAACCCTGAGGAGGAAAAAGAGTACCCACCATGTCCAAAAACAGTCATAAGCCTCCAGTCAAAGAAGGCCACAAAACCTAAATAACGTTGACCTAAATAACGAATAAGATCGTTTCGACTTTCTGGTTGCGCATTGTGATCACTATGAGAGACTCAAAAAGGGAGTCACTCAAATCCATCAGCCACATTCGGGGATGGCGGAATGCACTGCCGTTGGTGCACAGTTTCGACCGGATCGGTCAATTAACCTGGGCCACAGGGTCAGCTGGTAAACAGTTCCAATGGAACACAAGGGACATTCGTCCACAAGTTATTAAGGTTTGTCTTATCATGACACTTGAGGTGAAATTAATGGGAAAGGTTAAATGATTGGTTTAAAGGATAAGAGCCAAGTGACTAACTGACAAGTACAGTTTATTACGTGTATCTTGTTTGATTATTGTTATGGTTTACTAATATGTGATTATTGGTTATTGTTGTGTGGTTGTTGTTGTGTGGTTGTTGGTGTTGTGTACTATTGTACACTGGTGTTTACAGGTGGATTGTTATGTGTTTGTTAAGTGTTTACAGTTATTACCGTTTCCATTATAAACCGGTATTTCATGTAAAGAATCTAATATCAAGATGGCTAAAACGACTTAAGGAATCCAAATGATTTAAGACTACATTTAGCATACCAGCATTTCGATTGTTGAGCCCTTTAGTGGGCCAAAAATTCCAGGTTGTTGAAGAAGACTCAAGCCGGAGCGTGGGGCACGGGGTAGCTGAAGTGTTTTCAACAAACACCGTTGGTTTATTTGTATTGCATTAAGAAGGACGTTGTATCATTTAGTTGGTTTTGGATTGTAATAATTAGAGTGCTCAGTATCTGTTCATCACAGCGTGAGAAGTTATAATGTAGGAAAGAGTAAGGATGCCTTATTACTCACAAGGGTGAGTGACGGCTGTAACACCAAGGTTAGATAGTTTTTTTTTCCTTTGCGATTTGCTATTTATTCTGCTACGAGATATGACGTCATTACAGGTTTAAGATTAGGGGTGTTACACATAATGACCACACATTTTCCATACCTGGTTCATAAGCAAAAGTTGTCTCACACACGGTGTCCCGGTTGGCGTTCGTTACGGCCCTAGAGTTAACTAAAATAACTTGTCAGTTTATGATTGCATGTGACAACCGTAGTGACATTTCCTAGTTTTATCTCCATTTTTTATCGGGTGTTATCCTTAGGTAAATTTTGGGTTTCAACTTATACTAGCCTTAACACTTCCAAGTACTACCTTAGGCTTACCACTCCTTGGTACATTTACATGTCGTTTTACACGTTAACTAAGTGCTTCCTCTAGCTAGTTTTTCCTAGAGTATTTTTAAGCACCAATCATGTGACAAGTTTATTATAAGATTTGATTTTAATTTGCCTAGAGTATATTCCCTTTTGGCTAGGCATCTTAATGCAGTTTTATAATCATAACTAACCTAATACAACAATCTACTTGTATAGAACCTACAAAACAGACAACTTACAAACGGGTACCACTCTTTTCCCTTGTCTTTAACTTCCCATTATAGAAGCTTATCTTTAATTTCCCCCAAGAGTATTCTTCTCTTCCTAGTTATGTTAGCTATGTTTTAAGCTCATTATCAACACAATATAATTCCTCAAACACTTCTGGAAACCAGCCATACTGTTGGGATAAAACCTAACGGTAAATTGTTGTTGGGGGTTTAACCTAACGACAAGTGTGCCGGTCGATTATAGCAAGTTTAAATCTCGGAGTATTCCCTGAGTATCGAACCAAAGGAGGCAGTGTCTAGTTTAATTTCTACTTACACACAAAAAAGAATAATATAAATAACAGGAAATTGGGGGTTTTTGTGTGTGATGGTGAATGTTGTAAAAGAGTTTAATAAACAATAAATAACAGGTAAATAATTGATTTGATTTTTTTGTTCGATAAAGGACAATCCGGTTTACTACTTCTCTCTAGATTTGCAGTTTCTTATCCTAAGTGATTTCTACAGAATTATGAATAAAACCCTAGAATAAAGATAACTCGTATTCGGTCTCCCGCTCCACAAATTCTAATTAGCAAAGACCGAATCCTAACTCTCGTTATAAATCCACTGTTTACTAATTGCTTTAAGCATAGTCTAGATTAATGGTCAACTAGTGGTTTAGAGGAATTACCATCTCTATACTAACTGGTTCTTTTCCTTGTAGTCAATTGATAGCCGCAGTTCTCACTTATAAGCTAACAAACTGATAAACTCAATAATTGATCAGATTAAAAGGTTTAGGAATTCATAAGGGAAAAGAACTTTATTCTAAAGTACTGCAGAAAATCACAAAGGTTCAGAAATAATGAATCTAGAGATACATAGTAAACCGAAATTAAAAGTGACTACTCAGCCATAGACATAATAACGATGCTCAGTATAAACACATAAGGATAGAGGGATTTAGCAGAAAAACTGATTTTAGAAGCCGTCGCCGATTCTGCAGTGTCCACTCTTGTCTTTGTCACGTCCGGCTATCTGGGGTCGGACGTCTATCCGGACGCGTTGTCCTGGGTCTGTCCGGATCCGGACGTCATTCCGGACGGCTAAATTGAGAACCGTGAGCAGGTTTCTGTCTGTTAGTGAGGGAGAAGAGTTACGGAGGAAGATTGTGAATGGAGATGAAGGGTTTATCGTGGATGAGCAGATGATATGAAGGGAGAGGAGGAGAGTAATGTTTAGACGGAGTGTCTGGTACGAATTGAAATGAAGGCTGAGTGAAGGTTTAAATAGGCTTAGAAATAAACACAGGTTAGTGGAAGTTAGGTACGAGCATGGACATTGGCTTAACATATTGAGTATGGGGGTATGTTAATTAATGATGTGGTATGGGCTAAACCGCCGCTTGGCTGATAATTGCGCCGAAAGCCCGATTATCAGTGTGATGCGTTTTTATTTTTGTTTTGTGTGACGTCTGGATCTGTGTCCGGATCCGGACGTGAGACAACGGTTTTGGATCTGAAACTCTGGTTGTGTCCGGATCTTTGTCCGGATCCGGACAAGACACAGAACTCTCGGATCGGAGTTTGGGTCACGTCCGGCTTGCGTCCGGATCCGGACATGTGACGTCCGGATTTGCGTCCGCTATCTTGACCCGGACGTGACCAATTTACCTCTTTTTCCGGATTTGTTCCCCGTTTGTTGCGTTGCAATCCTTATGATGTAAAGTCTTTATTTCTCTGGGTTTTCCTATATTTATCACATAAAATGTGTCAATTCATATCAAAACATCAATCTTAGGAAAAAACACAGAATAAGTGGGAAACATTGCTTAAATTGTAGCAGATTATAAGGTAATTAAGCCCTTAAATGTAACACCCCATCCAAAGCCAATCGTGGTTATCACAAACTGAACACTTAATCGAATTCGTCGCAGCGGAAATAATAAACACCTGGACCTTGCCACGGTCTGATCGTTAGAATATACCGGCCTTATCAATTACAACACTTATCCAAAATAAATGACCAACCCAAAACATCACCATCCAAAATACCACAACCAACCGAGTACAAGTAGCTAAGTCATAATCACAACCTTACATCAGTTTAAATATAAACAGACGGGTGCACAAGCGCAACCCGTACTCAAAATAAACAGCCCATCCTAAGTCTAACGCTTCTACTCTCGTAGTGCGTCCTCATAGGTCTCTTACCTGCAAGTGTAAAAACAGCCCCCAAAGGGGGTCAGCACGAATGCTGGTACACCCTCTCATGGCCCCCAAGCTAACGGGGCTACGACGACTAATTGTCGATAGCATGGAAATTGATTACATACACAAGCATGATATGAAGTGCAATAACAATAATCCACAGATGAACATGCATATTTCACAAACAATGAACGACTCAAGCGTTCCCTTATCAAGTGGGTTAGTAACCCCCCCTCCTTAGTCCTCATTTCCTTAATCTCCGTTCCTTACCTTACCTTAATCTTAATCTCAACTTATTCTCAGTTTACAAACCATTCCTGGAGGGGAATGGTTGTAGCTTAATTCAAACCTGGGATTTAGGTGATCCCATCGCACCATCTTAATGCCACCTACTCTGGACGGGAGTCCAGCATAGCTGACGGCAACCGGCCCTAGGCTACAAGTCCGAAGACAAGTCCTTAAGCGGAGGGCGGATCTAATTCAGATACCGTCCCCCTTTCCTTAGCATGCATGACCGGAGTTCGGTCCCGGGTTTCCTCACTCAAGCTCCAGTTAGTAGAAAACTTAATCACCATGTGCTAGCTAAGCCTTAACGGGCATTAACCAACAACCACCAAAACTTAACTCTTATTCTTAACTCAGTAAGTACTAAACTTGGTTAGTAACAATCTCAAGTCTCGCGGGTTAGTGCAAAGATAACACAAACACAACGAGAACAAATATAATCGGTTGCATGCTTTATCTTGTTTTAGTCATAGCATTTAAACAGATAGCACACAAGCCGAGGGACACCTCGTTAGCAAGCAGGTCACAAGAAAGATTGTACCGTTCACCGTCGACGATCATTTGGTTTATCTCCTTCCAAGTCCCAATTCACCAATCCTAAAACATTCATTCAGTTTTAGGGTATTATTCAATTCAACTCATTCCAATTACTTAGCCTTCCTAGACATCAACTTTTACTCATTTTTTTCACTAAGCCTTATGGTTTTTAACTTAACTCCTAAGTGCATCATTTCCTTATTATCTATTACACTTACTCTCCCTCTTAATGACCATTACACCCACCAAACATGTCCTTAATAACCTTATAACATCAATACCTAATTATCCTCATCATTTCCTAACCTTAAACAAGGTTTTTGGCCAAAACAGTGGCATGTCCGAACTTGTGTCCGGACTTCCCAAGTTCGGACGCAAGCCGTGACTTAAAACTGAAAACAGACGCATGTCTGAACATGTGTCCGGACTTCGGAAGTTCGGACATGGGTCGAGGAAAATTCAAAGAAAAATCTCAAGTGTCCGAACGTGTGTCCGAACTTCCGAAGTTTGGACACAGTTCGAAACCTTAACCAAATTTCCAACCTCTCCTAAAGCCTAACCTCATAATGTTTCTAATCATTTGGTACACTTACACCCTCATACAACATCCAAAAAAAACTCATTTTCTATCTCCTTAAACACTTACTCACTTCATACTAAAATTCCTACTTAATATTTTCTCCTTGGTTTTCTAAGTGGTGTTTCATACCTATGATAACCACTATGCCAATAATGTTTCCTCACCACTACAACATCATCTCCAAAGCATCTTTTCTTACACTTTCCAAGGTTCTCCTTAAATTCAAACTCTAGTTTCTACCTAAACCACCTAAAAGTTTTATGCTCTTTTACATCAAACTTACTAAAGTTTCCTAGCTTCTTTCATCAACATTTACCTAAGTCCTAAATACCCAAGTACATACTTTTGATTCCTAAATCTTCATGGTGATACCTAAGTCATTATAAGTCATTAAACACCTTAATCTCACCCTTTTTCATCAAGACAACCTCTAGAACTTCCTAGTACTTCCTTAGTCATTAAATCCCCTTAGAATATCTTAAACACTTAAGTTCTCCTTTAAATTTTGCCATGGGTTCTCTAGTATATAGTACATCCTAACACTTGGTTTTTCTCTCCATCAAACAACCAATACCACTCAACTCATCACAACACCTTACACATTACACACAAAACACACCACATCATCTTATAGTGCATAAACTTAAATGCTTGGCACTTAGGCCCTTAAATGACAATATCTTAACCACTGAATTTCCACATATATTTGCCTTCAACCTGCGAATACACACAACAAGGCTCCCATTGAAATAAAATGCTTCTTGTAATTCACCTTGATATTCTTAAACTATCTCTTTTTCTCATTTGCTCCTTAGTCACAAGTTCACAATCATGATCATTGTTTCTCCTAGGTCATATATAACCCTTTTCTAATGTAAACTCTACACTAAACTCATCACATATCTAAATCCCATTCCCTTAAACAATAAAACACCTTAAGGTAAGTAATTTACCTTGTTCTTTTACAAGCTTTAAAAACTTTCTTCCTTAGGTTTTTCCTTCCTCAATCTCGGTCACCAATATATATCTCCTTGCCAATGTTCTAACCAATATCCAATGACTCCAATGAGTACTAGATAATACATTAACCCTAAGGAACAAACCCTAGGTTAAAAATGTGCTTTAAGGTATTAAGGTGATTGTTTTACCTTAGTTTCTCAAGACAAGCTTGGATATGAAGCAAGAAGGACCTCCTCAATCCTTTGAAGAGTAGAAAACAAGCTAGAACAAGGCATTAAAATGAAGCCTCATGAGCATACATTTTCGGTCAAGAAGAAAAGTGATGGAAACCTAGATTTTCTTACACTTTCTTTACCTTAAGAGAATGGAGAAGCCAATGGAGTCTCCAAACTTGAATTTCCTCCTCTAATGGTGGTTTGGCTTGGCACCAAATCAAAGCTCTTGGAGTTTTGAAAAGATAGAAAGAGAGGCTTGAGCTAACTAAGAGGAATATGTAATTTGTTTTGGTTTTGGAGCTAAAATGAGTAAGTTGTGTGCAAGAGAAGGTGGAGCTAGCATGGAGTTGCTCTTCACGTTAATGGAGAAGGGAGAGAGCTTGAGAAAACTGTGGGAACAAGAGAGAATGAAGAGGTAGGAGAGAGATGATTAAAGGTAAGATATTTATCTTTGTAAAGTGAATAGTAGTTTTGCTTTATAACTCTTTATTTGCTTAATGACTCATAAAGGTGGTGACTCACCTTATAAAAACCGGCCCCCATTAGTAACAAGGGTACTTAAGTCTTTGTTGACCAAATATCTCACTTATATTGACTTATGTTATAAACTAGCTTAATTAAGTTACTATTCACAAAACAAGGCACATTGTTGTGAAATTTTTGATTTCCCATTGATATAGACTTCCAAATGTGATACTATATAGTACACATGTTAATTAAAGAGTAATGATGGACATTTAGCCATTCAAAACTCATTTACAAGACAATTTTTCAAAAATGTGCTTTAAGACTCCTTAAAGCACATTTTGTTTTAACTTGTTTTCAAGCTTGGTTTTCTTTGGTAATTGATTTAAAATGACCATTAGGATATTACTAAGGTCTTAGAACAATATTTGGGTACTCACCCAAGTCTCTCCAAGCTTAGAGCACGTTTTTGCTTAAACTGCTCTTTTGGTGTTTCCTTATATTTTCTTTGATTAGAAATGTTTCTTAATGTTTCTAAGGTATTATTTAGCCTCCTTATATCTTAGTTTATCATTTAAACACCATATCTAAGTTTGGGGTATTTCAATCTACCCCCCTTAAAAGAACTTTGTCCTCAAAGTTCACATATGTGCTTAATCATTCACGGTACTCAATTCCCTTAATCTTAACACCACATCTTATATTCACATTCACACATCTCAAGACTCAAAGGTCAATCTCAAATACAATACATAAGTATTATACATAACTCAAACTTAACACCAAAGTGTAGCAACTTACACAAATTCACATCTTAAACAACCAAACAAACGACAAACATGATCGTTTCCTAACTCAAAAGCGAGGAAGCTCTACCCCCTTAAAAAGGGGTACGCCCCGTACCCTATACAGACGATCTAGTCAGTAAACAAAGAAGGGTACTTCGCCCTCATCTTATCCTCTAATTCCCACGTGGCCTCTTCGACATCCTGGTTAGACCAGAGAACCTTCACCAGTCGCACTGACTTGTGGCGAGTGTCCCTAGTCTTACTGTCCAAGATTCTCTGAGGAGTCTCCACTGATCTCATATTTGGTTCTAAAGTCAACCTCTCAGGTTCTAACACATGGGAGGGGTGGTGCATGTATTTCTTTAGCTGTGAAACATGAAAACATCATGCACTTTACCCAGCTTAGCAGGTAAATTCAACCTGTAAGCAACCGGGCCCACCCGCTCCGTAATCTCATAAGGACCAACAAATTTCGGGCTTAATTTGCCCTTCTGCCCAAACCTGAATACACCCTTCATCGGTGAAACTCGCAGAAATACCTGGTCGCCCACTGCGAACTCCAGGTCCCGTCGTCGAACATCAGCATACGACTTCTGCCTATCTTGAGCAGCTTCATGTTCTCCCTGATTTGCTGAACTTCAGCCTTAACTTGCTCTAAGTACTCTGGTCCTATAATGACCGTCTCACTCGACTCATCCCAGCAGAGCGGTGTACGACATGGTCTACCGTACAACGCTTGAAAAGGTGCCATCTTGATCGAAGCGTGATAGCTGTTGTTGTATGAAAACTCGATCAGATGTAGTCTGTCAATCCAACTGCCCTGGAAGTCTAAGGCACATGCTCTCAGCATGTCCTCGAGTGTCTGAATAGTTCGCTCAGTCTGACCATCTGTCTGAGGATGGAACGCGGTACTCAGCTTAAGTTCTGTACCCAACGCTTCTCTGGTAGCTCTCCAGTACCTCGAAAGGAATCTGGTATCTCTATTTGACACTATGGTCTTCGGTATCCCGTGATGTCTCATGATTTCTTTCTCAAATAACTCAGCTAATTTGGTCACCTTCCAAGTATCCTTCATCGGTATGAATCGGGCTACTTTGGTAAGGCGATCCACCACCACCCATATCATGTTGAGACCTCCCCTAGCAGGTGGAAGCCCAACTACGAAGTCCATGGAGATATCATGGAACTTCCACTCCGGAACTGGCATCGACTGTACCATTCCGCCCGGTCGTCGGTGCTCAAATTTCACCTTCTGGCATGTGAGACACCTCAAGACGAACTCGGTAACATCTGTCTTCATCCCCGACCACCAGAAGTATCTCTTCATGTCTTTATACATTTTAGAGGCTCCCGGATGGATGGAAACTGAAGAACAGTGTGATTCTCTAAGTATACGGTCTTTCAGATCCGTGTTGCCCCGTGGTATGCATAACCGGCCCTTAAGTCTGATCAGATCATCATCATGAAGTCTGAAGTCGTATTTCTGACTCTCAAAGGTACCATCTGTCAGCTTCTGTCTGACCTCTCTCATATACTCATCTGTCCTCTGAGCCTCTCGCACCTCATCAACCAAGCTGGAGAAAAAACTAGCGAATGGAGTGAGTGTGCTCGACGGCTCAGGACGTCTGCTACAACATTGGCCTTCCCCTCTTTGTATTGGAGGTCAATGTCATAGTCTTTCAAAACTCTAACCATCTCCTCTGTCGAAGGTTCATCAACTCCTTCTGAGTGAATATGTATCTCAAACTCTTGTGATCGGTGTAGATCGTCACACTAACCCCGTATAAGTAGTGGCGCCATATCTTCAAAGCGAAGACTACAGCTCCCAGCTCCAAATCATGTGTGGGGTAGTTCTCCTCATGTTTCTTCAACTGGCGTGAGGCATATGCCACCACCTTGCCATGTTGCATGAGCACGCAACCCAGCCCTCTGCCGGATGCATCACAATAAACCTCAAAGCCCTCTGTACCGTCTGGAATGGTCAGAACCGGTGCAGTGGTCAGTGAGTCCTTCAAGCTCTGAAATGATCTCTCACAGTCAACCGTCCACAAGAACGGTGCATCCTTCTTCATCAGACTGGTCATCGGTTTCGCGACCTTGCTGAAATCCCTGACAAACCTCCTGTAGTAACCTGCCAGACCGAGAAAGCTCCGGATGTCGGTAACAGTCTTCGGCCTTGGCCAAGTACGTACGGCATCAATCTTCGCTGGATCCACTGAGATCCCAGCATCTGAGATGACATGACCTAGGAAAGAGACCTGGTCAAGCCAAAACTCACACTTGGAGAACTTAGCATATAGCTGGTTCTCCCTCAATATTTCCAATACTCTCCTCAGATGTTCCTCATGTTCAACCTTAGATTTCGAGTATATCAAAATGTCATCAATAAACACCACAACCGACTTGTCCAGCTGCTCCCGGAACAAGCGGTTCATCAGATCCATAAACTTCGCCGGTGCGTTCGACAAACCGAACGGCATCACTGTAAACTCATAGTGGCCGTATCGTGTCCGGAATGCCGTCTTCTCAATGTCTCCCTCCTTAATGGCTATCTGATGATACCCCGATCTGAGATCAATCTTGGAGAACACAGATGCTCCCTTCAACTGATCGAACAGATCGTCAATGCGGGGTAGTGGGTACTTATTCTTCACTGTCACTGCATTCAGCTCTCTGTAGTCGATGCAGAGGCGGAGACTACCATCCTTCTTCTCATAAAGAGGACTGGCGCTCCCCATGGTGACACACTTGGTCTTATGAATCCCTTATCTAACAAATCTTTCAATTGTTCCTTTAACTCAGTCATTTCTGCTGGAGCCATACGGTATGGTGCCTTGGCTATCGGTCCGGTACCCGGTAGCAGCTCGATGGTGAACTCTACCTCCCGAGTGGGTGGCATGCCGGGCAGTTCCCGTGGAAATAAGTCGGGGAACTCCGACACTACCGGTAAGTCGGGGTCGAACTCAGGGTCTCTCTCTATGTCCTGTACATAGCAGAGGTATACTTCTTCCTTTCTCCTCAATTTCTTATACATTGCCATGGCGGTGATGATCTTAGTCGAAGGCTCTCTGGGCCTCTGGCAGTATGATATTGTTACCCCAGACGGACTCCTGAGCAGCAATCTATGCTCGGCGCAGAGGATACGTCCCTTGTGCCGCTCCAACTAGTTCATCCCGAAGATAACATCAAATCCTAGCTCACTGAACTCAATAAAACTGACTGGAAAGTCTTCTCCCTTAATTCTGACAGTGGCTCCTCGGTAGTGACGAGTGCAACGAACCTTCTCCTTAGAGGGAAGCGTAACCGTGAAGTCGGGTAGCTCATCAGCGTCTAGCCCCAATCTGCTCGCAAAAGATGCCGAGACAAAGGTATGCGAGGCCCCTGAGTCAAAGAGAACTGATGCCTCAATCCCATTAATCGGAAAGGTGCCGGTGAGGATAGTACCGCTAGCGTCGGCCTGTGCCTCTGTAAGTATGCTTAGCGCACCTTCCGTACCGAGTCCATAACCTAATTGTATTCATAAGCTTCATGAGTATTGATGGTATAACAAGAGTCGAAACAATTTATATGAACAACACTGTTATTTTATTCATAACCATCCTGTTGACAACATGTGCTTCAATCTTACATCTCATTCCTCACTTCATTCTAACATTACATGGCTAATATTGTCTAAAGGTTAGGTTCAATCTCCCAGGTCTCATATGCGTCGCATTGATTACTGCTGACGGTGCTGTATTTAACTTGATTCTCTTAATCCCATGGTATAACATCCTTGATTCTCCTCCCATAATTAACACATCTCCTGACTTAAGTACTAACTTATTCGCACGGTCCGCACGCTTCTGCTCGCCGTATAAAAACTCTGCATCATCCCCAATGGACCAAGACACTACGGGTGTCCCTCTTTTGAGAGACTCCGTAGTCTCGTCCTTATCCTGGTGTAGTCTAAGTCGCCCATCCTTCTCGTAGAAGTTCACAATGCAAATGTCTGCTTGAATGTCTGGAATCGGTTCAGCTTCCAACTACTGAGCGATCTCCACGACTTGTGTAATAACTGGATGGAACTATTCGGGTATTCCCGGTGGTGAGACTCCATCTTGTATCCTCGTGGTTTGGTAGTTCTTGGCATACGGATTCCAATCCTTGCCTAAGCTCATCATTTTTAATTTCATCCTTGCTCCCCCTGGGTACTCCGGTGTGTAAAAACCTCCCAGTCCCACTCCTAGTTGACTGCATCTTCTGATGATGGCTATTTGTGCTTCGGGTGTCAGGTATCCCCTTAATAAAATCATACCTGGGCGGATAACCTGACATTGTTCGGTTGGGAAGTCTATGGTTTCGATGTCGGTGTGCTCCGGGTTAGGTGTAAATGGTATTGGATAGCAGATGTTGAAGCTTCCTAAAGTGGTAGTAGGTTATATCTTACTTAAGTTCTAATCTTATCCCATTTTTACTTAACTTAATCATTCACCAAACATGCATGATAATGCGGTAAGCAGGTCGTTTTATTACTAAATGGTTATAGCGGTACCTGGCCTCAATGAGGGTTCAGGCTCATCGTCCCGGTCCACCATGTGTAGTGTGGGTCCCGACTTCTGGGTCACCCGTGGGTTCTTGTCTGCCGCCTGCTGCACCTTCCTCTGACCGTCAGATCCAACTCCCTGATCGGTCTTGCCCTTGCCCCTGGTGTCGGGCCTATAGGCTCTGCTAGCAGGGTTCCGGTAACACTCATATGCCCGGTGTCCGTACACTCCACAAAAGTTGCACTCCACCTTATTCCCCTTGCAATCGAGCCCGGGTGGTCCTTGTGACACCACCTACAGATGTAGCGTCGCTGGTAGCCACCACCGGCTCACTTCTCAGTCTCAGATCCTGATCATTCACAATATCAATTCTCATATCCCAAACGGTTACTAGTTGTTTCTTAACTCACTTAATACCAATTTCTTACCCTTTGGCGCCCTAGAGCGCAGGGGTGTAGCTGCATAAGCATATGTCAACTTCAATGGCTCTTCCGGAGCCTTCTCTTTTTCCTCCTTCCCCTTTGGGTTCTGACTCTTCTGGGCCTGAGGCTGGTACTTCTGTTTCTTGTACCCACCTTGCCCTTGAATCTCCGAGCTCTTACCAGCATTCTTCCTCTTAGCATTCTCCTCGTCCCTCAGCTGGACGGTTATCTCAACCTTAGCAGCGGCATGATAGCACAACTGCTTTTCCACAGTATTAGTCACTCTTATTCTTCCATAATCTAAATCTTACTCATTACTTACTCAAATCTCAATCATTCTTATTACCTGCAAGGTAGTGTAACTCGTCGGCCCCATGCCGTAGCGGAGTCGATGGCTAAGCCCGTCATAGAAGCGGTCTACCAGGATCTGGTCTGAATACCCAAGACCTGGCAGAAGACGGAGCAAGGCGGTGAACTCTGAGTAATACTCGTCCACCGTCATCTTGTCTGTCTGCTTAAGCACATCCAACTGCGAGCCCTTCTTCGTCTGGACATGGGCGGGGTAGTACTTTGCTCGTAGCAAGGCGGTGTACTGCTCCCAGCTGAACTCTGGATTGGCCACATGCTCGGCCCTCACCAGCTTCCACCAATCGCCTGCCGCCCCCTTCAGGTAGAAAGCAGCCAGACGCACCTTGATCCCAGCAGGGACATCAAGGGTCTCGAAGGCGGTCTCCAGCTCAGAGATGTACGCCTCAAGCTTGGCGGGATCGGTCTCCCCCTTAAAGTGTGCGGGTCGAAGATCTGCAAGACTCTTCACCCAATTTGGTTCCCTGGGTTGTGGCGGTGGAGGTGGTGCACCCACACCAGGCTGATAGCCCATGTGCCCTAATGCGGCAGCTACGATCTCTGCGATCGTCTGTCCTCCAGGTATTCCTGAAGCATCATCACCGTGGCCGCGACCTTGGCTTCTCCTTCCTGACATCTGAACAAGCATAACTCACATTAGATTCGTATCCACCACTGTTTCGGTTAACGAATTTATAACGCCCGTAGACGGTAAAGACGATCCACACTTATTAGTGGTCATCTGACTCTACTCACTCTAACTTCTCACACCCTTAACCCATCACTTATTCCTTAACTTATATCCTAACTCGGTGGTTACTTATATCCGGTATTTCTTGATCAGAGCGTAACTACGTTCTGATACCACTTTTTGTAACACCCCATCCAAAGCCAATTGTGGTTATCGCAAACTGAACACTTAATCGAATTCGTCGCAGCGGAAATAATAAACACCTGGACCTTGCCACGGTTTGATCGTTAGAATATACCGGCCTTATCAATTACAACACTTATCCAAAATAAATGACCAACCCAAAACATCACCATCCAAAATACCACAACCAACCGAGTACAAGTAGCTAAGTCATAATCACAACCTTACATCAGTTTAAATATAAACAGACGGGTGCACAAGCGCAACCCGTACTCAAAATAAACAGCCCATCCTAAGTCTAACCGCTCCTACACTCGTAGTGCGTCCTCATGGGTCTCTTACCTGCAGGTGTAAAAACAGCCCCCAAAGGGGGTCAGCACGAATGCTGGTACACCCTTTCATGGCCCCCAAGCTAACGGGGCTACGACGACTAATTGTCGATAGCATGGAAATTGATTACATACACAAGCATGATATGAAGTGCAATAACAATAATCCACAGATGAACATGCATAGTTCACAAACAATGAACGACTCAAGCGTTCCCTTATCAAGTGGGCTAGTAACCCCCCCTCCTTAGTCCTCATTTCCTTAATCTCCGTTCCTTACCTTACCTTAATCTTAATCTCAACTTATTCTCAGTTTACAAACCGTTCCTGGAGGGGATGGTTGTAGCTTAATTCAAACCTGGGATTTAGGAGATCCCATCGCACCATCTTAATGCCACCTACTCTGGACGGGAGTCCAGCGTAGCTGAGCCGGCAACCGGCCCTAGGCTACAAGTCCGAAGACAAGTCCTTAAGTGGAGGGCGGATCTGATTCAGATACCGTCCCCCTTTCCTTAGCATGCATGACTGGAGTTCGGTCCCGGGTTTCCTCACTCAAGCTCCAGTTAGTAGAAAACTTAATCACCATATGCTAGCTAAGCCTTAACAGGCATTAACCAACAACCACCAAAACTTAACTCTTATTCTTAACTCAGTAAGTACTAAACTTGGTTAGTAACAATCTCAAGTCTCGCGGGTTAGTGCAAAGATAACACAAACACAACGAGAACAAATATAACCGGTTGTATGCTTTATCTTGTTTTAGTCATAGCATTTAAACAGATAGCACACAAGCCAAGGGACACCTCGTTAGCAAGCAGGTCACAAGAAAGATTGTACCGTTCACCGTCGACGATCGTTTGGTTTATCTCCTTCCAAGTCCCAATTCACCAATCCTAAAACATTCATTCAGTTTTAGGTTATTATTCAATTCAACTCATTACAATTACTTAGCCTTCATATACATCAACTTTTACTCATTGTTTTTCACTAAGCCTTATGGTTTTTAACTTAACTACTAAGTGCATCATTTCCTTATTATCTATTACACTTACTCTCCCTCTTAATGACCATTACACCCACCAAACATGTCCTTAATAGCCTTATAACATCAATACCTAATTATCCTCATCATTTCTTAACCTTAAACAAGGTTTTTGGCCAAAACAGTGGTATGTCCGAACTTGTGTCCGGACTTCCCAAGTTCGGACGCAAGCCGTGACTTAAAACTGAAAACAGACGCATGTCCGAACATGTGTCCGGACTTCGGAAGTTCGAACATGGGTCGAGGAAAATTCAAAGCAAAATCTCATGTGTCCGAACGTGTGTCCGGACTTCCGAAGTTCGGACACAGTTCGAGACTTTGAGAATTTTTACGCAACAGGGCCTGTCCGAACGTCCATGTCCGGACGGATGTTCGGACAAGCCAAAACACTTATTTTCTAAGCCTTTAAACACTTAACCAATTTTCACCAAACTTCTCCTAAAGCCTCATAATGTTTCTAATATCATTTGGTACACTTACACCCTCATACAACATCCAAAAAAAACTCATTTTCTATCTCCTTAAACACTTACTCACTTCATACTAAAATTCCTACACTTATGATATTTTATCCTTGGTTTTCTAAGTGGTGTTTCATACCTATGATAACCACTATGCCAATAATGTTTCCTCACCACTACAACATCATCTCTAAAGCATCTTTTCTTACACTTTCCAAGGTTCTCCTTAAATTCCAAACTCTAGTTTCTACCTAAACCACCTAAAAGTTTTATGCTCTTTTACATCAAACTTACTAAAGTTTCCTAGCTTCTTTCATCAACATTTACCTAAGTCCTAAATACCCAAGTACATACTTTGGATTCCTAAATTCTTCATGGTGATACCTAAGTCATTATAAGTCATTAGAACACCTTAATCTCACCCTTTTTCATCAAGACAACCTCTAGAACTTCCTAGTACTTCCTTAGTCATTAAATCCCCTTAGAATATCTTAAACACTTAAGTTCTCCTTTAAATTTTGCCATGGGTTCTCTAGTATATAGTACATCCTAACACTTGGTTTTTCTCCATCAAACAACCAATACCACTCAAATTTTCATCACAACACCTTAACACACAATTTACACCAAAACTACACCACATCATCTTATAGTGCATAAACTTAAATGCTTGGCACTTAGGCCCTTAAATGACAATGATCTTAACCACTGAATTTCCACATATATTTGCCTTCAACCTGCGAATACACACAACAAGGCTCCCATTGAAATAAAATGCTTCTTGTAATTCACCTTGATATTCTTAAACTATCTCTTTTTCTCATTTGCTCCTTTGTCACAAGTTCACTATCATGATCATTGTTTCTCCTAGGTCATATATAACCCTTTTCTAATGTAAACTCTACACTAAACTCATCACATATCTAAATCTCATTCCCTTAAACAATAAAACACCTTAAGGTAAGTAATTTACCTTGTTCTTTTACAAGCTTTAAAAACATTCTTCCTTAGGTTTTTCCTTCCTCAATCTCGGTCACCAATATATATCTCCTTGCCAATGTTCTAACCAATATCCAATGACTCCAATGAGTACTAGATAATACATTAACCCGCAAGGAACAAAAAAAACCCTAGGTTAAAAATGTGCTTTAAAGTATTAAGGTGATTGTTTTACCTTAGTTTCTCAAGACAAGCTTGGATATGAAGCAAGAAGGACCTCCTCAATCCTTTGAGAGTAAAAACAAGCTAGGACAAGGCATTAAAATGAAGCCTCATGAGCATACATTTTCGGTCAAGAAGAAAAGTGATGGAAACCTAGATTTTCTTACACTTTCTTTACCTTAAGAGAATGGAGAAGCCAATGGAGTCTCCAAACTTGAATTACCTCCTCTAATGGTGGTTTGGCTTGGCACCAAATCAAAGCTCTTGGAGTTTTGAAAAGATAGAAAGAGAGAGCTTGAGCTAACTAAGAGGAATATGTAATTTGTTTTAGTTTTGGAGCTAAAATGAGTAAGTTGTGTGCAAGAGAAGGTGGAGCTAGCATGGAGTTGCTCTTCACGTTAATGGAGAAGGGAGAGAGCTTGAGAAAACCGTGGGAACAAGAGAGAATGTAGAGGTGAGGAGAGAGATGATTAAAGGTAAGATATTTATCTTTGTAAAGTGAATAGTAGTTTTGCTTTATAACTCTGTATTTGCTTAATGACTCATAAAGGTGGTGACTCATATAAAAACCGTCCCCCATTAGATAACAAGGGTACTTAAGTCTTTGTTGACCAAATATCTCACTTATATTGACTTATGTTATAAACTAGCTTAATTAAGTTACTATTCACAAAACAAGGCACATTGTTGTGAAATTTTTGATTTCCCATTGATATAGACTTCCAAATGTGATACTATATAGTACACATGTTAATTAAAGAGTAATGATGGACATTTAGCCATTTAAAACTCATTTACAAGACATTTTGTGTTTTAACTTGTTTTCAAGCTTGGTTTTCTTTGGTAATTGATTTAAAATGACCATTAGGATATTACTAAGGTCTTAGAACAATATTTGGGTACTCACCCAAGTCTCTCCAAGCTTAGAGCACGTTTTTGCTTAAACTGCTCTTTTGGTGTTTCCTTATATTTTCTTTGATTAGAAATGTTTCTAAGGCATTATTTAGCCTCCTTATATCTTAGTTTATCATTTAAACACCATATCTAAGTTTTTGGTATTTCATTAAAAGCCTATATGTTTCACACTTATCAACTTCCTCACACTTAAGCTTTTGCTTGTCCTCAAGCAAATAAGGAATAAGAATATCTCTAAAACAGTCAAATAATCTCAAAATTAAACAAGTGCAGGGCGAAATCAAACAAAGTGATAAATGAAAGAATAATCTTGCTCTTTAGAGGTAGGTTTTCACAAACAGTGAAAGAAGAACAATTTTGTAAAAGCATAGAGAAACTAGATTGTAGAAAACAAGTTAGCTTAGCCTGGGACATTCCACCAATTTTCATTCCCCTAACCTTTGGATGACAAGGGGTGTGAAGTAATGCCTTATTCCGCAATACCTTTCAACACCACACACTCATGATCAAAAGTATAAATTTAACTGCAATTATCTCTTAAGTAAGCGAAAGCATTTATTTTCAAGAATTATGTATAAAACAAACTAATATTTGAGATCTTGCAGAGTTATTCCGTAACACAGACTTTTCCCTCTATCCTTGAGATGGTGTTGGGCCAACTATCCTAGATCCCGAGACCTTAGGTAGATAGGTGTTAAGGCACCCTTAAGACTTAATAACCGGATTGATGTGGCCTGCTATTGTTAGGAAAAAAAATTTTGATCAGTGAAGT
This sequence comes from Limonium bicolor, assembly GCA_023374045.1. Classification (NCBI taxonomy): domain Eukaryota; kingdom Viridiplantae; phylum Streptophyta; class Magnoliopsida; order Caryophyllales; family Plumbaginaceae; genus Limonium; species Limonium bicolor. The sequence goes on from CM041782.1 coordinate 220,423,929, forward strand.
ACCTTGCCTTATCCTTTTCATTCCAAACATTCACTTCATTTCCAAAATCCAAAGCTAAAATAGTCTGGATTCCACAACTAGCCAATCTACCAGATTTTAGTGAAAAGAGAGTATTTTTAAATAAAATTATTTCTACAAACCTCATCAAGCAAAAAGATTCCTACGGTTTTCACTTGGTTTAATTTCACTCGGTGTGCACAGGCATTAGAGCAGCAAAAAGCAAGTGTGGCATTAAAGAACAACTAACATGTTTTCAGGGAAAGGTTTTTCCTTCCTCACACTTAAGAGGAGCAATGTCCTCATTGTTCATAAAAGAAATGCAATTAAAAGAACTTTCAAAATATGCGATACTCATAATAGATGTATGTGCAATAATTAACCCTTAACGCAAGCAAAAGCGGAACATCAGTAAGTTAAAGTTGGAACTGAGACTCCCCTGGTGTCATAGATTGAGGAAGATATTCTTCCTCACACTTGAAGTTTTGCAGGGGTCAAGATATTCCTCATGAGTCATAGACAGTATGCGTTTTGGGCAGAGTAAAAGTTGCTAATTTTCCCCTGGCATGTACGCCCACAAAAGAAAGTGCATTAACTCGAATGAAAGGGAATATTAGAATTGTATGAGTAATATTAGAGAGAGAATACTCCCCATAAGTCAAGCTTAGCAGATGTTTGCAAGTAGTGTGGTTCCATTTCCTGTACTTATAGCCGTTTGTTTCATAGTAGAGGTGACATGTAAATTAATCATTTAAGAACGCTGTACTACTCAGAGAAACAGGAAATTTAGCAATTCAGAATTAAAACACTGCCTAATATAACCATTACCACTTCACCTGCAGTCTCGTGTGTTACTGTTAGTTTTAACAAACAAAGAGTAAAATAAGTCAAAGAAAAAGAAAAGTACAGAAAAACAAACAAAATAAAAGAAAGCAGTAAAGATAGGATGACGGTCACTAAGGCGGCGGTGGTGGCGGAGGTCTCGCGGCCATCTGGGCCATGAGCATCTGTAAGAGCTGGGTAGTCTAGGCCTAATGAGCTGATGAGTCGGCCATGAACCGGGCTGCCTCGCTCTGCCGAGCAGATGCCTCTGCCATGAACTGAGCGGACTCTCTCTGAAAAGCATCATTGCGCTCCAAGCGCTCTGTGAGCGTAGTCTGGGTGTCGTGGAGAGAAGCCTGCTCTACCTGGAGGTGCCCCTGAGTCTGGCGGATGTCATCTATGTGTCCCTTCATGCGCACCTGGCGCTGCTGGACATCCCCGACCCGCTGCTGTACATCCACAAACTGCTGCTCCATACCCCCAAAGCGCTGCTCCATCCTATGCTGCTGTTGGAGAATGAAGTCCATCATGGTCTGCATCTCTGGCGGGATGCTCATCACTGGGGGCATAGGAGGTGCCATGGTAGCAGTAGGCGCCGGAGTGGAGCTGGAGCTCGCAGAGGTGCCTGCGGACCCGAGACCTGAGCTGCCCTTCACCCAGCTGTCATCATCAAGACAAACGAAGCCCCATCTCCTGAAGGTCCCGACGGAGATGGGTGTCTCCCCCTCCCCCATCTCAATATCAGTGAAGATCTCCTCTGGGAGTGTGGAGGTAAGAAGATGCTGGATAAAGATAGGGAAGATGGGGGTGATCTTTTTCTTCTTCGTCTTCTGGTAAGTCACCACCTTGTGTAGCTGCCTAAACATGACGAAGGTGATCGAAATCTGCTGAGATAGTGGAGGTGGTGCGGCCAAGAGATAGTCTAGGAGAAAACAGTCCTCGTCAGAAGCATCATTTCCGGCATAAGGCCGAATCTGATGACTGAGGATCTCTGCAATGGTCCTCTGGGGAAGGGAAGGGAGGAGAGCATACGGGAGTACAGTCTTATTCTACCACCCTATCGGCGAGTAGTACTCCCGACCGCTTGCAACCACCTAGACTTACTCTGTCTAAGCTCATCCTCCGTAAAATCTAGATGTGACGCCTCATTATCCGGGAGGAATAAAAGAATGTAAAAAGTCACAGGGGTTACCTCCACTTGGAACTGGTGCACGTAGGAGGTAATGTTGTTTGTCGTGTCTGATGCCACAACATTGGCGTAGAATTCTCATACCAGCTCCGGAGAGAAGACACCCTCGCCCATGCGCAAGATGCTTCTGGCGCCCAAACGCTCAAATATGTCTGTAAGACCAGTGGCAGCCGATGCCTCTGCGGTGTTGCACCGCTCGATGACGAAGGATCCACCCTGCTCATACCAGGCCCGGGCGGTAGCAGATATGAAGCCATCAGGTCGGAGTTGGGTGGAGGTTGGCTCTGACTAGTCGTCAGGGCGTGGGTTCCTCGAAGAAGACCCCGTGCGTGTAGCACCTCCTCCTCTAGTGCGAGCCATCTAAACGATAAACAATTGCAGTAAGAAACCTAAACAACAAGAAAAGAGAAGCAAAAGGCACACCAATACCCGAAACTGTAACACCCCATCCAACAACAAACACATAATAACATTCTGCAGCGGAAACCCAACTCATCACATTACTTATTCCAATGGTGTTACACGCCGTTAACCACCTACGTGGCTAACAAGGCTAATATATGTACATTTGTATCGGTCTGATGGACTAGATTCCCGAGCAACTACACAATACAATCCTCGTTCCATCTTCAACATTTATTATATACATACACTCCCCCTGTACCGAGTATTTACAAACTACTGCCGATAACAATTTCGGTCTTACTACGCCTATCATACTCACGCCATTTAAATGGCTACCCATGTATAAACGTCTGCCCCGTCCTACTCTCGAACGGCTTCCAGCTCCTTGTACCTGAAATAGAAAAGGAGAGAAAGGGTGGCCCCCAAGGGGCTCAGCACCTTTGCTGGTATGGTAATCCCGCAGCCCACATGCTACCGGGCCACGCACAACTAATTGTCGTTTTAGCATGCAGTTGATTATATTTAAATCATGCATACAAGCCGTAACCATACAACCCATAATATTTCGCCTCAATGGGCTCAACCTATAACCAAACATCCACACTTAACCAACCATCCAAAGATTCCTTAAACCCTAGAGTGGCTCCCCTCTAAACGGAGCTACTTCCTTAACGAACGGCATGTACCCATTAATCGGGTTATCCTCAAATGCCTCTTGTCGCAAACTGGGATTCATTTCCATGATCCACACATTCCATATCATACATGATATCTCATTTCTCACATAATAAATCATAACAACACCTTCCCTGTTTCAACGCACATATGATGACATTGCATTCATTTACAACATCCAATATACATATATATACCAAAGCATAGCAAGGGAATTTGCATAGCATTATAACATTACATACACCATAAAAATCGGTTCTCACAAGGAACCTTCCACCATAGTTAGTATACCATGTGAGCCTAGGGATTTTTGCCAATCCCATGTTAAGCTCGTTACCATCCTCGTTACCGTCCGGTTATATAGAACGGTTAACTTATACCCAAGGTGTGTCGGATATAGTAATCCCAAGCACACCGAAATAACATAACCATTAGTATGCCCCCATGGCCCGACGTGAGTCAGTAATATAGCTTTGGTTAAGCTAAAGGGGAAAGTTGGAAACCCAATGGGAAAACAACCATAACATACACAGAGGGTCGAACCTATAATGGCACGACCCCCATCCTCACACGCGTGGCCGGAACAGACCGGACTCCTCTCCCCCCATTAGTACATATACACTTAATAATAAGTAGTTAGGGATCCATTATGGAGCCTACCACATCCACACACCATACGGTATCATAACCGAGTTAAGCACACAAGGGAGGTTCACACACTTGCATACCACAACAATATCCAACTAACTCACACATAGCCGTGGTTAGCACGTTCCCAAGGTTTGGGCCGTCAACTCCGAATACCGATCACTCATGTGTTCCTAGTTTAGTTAGCTAAGGTTTAACACATATTGAGGTTAAACGGCATCGGATACCAGATTCGCCACAAAAATGAATTACTATAAACTCATTACATGTTTTAATCTTACAAGGTGGCAAACACTCAAGAAAACATATTGGCATACAAGCCGGTGTAATCCGTTAGGACACAGGTTGCAAGAAAACCATACCTGTCACCGGAGTCCACTTTACCACGTCCACTTATGTTCCTCGAGTGATTCTCGAACAACTGTTGACATCACATGTTCTTTTATTAACATTGGGGTAACATGTTTGTTTTAAAGTCTAATGCTCATAACTTTCCCCGTTAACTTGGTTAAATAACTTTACATTTTTAACACGTTTTACTCTCGCATCTTAATACAACCTTTAGCCCACTTTATTGTCATTAAAAACTCACCTAACATGTCCTTAACAACCTTATGGCATCATTACCTATCAATCCACATCATCTCATATCATTTCATAACCTTAAACCATGTTTTTGGTCCGACCGACCCACCGTCCGACCCACATCTGGGTCGGTCCATTACAGACCCCTTTTACTTCCTTATAATCATGCCCGTCCGACCCACGTCCGACCCACCATTCTGGGTCGGTCCATGTGCGAACATTTTTCCACCTTTGAAACTTGACCGACCGACCCATGTCCGACCCACCCTTTTGGGTCGGACCATTACCGAACACATTTCTAACATCTAACAGAGGCTCGACCGACCCAAAAACTGGGTCGGCCCGGGTCGGTCGCCTCCTAATCTTACCCAAACTTTGCCAATTCTTCACCAAACTTCTCCTAAGGCCTTTTAATGCTTCCTAACAACATTTGGTAACCTTATATCCACATACAACATCCATGAACTCATTTTCTAACTCCTTAAGCCTTTACTTTTCCTTGTACAATTTCCTTAACACTTTCATTTGTACTAGGTTCCTAAATGGTGTTTCTCACCTATTATATCTACTATCCCAAAACACTTTCTCCTCATCTTAACATCATCTCTTAAGCATCTTTTTCTTACTAACTAAATCTCCTTTTTACATCTTACCAAACATCACTAGTTCCTTGAACACCAACCTTACCTAAACCTTAAACAAACTCCTCCAAGACTTTAATACATTCACAAACACACATTGAATTCCTAGTACTTCCAAGATAACACCTAAATCCTTGCATCACTCTAAATCACCCTAATACATGTTTTCTTCTCAAGTAAACATTCATTCACCTTTAACACTTCCTAGTTCACCAAAACTTCCTTAAAACACTTAGAACTTCTTACTCATCTTCCCAAATTTGGCCATAGCTTCTCTAGTATATACCCACATCCAAACACTTAGGTTTTCACCTTAATTCATCCAAGAACACCTAAAATCCATCAAACACATTTTATACACAAACTTCACACATTAAGCACTACATCACAATATAGTGCATAACTTAAATTGCTTGGCACTTAGGCCCTTAAATGCATGGCTCTTAGGCCCTTAAATTGCATAAACCTTAAACACTGAATTTCCCACATAATAATGCCTTTGACCTGCAAATACACCCAACAATACATATTCCTTTAATAAACTCCTTGAGAGCATTTTACTAGCTCATTTACCATTTGCTCTTTAGGTAGTTTTAACAAGCATTATAAGCTTATTTCTCCTAAGGCATTAAACCACATTGAGATAGCTTGTTACCTCTTTTCCTCACGAATTTCTTTCTTGTTTCCTTGTAAACCGGTAAGGCATTTCCTTCCTTGTCAACAACTAAACAATATACCAACATTGAAATGAGTATATAAGCTTTAAGCTTTATCTCATTGTAAACCCTAGTTACATATATTATCTTAAGGTATTAACATGATTGTTTTACCTTGGAATGGAAAGAGAGCTTGAATATATATCAAGAGAGGACTCCTCCTAGCCCTTGGAAGATTCAAATGAAGCTAAAACAAGCAAGATAAATACACCATTGTGAGGTGAATTTTCGGACAACATGAAAACATGGAGGAAACATGGATTTTCTTTGAGTTTCCTTACCTTGAAGCAAAGGTGATCAACAAGGCATAAAAATATTAGCTCAAGCTCCTTCCATGGAAGTTCTCCTTGGCACCGAAATGGTGGTTTTGAAGTTTTGAAAAGACAAGATTGTAGAGCTTGGCTTAAATAAGAGAATGGTGGTCTTGAAATTGAATTTGGACCATGGAGCTAGGAGTTACAAGAGATCAAGATGGAGTTTGGTGTGGTACTATTGCAACCCGTAGAAGAGAATGAAGAGAGAGGTTGGAGAAGGTTGGATACGTGTGAATGAGGAGGGAAATGAGAGAATGAGGTTTGCTTTTGCTTTTAGAAGATATTTGTACTAAAGTGAAAAGTAACTCTTGCTTTATCATTTAGTTAACTCATTTGTTTGTGTAGGTGTGGTGAGTCACTAAGGAAAACCGGCCCCAAATAGTAGCAAGGGTGTTTTGGTCTTTGTTGACCAACTTAATCACTTATAACATTATATGTTACAAACTAGTTATAAAAATCACTATTCACCAATAACAAGGCACATAGAAGTGAAATTTTTGATTTCCCACTAATATGGCCACCCAAATGTGATACTATATAGTACACATGTTAATTAAAGAGTAATGATGGACATTTAGCCATTCAAAACTCATTTACAAGACAATTTTTCAAAAACGTGCTTTAAGACTTCTTAAAGCACATTTTGTGTTTTAACTTGTTTTCAAGCTTGGTTTTCTTTGGTAATTGATTTAATATGTTCATTAACATATAATTAAGGCATAGGTATGACCATTAGGCCCTATACACATTTATCCCAAGCTTAGAGCACATTTTTGCTCTTATTGACCTTAAGGTATTTATTTGTGTTTTGTTTGGTTTCATTGTCTACCAAAGTTTCCTAAGGACTTAATTAGCCTTATAAAGTCATAATTGAATATTATTAAGTCTTGGTAGGCTCTTTGGGTCCTAACCAAGTTCACTCATAGCTTAGAGCATGTTTTTGCTCAAACTGTGTCTTAGTGCTTTATTGCACTTTACTATGGTTTGAATGGTTCATTCATGTTTCTAAGGCACTTTTTAGCCTTTAAATACCATAGTTAAACATTTACACAACATACCAAAGTTTGGGGTATTTCAATCTACCCCCCTTAAAAGAACTTCGTCCTCGAAGTTCACATTTCCTCGCATCATTGGATTAGAATACGGGAATTACTTATAGCCACAAGACTTCCATTACCAACCACCCTTTACATCCAACCTCGGACTTAATGGTCCGGGCAACATATCCACATTATACATAAAATATCATATTCACATGGTAACCTCGGACTCAATGGTCCGGGTACCTTCACCACACTTGCACCCATACAATATCCCTCAGACTCTTAGGTCTGGGTGACATAACCACATTTAGACTCATAGGTCTATGTAACACAACACATTTAGGAGATCAAAGTCAAATAACCCTTATCACCCATACCAAACAACATGTCATAGCATGTATATCAAACAGAAATACCTTTTCCATCTCTCCATGGGTTCGAATCCCACTTTGAGTACATATACATTGTGATCCCGCAGAACCCGGTCGCGATGGACACTTTCTGGTCCCCGTTCCTTTGGGAGATCAAAACATTCACTTAATTTTTAACATATGTACTTCTCATGTCACCGGTCCGTAGACAAAGGCTCATACGTCCTCAGCTCGTGAGCAAGTACTACAAAAATATTATTTACTAGGTTAAGTATAAGAAGATCTTTTATTCAAAATATTAATCGATTGTTTGAAAACACCAATTGAAAATTCTTTTGAAAACACCACACAACTCCAAGTCCGTTTTATGCTCCTTGTATCTTTCTTAACATGGTTATTTGTAATCACTTCTAGGGAGCTTCAAGAATCATCCAACACTGATGTGATCAGCATCGGTGTTGAACTATCTTTCCACCCCAATTTGTGTTCGGCTTCCCTTGATCTCATGATAATCAAGTTTCACCTCCCACTTCATTTTCAACCAACAATTAATTCAAGCATATCCCATTTTCTATCTTTGAATCCTTCTAGTCATAATCATTACATCTCCAAGGGATAGAACTCCGTCTATCAATCATCACCCAAATCCAACTTAATTCGAGTTACCTAGGGAATTCAATTCTCACTAGGTTCTATGTCGGTCTCATATCCCTTCATAAATCCCAACACTGTAATATATATACATATATTTTTTATCAAAATACAATACATGGTTTACATTTATGCACCGTCGGGGTTTTAGTTCCCCGGGAGTTTCTTTACTCCCTTCCACTTGTACTCTCACACACCACTGTTTACAAAATGACACACTTCCCACAATGGTATTCGCATCTTTTGTGCGCAATTACCACAATTTACCCACAAATAAATGCGTATGTTTATATAACACACGCGCCAACCATCATAACAATCATTTTGTGCTATGCACACCTAGTTCGCGTACACTTGTACGGTAAAACACACTAAGTGGTTTTGCGCTCTACCCCCCTTAAAAGGGATTACGCCCACGTAATCAATCACTAAACCTTAGCTTAGAATGTTCTGCCGTCGTGAAGTATTTTAACTTCCACGCGGTCTATTACACAATGGATTCTGATTAGAGGATCTTAACCATAATGGCGGTTTAGTCCCTAACCAAGAATTCGCATTGGAGTTGTAACTCATAACCGGTTTCGGTCCTGGCCTGTGAGGCTTTTAGGCATTGATTTCTCGCCATCCATTTGTATTCACAATGTATACCCGGTACCTGACGCATGGGCTCACTGGCCTCTGTTGCGCAACCCTGATAATTATAGAGCTAGTTTGCTCCATTCGTTACTGTTACTGTATTGTACATCTCCAATGTATTACCCTTATCTTGGGAACAATGGGTTCTCAACCGACGCATGGTATCTCTTACCCTGTGCGAATTCGGTGAGTTTCACAATTTTCCATCCATTTCTCCAGTAGCTTACAGCATAAACTACTATGCAATTCGCAATGATTGACTTGCTTCTACCGACTTACTGTCGGTTGAGATTAAGCTACTACCAAGTGTGTAGTGCTCTCTCAGCTATTTACAACATTTGGGGTATATCCCATACCGATATTTGGCAGTTAGTGCTACCGTAGTCACTCGTTATTAATCATGTCTCCCCATTTCGTTTTGTACTTGTATTCCTTCATTCCTGCGGCCTTGCATTACCTATGCATCGGCCATTATAGCATTATTCCTCCATAATTACCATGCTTCTGATCCCTAGCTATCCCACTCGATCATTACTGTGCAAGAGCAATACCAAAACACTCAGTCATACAGAGTGCAGAGGCGTAAACCCTTGACAGCAACTCTCTTATGCGATTGCGATAGGAATTTTCACTGAAATCCTTATCATCTAACACTTGCCACCGGCTTACTGCTCGGTTCATTTGCTATCACTTACTGTTGTATCTCCACTGGGTTTAACTCATAACTCTGCTCACTTGTGAGCCTCGATTTTAAACCCTATCCTATGTTGATTAAAGTTGATTAGGATCTAAACGGGTTTTAGGTCCACTTATAACCTAAGATTAATAACTATGTCACATAACAATAATTATTGAAACCTAAGCTAGCTCACTGGAACCTATTATGAGTCGCCACCTAATTTTGACCTAGATTAAATTAGGAAAGGAGAGTTCGGGTTCGGGGGCTTGATATTCGACTTATTTAGGGTTCAATTACTTTCATTACCCCTCCTAGGTCGTTTTTCCTCTACTTAGTTTAATTACGGCTTATTACGAGGTCGTTTTTAACCTAAGTGCGCGCTTCTGTTTTTTTGTGTTTTTTAGCATTTTTTGACAGAAAATTAAAGTGAAATTGAAAGCTACCTAAACTAGGGTTTCGGAGGCAGAATTAGGTCAAATTTTGTTTCCGTCCGTAGCCACGGACCTAATGTCCGAGACCACGGACCCCAGTTAACCTAAATATACAGAAAAGTCGAAATTAAAGGAAAACGAAAATTTGCAAAGTCCGGGGCCACGGACAGGCTGTCCGTGGGCCCGGACATCATTAGAAAAACCTAAATTTTGAATTTTCAAAATCCCGCCGCCGTCCGTGGGCGTCCGTGGTCTCGGACACCGCGTCCGAGGTCCCGGACCATAGGTCCGAGGTCACGGACCACCCACGGACAGGGGTTTTCAGAAGGTTCCCGAGGGTGTTTTGAGCTCAAATTTTATGGGTGTGTAGCCTGAAAGATGTACAAGACGTTAGTGATTGAAAGTTTTCAATTTGAATTCGAATTAAGCACGAAACTTAGCAAACAAGTTATCTGACAGAGGCCTAAATAAACAGCAATACAGAAGCCTACGAAGGTTAGTTTGAGCCCAAATTTTGAGGCAAGACAGATAATACCGTGGTGAATCAGGGAAGTGGAGTTTCTACCTGTTTTACCTTCGGATTCACAACGTTTCTTCACACCGGGACTCGTCGAGTGCTCCGTTGATGGCAGACCCGAGAGGATTTCGACCCAAGCTTCTGGTTGTTGATTGTTCTTGCTGTTCTTCACGTTTTAGAGGTGTTTTTGCGAGGTTTTGATGATTATTGGTGCTTTGGGGATTGGAAAACGTGTTTAGATGGTGATTTCGGGGGATTTTCAGTATGATTTGGGTGGCCGGATGTTGGAAAACGTGAGAGAGAGAGAGAGGGCCGTGTTTTCTGACTCTCTAGGGTTCTTCAGCATGTGAGGTTCTTCCTTTATCCAAAAACCTATCCCCTTATATAGACTTTCTTAAAGATAAAGAGAATCTAGTAAAAGTAAGATTTTTCGATATTTTAACTGAGTAACTTCCCAAAGGAATTTTGCTATGAAATTTTAACCACATGTCAAGAATGGATATTATGAATTTTCTGAGGTGGAAACGAATTTTTAAAATGCTGGAGCATTTTTAAATTGAATTTCTCGTCAGATTCAATCAGAAATTGCTAGAAAATTATTGGAAATTCGAAAAATCAAAATTCCAACGCCATTATGCTTAAAATGTCATCCTCTATCATGGGTTAAAATATCAAAGCATTTCGAGCTGATTTGGGCACCCTTTGGAGGAGAGAGAAAGCCTATAGGAGAACTCAGAAGCCTTAAAAATTACGAAAACGCCCCTAACAATGACGAAGCTGCTCCCCAGGCCCTGGAACACGCCGATCGGGCCGGAGTCTCTTACTATTTGATGGAGATGGCTCTCACAACCTCGTAGACCTTAACTAGGGGGTCAAAATTTTGGGTATAACAGATTGCCCCCCGTCAACTGGACTTTGTAACGAATGTGAAAAGTCTGGTTGATGCTTGAGTGGTGCCCCAAAATTTTGGACTCCACAGAATCCTCCACGTTGTGTGAAACCGGGTTAACGATGCCCAGCAATTCGGAGGCGCTGACTACCAAAGCTACAAAGCATTGTCAAGCTATTCTAAGGCGCTGACTACCTAAAATGATGAAAATAATGTCAAGCTATTCTAAGGCGTTGACTGCCTGAAATGATGATATGCTGTCGAGCTATTCTAAGGCGCTGACTACCTAAAGTGGTGAAAATGATGTCAAGCTATTCTAAGGCGTTGACTGCCTGAAATGATGATATGCTGTCGAGCTATTCTAAGGCGCTGACTACCTAAAGTGGTGAAAATGATGTCAAGCTATTCTAAGGCGTTGACTGCCTAGGGTGTGAAAACTGGATGCAAATGCAAGAATGCTGAAATGCTAATGATGCAAATGATGCTGATGCTGGTGACAATGCCGATGGTGTTGATGATGTTGATGATGCTGATGATGCTGATGATGCTCGGATGCTTCTGGGGGACCGAAACCCGTTCCAATGCTCCTGGTTGGTATACTATGGGGACTTATTGCCTCTGCCCACCAACTGGGGTGCTGGGATAACTTCTAGATTACCAAGGGGACTTATTGCCACTGCCCACTAGTTGTTTCTCCCAAGAAGTTGACATGAAGATGGGGACTTATTGCCTCTGCCCCGCCAACTTAGATCACGCTCTACCTCGCACTGAAGATGATACTAGGTCTCGTACCGGTCTCGCACTGGATGATGACGCTCGGTCTCGCTCTGAAGAAGATGATGGGTCTCGCACGGAAGATGATACTAGGTCTCGTACCGGTTGAAGATGCTGGATGATGACGCTCGGTCTCGCTCTGAAGAAGATGATGGGTCTCGCACGGAAGATGATACTAGGTCTCGTACTGGTTGAAGATGCTGGGTCTCGCACTGAAGAAGAATCTGCAGGGCCTTGCACCGATTTTGGGTCTCGAACTCAAAATAAGTTAGGAGGATAATGGTCTCGTGCAAATGGTAAAACTGATCACTGGAGTGCCAAACATGGCAATGATGATAAGATGTATGCAATCAAAATATATGAAAGATACTCGTTCAGAACAGGAATTTGTTGGAAAAGGTGCCAAACGTGGCAGTGTTTGAAGAAAATTTTGTTTACTGAAAAGGAAAGTGAAATTATCATTTCCTGACCATAGATTTCGGACTTGCAATTTATCTCCTAGGAGATGAACATGCCATCGGGGGGTATGGTGTATGATGTAAAGGTAAGGGCTTATGTGGGCCTGTGTAGTTTGATGTGCAGGTAAGGGCTTTTGTGGGCCTGTGTTGGTGTTGTGGAGGTAAGGGCTTATGTGGGCCTGTGGTGGAATGGTGTGGTGATGTTTGAGCTTTGGGTTCCAATTGGCGTTGTCATAGCAATTGTTGGAACCAACAATTGCCCCCAGTATTTTCCCTTAAGACAATCTGAGCTAGAGTTCATGGCAATCGATCGGAACGATCGATTGCCCCCAGTATTTTCTTTTATTAAACGTGCGAACGAGTCTCGTCCTCACAGGGTCAAGGCTTATGTTTTTACGTGGTGTTTCCTAACCTACACTCGGCGTGTTTGGTGTTTGCACTCGTTCCTCCCCTACGGTCACAACTTCTAGACCATTGAATTCGATATTTGATGAATTTACGCATTCGATCTGTTACTTTCACGTGATTAGATACACAACTATCAAGTCGGAAGTCTTTAAAGCTTATAACATGGCCATGGGGTGTGATGAAAGACAACGGGACCATGGAGGGATATTTCAGGTATGTGGAGCTATAAGGGTGACCAAAGCTGCAACTTCACCTTCTCTCGGACTTGTCTTCTTTGCCTTGAAGTCGTTTGGCTACTTCGTGATGACTTCGCTTATGAGCTTGGAACTTAGAACTTTTGGGTTGTTCCTTGCGCCTTCTCTCTTTCTACTGATTTTGGATTACTTCGAGGCTTTCCAGGTTTGCCTTTCTTTGAATCTCTTTTCCTCCGGGGTTCTTGTGTTTCCCGGTTTTGAACTTTGAGAGCTGTTTTTGATGTTAGCGCATTTGATCCTGTGCCACTTTGGGGCCATTTGCGGATCACTCCGTCATGCTGGTAGCAGTTCTGCTTCTTTGGACTTGTGAAGTTGCTGTTCGGAAGTCGGGCTCCTTGCATCCTTTGGTCACCGGGTCGGGTATTCACCATTGGCTGGCTTATTCTGTGGAGTTTGTAGTGTTGTAAAAGAGGTCATATATCAAAAGCTCAGCGGGGGTGCCTAGGGTTTAATGACAGGGTTCAAGCTTTTGGCTATGTGGTGCTGTACCTAGGTGCTTCGTCATTCCTGATAGTTGTGTATCCGCTCTTTGTTACTTTTCGCAGGTCTAAGAGTAAATTTACAAATTATCTCCTTCGGTCGGAGTTATGCCATTTACCTTTTCCTTTGTATGTGGTCTCACCAGAGTCGTGTAAAAATGACACGCTCGTTCACTCATGGTTTTTCCGCTCAAGACACTTTCGTGAATTTCACTTAGAGACTAGTTCACACGCTTAAACGAAAGATTAAAGATGACGATCCTGAACTCAGATTGCCCCCAGTATTGACCTGGGGTTTATGACAACACTTAAACAGATGTGAATTTTGGAATGCCTTGTGGATATTTTGGAATGGACTGTGGGACTTAGAAGGGCATGTTCAAAATTTCAGAAACAAAATACAAGTCTTTGCATGCCATTGTCGGGAAATAATTATTTCATGAACCATTTTCTCAAAAGAAACTTGTGTGAAACAAAATCTTTTTTTTTTGTTACCCCTTTAGACTCGAAAAAGTCATCCATTTGTGAACATGAGGAAGAAGATGAAAAATCGATACTTCTTATTGGTGGTTTGAAAACGATCATTCTTTGAAAACTTTGAACGATGCACTTGAAAGATGAATGTTTTAACAAGTTATGCAGTAGAATGCATGGGAACCCTAAACTTTCCATTGAATTCGAGCTCTGCTGAACTGTCTGATGTCGGCATGCTGAAGACCCGAGCTCTTGACTGCCAGGATGTCGCTAAGATGACCGTGACTGTCCTCTTCTTGGACTCTGTGTGGGCTCCGTGAAGAGTCTGAACTAGGAACGCCTATAAGTTGCGCACGAGGCACTTGGGCCTGAATGTGAGGTACATGGCTTGAAACGGTTTCACGAATGTGGATTGGCACTCGGGCCTGGATGACTTCATGGATGTGGATAGGCACTCGGGCCTGGATGAATTGAAGGTGAGGCACACAGGCCATGATGATTCATAAGTGGGTTGGCACTTGGGCCGGAATGTGTTGTGAGATTGTGGCACTTTGGCCGGATTGTTGTGAAGATGTGCCGCTTGGGCCGGAATGTTGGGAAGATGTGGCGCTTGGGCCAGAGTGTTTGAAAGTACGGTGCTTGGGCCAAAGAGTGTTTGAGGATGTGGCGCTTGGGCCGGAATGTGTTTGAGAATGTGGCACTTGGGCCGAAATGATTAGGGATTGTGGCGCTTGGGCCGGAAAGTGTTTGGGCTAGAAGTAAGACATATGGGCCTGAGGGACTTCTAGACTAGAATGGATGTGTGGGCCTGAAGGCCCTTAATCTGGAAGTGATACATACAAGCTGAAGGAAGCCATATGAACTATGAATGGGCCACTGGGCTGAGAGAGAAACTTTGAAGTCTAAGACTTGTTTGATGTCCCTGCTGGGCCTTGAGGCCAGAAACTAGAATGAATGAGTTATGAAAAATTATCTTGAATTCGAGTGAGTTGAAACCTAAACAAATGGTTTTGAGTGGGCCTAAAAGGTATGACACCTAGATCTAGGGCTTTGGGCCAGGGCCCAAACAAAAAGTTCACCTAGACTAGAATGGGCCTTGGGCCGAAATGGAAAAACCTGATTGATTTTCATGTCTTATGGACTGCTTTAGGTAGATTGGCTTTTCATAGGCCTAGAACTAAATTGATAATTCAAATTAGGCTGAAAGAGAAATCACCTAAATCTAAACTTTTGGGCTGAAGCCCGAGCAAATAACTCACACATTCTAATCAAGCAAGGCCTTTGGGCCGCAAACAATAAAGCCGCGATATCGGGTTGGGCTGAGTTGATGTAGGAAAAGTTCCTATCAATCTCTAGGTTGGGTAGTGGGCCGATCATACAAGCAAACAAGGCCCACAAAATTCAACATGTCCTCACTAGACGTTTAAATCAAACCGGGTATGGATCGATCCGGAGAGGTGCTTGGGGCGTGGGCCCAGGTCACCACAAAGGAATAGGGCTTGCACGCTATTCCCTTTGGGCTTCCCCACTCTTTTCACATCACCTGAAGGTGTGCGTCTACGGTCGGGTCTTTGACTGACCAAACAAAAGGGCTAGGTAAGGGCACTGCCAGGAAAACGCTTGGGGCTAAAGCCCAGGTATTAAGGGGGTGTGGTTAGACGAACACCCTCCTTTTGCCCCCGCTTATTCACATCACCTAAAAGGGTGAGTCCCTGACAGGGGACCCTCAAACGGGTCCGGGGTGAAAATGGTTTGTGTGGACCCTCGCTCTAATATGATGCCAAGGTGTAGAAAATTAAAGTGCGCACGAAAAGTAACAAAACAGAGTAATAAGGCCATAAATAAACATTTTCGAGTTAAGCCCTCTTCTTAAAATTAAAACAAGTTAAATTAAGAAGTATGTCCCCAGCAGAGTCGCCAGTCTGTGAGCCTCGATTTTAAACCTATCCTATGTTGATTAAAGTTGATTAGGATCTAAACGGGTTTTAGGTCCACTTATAACCTAAGATTAATAAACTATTCACATAACAATAATTATTGAAACCTAAGCTAGCTCACTGGAACTATTATGAGTCGCCACCTAATTTTGACCTAGATTAAATTAGGAAAGGAGAGTTCGGGTTCGGGGGCTTGATATTCGACTTATTTAGGGTTCAATTACTTTCATTACCCCCTAGGTCGTTTTTCCTCTATAGTTTAATTACGGCTTATTACGAGGTCGTTTTTAACCTAAGTGCGCGCTTCTGTTTTTTTGTGTTTTTTAGCATTTTTTGACAGAAAAGTAAAGTGAAATTGAAAGCTACCTAAACTAGGGTTTCGGAGCAGAATTAGGTCAAATTTTGTTTCCGTCCGTAGCCACGGACCTAATGTCCGAGACCACGGACCCCAGTTAACCTAAATATAAGAAAAGTCGAAATTAAAGGAAAACGAAAATTTGCAAAGTCCGGGGCCACGGACAGGCTGTCCGTGGGCCCGGACATCATTAGAAAAACCTAAATTTTGAATTTCAAAATCCCGCCGCCGTCGTGGGCGTCCGTGGTCTCGGACACGCGTCCGAGGTCCCGGACCATAGGTCCGGGTCACGGACCACCCACGGACAGGGGTTTTCAGAAGGTTCCCGAGGGTTTGTTTGAGCTCAAATTTTATGGGTGTGTAGCCTGAAAGATGTACAAGACGTTAGTGATGAAAGTTTTCAATTGAATTCGAATTAAGCACGAAACTTAGCAAACAAGTTATCGACAGAGGCCTAAATAAACAGCAATACAGAAGCCTACGAAGGTTAGTTGAGCCCAAATTTTTGAGGCAAGACAGATAATACCGTGGTGAATCAGGGAAGTGGAGTTTCTACCTGTTTTACCTTCGATTCACAACGTTTCTTCACAGGGACTCGTCGAGTGCTCCGTTGATGGCAGACCCGAGAGGATTTCGACCCAAGCTTCTGGTTGTTGATTGTTCTTGCTGTTCTTCACGTTTTAGAGGTGTTTTTGCGAGGTTTTGATGATTAGTGGGTGCTTTGGGGATTGGAAAACGTGTTTAGATGGTGATTTCGGGGGATTTTCAGTATGATTTGGGTGGCCGGATGTGGAAAAAGTGAGAGAGAGAGAGAGGCCGTGTTTTCTGACTCTCTAGGGTTCTTCAGCATGTGAGGTTCTTCCTTTATCCAAAAACCTATCCCCTTATATAGACTTTCTTAAAGATAAAGAGAATCTAGTAAAAGTAAGATTTTTCGATATTTTAACTGAGTAACTTCCCAAAGGAATTTTGCTATGAAATTTTAACCACATGTCAAGAATGGATTTATGAATTTTCTGAGGTGGAAACGAATTTTTTAAATGCTGGAGCATTTTAAATTGAATTTCTCGTCAGATTCAATCAGAAATTGCTAGAAAATTATTGGAAATTCGAAAAATCAAAATTCCAACGCCCTTATGCTTAAAATGTCATCCTCTATCATGGGTTAAAATATCAAAGCATTTCGAGCTGATTTGGGCACCCTTTGGAGGAGATAGAAAGCCTATAGGAGAACTCATAAGCCTTAAAATTACGAAAACGCCCCTAACAATGACGAAGCTGCTCCCCAGGCCCTGGAACACCCGATCGAGGAGGGGGATCCTAGAACCACTATTCTATACTTTACTTTTTTTGTCCTCACAACCTCGTATACCTTACTAGGGGTCAAAATTTTGGGTATAACATCACTCCCATTTTATCATTTAACAATACTCACACAACGGTCGTTTATTGCGCACCGTATACTTACTCATTATATAGCATCAACTTATACTGTATCCGCTATTATATTAGCTTCTGCTATTAAGCTAGGTTTATCTGGCCACTTATTCGGCTGATTTTTGAATATATTACTACCTTTCCCTTGAGCGTTGTTCGCTACACATTTAGCTTCACCCACCTACGGTGATTGCTATCAAACTTATTACTCTTCCTGTGTACACAACAGGTACGAGCACTTCTTTTTTTTTTTTGTGTTATTTCATTCGAATCACCCTGGGGTAATAACAACGTGGTCCATCCTCCATATATTTCTTGAATTTGATTCACATAACTACCGCTCCTGCGGTCTCACAATATCGAGAGGTATTCCCACTCTTAATGCAGTGGTTCGCTTACCACTCTACTCACTTATACCACATAAACTTCTACAATCAACCTTATATGCCTTATTTGCCTTGAGCTGGGCTCATTGTAGGCTGTCCACACACATGTACTCCTCTGTATCATATTACATGTTTGGAGGTTGTAGTGGGTTCCATGACAAGGTCGTTGTATTCCGTTTCCTTTCATGGGACGCCCCTTAGGTTTGTCAGTCCGTCTCCTGACAACTTATGTCTAATCTGGGTGCTAATTTCAACCCTTGTGTTTCAGTCATGTATTTCGTTCAACAATTGTTGATGCGAACACCCCTCAAGGATTGCTCCTGGGTGTTGCTACGTTATGCCTTACATTCGTTTCACGCTTATTGGTACGTTCCATTAGTCACGCCGTTTGCGTTCTTAACTGGTTTATTATCTCCTTTTGTGAAGATCAACATTTCCTGGGAAGTTTCATCCCGTTCATTGCACATTAATGTGTCCACATTAGGCATTTGCTTGCCATGTACAGGCTGGGTCACCGTTCCAGCTAACACGTTTATCCCTAAGGATCCTTAAGACATATGTGATGTCTTTACATTCAGTTAGTGCACTTCGCACCTCCTGACTCTTAAACATTTCCTTGAAAGGAATCCACTAATTCCTTTAGTCTCGTTAACTTAACTGAGTTCCTTAATTTCAACCATTCCTTGTATTTTCTAGCTCCTGTTTGATTTATACTGCTGACCGTAGACGGAGTCGACTACTTCCCGTGTTCTGGATTCCACTCGTATACATATATGGGGTATCATACTGATACATTACTACTTACCCAACTAACCTATAAGTAGGTCTGTCGGGCCCACATGCTCCTATCGGAGTGCGGTCGTCCCACAACACAGTTGGTACACTTGCAGTGTCCGTCACACGCCTAGGTGAAGTATTCTGTTGTCAACTCCCTTATATTGTCCCGTGACAATATTCATTCTTTACTTCCCGAACTTAATCGAGGGAAGGTTTATCCACTGTTGCATCCTTGTCAGTTGCTCTTGGTTTCACCGGTTTGGTTTAAAGAAGGTTGGAAAGAAGTGTTGGTTTGAAAGAAAATCTGGTTTGAAAAGAAAAGGGTTTGTGAAAGATTAGGTTTGAAAGAAAAATTTCCATGGTTTCACAACATCTTCTTACCTTAGCCAAGTCTAGCTTCTTGCTGACTGGTGTACTTCCAATTACAGAGGTTAGGCTAACAGGCCCTTCCACTGTTATGACGATCACATTTAACTTTATTGTACTTTTCCAAGTATTTGTAGTGGTTACGAATTTCCTGAACAGCCCTGTTATAGTAGCACTTGCTATGGCAAGTGCGCCATGTTAACTGGCTATCGGTTTGACACCTACCGATTGTGGTATTGTTTTGACACATATTGTCATCAGTGGCCTTGTTGGCCCCCACTGATCTTACTGCCTTGATGGATACTCCTCTAGGCGACTTCTCACTGTTTCCACGTGATATTCATTAGCTAGGGTGTTTCCCACTCCGGGAGACCCCTTTTTCTTAGTATTGTATTCTCTTTGCATCCCGTTCCACGTATTTGGGCACTACGTTGTAGTTCCCTCGTCGGTTGGTATACCGTTGGTGTATTATTTATCAACTGTGGTCCCGTAGACACTCGTCTCGGGTTTCACTAATCCATTTCTTGCCTGTTGCACGGTTGGTGCGTTGCAAGCTGGTTATCCTCGACTGCTCGTCATGTCGACCCAGGTTGCTGGAAATTCTATTCTCTTATACACAAAATCCTTCATTCTTCGCTATTAAATGCGGTTAACATCGTCCAGATGGAGACCGTCTTCGGGATTCCCAGTTTTCGGGATCTACCGTATGACAGATTCTCCGTACCCTAAAGGTATTTAATAACAGCCAGATCGGGTATTCCCGAGTAAGAGAGGACTTCCATCTCTCTGGCGTTCTTTCCCAAGTTATCAAACAGGGATTGTGGAGGGTGGGATGGATATTGTAGGTTTCCAGTAGTCACTGGTAGTTCCTATCTAGCGTATCTCTCACGCTATCACTCAACCCTTAACCCAAAGTACTTAAATCCTAACTCGGTATTCCCTAAGCTCGGTAATTCAGTCATCAGAGCGATACTTCGCTCTGATACCACTTTTTGTAACACCCCATCCAACAAAAACACATAATAACATTCTGCAGCGGAAACCCAACTCATCACATTACTTATTCCAATGGTGTTACACGCCGTTAACCACCTACGTGGCTAACAAGGCTAATATATGTACATTTGTATCGGTCTGATGGACTAGATTCCCGAGCAACTACACAATACAATCCTCGTTCCATCTTCAACATTTATTATATACATACACTCCCCCTGTACCGAGTATTTACAAACTACTGCCGATAACAATTTCGGTCTTACTACGCCTATCATACTCACGCCATTTAAATGGCTACCCATGTATAAACGTCTGCCCCGTCCTACTCTCGAACGGCTTCCAGCTCCTTGTACCTGAAATAGAAAAGGAGAGAAAGGGTGGCCCCCAAGGGGCTCAGCACCTTTGCTGGTATGGTAATCCCGCAGCCCACATGCTACCGGGCCACGCACAACTAATTGTCGTTTTAGCATGCAGTTGATTATATTTAAATCATGCATACAAGCCGTAACCATACAACCCATAATATTTCGCCTCAATGGGCTCAACCTATAACCAAAACATCCACACTTAACCAACCATCCAAAGATTCCTTAAACCCTAGAGTGGCTCTCCTCTAAACGGAGCTACTTCCTTAACGAACGGCATGTACCCATTAATCGGGTTATCCTCAAATGCCTCTTGTCGCAAACTGGGATTCATTTCCATGATCCACACATTCCATATCATACATGATATCTCATTTCTCACATAATAAATCATAACAACACCTTCCCTGTTTCAACGTACATATGATGACATTGCATTCATTTACAACATCCAATATACATATATATACCAAAGCATAGCAAGGGAATTTGCATAGCATTATAACATTACATACACCATAAAAATCGGTTCTCACAAGGAACCTTCCACCATAGTTAGTATACCATGTGAGCCTAGGGATTTTTGCCAATCCCATGTTAAGCTCGTTACCATCCTCGTTACCGTCCGGTTATATAGAACGGTTAACTTATACCCAAGGTGTGTCGGATATAGTAATCCCAAGCACACCGAAATAACATAACCATTAGTATGCCCCCATGGCCCGACGTGAGTCAGTAATATAGCTTTGGTTAAGCTAAAGGGGAAAGTTGGAAACCCAATGGGAAAACAACCATAACATACACAGAGGGTCGAACCTATAATGGCACGACCCCCATCCTCACACGCGTGGCCGGAACAGACCGGACTCCTCTCCCCCCATTAGTACATATACACTTAATAATAAGTAGTTAGGGATCCATTATGGAGCCTACCACATCCACACACCATACGGTATCATAACCGAGTTAAGCACACAAGGGAGGTTCACACACTTGCATACCACAACAATATCCAACTAACTCACACATAGCCGTGGTTAGCACGTTCCCAAGGTTTGGGCCGTCAACTCCGAATACCGATCACTCATGTGTTCCTAGTTTTAGTTAGCTAAGGTTTAACACATATTTGAGGTTAAACGGCATCGGATACCAGATTCGCCACAAAAATGAATTACTATAAACTCATTACATGTTTTAATCTTACAAGGTGGCAAACACTCAAGAAAACATATTGGCATACAAGCCGGTGTAATCCGTTAGGACACAGGTTGCAAGAAAACCATACCTGTCACCGGAGTCCACTTTACCACGTCCACTTATGTTCCTCGAGTGATTCTCGAACAACTGTTGACATCACATGTTCTTTTATTAACATTGGGGTAACATGTTTGTTTTAAAGTCTAATGCTCATAACTTTCCCCGTTAACTTGGTTAAATAACTTTACATTTTTAACACGTTTTACTCTCGCATCTTAATACAACCTTTAGCCCACTTTATTATCATTAAAAACTCACCTAACATGTCCTTAACAACCTTATGGCATCATTACCTATCAATCCACATCATCTCATATCATTTCATAACCTTAAACCATGTTTTTGGTCCGACCGACCCACCGTCCGACCCACATCTGGGTCGGTCCATTACAGACCCCTTTTACTTCCTTATAATCATGCCCGTCCGACCCACGTCCGACCCACCATTCTGGGTCGGTCCATGTGCGAACATTTTTCCACCTTTGAAACTTGACCGACCGACCCATGTCCGACCCACCCTTTTGGGTCGGACCATTACCGAACACATTTCTAACATCTAACAGAGGCTCGACCGACCCAAAAACTGGGTCGGCCCCTGGGTCGGTCGCCTCCTAATCTTACCCAAACTTTGCCAATTCTTCACCAAACTTCTCCTAAGGCCTTTTAATGCTTCCTAACAACATTTGGTAACCTTATATCCACATACAACATCCATGAAACTCATTTTCTAACTCCTTAAGCCTTTACTTATTTCCTTGTACAATTTCCTTAACACTTTCAACATTTGTACTAGGTTCCTAAATGGTGTTTCTCACCTATTATATCTACTATCCCAAAACACTTTCTCCTCATCTTAACATCATCTCTTAAGCATCTTTTTCTTACTAACTAAATCTCCTTTTTACATCTTACCAAACATCACTAGTTCCTTGAACACCAACCTTACCTAAACCTTAAACAAACTCCTCCAAGACTTTAATACATTCACAAACACACATTGAATTCCTAGTACTTCCAAGATAACACCTAAATCCTTGCATCACTCTAAATCACCCTAATACATGTTTTCTTCTCAAGTAAACATTCATTCACCTTTAACACTTCCTAGTTCACCAAAACTTCCTTAAAACACTTAGAACTTCTTACTCATCTTCCCAAATTTGGCCATAGCTTCTCTAGTATATACCCACATCCAAACACTTAGGTTTTCACCTTAATTCATCCAAGAACACCTAAAATCCATCAAACACATTTTATACACAAACTTCACACATTAAGCACTACATCACAATATAGTGCATAACTTAAATTGCTTGGCACTTAGGCCCTTAAATGCATGGCTCTTAGGCCCTTAAATTGCATAAACCTTAAACACTGAATTTCCCACATAATAATGCCTTTGACCTGCAAATACACCCAACAATACATATTCCTTTAATAAACTCCTTGAGAGCATTTTACTAGCTCATTTACCATTTGCTCTTTAGGTAGTTTTAACAAGCATTATAAGCTTATTTCTCCTAAGGCATTAAACCACATTGAGATAGCTTGTTTACCTCTTTTCCTCACGAATTTCTTTCTTGTTTCCTTGTAAACCGGTAAGGCATTTCCTTCCTTGTCAACAACTAAACAATATACCAACATTGAAATGAGTATATAAGCTTTAAGCTTTATCTCATTGTAAACCCTAGTTACATATATTATCTTAAGGTATTAACATGATTGTTTTACCTTGGAATGGAAAGAGAGCTTGAATATATATCAAGAGAGGACTCCTCCTAGCCCTTGGAAGATTCAAATGAAGCTAAAACAAGCAAGATAAATACACCATTGTGAGGTGAATTTTCGGACAACATGAAAACATGGAGGAAACATGGATTTTCTTTGAGTTTCCTTACCTTGAAGCAAAGGTGATCAACAAGGCATAAAAATATTAGCTCAAGCTCCTTCCATGGAAGTTCTCCTTGGCACCGAAATGGTGGTTTTGAAGTTTTGAAAAGACAAGATTGTAGAGCTTGGCTTAACTAAGAGAATGGTGGTCTTGAAATTGAATTTGGACCATGGAGCTAGGAGTTACAAGAGATCAAAGATGGAGTTTGGTGTGGTACTATTGCAACCCGTAGAAGAGAATGAAGAAGAGAGGTTGGAGAAGGTTGGATACGTGTGAATGAGGAGGGAAATGAGAGAATGAGGTTTGCTTTTGCTTTTAGAAGATATTTGTACTAAAGTGAAAAGTAACTCTTGCTTTATCATTTAGTTAACTCATTTGTTTGTGTAGGTGTGGTGAGTCACTAAGGAAAACCGGCCCCAAATAGTAGCAAGGGTGTTTTGGTCTTTGTTGACCAACTTAATCACTTATAACATTATATGTTACAAACTAGTTATAAAAATCACTATTCACCAATAACAAGGCACATAGAAGTGAAATTTTTGATTTCCCACTAATATGGCCACCCAAATGTGATACTATATAGTACACATGTTAATTAAAGAGTAATGATGGACATTTAGCCATTCAAAACTCATTTACAAGACAATTTTTCAAAAACGTGCTTTAAGACTTCTTAAAGCACATTTTGTGTTTTAACTTGTTTTCAAGCTTGGTTTTCTTTGGTAATTGATTTAATATGTTCATTAACATATAATTAAGGCATAGGTATGACCATTAGGCCCTATACACATTTATCCCAAGCTTAGAGCACATTTTTGCTCTTATTGACCTTAAGGTATTTATTTGTGTTTTGTTTGGTTTCATTGTCTACCAAAGTTTCCTAAGGACTTAATTAGCCTTATAAAGTCATAATTGAATATTATTAAGTCTTGGTAGGCTCTTTGGGTCCTAACCAAGTTCACTCATAGCTTAGAGCATGTTTTTGTTCAAACTGTGTCTTAGTGCTTTATTGCACTTTACTATGGTTTGAATGGTTCATTCATGTTTCTAAGGCACTTTTTAGCCTTTAAATACCATAGTTAAACATTTACACAACATACCAAAGTTTGGGGTATTTCAGAAACCGATCGAGCAACAAGTTCTATTTGAACACATTCTTGCACAAAGTTAATCTATGAGTATCAAGGCATTAAAACATCCAAACATAGCAAACAACATCATTAAACAACAGAACATTAACCTAGAGAATAATTTCAGAAAAATTGGAAAATTTCAACATGTCCGGATCGACGTCCGGGTCACCTTAGCCGGATGCGACTAAGAACCCTAAAAAAATTTCCGCCGCGACAGATAATGTCGACTGCACAAATTCAAAGCAGAAATCGCTAAAATTTCACAGAATGTTCACGGTTTCGCATCTCAACAACAATTAACATCATAAACTGCCAAAATCTACCTACTCTACCACAATTTGACAGAAAATTCGTAATAAGATCGAAAGAAAATGAAAAACCTGTTTTAGTTTAAGTTCTCGGTTTGGAAATCGACAGGGGGGAAAATTGGGGCGACGGTGGTGGTTCAGGTGTGTCTTGGCGGTGTGACGGCGTCGAAACTGGGGGTGGTGGTCGCCGGCGGTAGTGGAAGTGGTGGTGGTGTGTTTGGGTGGGGTGAAAATGGAGATGGTTTGTGTGTGTTTGTCTGGTTTGTGGTCGACCGGAGGAAGAAGAAAGGTAGAAGAAGGGAAGAAAGGAAATAAGAAAAAGAATTAAAAACGCGGCCGGCGAGTGAGTCGAGTCCAGTTTTCCATCCAGATCCGGATGCGTAAAGGGTTTGTAAGCGTCCGGCTGGGTTTAGCTGGATGCGTTGAAAAACTTTCTCTTTTTTTATATTAAATTACATTAAAAAAACCATTTATCTAAAACACCTCATTTATTTAAAAATAAAAAGGACACATTACCATAAATAATCAAATGAGATAAACACAAGAATTGCAGAAATTAAATAGCAAGAGTGTTAAAGGACTCCCTGATCCGTGGTGAACATTGCCATGATATTTCCCCACACTTGAGTTCAGTTTAGCATTAGAATTAAGTACCTGAAAGATTAAATCTGGAAAACCAGAAGAACTCAAGTGGATCCAGGCAGAGTTATTTATTGAAATAGGGGAGTCGGGGCTCGTGCCATAAATTGTAAAAATTCTCAATAGATTAAAAGAAAATTATATCAAGTAATAGGAAAGTGTAAAAAGAAGGTGTAGAAGAGATTTTATACTGGTGGGTTGCCTCCCACCAAGCTGCCCATCTTTTCGGTCTTTGGCTAGACCGTTCAATTGTGTACTCAGCATGGCGGGTTGTAAACAATGATCACCGAGTGAACTTCGGCACTGTTACTACTCAAATAATGTTTTAGCTGGGATCCGTTGACTTTGAATGTCTCACCTTCTGTGTTGATTAGATCAATGGCTCCATAAGGTGAGACACTTGTCACTGTGAATGGGCCGGACCAACGAGATTTTAACTTTCCTGGGAATAGTTTCAGGCGGGAGTTGAATAGAAGAACTTTATCCCCCACGTGAAACTCACGCTTGACCAACAACTTATCATGCCACCTCTTCGTCTTCTCCTTATAAATCTTGGCATTTTCATAAGCTGCCTCTCTAAACTTCTCCAGATCACACAGCTGTAGCTTACGCTTCTCACCAGCCTTTTAGAGATCAAAATTCAATGCCTTAATTGCCCAAAAAGACTTGTGCTCCAACTCCATAGGTAAGTGACACGCCTTGCCATATACCAACTTGTATGGGGACATACCTAAAGGTGTTTTAAAGGCAGTGTGGTATGCTCACAAGGCGTCATCTAACTTAAGGGACCAGTCTTGCCTCGAGGATGTGATAGATTTCTAGAGAATCCACTTAAGCTCCCCGTTGGTGATCTCAGCTTGTTTCGTTTGTGGATGATACGGTAGAGAAACCTTATGTCGTACACCATACTTCTGTAGAAGAGCTTCAAACTGTTTGTTGTAGAAGTGTGTACCCCGTCACTAATGATCACTCGTGGGACACCAAAACGGGAAAAGATATTCCTCTTTAAAAACTTAAGCACCACTCTTGCATCATTGGTAGGTGCTGCTATTGCTTCAGCCCATTTGGTGACATAATCTACTGCTACCAAGATGTAGAGGTTACCTTGAGATGATGGGAATGGTCCCATGAAATCAATGCCCCAAAGATCAAACGGCTCAACCTTCAAGATTAAATTCAATGGCATCTCGTGGCGTCTGGATAAATTCCCCTGCCTTTGACATTGATCACAAGTGGAAAATTGATAGCAATCCTTGTTCAGAGTTTTCCAGAAGAAGTCAGCCTCCAAAATTTTCGCGGCTCTCCTAGCCGGACCAAAATGACCCCCTACTTCTCTAGAGTGACAATGCAACAGGATGTCTCTAGCTTCCTCTTCAGAAACGCACCGATGAATCATACCATATGCACAGACCTTGAACAGAAACGGGTCGTCCCAAAGGTAATGCTTGACCGTGGAGAAAAACTTCTTCTTCTACTGATATGTCAATTCTGGAGGGACGATACCCTTAGCTAGGAAGTTCGCAATATCAGCATACCAAGGGTCCGTGGAACGATTGATCATGTAGACAAACTCATCAGGAAAATACTCGCTAATCGGCCTGCCATCATCTGGAACTTCCATACGGGATAAGTGATTTGCCACTCCGTTCTGCGCTCCAGGTCTGTCCCTAATCTCAATGTCAAATTCCTGCAGAAGTAAAATCCATCCGATCAAACGAGGTTTAGCATCAACCTTTCCAAAGAGATACCTGAGAGCGGAATGGTCAATGTGCACAATGACTTTGCTGCCAATAATGTACGGTCGAAACTTATCACATGCAAAGACAATTGTCAGCAGCTCCTTCTCCGTTGTTGCGTAGTTCTTCTGCGCCTCATTCATAGTCTTACTAGTATAGTAGACTATCCTCAACACCTTGTCATGCCTCTGACCCAAATCTGCTCCCAATACGTAATCACTGGCATCACACATTATCTCAAAAGGTAATGACCAATTAGGAGCAACAATAATAGGTGCAGAAACCAATTTAGCCTTGAGCAAATTAAAAGCATCTAAGCACTCTTTCGTAAATTCAAATTTAGCATCCTTAATTAACAAATCACAAAGAGGCTTAGAGGTCTTGGAGAAATCCTTAACAAAATGCCTATAAAAACCTGCGTGACCAAGAAAACTCCGGACATCCTTTACCGACGATGGTGGTGGCAGCTGCTCTATTACTTCAATCTTTGATTTGTCTACCTCGATCCCTTTCTTAGAAATCTTATGTCCGAGCACGATGCCTTCCTGCACCATGAAGTGGCACTTCTCCCAATTGAGCACCAAGTTAGTTTCCTTGCATCTAGCTAAGATTAAATCCAAGTCTCTCAAACATGAATCAAAAGTCGGTCCAAAGACAGAAAAATCATCCATAAAGATTTCGATGCACTTTTCAATAAAATCAGCAAAGATAGCAGTCATGCATCGTTGAAATGTAGCTGGTGCATTACACAAACCAAAGGGCATGCGTCGATAAGCATAAGTACCATACGGACATGTAAAAGTGGTTTTCTCTTGGTCTTCCTTAGCAATTGGAATCTGAAAATAACCGGAGTAACCATCTAAGAAACAATAATATTCTTGTCCTGCAAGCCTCTCTAGCATCTGGTCAATAAAGGGAAGGGGGAAATGGTCTTTCCTAGTGGCGGCATTTAATTTCCTATAATCAATGCAAACTCTATGCCCGGTAATAGTACGCTGAGGAATTAATTCACCTTTATCATTAGGCACCACAATTAAACCTCCTTTCTTAGGTACGACCTGTGTAGGACTTACCCATTCGCTGTCAGAAATCGGGTAGATGATACCTGCATCCAAAAGCTTGATATCTCCTTCTTAACCACCTCTTTCATGTGCGGGTTCAGTCTTCGTTGAGGCTGTCTCGTTGGTTTGTAATTCTCCTCAAGGTAAATGCGGTGAGTGCAGAACGTAGGGGCAATGCCTTTGATATCAGCAATGGACCACCCTAGTGCCTCTTTGTTCCTTTTTAGAACCTGGAACAAGGCTTCCTCCTGTTCATTGGTTAAACTATTAGAAATAATGACAGGCAAATCAGATGGAGGAACTAAGAAAGCATATTTAAGGTGACTAGGAAGAGGTTAATTTCAAGGGAAGGTGGTGAGTCCACAGAAGGAGCTAGCGTCTTTGGAACTCGGTCCAGTGGTTCCTCTTTGATTATGTGGTTCTTCCTATATGGCCTCCCAGCAGCAAGCTGAAATGCTGCAGCTGAAACCTCAGAATCATGTTGAGCTGTTTCTATGGATTCTACCAAGCACTTCTCCAATGCATCCAGCTCCGTGGGGCTGTAAGAATAGTCCTGCATCAAGGTATCAATACAATCTAAACTGAAAGAAGCATGAACATTAGAAGGTTGGGTAGTAGCCTTGGTCATATCAAATACAAGCTGCTCATCATGTAACCGCAGTATAATCTTCCCTCCTTCAACATCAATGAGGGTCCTTGTTGTACGCATGAATGGTCGACCTAAGATAAGCGGTACTACCTTGTCCTCCTCCATGTCTAAAATAACAAAGTCAGCAGGGAAAGCAAAAGTACCAACCGAAACAATTAAATCCCTTACCACCCATTTAGGTAGGATGATTGACCTATCAGCTAATTGTAGAGTAATTCGGGTAGGTTCACATTCTCCTAAACCAAGCTTCAAATACATTGATAAGGGCATTAAATTAATACTCGCACCTAAGTCACATAAACCCTTACCACACTTCACATTACCTATCACGCAAGGTGTGACCGGAGTACCTGGATCATCAAGCTTAGGTGGAAGCTTCTTTGAAAGGACGGCTGAAACGCTCTCGGTAAGCTGCACAGTATCCTTCTCCACTAAAGACCGTCTACTGGACAGGATGTCCTTCATAAACTTCGCATATATCGGCATCTGCTTCAACGCTTCAGAAAAAGGAATGTTAATGGTTAGTTTCTTAAAGATACTTAAGAACTTACCAAACTGCTCATCCAGGTCTCTCTTCTTCAACCAGTTTGGAAAAGGAATCGACTTCATCAACTGCGCGGCGTGGAGGTGGGGAAATCTTAGGAGTCTTGCTAATCGTCACCTCCTCTTCAACTGGTTCCTCTTGAGAACCTGCTGGTGCAGTTTCTTCAATTCACTCAACATTAGGAAGAGGAGCCTCAGCTTCAGGGATCACTGGGTCAAGCTGTGTACCACCCCTCAACGTGATTGCCTTGGCAAGCTCTCTCGGATTCTGCTCTGACTGACTGGGCAAAGAACCCAAAGGACGCTGAGCCAACTGCTGCGATATCTGAGATAGCTGAGTCTCGATGTTCCTATTGAATGTCCTTTGATCATTGTTGAAGGTCCTCTGCTCCTGATTGAAAGCTTCCAGCTCATTAAATTTCTTGGTGTTAACCATGATGAAATCATTCATTCTGGCCAGAACTTCATCCATACTAGAGGACGCACCAGCACCCGTATTCTGCACTTGCTGACTCTGTAGTGGCTGCTTCTGATAAGAGGAATTATACTGCTGTTGGGGTCTTTGGTTGTAATTGCTGTTACCGCCAGCTTGGTAACGATTCTGCTGCTGAGAATGGTAACCCGGGTTGCCTTGATTTCCGAAATAATTACCCGGTCTGTTACCAACATAGTTTGTTGTCTCTTCTTGCGGTGGAACACACTGGCACATGTTAGAACCTCTACCACAATACTCACATTGAGGGAATGAATCAGTGATAGCCGATGCGTTTGATTTTGGGTTCATCAATGTGCACATCTTCTCAAACTGCTTAGAAATGCTATCCATCTTAGCAGCTAAGAGGGTATTCGAGTCTACCTCATAAATTCCTGCATTCTTCTTTGGAAAATCTCAGTAGCCGCTCTAGCACCTCCCCATTGGTTAGCTGATTGGAAAGAGTTTCCAACAACTCCTTTATCCTGGTGATTGGAAGCTCCATAAGACTTCCTCCTGCACAGGTATCAACTAATAGACGGCTCTGGGGGTCTAGATCCTTATAAAATGATTGCAATACAACTTCTTCTCCCAGACCATGATGTGGTACTCTTCTTACAATTCCTTTGAATCGCTCCCATGCTTCAGAAAGAGTTTCACCGCTATACTGTTTGAAGTTCGTGATCTCACCTCTCATTGACAGCATTGGGAGCGGTGGAAAGTACTTTGCTAGGAATGCATTTGCTAGCTCACTCCAGGAAGTGATACTGTTTGGAGATAGGGAGTTCAGCCACTCTGCAGCTCTGTCCCTGAGTGAAAAAGGAAACAAGGTTAGCCTGGCTACCTCCTGAGAAGCTGGTGTTGAACATGCTCCAACCAATCACAGGAAGGATGTAAGATGAACATTTGGGTCTTCAGTAACTGTTCCACTGAACTGTGGAGCATTCATGACCATCGTGGCGTAATGGGTCTTGAATTGCCATTCTACCCCTTCCGGTAGTGCAGGGATTACTATTGGTGATGTGATTCCCTCCACATTCGGACGAGTGTAGTCGTTCATCCTTCTTTCTCGGCTGATACCGTCCATAAGATACTCTTCTTCTGAAACAAAGGTATTACCTGGTGAGTCTTTGAAAAACACTTCTGGTTCAACTGTAGACTCCAGTACCAATCCCTGACGACTTCTTCTTGAAAGTCGCTCTATCTCAAATTCAGGATTTCCTTCAGAACGAGTTTTAACCATAAACCAAAATCAGATAACTGACAGTAATGTAGTTGTAAAAGTAAACTCAATCGGGTAAAACCAAAATAAACTTGAACAAAAAATAAGAATGAAATTGCACAAAGCTAAGAAAATGAACAAAAGAAAATCTAATAAAATAAAACAAAACAAAAATAAACTAAAAAGCAAAATCAAAACAAAATTAAATGAGATAATACCAATATAAAAATTAAACTAAGCAACCGTGCCTCCCCGGCAACGCGCCAAAAACTTGTTGGGATAAAACCTAATGGTAAATTGTTGTTGGGGGTTTAACCTAACGGCAAGTGTACCGGTCGATTATAGCAAGTTTAAATCTCGGAGTATTCCCTGAGTATCGAACCAAAGGAGGCAGTGTATAGTTTAATTTCTACTTACACACAAACAAGAATAATATAAATAACAAGAAATTGGGGGTTTTTGTGTGTGATGGTGAATGTTGAAAAAGAGTTCAATAAACAATAAATAATAGGTAAATAATTGATTTGATTTTTTTGTTCGATAAAGGACATTCCGATTTACTACTTCTCTCTAGATTTGCAGTTTCTTCTCCTAAGAGATTTCTACAGAATTATGAATAAAACCCTAGAATAAGGATAACTCGTATTCGGTCTCCCGCTCCACGAATTCTAATTAGCAAAGACCGAATCATAACTCTCGTTATGAATCCACTGTTTACTAATTGCTTTAAGCATAGTCTAGATTAATGGTCAGCTAGTGGTTTAGAGGAATTACCATCTCTATACTAACTGGTTCTTTTCCCTGTAGTCAATTGATAGCCGCAGTTCTCACTTATAAGCTAACAAACTGATAAACTCAATAATTGATCAGATTAAAAGGTTTAGGAATTCATAAGGGAAAAGAACTCTATTCTAAAGTACTGCAGAAAATCACAAAGGTTCAGAAATAATGAATCTAGAGATACATAGTAAACCGAAATTAAAAGTGACTACTCAGCCATAGACATAATAACGATGCTCAGTATAAACAACATAAGGATGGAGGGATTTGGCAGAAAAACTGATTTTAGAAGTCGTCACCGATTCTGCAGTGTCCACTCTTGTCTGTGTCACGTCCGGCTATCTGGGGTCAGACGTCGGTCCAGACGCGTTGTCCTGGGTCTGTCCGGATCCGGATGTCAATCCGGATGCTGCTAAATTGAGTATCGTGAGCAGGTTTCTGTCTGTGAGTGAGGGATAAGAGTTACAGAGGAAGATTTGTGAATGGAGATGAAGGGTTTATCGTGGATGAGCAGATGATATGGAGGGAGAGGAGGAGAGTAATGTTTAGACTGGAGCGTCTTGTACGAATTGAAATGAAGGCTGAGTGAAGGTTTAAATAGGCTTAGAAATAAACACAGGTTAGTGGAAGTTAGGTACGAGCATGGACATAGGCTTAACATATTGAGTATGGGTGTATGTTAATTAATGATGTGGTATGGGCTATACCGCCGCTCGGCTGATAATTGCGCCGAAAGCCCGATTATCAGCGCGATGCGTTTTTATTTTTTTGTTTCTGTGTGACGTCCGGATCTGTGTCCGGATCCGGACGTGAGACAGCGGTTTTGGATCTAAAACTCGGGTTGTGTCCGGATCTTTGTCCAGATCCGGACAAGACACAGAACTCTCGGATCTGGAGTTTGGGTCACGTCCGGCTTGCGTCCAGATCCGGACATGTGACGTCCGGATTTGCGTCCGGCTATCTTGACTTGGACGTGACCAATCTTTTGCTCTTTTTCCGGATTTGTTCCCCGTTTGTTGCGTTGCAATCCTTATGATGTAAAATCTTTATTTCTCTGGGTTTTTTCTATATTTATCACATAAAATGTGTCAATTCATATCAAAACATCAATCTTAGGAAAAAACACAGAATAAGTGGGAAACACTGCTTAAATTGTAGCAGGTTTTAAGGTAATTAAGCCCTTAAAAGCCTATATGTTTCAAACTTATCACATACTGAAATACAAGTCAAGATAACTGAAACACTCAAACCATGCATCCCTCAATCCCAACTTCTTCTGTGTTGTACCTCCTTGATTTATATCTTCCCAACAGTGTTTTTAACCTCACTTAATAATATCAGAGATGTTTTAAACCGAAGACCAGCTCTAAGCACACTCTTAATGCTCCTACAATTCAGTCATACAGAGACGACAATATGTAGAAATCTAAGAACGTAACTTGTATTCTTCTCCTTGCACTAGTACAAAAAGGGCCTATTTCGGCGGTTGTAAAAGGTCTATTTCGGCGGTTCTAGAACCGCCGAAATGGAGACCGCCGAAATAGGGATGAGACCCTATCTCGGCGGTTGTACAACCGCCGAGATAGAACACCTATGGTGGCGGTTCCTAGCTACAACCGCTGCCATAGGTGGTTGTTTTTTTTGAAAAAAACACACCTATGGCGGCGATTGTTAGTTAGGAACCGCCGCCATAGGTGGTTTTCAAAAAAAAAAACACACCTGTGGCGGCGGTTCCTAGCTAACAACAGCCGCCATAGGTATTTTTAAAAAAATTAAAAAAAATTAGCTGCATCGTCTTCTTTCTCGGGAGCGAGATGCAACAGTTTTGCATCTCTGTAGAGGCGCAAACGCAAGACAATGAACAGTGGCACAGAGCATGTAAGCTTCTTGTTTGCCTTGCAAAATCACTGTGAGTGTGAAGAGATTGTAGTGGCGCAGACACTAGAAGAGAATAAAGAGACACAAACACAAAGAAGAGAATAAATAGGCGCAAAGCATGTATGTTTCTTGTTCTCCAAAAAGAAAAATATAAGTTTGAGTATATTACCGGATCCAGAATGAACTACTTCAGCCCCGTCTTCAATCTAGTGAGTGAGATGCAGCGGTTTCAGTGATTTGTCACTACATAGGCGTAGATACAAGAAGAGAATGAAGAGATGCGTAGACAAAACAAAGAGAATGAAAGGCGCAGAGCATGTATGTAGCTTGTTCTCCAATGAGAAAAAGATAAGTTCGAGTATATTACCGGTTCTAGAATGAACTACTTCAACCCCGTTTTCAATTTGGTGAGCGAGATGCAGAGAGGAGCGTTTAGCAAGTACATTCGCCAGTTAGAGTTGCAAAATTACCGTGAGAGGAGAGAGATGAAGAGCAGTTGCGATATATATAATGAAATAAAGTCTATTTCGGCGGTTGTTAGCTAGGAACCGCCGAAATAGACTAAAATTTTCCCGCGGTCCGAATTTTTTGAAAAAAAAACCGGGACAACAGGCTTCGGAAAATTTTATGTCTAATAAAAGGCACCTATTTCGGCGGTTCCTAGCTAGGAACCGCCGAAATAGGCTGAAATTTTCCCGCGGTCCGAATTTTTTGAAAAAAAAACCGGGAAAACAGGCTTCCGAAAATTTTATGTCTAATAAAAGGCACCTATTTCGGCGGTTCCTAGCTAGGAACCGCCGAAATAGGCTGAAATTTCCCCGCGGTCCGAATTTTTTGAAAAAAAAACCCGGGAAAAGAGGCTTCCAAAAATTTTAGTTTAAAAAAAGGCACCTATTTCGGCGGTTCCTAGCCAGGAACCGCCGAAATAGGCTGAAATTTTCCCGCCGACTGAATTTTTTGAAAAAAAAAATGGGAAAATAGGCTTCCAAAAATTTTATGTCTAAAAAAAGGCACCTATTTCGACGGTTCCTAGCTAGGAACCGCCGAAATAGGTGCCCCGAAAATTCTATTTCAAAAAAAGGCACCTATTTCGGCGGTTCCTAGCTAGGAACCGCCAAAATAGGTGCCTTTTTTTAGACATATAATTTTCGGGGTACCTATTTCAACGGTTGTTGTTACAACCGCCGAAATAGGGGCACCGAAATAGGCATTTTTTGAACTAGTGTTGATTCTTGCTTTTAAATCAGTTAAACTGTCCTCTAATTCTTCTCCCAAGGTGTTTTACCAACTTAGCTAAGTGCCCCAGCAGTAATTCAACCTCAAAACAAACCAAACACCCTATGAATCTCCCTGATATGTTTTTATACCGAAACAGAAAAACTGTAGAAATCAGGAGCACCAACTCCATGTATATTCTTATTCAGTTTTTTTTAAATGCATTAGCTGTTTTCTGTTTTTTTTTCAATGTGTTTACACTCTTACTTGACGTATTAAAAGTGTTATAAGTTCATATCCAGGCTAATCAACACTCTTAATCCCTGCTGTAACAAAGTTATACAGACACTCGACAGGGACTTCAAAAAGAAGACATGAAACTGATACATTATCTTATATCTCTTTTCCTTTGTCACTAATCTTACTTCGTACTTCTCTAAACTGTTTGGCTACTTAGATAAGGGTCTTAATATGATTTCATCCCTCTAATAAGCCCACAACAATATTGTTAAGGCCATTAGAAACTCATTATACAGAACTGAGTTATTGCAGGAAAACAGAAATGTAAAACTGATATATTCCCTTTCTGTCCTTTCTGTTTGTTCATCAATCTGGTTTTTTTTTTCCAATTTCCCCTCCTGTTGCCTAGCTTCCTAGTTAAGTGTTGTGATATAATCTTACCCTCAAAATAATGTGGTTATTCCTACTGAGGCATGTTTATACAGAGCAAGAAACTCAGAACTAAAAACTAAAACAGGAGAATTCCAGAACCTGAAATCATAAACTGAACTATTCTCTTATTTGCTCACTGTCTGTTCTTCTAACAGCCTTCCAATTTATACCAAAATACTTACTTACTTAGTTAAGTGTGTTGGGTATGTTTTTAACCCAAAACAACCTAGACAATCCCATTAAGCTCACTGATGTATTTCGTACATAGGGACAGAAAGAAAACTGCAGGGACTGAGATCATGAAACAGATGCATTCTCTTATAGTGTTCTTAGTTTATTAACGAGTTGGGTTTTCAATTCCTCTCAAATTTCTGCCTCAGTTATTTAAGTGTTCTAGGAAGTTTCTAAACCCAAAACAAAACCCCAAACAGCCTTGACCATACCCCTGCAAATTTGTTTTACAGAACACAATTTTCAGAAATCTGTCACAGTCATGTGTGCATCCATACCTTCCTACTTATGTTTTAAATCATTAAACTGATTCCTAACTTTGTCCCAAGTGTATACAAACCCCATTAAGTGTATTAGCTCTATTTTGGATTCATTATCAAGCCATTACAATCTTCACATAACCTCTGAAAAGTTAATATACAGAACCTAAGAGTTTTAGATTTGAGCCTTAAGTTTCTTTCCTCTTCATTTTTTTTAATTTGGATTATCAACATGATTCCTAATCCACCTCAGGGTACTTACCTACTAGTTAGGGGTTCTAGCAATAATTTAAACTCATAAACAACCCCACGCCACCATGAATCCCTACTGGTATGTTCCGATACTGAAGTAGAAACTTCAGGAACGGAATATGAAACTGATATCCCCTTCTTCTATTTTTTTGTTTGTTCATAAATCTGATTTTTAACTTCCTTCTCACCCTCTTTACCCACCTAGTTAAGTATGCTATAAAGCTTTTAAACTCAACTATCAACCCCAACAACCAAGAAAACACCCCTGAGAAGTTCATTACAGAAAACACAAAAATTCAGAAACTGTAGACTGAAACATAAGAACCTGAACTATATTTTTTTTTTGTCCTTCAGTTTCGTTCATAGATTTGGTATGTTCTTCTGCCTAAATGTTCACCCATTTACTAAGTGTCTTATCAGTAGTTTTAAGCTCAAAACAGATCCACCACTACATTGTTGAAGCTACTAAAATTTTGTTATACTAAAACTGTAATGTTGCAGAAACAGAACCTGAAAACTGGTGTGACCTCTTCACCTCATTTCTTTGTTTGTGAATTGCCTTCCAGTTTCTCCCACCCTATTGACTCACTTGATTAAGTGTGTTATAAAGTTTCTTTTGATTTCAAGAATAGACCCAAATTACATGGTTAATATCCCTGGAAATTCTTTACACCAAAACAGAAATCTGAAATGCAAATTCTGATATCTTCACTTCTGTCTCTTTTCTTAGTCCACTCATATGACTTTAAATTCTTTCCCAAATTGCTTACACACTTAGTTATGTGTTTTTATCAAGGTTTTACATTCAAAACAGACTCAAAACCACATAGACAGCTCCCTGGGAATTTCTCATACTGAACTGCTAAATACAGCAGAAACTAGAAAACATAAAACTGACATACCTTACTTCTTCCCCTTTCTTGCATTACATCGATTTCTTTTTTTTCAAAGTGTTCATAACCTTGCTAAGTGTGTTAGAGGTGTTTTAGGTGTATTAAAACTCAATACAACCCTTTATAAGCCCTCTGTAGCAGGGTTATACAGAAACTCAAATTCTCAGGAAAAAAAAACTGCAAAACTGAACTTATATTTTTTTGTCTTTCTGTTTCGCTCATTGATTTGGTATTTATTTCCCCCACGTTGTCTAACTACTGAGTTATATTTTTAATGCAGTTCTAACCCTCAACCCACTCAAGGCAACAAGGGCTATGTTCCTGAACTTGATATCTACTCCTGAAATCCTATCTCTTACTTCTATTTTAGTATATCGACTGTTTCCCCTAGATTGTCTAGCCATCTAATTACATATCCTAGCGTAGTCTTAACCTTAAAACAACTCAAAGCCATCAGGTCTGCACCTCTAAACTCCCCTTTTTGCACAATATCTGTAACTGAAAACAGAAACTCAATCTCTGCACACTACCCTTCTTCCTCCCTTTTCTGTTGTGCTATCAGTTTTCTTTTTCTTCAACACCCTCACGTTTAGATAGTTTAGACAGGTACAACCATAATTTGCATGTGCATTATTAACTCAATACCATTTCAGGACAGTTAGTGTACTGAGAACACATGATACTGAATTCGAGACGATCATCAGTTTAAACTTGACATATTTTGTTTTCTTTTGTTTTCTATGGATGTATTAAGTTTAAAGATAGCTCACCTCTTAATCTTAGCTGTTTCTCTTGGTTTCTTCTGGCACAATGTGAGACTTCCTGCACTTGGTTACTCGACAATAGCTGAGGAAGACTGCCCAGGTTAGGTCTGATAAACCAAATGAAGTAGGTTGTGTAAAACTGATGGAAGATTTACTTGGCTATGTTTTTTTTGAAACAAAAATGAGCTGTTGCTCGTGGGACCTTGATGCACTCTTTATGGGTTAAATTCCCAGGCGAAGCTAAGCAAAGATGGAGGAGCAAATGAGTTAGACAGTAGGTACATTCTCGACATTGAAGACAGAGGTGGACGACACAAGTTGAGCAGCTGATAGTTACCTCACTGGTGGTCAGAGAATGGATTGCGGTGCCCTAGGACTTACACATCTGGGCTGAGTCCTTGCGTGAAAACAGAAGGAAGGTTAGAGGAGGTGTCTATGTATGTTCAGAAGGAGAACGAGGCAAAACATGTGGGTAGCAGCATCGTGTACTTGTCTGGCTGGCGTTCGAGAACAGAAACGGGAAGAATGAAGTTGGAACTTGTACTTGTCAGTACCTAAGTGAATTGTTTATGAACTAGCAGTGTCGTGCTTTCCTTCTTCCCAGGACACCGCATGCAATATGTAACAGATGAAGTGGGGTTGTCATTGGGGAATTTTCTGAAACCGATAAGGGTGGTCTAGTGTTTGGTGCTGCTCAAAGCTTTGGGCAGAGGAATTGCCACTGATGCAGAGTGAATAACATGACTTTTGCTACTGGTGCAGTGTGAATAAAATGACTTTGGTTTTGCCTTTTTCCAGGACGTGCGCATGGAACAGAGGAAAAGAGGAGTTTAATTGATGTTGTGTACTCCTTGTCGATGGTGGAAAACTGAAGTAATGGTGGTACAGTATTTTTTTTCCATAGTCAAGTTAGTAGTTTAATTCATCTGATGATGTGTTGTTAACTTTAGTAATCAGAAGTGTAACATACAACTGAATATGAGCACAGCTCACCCGGTTAAGGCGTTCACTAGACTTACCAATGGTACCGGGTTCAAATCCTGGCAGGAGCACCTTTCACTCTTTATTTTTTTGTAAGTATATATATGTATATGCGGTATAAGTATCCGTTTGGATGTATATTTTAAATACCATAAGGTTTTATGGTAAATGTTGCACATAATTTAATTTAGACTTCACTAATTTAAAATGATAATTATTCGGGGTGTTTCAGTTTCCAAAAGAGCAACCCTGATGCACAGCTTTTACTGAAGCCAAGATAGTGCAGGTGGTGGTTGCAAGTTACTAGGGAAGGTTATGGGCGGTTGGGAAAAAAACAATCCTGTCGCATGAGGGTTTGGAACAGGATCAGACTTTGAGGTTATCGAAATCAGATGAGAGGAGGATGCTGTTTGAATGTTGAGGGTGTGTTTGTTTCTTTTTTTTCTAGTGACCATAGTAGTTTGATTCGTTAGTATCTATTACAGAATTCAAGCACAACTCAACCGGTTAAGGCATTCAGGAAGGGTACGAAAGGTATCGGGTTCGACTCCCGGCTAGAGCACGTTTGTTCTATTTTTGTATAAGTGTATATACACGCCTATTTTTATCGTTGTTACATACATATACATATTTGCGACTATTTTATCTTGTCACGTTATTGATTATACCTATATCTATATGTACGACTATTTTATTTTGTCGCGTTTTAGGTATATGTACCTATGTGACTATATTATCATGTCGCGTTATTAGTTATATATACAACGTTGTAATATTGTAACGTGGTGTATATGTACCTTCATATACGTATATATATAAGTACGTGACCGTATTAATATGTAACGTTGTCATGTTTTCAGACATGTATATGCCCGTACTAAATTTAATTGTTCGTGTATTATCACATGTCCCGAATTATGTGACCCGTTATTCTCGGGTAATCTTCTCGTGCTTATGATTTTATGTACTTAACTGTTTAGGGATGTTTCAACCAATCCCCCTTAAAAGGGACTTTGTCCCAAAGTCTTACTTCCTTAACCGATGTTTTTCTTTCTCGTTAATCCAGGGGATTAAGTCCCCAATATCACAATTCTCGCTACCCAAATGTGTTTATGAGCACTATGCCATGTTAGTGGCTTCACACAAGTTCTCATAGTAGTCCAAGGTATTAGCAATGTATATATAACATGCTGAGGTGTAAACCCAAGGTACACCACATTCATTCATAGCACAGAGTACATCCAATACCATACACACACAATTCTGCACAATTCATACACACAGACCTACCAACCAATGTGTGGTTGTAGGAATACACATAGTGAAATGATCAAGTCCCGAATTTGTTCTTTCTAACCAAGGTCCACAGTTCTATTTCACCATTTATGCTTATAAGCACCACACCACATTTGTAGCTTGACCAAGTTCTCGATAATATCACAATGTACCAGTAATATTCATATACTGTACTCATAAGCAATCAGATGAACAAGTCATTCATTCATAACCATAATGCATCCAACCAATTCGTACACTGTTCACAGACATAACAACCAAAAGCACACAACAAACGCGCAACAACACAGCAAAAACGCAATGCGCCTACCCCCCTTAAAAAATGGATTATGCCTATGTAATCCCCACTATATCATCCTTGAACATTGGTTCAAGATGTTTAAGTCTCAAGGAGCATTCTAGTTTCCATGCAATGTAGCTCTCACTATAATCCCATCGAAGGTCTTAACCATGTTAATGGCTTAGTTTCTGTATCAAAAGAATTTTATCGGTATTCATACCGATCTACAAACGGATTCAGGTTTAGCCTCTCTGGGTCTAAGGTATTGGTAGATAAGTCATGTGTTAATCAACCGGAAGATGTAAGAAACGATCCACCAGCTTCTGCTGTGCGAGTCTGATTACCTTAGGGTTTAGTTTTCCCTTTCTATTATTTACAGTGTATTGTCTAGCTCCTTTGAACCCTTATAATTTAGGCGTAAAAAGGGCTCTGGATTAACAAGGGGTATTTTAATTTATACCTGGTCTCGGTGGGTTGTAACTTGTCTATCCATTTCCTTTCAAGGTCGGAAGTCCATGCTTTTGGTGCGCCTTTAAGCGCCTGGATTATTCTTTCTTGCTGACCTTTAGGCTTATATTTATATATTCTCTGTAGTAACGATTTAGTTCCTAGTATTCTACAATGTTACAAACGTGTCATTGTTATAACAACATGTTTAGCTTCCATTTTTAGCCAAATTATGGCCTTGACATTTCCGGTTGTCCTCAATTAGTTTCAGTCAAAAGGTTACCCAATTACACATGTTGCAAGTTTATATGATTGTAAACTATTTAACATAGGATGTTTAGTTTCCTTCTCGTCATCATTATTCTTATGATTATATCAAGTAGCAGCTTGTCGACTAGCTCTGCTTAGTCGCAAGGTCTAGTGTCTTGCATTTGATTTTAGTAGTCTATATTTCTTGTGTATCAACTATTTGGTTATTAGTAACATCACATCATTTTTGGTCCTCACATATCTGCATAGCCATGTGTTTACCCTCTAAAGTTCAAATCGTGTGTCCATGTATTCCCAAACCAAACTCATACCTTTTGACACCTATTTGTAGTTTATGTGTCCACTTGTAGGGGGTTTCAGGAATCATCCAACACTGACGTGATCAGCGTGAGTGTTGGGCTATCCCTCCACCCCAATTTGTGCTCGGTGTCCCTTGACCTAGTCAGGGTCAAGTTCAACCTTGCACATCCAATTTACACAACTGATTAATTAAACTAATTTCAATCCTTATCCCACTCGTTCCTAGTCATCTGGCAATTAATTCATGGACTAGTATCAAAAATCTTAAGTCTTTATATTACAATAATCCTCTTAATATATCTATATTCACGTATGATTGCCTTTATATCCTCCTGATATCATAAGTTCTTTTCATCCCAATCCTCGTACCATGTGTATATATACATGTAGTCTAATAACTTTTCGTGTTAGCCAATGGGATATACGATTGTATACTTCCAAGTTCTCATATTATTACTATTTTCTCCACGCTTACAAATTATCTTAGCCCATCAATTAATTTGTTGGCAATTTCCAAACTTTAATACCCAATTATTCGTACATATTC
This sequence comes from Limonium bicolor, assembly GCA_023374045.1. Classification (NCBI taxonomy): domain Eukaryota; kingdom Viridiplantae; phylum Streptophyta; class Magnoliopsida; order Caryophyllales; family Plumbaginaceae; genus Limonium; species Limonium bicolor. The sequence goes on from CM041782.1 coordinate 220,466,584, forward strand.
GATTCCCTATGCATTCCTAATTTGGACCTTAACCTACTACCAGGATTCGGTAAAGTTGGAACCGTTCCGAGTCTGAGTTCCTAATTAAGTTGACTGATTTTACTTTGTTTGACCGATTAGGCCCATGTCGATATGACTTAACATTGCAAATTTTAACTCTTTTAAGGGACCATCTATAAAGCGCAATTCTATCTTTTTGCTATTCTGATTTCGTTAAGTCCAATTTATTTATTCAAATTTCCATCTTAATCCTTTCTGGGTCTTGGAGCCCATCTGTTAATTCCTCATCATTCTTCCTTGTGTGTTCCTCTACTTGGAGTGGTTTAACTTCTTACTTGCGAGCTCCACCAAACAAATGGTGCTTAATCCATAGTTATTAATATCGAGGTCCCACTATTTATTTTCAGTCGTTAAGTTGTATTATTAACTCGAGTTAGGTATGATTGCGTAACTAGTAATGATATTCTTTAATTGCATTTTATTTAGCTCCTTAAGTTCTACAGGTATCAGGGTTTTTCCTGATTTATATATGTATATACATTTGTTATGTAAAATTTGCTAAAGCATATTCAGAGTTCCCCGATTTAGTCTCCGACTCTATATTTGTCTAGGTTATATTTGCCATGTTATAAATCTTACCAGACGTTCCTCTCTGGTCTTTTGGTTATATTTGTGATTGTCATATCTTCTCTTGGATTAATGAGACCACTCTCCAGAATTTATTTAGATCGTTTGCCCTTCGGGTGTAGTGCATCTTGCAGGTTTATCCCATAATAGCGGCTTTATACATTTGCTACTGTTACCTAAGCATGGTGCCTCTACATTTGACTTTCCTTCTGTTATGGTTATTGTTTATTTGTTGCAGTTGAGTGAGGTTATTATTCAGAAACATTGAGACAATCTTAACTGGGGTTATAGTAGTATAGTTTTACTTTACTACCTTGATTATAAGACGTTAAGTAAATGCCAGATCGGGTTTGCCCAAGTAAGAGGAGGCTTTCTACCTCTCTGGTGTTCTTCCTATGAATTTAAAAGGAATTCAGGGACGTAAAGGTTGGATGTAGGTGTCTGCTAGGTATCCAGTAATTACTGGGAAAGATCTCTAACTAACGCGTCTCACATACTACCCACAACTCTTGACCCACTGTTGGAATTCCTAAACTCGATATTTCCTGTTCCAGTCATCAGAGTGTAACTACGCTCTGATACCACTTTATGTAACACCCCCGAATAAACAACCAGCAATACGAACAATGCGCCTAGCCATATGACGAGTTAACTATGCAGCGGATTCTCAACTCCATCTGGGTACTACAGACGCCAACCACCCACGTGGTTGACAGACCACATTACCAACACCAAGTTTCGGTCTGCATGACTGGAATTTAAACCTTAATTTAATCCAAGTACGTACGTGAAATACAACCCAAGCACTGAGTGTCTACAACGTAATTACCAAATCATAACCCGAAAAGTACATCCCGGGTTTAGTAACAACCCATACATTAAATATACTACTCAAAACTCAAAAGTTGTGCCTAGATGGGCTACCCCCATGGTAGCCCTCCCGCCTACGCTCTGTTATCGTCCGGCTCAATACCTGTAAAAATTGGGTTGTAAAGGACTCAGCAAACTACGCTGAGTATGAATATATGTAGCCCGTATATTGCCGGGCTACACGACTATTTGGTCGAATATTATTAAGTCCAATTACATGCTATAATAAAGCAGTAAAGCACACCACAACACATCATGATATCATACACACTTAAAGGTAGCAAAGCATTAGCAACAAGCAACCTAGCATAACATGCTGGCATCATAGCAACATCAAACACGCAACCAAGCACAACAAGCTGCCAGTATAGCAACAACAATCATGTAAATAATAAAACGTGTGCATAGGTATGTTTTACCAATGATCCTCACTATGGGATCATTCACGTGTTGTGTGTTTTCATTTCTTTTCCCTTGTTCCCATAATGTGTATTTTCTATGTCTTTCCTTGCACCAAGTCTAGGGATATAGTATAGATCCCGTGACCATATCATGTAGGTGCCAATCTTTCCTTGTTTCTTTAAGGATTAGTTGTGAATTCTCTTATCACCGCACGTTGGAGGACGTCTCCTCCATAGCAAATTCCTCCATTCCTGGCGTCATACGTCGAGAAAAAGGGGTCATCTCTAGACCCCAGGATATGCTACCCAAATAGCTGATCCTCCAATCCCGGCGTCATACGTCGAGAAAAAGGGGTCGTCTCTAGACCCCAGGATATACTCCCCAAATTGCCAATCGTCCAGTCCCGGCGTCATACGTCGGGAAAGAGGGGTCATCTCTAGACCCCAGGATGTGCTCCACCATAGTCGGTCGAAGGATCTGATGCAGATACCAACTCCCGAGCATCCATACCGCGCGGCCCGAGATGTTGTCTTCCCGGGTTATTCTCATGTTCCACCGGTTGATATTTACTCATCATTACCATTAATAGATAGAAACCATAGTGGGTGTCATTGTAAGTCCTCTATGGTTAGAGAGGAGTTTCCCTTTATAGAGTTTCTAGTTTTATTTATGTCGTTTGTCATGTTCCACCTCAAAGTTCCATAAACGAGAAGGGACTAAACTACTGTGTGCGCGCAAGTAATATGCAACAATGATATATAACAAGCATATAAGCAAGTCACAACAAGCAATGCAATTTCATGCTTTAGTCTTATGGTCATTGTCAAACAAGACACACATCACACAAGCCGTGTAACATGACAACATACGGACTACACATATCCATACCTTATTCAGAAGCAAGAGTAGTCTCACACACCGGGTCCCGGTTGGCGTTCATTACTCCCCGAACGTTAATTAAAACAACTTGTCAGTTTTATGATTTCATGTGACGACAGTTGTAACATTTTCCTAGTTTATCCCATTTTATCGGGTGCTGTTCCCTAGGTGAACTTTTGAATGTTCAACTTATATTAGCCCTAAGCAACTTCCAAGTATTAATCTTAGGCTTTATCTTACTCTTAGGACATTGGCATTATCAGCTCACACGTTAACTATGTCCTATCCTCTAGCTAATTCTTTAGAGTATTATAGGCATCAACCTGTAACAAGTTAAACTAAGGTGGATTTTAATTTGCCTAAGGTGTATTCAATCTTTAACTAAATAGCTATGTTTTCAGCTCATTATCAACACAATAACTCCTATAATATTTCTGGAATTCACTTGTACCGAGACACACTTTTAATGTATATAATGGTGTCTAACCTGCCCAAGATGTTCCATGAGTTTAGCTAGCTGCGATAGGAGGGTTTTGGGTTCATTAACAATCTAACATCACACTCATGACACCCATGTAAATCAGTTATACGGAAGCTACATCTTTAATGAAATCTGAAACAACAATCTACATATTACTTCTCTGTTCTTGTTTCTAGTTAGTTCCGCTGATGTTCACTTCTTTCCCACAATACTTACTCAATTAGCTATGGTGTTAACGATGTCTTAAACTCTTGGCTAAACTAATAAAACAATCACATAGCTTCTGCACTTAAGTACACAACAACAACAACAACAACTACTGAAAAATCTGAAATCAAAACCAAATTGGTGTATCTCCTTCATCTTCTTATGACAGTCTATCAAATTGACTCCTAATCCTCCAAGTGAGCACAGAAACTTATGTAGGCGCATTAGCCCTGATTTGAGTTTGTTATCAAACCAACACAACGCTTTTGTACTACTTGTATCTTAGTTATACAAAACTGAAATGAATGAAACTGAAACATGTAGCTTATAACCTCTCTTCTAGTTTCTTCCTTGTTTGTTCACGGGTTGATTTTTTTTCAATTCTTCCCAAAATGCTGACTCGGTTACTTAAGTGTGCTACTCCAGGATTTTAACAACACAGATAGACCTAAGTCATTAGACAATGCTACTGAGATGTCCTAAACTGAATCAAAGAAAAATCTGAAACTGAAACACAAATTGATCAACTCTCTTTGGTTTCTTTTCTGTATGTTACTATTCCATCTTTTGATCAGTCCCCAGTATTCATCTATGTAGTTAGGGGTTCTAGCCATATTTCCAACCTAAAGCAACCTAAAGTAATCCTGTTAAATCCACCATTGTATTGCATATACTGAATAGAGGGAACTGAAAACCTGAAACCAAAACTGATATGCCCTCTTTGATGTCTTCTGCTCATTTTCAATTCAGACCTTCAATTCTCCCTCAATCTGATTGCCTAGCTAACTAATTGTACTATCTAAGTTTTAAATTCGAATGGGACCCTAGATCACCAAGGCAACATTGTTCAAACTGAATTGGCAACCTGATAAAACTAAACCCCAAAACCTGATAACTCCTCTTTCTGTTTTCTATATATTCACCAAACTGCCAATCAACATTCCCCTCCGACTGGTTCCCCACCCAACCAGGTATATTATCAAGTTTTAATTTCGAACATACCCAAAACACAACCCAAAACAGCAAGGGTTACACTCCTGAAAGTCTTGACACTGAACCTGGAAAAACCTGAAAACTGATATGCTCCCTTTGATTTCTTTGTTTACAGACTGACTTCTAATCTACCCCAATTTGCTTCCATTACTTAGTTATATGCTTAAATATAGTTCCAACTTTAAGGCAACCCAAAACAGCCAGGACAATGCCTCGGGAACTCTTTATACAGAACCGAAATACTACAATACTCAGTGGCATAACTGATCCTTTCCTCTTCTATCTCTTTTCTGTTTGTTATCAACCTGTCTTTCAACTCATCCCAAAGTATCACTTACTTAATCAAGTGTTTTGGCTATGTTTTTAAACCCAAAATACCAAGACAATCCTATTAAACCCACTAATGTAATTCATATACTGAAACAAGGGAAGACTGCAGAAACTGAAACTATCTAACTGATATACTCTTCTTTGTCACTTTTCTTTTACTCATAGTTTGATTTCCAGTCCACTTAAATTGTTAATACCTTTAGCTACATGAATTGGTAAGGCTTCAAGCTTATAAAACTCTCAATATAATCCCTTACACACCCTTCTGTCGTAGGGTTATACAGAAGCCAAGTTCCTAGTAAAACTGAAACATAAAAACTGATAACTTCTCTCTTTTTTTTCTGTTCACGAATTGAGTTTCCGGTTTCCCCACTTGCTAAGAGTGTTATCAGTGGCTTAAGTTCAAAACCAACCCACAACAACAAAAGATATAACCTGAGAAGTGAGTATACAAAAAACACAAAGTTTTAGAAACTAAAACTGAAACATAAGCTAGCATTGTTTTCTTCTGTTCTTTTACTTTGATTTCTAGTTTCCCAGGTTACTGTCTGTAACACCCCAACTAACGGCAACACACTTAACAACATCTGCAGCGGAAAACTTAACTCACCACATTACTTAACTCATTGGTGTTACACGCCGTTAACCACCCATGTGGCTAACAAGGCTAATACATATAAATTGTATCGGTCTGATGGACTAGATTCCCGAGCGACTACACATTACTATCCCTTTTCATTAACAACAACAACATACATATACATTCCAACTGTACCGAGTATTTACAAACTAATGCCGATGACAACTTCGGTCTTACTACACCTACAATACATACACAATTTAAATGGCTTCCCATGTACAAACGACTACCCCGTCCTACTCTCGAACGGCTTCCAGCTCCTCGTACCTGAAATAGGAAAGTGAAGAAAGGGTGGCCCCCAAGGGGCTCAGCACCTTTGCTGGTATCGTAATCCCGCAGCCCGCATGCTACCGGGCCACGCACAACTATTTGTCGTCTTAGCATGCGGTTGATTACATTTAAATCATGCATGTACACCATAAACACACAACACAGTACAATCCACAACAATGGTCACAACAAATACAAACAACACATCTACACTTAATAAATCACTCTTTGTGTTCTTTGACCCTAGAGTGTTTCTCCTCTAATGGAGCTATTTCCTCAATAGATGATACTTACCCACTAGTCGGGTTTTCCATAAACGCCTCTTACTATAAACTGGGATTCATATCCATGATCCACATACTCCGCATTTTAACAACATATATCATCACATCACAATAAGCATTGCAGTACATCAATAACACATAACATAACGGGTACGGATCTCTTTAGGAACCGCCCCAAACATAGTTAGTTCACTGGGAGAGCCTAGAGAATGCTGCCAAACTCATGCTAAGCTTGTTTACATAACTCGTTACCGTCCTTTTAGACGAACAGATAACTTAACACAAAGATGGATCGGACATAGTGATTCGAACACACCATACATAATCCCCAACAGACGTAAGTCAAGAGCCTTGGTTAAGCTCAGGGGTGATTGAAGACCAATGAAGGAAGACAACCAACAGAGAGGAAGCTGAATAAACTGTATACAACAACTCCCAAACAACGTGCGACCGGAACTACCGGATTCCTCACCCCCCATAATGTATAAATATTCACCGATAAAGACTCTGCTGTGGAACCTATCACATCAGCACACAATACAGTATTACAACTGAGTTAGTCACACAAAGGAGGGTCATACATTTACAGAAAACATCACACACAACATCACACAACTAACTCACGCATAGCCATGGTTAGAACGTTCCTTAGGTTGGAAACATTATTACCGGATACCGTTCTCTTACGTTTACCTAATAATGGTTAACTTGTAACACCCCTCTCCATAATCACGTAATAATCACTCACATAGCAATAAATAAAACGTCTTACAGCAGAAGAATAAATAATCAAATCAATACTCACTCGGGTGTCACCGGCCATTACTCGCCCATGCGAGCAATGAAGCCAAACTATATCCAACTTCCAACATAAACAAACTACTAACCGCCGTGATAACGAGAAACTCCTATACATCATACTAGTCCATAAATCATAAACATCGACAAGTGAGCGTCTACCCAAACCTGAATATACATAACCTTACCATAATACAACTCCATGTGCGGTAATTAAAATAAACTATAATTACCCTGTTCCCGCACTTCGGCTCCGGCGATAATCAACAACCTGCATGAGTGTAGTATCAGCGATAGACGCTGAGTATGCCGGGCCTGGACCCTATTGGTCACTTAGTCATTTTAACCATCTTATTATTAGATTGGTTTCATGCTTTACCATTTTACAGATATAATCAATACTGTAATAAACAGGTGTAATATACATAATCCACCATCCAAAACATTCATTAACATTCAACCAACCATCCAATCCAAACATTCATTTAATATCACAAACCACAATTGTATATCGAACGTATCGAATAATTACAGTATAATGTACAATGTAAAATCGTTGTAGCGTACAGTTTCCACAATTAATTTATCTTGGCCTTTAAGGCCCCATCCAAACCATGTTTAATTAATACCAATTGGGCGTCATGTTAAGACCACCCTATAACCTCACCATGGACAGTAGTCCTCCCGTACACACAAAGGTGCTCATTTCGCCAGAGGTCCGGAGGCCCCTGACTATTCTCTTTGTCTCGTAAGACGTCCATATAAAGGCCGTAGCCACCTGACCCACGATCCAATTTGGGCTCGTTGGGTATAAACCTGGAGCGGAATCCAATCGGAAACACCTCAGTGATCACAAATGCGCAACCAAGTAGTTCGTAAACTACCGGGATTCCTCACCTCAACTCATACCATCTCTCTCTCATAATGTTTAAGATATGCTCTTAGTCTTATGGAGAATAATTATTAATTAGCTGCCCAATGGGTCTCACACATACCTAGAAGTAATCTTGGTTATATTCGTGTTCGAGATCCATGCTCTAGAGACCGACAATGTCGTGACTCGTTTCCTAAGTATTTTACTTAGGTTACCATATACTTAATATTAATACTATGGTATTATATCAAGTAACCGTCATGTCATCACATTAACGTATATGTATGTTCATATAAGTCGATCTATAGTCTACGTAGTGTTAGTCCCGTAGGACGCTCGTGCATAAATAATTAATGCAGTAACACACCATCACATACATGTATCCAAAACACTTAACACACAAGTGATATCAACCAAATCCGAGCCCAAGGAATTCCTTAGGACAACCCGGATCAAACCCCTTTACATACCGTTCACCAAGACCTAGGATGCGTAGTGTAGACCACTAGCTCGTCAAGCGTCCTCGTCCGAAGTATGATCTAAACGGTAATAAACTATAAGTCAGTCTCCATGACTAACTACATCCGGTATTTCCGAATAACAAGTAACCCCGACAGTTCATCCCCATCTTCAGTTATTTGTTACGGGTTTCTCTAAACTTGTCGGCTTTGTTACTTTAAAACTCATATGTCAAAATATTTCAACCGTTAAGTTTAATTCATTATTTTTCTTTAATCTTACCCACCATTAATATAGGTACATAACCTATAGTTGCATGTATGCATGCATTATTATATTATATTATTATTCTACCACCTTCCATTATAATACACCATATTATATAATCCATTATCTTTAGCAAATTATATTTGCATTCAAAAACTCATAACTTATAGTTTGTAACTATTTTTTTGTAATAGCCACCACCATTATATTATATGGTTTCCAACCATTATATATATATATATATATATATCCATCCTTATATACATTTTTCTTGTGTATGTATATATTTACCACATAGGTAAATTCCATGAGTTATAAAACTCTAATATTATACGTTACATTTTTATCATCTTATATTAGATGATTATTCCCCATTAGTTGTATTATATTATACAACTTATATTAAGATTATTATCCTAATATTATGTAACATTTTATGTTGTACAATTACAACTCCTAAGGCTTATTCAATAAATACCTTAGTTTATAAATCCTATTTATTTATAGTTTGTCACATTATTTAATGTGAATATCCTTACTTATATTAATTCCATCTAAAACATATAATTGTTATAACATTTATAACATTATAGACCATAGTCCAAAATTCATTTTCAAACTCTTAAGTATTCGGTACAGCCCTTATATTTCTTTTAAATTCCATTTTGACCACTTAACATTATATAATGTTATACCATATACTAATATCATTTGATATGATATTTTTATTTCCTTAAACTTATAACCTATAGTTCTCATACAAAACTATTATATATCGCCGCATAGGCATATATATTAAACCTAATTCTTTTCCATAAACCATAGTTTCCTTTATTTACAAAATCACCCCATTATTTATACCATGTTATATATACCATTTAATATAACATTTCTAACTTATAAAAAAGGGTATAACCTATGATTATATTTTTTGTAAATTCCGAACAAACCTTGTTCTGTTTTATAATTGCCATTTGGCCCTATTTATAACATATAGTTTTATTATATCATTAAAACTATATATTATACACATATCTTAATAAATACTCTTATATTATTTTAAAAATCACCACATTTTACCCAAGGGTTATAATTAACATTACTAACCCATATATATTCGGTTATCACCATTCCACCACATATATTTATCCAAAGTGTCATAATGACATAATAACTATATATTATATATATATAGTCTATTTTAATTCCAAAATCAACCCAATAAATTCCTAAAAATTCCTAATAGCCCATGGGTGTTTATAATACCATTACACCCTTTATTTTCGGTAATAACATATATACCACATATGTTATAAAATTGTTACACTTAAATACTTATCTTATAATAAAACCTTAAACAAGTTATTTAACTTATCTAATTTGGTCAAAACCTACCATATGGTCAAGGTTAACCACCTTAATATTTCCTTGACCATTAAACTCCATATATTATGACTTGTACCCCAATTTTCCAGAAATTACCATTTAACCCCAAAACTTTATATAATCTTTTAATTTTTATATATACTCCTTTAAACCTCTAATTTTCGGCTTTATTATTATATAGCCCCCAAATTTAATTTAATTTCACTTTAACCCCTTATAATATGCGGTAATGCATATATACCACTTTAACTTAAATAAAACCTTATAAATGCATAAATAAAATGGCCTAAAGTACATGGCCTTATTACAAACATTGGCTTATAAAATAAATTACACATAAATGTCCAAAAATGCATTAAACTCTTGGCCCTTACACATATTTTTCCATATTTACCAATTTTCCACATAATGTCTTAAATTTGACAATTATGTTAATTAATTAGTTAGATAAATTTATTAAACCATTCCTTAATCACCTAAGGTCAAAATAAGACCTTATTAACCATGTTCACTCACGGCATATACATATATATATATATATATATATAATTACAATTTAATATACCAAGTGAAGGTTTAAGTGATTTATACCTTGTTTTTGCCTAGTTTAGGCCTTGTTTGGTTTCGGATGCTTTGGAATAAAATCTCCACAGCTTCTTTTACATGTTTTCGAACAGCAACCAAAGCATAGTTAGTCTCCAAGCAAGATCTAACCATAAGAAGTGTTTTAATGTATATTTCAAGGTAAAATTTACCTTAGAACAACAAGGTGACCAAGGGTTGTCTTCGACCTAAATTTACAGAAGCAAAAGAGCATCAAAAGAGCTACTAAACCAAGGCTTAAAACCGACATAACTCAGATTCGAAGATGGCTAATTTTTACCTTGTTTAAAATGCCTAAAATGGTGTTTTCGGCTTGGATCTGGCTATACCTTGAATCTCTTGATATATCCACTGAATAAGTATGTTAAGAAGAAGATTATAAGCCTAAGATACCAGGTTTTACAACCGGATCTAAAGAGAATCAAAAGATAAGTGCTTAAAGCACATTTTTGTACCTTAAGAACAAGATTAGCTTTCTCCACCTTCTTCCCTTGTTAAGGCCGAGATTTGCCCTTCATTTAACCTCCAAAACAACCTAGATCCATGGATGGAAATGGTTGATGCTTAGATCCACCGAAAGAGGAAAGATATGTGAAGAGAATGAACATAAAATGACTAATTAAGCTTACCTAGGTAGCAAGGTGTTCTTCTCTGTTCTTAGTGAGTTAGCCACGGTTTGGAGAAGCCAAAGAGAGAGTGAGGAGGCCTTGTGTCGGCTGGGAAGCAAGGCAAATGAGAAAGGTAGGTCAAATTTGCCTTAATACTCATTTTTTACTTGTTTAATGAATTTAGTGTGTGATGAGTCACCATGTATGATTGGCATCGGTTATTGGAGGGGCTGAGTGTGTCTCACACGTTTTGTTTGAAGGCTGATTCAATCAAGGAGCCAAAATTGTGCAATAATTAGACTATAGTATTAAAAAGGTAAAAGTGGTCCCTTAAATTATGGAGTGGTGTTGGGGGCTTGTCTTTTGTGCTTGCAAGTGGCGAAAATAGGCTCCATTGCTTGTGGCTGTCGACCTCATGTGGTCCAAGGGGTCAAACTTTGACCTCTTGACCATTCTTAGTCAATGTTAACTCAAACGGGCCCCCTATTAGGGTTTTATTAATATTTTAATATTAAATTTGTAAAAATTTGTAAATTTCTGGAATTAAATTCCTAATATGATATATTATCATATTTAAAGGTAATTATAACCTTTAAGCCCATTAAAAACCAATTTAGAAGGCAATTACACAAAAACGTGCTTTATGGTGTTTTAGTGCACATTTTGTGTCGCAAGGGGTTTCTGAGCTCTATTTTCTTTGAGAACAGTTTCATTGTGTTCCTGACATGATATCTGATCATGGGATCCAATTTTATATCATTTAGAGGTCATTAGACCTTTAAGGTTTTCTTAGAGCACATTTTTGCCCTACTTGACCTTGAAGCATGAAAATGCTTGTCCTTTTTGTTGGAGTGTTGTCCAACGATTGTAATATGTTTATTTATGTGTTAATAAGCTTAGTACGAAGTTTTAGGTCCTAAGAAGTTCATTTGGGTATTTATTTACCCTACACAATCAAAGGGTGCAACATCGTGCTTTATGTTGACCACTGTTGTTCTCAGTTGACTTTTAAGGCATGTTTAGGCCTTAATCAATGTGATTAGACATTTAATCCATGTTTTACTAGTTTGGGGTATTTCAATCTACCCCCCTTAAAAAGACTTCATCCCGAAGTCGCTTAATCAAATAGGTAATGTTTATAAGTATATAACTACCCATTATTCCCATAATGTATATCTATGTGATATATCATTTACACACATCGTATTGTGCTTATACAGCACATAGCCATCACTTTGTGGCGTTAGTTCAATCATATATGGATATAGGTGCTCCATCAGCACCATTATTTCCCCATCAGTTCTACAAACCCTGACAACCTCCCCGAGGTGTCCACATCATACCATCGTTCCACATTCCATATCTAATGATTCATTTCGTATCTAAGCGATACCATTTGTAATCATTCTACAAAGCAATATAAATATATATCACAAGTAGTATAAGAAAGTACTACACACATGGGTGTAAATACAACGTTCAAATAGGTATCTCATAAGATACATATATAAAGTGCACATCACACACAAAACAAACCGACAACATACGCCTTGCGTACCAAACATAACCAACAAAACCATAACCAACAAAACCACGTATGCCCCGCATACCACCAACTCACTGTATGTCATGCATACGATACAAACAAATAAACAAACAAACCTCGTATGCCCCGCATACCACAACAAAACTTAGTGCACACACGTGCACAGCCAAGAGGTTCTACCCCCCTTAAAAAGGGTTACGCCCCCGTACCCCACAAGTATACAACAGCCGCTCAACAAGGAGCGCTGGATACTTGGCTCTCATAGAGTTCTCCAACTCGTGGATTATCCTCATATTAGAGAGACGGGTATGACTCTAGCCCTACCGGGCTCCACAATACATAAAGGGTGAGGCACTTAACTATTTGTGCTCTCTCCCAAGTTCGTTCTAATGGGCCCACTCGCCCCGTATGAGGTGCAGACCCATGTACATAGGCTCAGTTTGCCTCTTTTCATTGCTGTGTATCCTCTTGTTTGGATCACTAGCATACATGCGTGTGTCTTCTCTCACTGATATTCAGTTTGAGGTGTAATATGACATTGGCTATTGTTAGTACTTAGTGCTCTTTGCACTTATCTTTGTAATATTAAGACGTACCAGCCTACATGTCCACAAAGATGATGTTTGTCATCCATGTCTCCTGGTGGTTTTGTTCCGGAGTAACACACTATTGTAGTTCTTTGATACACACTCTTGTTGATATCCATTACATCTTCCCGTATTCTCACTAGATTAATAACTGCACAAGTGCAATACCAAAACACTCAGTCCTACAGAGTGTAGAGGCGTAAACTCTCAGCAATTAATATCTAATGAGTCCAGCAGATAAGATGAGCGAATTATCATGTGAGTGGTACATTCCAAGTCCATTGTTCCTTAAGCAAGGTATCTGCTATTATATCAGCTTTGTCTCCAATCATTGCGTCGTCACGCGTGTATGTCCATATCATCTGGTAGATTTCCTATGGATTACAAGAATTGCTCGATCCGTATGAGAATTCTACATCTTATTCATCCATAATGGGTTTTCATGTTTCTTTCTTCCGGAATCTGTCCTTGAACGGTTCCCCTGTCTTCACTGTATACTGTCTACTACTCTGTGTGTTGAAAGTTCTCGGTTTCTTTAGCCCGTTGGTTTAACTGTGGCTCTTCTCGTCCATCTTTGAGGCAATCTGTATCACTGTCCGTAGTACGGTGTTGACTACTTCTCGTGTTCCTAACACTACTTGTCTACTTGTATGGGGTACCGCACTGATACATTACTACTTACCCGACTAACTCATAAATAAGTCTGTCAGGCCCACATGCTCCTATCGGAGTGCGGTCGTCCCATGTCTCGTTTAGTAAATTGGTAATGTCTGTCACATGGGTATTGTGAAGTATTCTGTTGTCAATCTCCCTTTGATGGATATCCTTTTTTTTCAGTTCATGTTGTCGGTTATCTTATTGTAAGTGCTATTGCCCTAGTGGCATCAATGGTAATTTGTGCCATAAGCCTGTGTTATTCAGCTCGGTGTAAATAAAATTTGTGCTATATTTAGCAAACTTGATCCTCCTATCTCGATCTCATTGAGTATTACACATATTCCATTTCTCCCTATTTATCATGATCATGTCTCATCAATAGTTCATATTCATTCCCTCATCCGTTTAATTGGATGTATTGCAGATTGCATAATAGCTTGAGCAACTTCGGCTCTCCACTTCCCAACCATCCTCACTGACGGTGGTGCATCTACAAAGGGTATGTTTGTCCATAAGGACTAAACATTCATCACTGGTAGTGATTAGCATTAAATGCGGGTATACACTGATGGTATTTGGCTAATAAGCCCTGTCTGAAAATTCTCGAATGATTAAACAGATGTGGTTTACAATCACAGTGGCTGTATAATTTCCTCCAGTTGCAATGATCGGACTAATGGTCTTCCCGAGGTTGCATAGGTTTCTAACCTCAAGGTTTGTATGAAAAAGTTTGAAAAACATTTTTTTTTGGTATATATATAATAAAAGACTAAAAAGTAGTAGTTGTAGTTGCAGTTGTAGCACTTGCTCTGTCAAGTGCGCAAAGCAAATGGAAATTTCAGTGGTTTACTTGTCATAGCGCTTGCAATAGCAAGTGCGCCATGCTGGTGGAAATTCTGGTTCAGTAATCACCGGTCTCATTGACTCTGCGTCGTCCGGTATGGCTACATGATAATGTAAGCATTAACACCCTGTTCATATATCTAATCCCTCAAGGTTTCAAAGTTACTCGTATCGAGTTCACAAACTAGTATCGAAAGTCATACACCAAAAAGGCGAGTGGTCCCCGACACACTCCCACATACTAATAACATAAGTCTATTTTAACATCCCAGGTAAGTACATACAAAGTAAGCAAAGTCTTCCACCAGCGGTCTATGGAGTCAGGGTACTCATGCCCTATCTACTCCTTGCCCTTCTGGCTCTAGCATCAGTAGATGTCTGGCCATCCTGACCGCCTCGTGGTACTCCAGATCCTCCAACTGAGGTCTTCTGAGTATTCTTTGGTGGCCTGTAATTACGGCTCTCAGGGTTCATCCAGCACTCGAACTCCCTGTGGCCCTCTTTCTTGTAGCACCGACACACAACTTTGCGGCCTTCGCAGTCGACCCCAGGATGGTCCTTCCCACAACGCTTGCAATAGAAATGGCGCTGGGGTTGTCCGGTGCCTGATGGTATTATTTAGTTTAAGTTACAATCTGATGATATTAAGGTTAAGGTTAAAGTTTAATTTAAGAGGTAGGTGTTCTCACCCTTAGGAGGTGCAGATCTCAAAGGCTGAGCATCTATAGCTGGGCCGGTCAACCTAAGGACGGGCTCTTTCCCCTTTGCTCCCTGGTGACTCTGCTGCCCTTTCTTTTTAAAGAATTTCCTGTTTAAGGTTCCGGGTCAGCATTCATAAGGTATTAAATATGCTAATTAATTTAGAATGGAATAAGTCCTCACTTTCCCTTCTTCTGGCCATCGCCTGGAGATGCTCCTCCACCCTCAGACTCTCCCTCAGGGTTCTTTCTCTTCTTTGTCCCGAGAGTCTCTTCCCGAGTCTGGAGCATTAGCTTCGTCCTCGAGGCAGCGTTATAACACTCCTGGAATCTCATTGGTAAGTTCTCACAAGGTTAATTGGTAATGTAGTAAGTAAAGAATTATGGCTTTCATGTTAACACCTGGATGGTAGTGTAGAGGGTAGCACCCATCGCCATCTAGATGCGAAACAACAATCCTCCCCGGAACTTCTCGACCTTCACGGTCTCTGAGTAATCTACACCGGGGATGAAGTCCAGCAGACTAATGAATCGAGCGTAGTACTCATCCACGGTCAGACCTCCCTGAGAAAATGTCTCAAACTCATGGCGCTTCTTCTGCTTGAGATTAGCTGGGTAGTACTTCCCCCTCAGTAACTCTACAAAGGCAGCCCACGAAAAGTCGGGCGTAGCCAGGTGATGGTCCTTGACCAACCTCCACCAAGTGCTGGCTGCATCCTTCCGATGGAAAGCAGCAATGACAACCTTCTGGTTAGCAGGTACTTGTAAAGCTTCATATGCCTTATCATGTTCAACAATGAAACGCTCCAAAGCTACGGGGTCTGGTTCCCCTGAATATGTAGGTGGTCGGGTCTCGCTAACTGACTTCAGCCAGTTCGTTTCCCTGGGCTGTGGCGGGTGGGCTGGTGCTCCACCTATTTGAGTACCCAGCTGTGCAAGAACAGCAGCAATTGTCTCTGCAACACCTAAAATCACGGGGTCACTGCCTCCACCTCTACCAGTACCACGCCCTCTAGTTCCCCCAAAAATCTGTAGTACAATATGTCACATAAATACTTGGTAATTTACCGTACACAACCAGTAGATATTGAATTGCCTCTAAGGCTAATATGTCCCACAATCTGCGTTACTAGACACAATATCTTTTAAGACGAGTCGTCTCGTACCTCACCAACGTTTCCCGTAATTTCCCAAGTCCTATGCTCACTGTCTTAACCTATTTTCCTCGTCATCAGAGCGGTACTCCGCTCTGATACCACTTTTGTAACACCCCTTTCCATAATAACGTAATAATCACTCATGTAGCAATAAATAAAACGTCTTACAGCGGAAGAATAAATAATCAAAACAATACTAACTCGGGTGTCACCGGCCATTACTCGCCCATGCGAGCAACGAAGCCAAACTATATCCAACTTCCAACATAAACAAACTACTAACCGCCATGATAACGAGAAACTCCAATACATCATACTAGTCCATAAATCATAAACATCGACAAGTGAGCGTCTACCCAAACCTGAATATACATAACCTTACCATAATACAACTCCATGTGCGGTAATTAAAATAAACTCTAATTACCCTGTTCCTGCACTTCGGCTCCGACGATAATCAACAACCTACATGAGTGTAGTATCAGCGATAGACGCTGAGTATGTCGAGCCTGGACCCTATTGGTCACTTAGTCATTTTAACCATCTTATTATTAGATTGGTTTCATGCTTTACCATTTTACAGATATAATCAATACTGTAATAAACAGGTGTAATATACATAATCCACCATCCAAAACATTCATAAACATTCAACCAACCAACCATCCAATCCAAACATTCATTTAATATCACAAACCACAATTGTATATCGAACGTATCGAATAATTAAAGTATAATGTACAATGTAAAATCGCCGTAGCGTACAGTTTCCACAATTAATTTATCTTGGCCTTTAAGGCCCCATCCAAACCATGTTTATTTAATACCAATTGGGCGTCATGTTAAGACCATTCTATAACCTCACCATGGACAGTAGTCCTCCCGTACACACAAAGGTGCTCATTTCGCCAGAGGTCCGAGGCCCCTGACTATTCTCTTTGTCTCGTAAGACGTCCATATAAAGGCCGTAGCCACCTGACCCACGATCCAATTTGGGCTCGTTGGGTATAAACTTGGAGCGGAATCCAATCGGAAACCCCTCAGTGATCATAAATGCGCAACCAAGTAGTTCGTAAACTACCGGGATTCCTCACCTCAACTCATACCATCTCTCTCTCATAATGTTTAAGATATGCTCTTAGTCTTATGGAGAATAATTATGAATTAGCTGGCCAATGGGTCTCACGCATACCTAGAAGTAATCTAGGTTATATTCGTGTTCGAGATCCATGCTCTAGAGACCGACAATGTCGTGACTCGTTTCCTAAGTATTTTACTTAGGTTACCATATGCTTAATATTAATACTATGGTATTATATCAAGTAACCGTCATGTCATCACATTAACGTATATGTATGTTCATATAAGTTGATCTATAGTCGACGTAGTGTTAGTCCCGTAGGACGCTCGTGCATAAATAATTAATGCAGTAACGCACCATCACATACATGTATCCAAAACACTTAACACACAAGTGATATCAACCAAATCCGAGCCCAAGGAATTCCTTAGGACAACCCGGATCAAACCCCTTTACATACCGTTCACCAAGACCTAGGATGCGCAGTGTAGACCACTAGCTCGTCAAGCGTCCTCGTCCGAAGTATGATCTAAACGGTAATGTACTAAAAGTCAGCCTCCATGACTAACTACATCTGGTATTTCCGAATAACAAGTAACCCCGACAGTTCATCCCCATCTTCAGTTATTTGTTACGGGTTTCTCTAAACCGGTCGGCTTTGTTACTTTAAAACTCGTATGTCAAAATATTTCAACTGTTAAGTTTAATTCATTATTTTTCTTTAATCTTACCCACCATTAATATAGGTACATAACCTATAGTTGCGTGTATGCATGCATTATTATATTATATTATTATTCTACCACCTTCCATTATAATACACCGTATTATATAATCCATTATCTTTAGCAAATTATATTTGCATTCAAAACTCATAACTTATAGTTTGTACTATTTTTTGTAATAACCACCACCATTATATTTATGGTTTCCAACCATTATATATATATCCATCCTTATATACATTTTTCTTGTATATGTATATATTTACCACATAGGTAAATTTAATGAGTTATAAAACTCTTATATTATACATTACATTTTTATCATCTTATATTAGATGATAATTCCCCATTAGTTGTATTATATTATACAACTTATATTAAGATTATTATCCTAATATTATGTAACATTTTATGTTGTACAATTACAACTCCTAAGGCTTATTCAATAAATACCTTAGTTTATAAATCCTATTTATTTATAGTTTGTCACATTATTTAATGTGAATATCCTTACTTATATTAATTCCATCTAAACCATATAATTGCTATAACATTTATTACATTATAGACCATAGTCCAAAATTCATTTTCCAACTCTTAAATATTCGGTACAGCCCTTATATTTCTTTTAAATTCCATTTTGACCACATAACTCTATATTATGTTATACCATATACTAATATCATTTGATATGAAATTTTTATTTCCTTAAACTTATAACCTATAGTTCTCATACAAAACTATTATATATCGCCGCATAGGCATATATATTAAACCTTATTCTTTTCCATAAACCATAGTTTCCTTTATTTACAAAATCACCCCATTATTTATACCATGTTATATATACCATTTAATATAGAGTAAATTACTCAGAACCCCCTTGAAGATTTGGGATATTATAGTTAACCCCCTTGTGTTTATCATAATTATTGGTAACCACCCAAGGTTAAGGTATCTTTGACTACGAGCCCCCAAACTATAACTCTGTTATTAGAAAGTTAACTACGTGTTGATCTATCAACTTAATCACATAATAATGCTAGGCTGGACAACAAAACTGCTTAATCAACATCGTCTAACTCTCTTTCATCCCATTTTAGATGCATTTTTTAGGCCAGGTTGACATTTTTTGGAAAATAACAATACATATTAAGTAGTGCTCTTTGTCCAGTCTAACATTATTAATGTAATTAAGCTGATAGGTCAACACGTAGTTAACTTTCTACTAACAAATATATAGTTTGGGGGCTCGTAGTCAAAGTTACCTTAACTTCGAGGTGGTTACCAATAATTATGATAAACACAAGGGGGTTAACTGTAATATCCCAAATCCTCAAGGGGGTTCTGAGTAATTTACTCTTTAATATAACATTTCAAACTTATAAAAAATGGTATAACCTATGATTATATTTTTTATAAATTCCGAACAAACCTTGTTCTGTTTTATAATTGCCATTTGGCCCTATTTATAGCATATAGTTTTATTATATCATTAAAACTATATATTATACACATATCTTAGTAAATACTCTTATAGTATTTTAAAAATCACCAAATTTTACCCAAGGGTTATAATTAACATTACTAACCCATATATATTCGGTTATCACCATTCCAGCCCATATATTTATCCAAAGTATCATAATGACATAATAACTATATATTATACATATATAGTCTATTTTAATTCCAAAATCAACCCAATAAATTCCTAAAAATTCCTAACAACCCATGGGTGTTTATAATACCATTATACACCCTTTATTTTTGATAATAACATATATACCACATATGTTATAAAATTGTTACACTTAAATACTTATCTTATAATAAAACCTTAAACAAGTTATTTAACTTATCTAATTTGGTCAAAACCTACCATATGGTCAAGGTTAACCACCTTAATATTTCCTTGACCATTAAACACCATATATTACGACTTGTACCCCAATTTTCCAGAAATTACCATTTAACCCCAAAACTTTATATAATATTATAATTTTTATATATACTCCTTTAAACCTCTATTTTTCGGCTTTATTATTATATAGCCCCTAAATTTAATTTAATTTCACTTTAACCCCTTATAATATGCGGGAATGCATATATACCACTTAAACTTAAATAAAACCTTATAAATGCATAAATAAAATGGCCTAAAGTACATGGCCTTATTACAAACATTGGCTTATAAAATAAATTACACATAAATGTCCAAAAATGCATTAAACTCTCGGCCCTTACACGTATTTTTCCATATTTACCAATTTTCCACATAATGTCTTAAATTTGACAATCATGTTAATTAATTAGTTAGATAAATTTATTAAACCATTCCTTAATCACCTAAGGTCAAAATAAGACCTTATTAACCATGTTCACTCACGGCATATACATATATATACATGTATAATTACAAATTAATATTCCAAGTGAAGGTTTAAGTGATTTATACCTTGTTTTTGCCTAGTTTAGGCCTTGTTTGGTTTCGGATGCTTAGGAATAAAATCTCCACAGCTTCTTTTACATCTTTTCGAACAGCAACCAAAGCATAGTTAGTCTCCAAGCAAGATCTAACCATAAGAAGTGTTTTAATGTATATTTCAAGGTAAAATTTACCTTAGAACAACAAGGTGACCAAGGGTTGTCTTCGACCTAAATTTACAGAAGCAAAAGAGCATCAAAAGAGCTACTAAACCAAGGCTTAAAACTGACATAACTCAGATTCGAAGATGGCTAATTTTTACCTTGTTTAAAATGCCTAAAATGGTGTTTTCGGCTTGGATCTGGCTATTCCTTGAAGCTCTTGATATATCCACTGAATTAGTATGTTAAGAAGAAGATTATAAGCCTAAGAGACCTGGTTTTACAACCGGATCTAAAGAGAATCAAAAGATAAGTGCTTAAAGCACATTTTTGTACCGTAAGAACAATATTAGCTTTCTCCACCTTCTTCCCTTGTTAAGGCCGAGATTTGCCCTTCATTTAACCTCCAAAACAACCTAGATCCATTGATGGAAATGGTTGATGCTTAGATCCACCGAAAGAGAAAAGATATGTGAAGAGAATGAACATAAAATGACTAATTAAGCTTACCTAGGTAGCAAGGTGTTCTTCTCTGTTATTGGTGAGCTAGCCACGGTTTGGAGAAGCCAAAGAGAGAGTGAGGAGGCCTTGTGTCGGCTGGGAAGCAAGGCAAATGAGAAAGGTAGGTCAAATTTGCCTTAATACTCATTTTTGACTTGTTTAATGAATTTAGTGTGTGATGAGTCACCATGTATGATTGGCATCGGTTATTGGAGGGGCTGAGTGTGTCTCACACATTTTTTTTGAAGGCTGATTCAATCAAGGAGCCAAAAGTGTGCAATAATTAGACTATAGTATTAAAAAGGTAAAAGCGGTCCCTTAAATTATGGAGTGGTGTTGGAGGCTTGTCTTTTGTGCTTCCAAGTGGCGAAAATAGGCTCCCTTGCTCGTGGCTGTCGACCTCATGTGGTCCAAGGGGTCAAACTTTGACCTCTTGACCATTCTTAGTCAATGTTGACTCAAACGGGCCCCCTATTAGGGTTTTATTAATATTTTAATATTAAATTTGTAAATTTCTGGAATTAAATTCCTAATATGATATATTATCATATTTAAAGGTAATTGTAACCTTTAAGCCCATTAAAAACCTATTTAGAAGGCAATACACAAAAACGTGCTTTAAGGTGTTTTAGTGCACATTTTGTGTTGCAAGGGGTTTCTGAGCTCTATTTTCTTTGAGAACGGTTTCATTGTGTTCCTTACATGATATCTGATCATGGAATCCAATTTTATATCATTTAGAGGTCATTAGACCTTTAAGGTTTTCTTAGAGCACATTTTTGCCCTACTTGACCTTGAAGCATGAAAATGCTTGTCCTTTGTGTTGGAGTGTTTCCAATGATTGTAATATGTTTAGTTATGTGTTAATAAGCTTAGGACAAAGTTTTAGGTCCTAAGAAGTTCATTTGGGTATTTATTTACCCTACACAATCAAAGGGTGCAACATCGTGCTTTGTGTTGACCACTATTGTTCTCAGTTGACTTTTAAGGCATGTTTAGGCCTTAATCAATGTGATTAGACATTTAATCCATGTTTTAATAGTTTGGGGTATTTCATAACTGGCCTTCCATGCGCATTCGAGGTTACCGGTATCGGTACGCAAACACACAACAACAATAACGACTATAAACTCGTTTCATGATTTATCTTATAACGTGGCAAACATACAGAAAAACACATTGGCATACAAGCCGGTGTAATCCGGTAGGACACAGGTTGCAAGAAAACCATACCTTGGCCCTTGCTGCATACGAGTCCCGCCAAACGTAGTTCCTAAACATGATTAGTAATGTCGGTTAATTAACTTATTTAACTTTTGAATAACTAAGTTGAAATACCCCAAACTTAGATATGGTGTTTAAGTGACAAAATAAGATATAAGAAGGCTAAATAATGCCTTAGAAACATTAAGAAACCATTTTAATCAAAGAAAATATAAGGAAACACCAAAAGAGCAGTTTAAGCAAAAACGTGCTCTAAGCTTGGAGAGACTTGAGTGAGCACCCAAATATCATTCTAAGACCTTAGTAATATCCTAATGGTCATTTTAAGCCTATTACCAAAGAAAACCAAGCTCAAAGACAAGTTAAAACACAAATTGTGCTTTAAGGACTCTTAAAGCACATTTTTGAAAAATTGTCTTAGAAAGGGGTTTTAAGTGGCTAAATGCCCATGGTTACTCCTTAATTAACACGTGTACTAATTAGTATCACATTGGGAAGTCTAAATCAATGGGAAATCAAAAATTTCACAAATATGTGCACTAATTTGTGAATAGTAACCAAATAGTGCCTAGTTTAGTCTTTAATCAATTAAGTCTAATTAATTGGTCAAACAAGACCATGACCAGCCTAATTAATGAAGGGCACCGGTTTCCTAAGGGTGTGAGTCACCAATAGTAGCCAATTAATGTTAGAATAAAAAGAGAAAAGTAAGTTGTTACTATTTGCTTTTAAGGAATCAAATATCTTATATGCCACCTCTCTCCTCCTTTTTTCATTCTTCATATCCTCCATCGATTTTTCTTGCTCTCTTTCTTCTCTCTCAAGTAAGAAGCAACCTCCATGCTAGCTCCATCTTCTTTTGCCCACATCTTGCTCATTTAAGCTCCAAAATCAAAACCAAACACATATA
This sequence comes from Limonium bicolor, assembly GCA_023374045.1. Lineage (NCBI taxonomy): Eukaryota > Viridiplantae > Streptophyta > Magnoliopsida > Caryophyllales > Plumbaginaceae > Limonium > Limonium bicolor. The sequence goes on from CM041782.1 coordinate 220,490,080, forward strand.
TCTCTTAGTTAGCTCAAGCTCTTTCTTTCTAGTTTTTCAAAACTTCAAGAGCCTCATTTTGGAGCCAAGGAAAACTGCCATTAGAGGAGGAAACTCAAGCTTGGAGACACCATTAGCTTCTTCATTCTCTTAAGGTAAAAAATATGTAAGAAAATCTAGGTTTCCATCATTTCTTCCCTTGTCCGAAAATTTATACTCATGGGACTCCATGTTTATGCCTTGTTCTAGCTTGTTTTCTACTCTCCAAAGGATAAAGGAGGTCCTTCTTGCTTCATATCCAAGCTTGTCTTGAGAAACCAAGGTAAAACAACCACCTTAATACCTTAAAGCACATTTTTAACCTAGGGTTTTTTCCTTAGGGTTAATGTATTATCTAGCACTCATTGGAGTCATTGGATATTGGTTAGAACATTGGCAAGGAGAACTTGGTTGGTGACCGAGATTGTTCAAGGAAAAAGTCTAACGAGGAAAGTTTGTGAAGCTTGAAAAAGAACAAGGTAAATGTCTTACCTTAAGGTGTTTAATGCATTAAGGGATGGGGTTTAGGTATATGATGAGTGTAGCTTAAGGTTTACATTAGGAAAGGGCTATATATAACCTAGGAGAAACAATGACTATGTTTGAGAACTTGTGACTAAGGAGCCAATGAGAAAAGAGATAGTCAAACAATGTTGAGATGAATTACAAGAAACATTTTATTTCAATGGGAGCCTTGTTGTGTGTATTTGCAGGTTAAAGGCAAATATATGTGGAAATTCAGTGGTTAAGATTATTGTCATTGAAGGGCCTAAGTGCCAAGCATTTTAAGTTTATACACTATATGATAATGTGGTATAGTTTTGGTGTAAAATGTGTGTTAAGATGTTGTAATGAGAATTTGAGTGATCTTGGTTGTTTGATTGTGAAAAACCAAGTGTTTGGGTGTAACAATATATTAGAGAACCCATTGAAAAATTTAGTGAAGAACCTAAGTGTTTAAGATGTTCTAAGGAGGTTTCATGACTAAGGGAGTACTAGGAAGTTCTAGAGGTTGTCTTGATGAAAAAGGGTGAGTTAAGGTGTATAATGAGTTGTAATGACTTAGGCATCACCATGGAGGATTTAGGAGTCAAAAGAATGTACTAGTGTATTTAGGACTTAGGCAAACATTGGTAAACAAGTAGAAGAAAATAAGGTGTTGATGGATGGAGGCATAAGCTTGTGAAGAAACTTTAAGTAGTTGCATAAAGGAGTTTTAGATGGTGAAAGATGCTTGGGAGATGATGTTATAGTGGTGAGGAAGCATTTGGCATAGTGGTTATATTAGGTATGAACCACCACCTAGAAACCTAGTGGAAAACTTTACAAGTGTTGGCATGATTACAAGGAAAATGCATAATGACTAAGGTGGATGTTGATGAGTGATTTAATGTGTTTAGTGGAAGGCTTAAGGTGTAGTTGAGGTGCCCAAAGGAGGTTAGAACATACTAGGATATATGAGGTGAAGTTTGGAGCCAAATGGGAATTTAGAAACAAGGTTCTGGAGCCGACCGACCTTAGGGACCGGACCTGCAAGGTCGGTCGAGCTCAGTTTACACTACCGAAAAGAGTTTCTGGAACCGACCGAACTTGGGGACCGAACTTACAAGTTCGGTCGGGCTTGAATTTTGTGTACGAATTACGTCTCTGGAATGGACCGACCTTGGGGACCGGACTTGCAAGGTCGGTCATGCCTAGAATTTTGTACGGGAATTGGTCTCTGAGAATCGACCGAACTTGGGACCGGACTTGGCAAGTTCGGTCGAGCTTAAATTTCCCACGGGGAAAACTCTCGGGAATGGACCGACCTTAGGGACCAGACTTGCAAGGTCGGTCGGGGTAGAATTTTCAAACGGAAATATGTCCTGGAATGGACCGACCTTGGGTAAGGTCGGTCGGTAAGTTTGGTCGAGCCAAAAACAAAAAAAAAGAAATTTTAAATTCTAAAGATGTTAATTGGTAATAAGGTATGCCATTGGTAGGGTGGTAATGATTAGAAACCTAAGAACCTAAGGAATTAAGTTAGGTTAAGTATAAACCTTAATGTTTAAAGTTAAGTTTATAAGGTTAGGTGATAAGGACTTAAGAGGGTATTGGATGGGAGTTCTTAGGGACTAAATGATTTGAGTAAGGTGCAAATAACTAATGGCCTAAAAATGAATCAATGTTTTAGGTTTGTGAATTGGGACCCCGGAGAAGGTTAAACAAACGACAGACGACGGTGAACGGTACAATCTTTCTTGTGTCCTGCTTGCTAACGAGGTGTCCCTCGGCTTGTGTGCTATCTGTTTAATTGCTATGACTAAGACAAGATAAAGCATGCAATCGGTTATTTTTGTTCTCTTTGTGTATGTGTTTTCTTTACACTAACCCACGAGACTTGAGATTGTTACTAACTAAGTCTAGTACTTACTGAGTTAAGGATAAGAGTTAAGTATTGGTGACTGTTGGTTAATACCCGTTAAGGTTTAACTAACACATGGTGGGTAAGATTTTTACTAACTGGAACTTGAGTGAGGAACCCGGGACTGACTCCGGTCATGCATGCTAAGGAAAGGGGGACGGTATCTGAATCATATCCGCCCTCCGCTTAAGGACTTGTCTTCGGACTTGTTGCCTAGGGCCGGTTGCCGGCTCAGCTACGCTGGACTCCCGTCCAAGGTAGGTGGCATTAAGATGGTGCGGTAGGATCACCTAAATCCTAGGTTTGAGATTAAGCTACACCATTTCCTTTCTAGGAACGGTTTGTATACTGAGATTAAGATAAGGTTAAGACTGAGGTAAGATAAGGAACTGAGGTTAAGGAAATCAGGACTAAGGAGGGGGTTACTAACCCGCTTGATAAGGGAACACTTGTGTCGTTCATTGTGTGTGAACTATGTATGTTCATCTGTGGATTGTTGTTTATAGCACTTCATATCATGCTTGTGTACTTAATCAATATCCATGCCATCGACAATTAGTCGTCATAGCCCCGTTAGCTTGGGGGCCATGAGAGGGAGTACCAGCATTCGTGCTGACCCCCTTTGGGGGCTGTTTTTACACTTGCAGGTAAGAGGCCCATGAAGTCACTCCACGAGAGTTGGAACGGTTAGACTTAGGATGGGTTGTTTATTTTGAGTATGGGTTGCGCTTGTGCTCCCGTCTGTTTATATTGAAACTGATGTAAGTTTGTGACTATGACTTAGATACTTAAACTCGGTTGGTTGGTGGTATTTTGGTTGGTGGTGTTTGGTCGGTTGTTTATTTTGGATAAGTGTTGTAATCGATAAGGCCGGTATATTCTAACGATCAGACCGTGGCAAGGTCCCGGTGTTTGTTATTTCCGCTGCGACGAATTCGATTAAGTGTTAAGTTTTGCGATAACCACGATTGGCTTTGGACGGGGTGTTACATAAGTGTTTTTACATGATTATATGTCATGTTTCCTTACTTAATTCACACTTGATTATCCTTGTTATACCCACTAGGGTTTACCACTTAAGTCACTCTTGTTTGTTTTTTTTTACAAGTTTTGGTCCGACCGACCTTACACAAGGTCGGTCCATTCCAGAACACATTATCGTCAAAAATTCTACTCCGACCGACCTTGCAAATTCGGTCCACAAGGTCGGTCCATTCCAGAAACAATTCCCGTTCAAAAATTTAGACACGACCGACCTTGCAAGTCCAGTCCCAAGGTCGGTCCATTCCAGAAACTTAATCCGTGCCAAAAATACAAGCCCGACCGACCTTGCAAGTCCGGTCCCCAAAGTCGGTCCATTCCAGAGACCGTCTCTGGCAGGGTAAAACTGGGCTCGACCGACCTTACAAGTCCTGTCCCTAAGGTCGGTCGGCTCTAGACCTTTGTTTCTACATTCCCATTTGACTCCAAACTTCACCTCATGTATCCTAGTATGTTCTAACCTCATTTGGGCACTTCAAACTCACCTTAAGACTTCATTAAACTCCTTAAATCACCCATTAAAGATCTTCTTCAAGCATTACACAATTCTTATAAATACTAACACTTGTAGTGCTTTTCCTTAGGTTTCTAAGTAGTGTTTTATACCAATGACAACCACTATCCCAAAATGTTTCCTTACCACCATTACCACTACTCCAAAGACATTATTTTTCCTTTGATCACCAAAACTTGCACGAGACTTAGCACTTCACATAACACAACCTTGGTGTGCTTAAAACACCCATTGGATTTCTAAATCCTCCAAGACTATGCCCAAGGCATCATAACACATAAGAACACCTTAATTCACTTTCTTTCACCATCTCTACACTTAACCATTCCTAGTACCTTCTAGGTTATAAAATCTCATTATTACACATAAACTTCCTTTGTTTATCAACTAAATTTTGCCATAGTTTCTCTTGTATATTCTCACACCCAAACACTTAGGTTTTCACCTTTTGACAACCAAGAACCATTAATCATTTAATACACACAAACATATTGTTTTTCATCCTTTAACCATCCAAGACATTCATCTTCAGAAAGAATGTTCTTTACACACATCTAAACCCTTAAACTACACTACATCACAATATAGTGCATAAACTTAAATTGCTCGGCACTTAGGCCCTTAAATAACATGGCTCTTAGGCCCTTAAATAACATTAATCTTAAACACTGAATTTCCCACATATAAACTGCCTTTGACCTGCAAATACACTCAACACTGAATTTGGACCATGGAGCTAGGAGTTACAAGCAATGGAAGTTGGAGAATGGCTACTTGCTGTAGCAAAACCGATGGATAAGGATGGAGGAGGTTGGAGACGGTGGGAACCAAGGAGGAAGGAAGAGAATGAGGTGAGAGAGTATACTTTGAAGATATTATAAGTTGTAAAGTAAATAGTGAATTTACTTGCTTTTTTCATTACTTATTTACTTATTAACTAGCAAGGTGGTGACTCACCTTGATAAAAACCGGCCCCCATCATCTACTTAGGGGTATTTTGGTCTTTGTTGACCAATTAACTTACTTACATTGACTTATGTCATAAACTAGCATATTTTTGTTGCTATTCACAAACTAAGGCACATATTTGTGAAATTTTTGATTTCCCATTGATTTAGACCTCCTAATGTGATACTAAGTAGTACACATATTAATTAAAGAGTAATTATGGTCATCTAGCCACTCAAAACTCATTTACAAGACAATTTTTCAAAAATATGCTTTAAGTCTCTTTAAAGCACATTTTGTGTTTTAATTTGTTTTCAGGTTTGGTTTTCTTTAGTAATTGATTTAATATGTTCATTAACATGTAAATAAGGTATAGGTATGACCTTTAGGTCTTGTACAAGGTTACACAAAGTCTAGAGCAAGTTTTTGCTTAAATTGACTTTAAGGTGTTTTCTTGTGTTTTGTTTGGTTTAATTGTCTACCAAAGTCTCCTAAGGACTTAATTAGCCTTACTAAATAATAATTGAATGTTATAAAGTCTTGGTAGGCTCTTTGGGTCCTAACCAAGTTCACTCCAAGCTTAGATCATGTTTTTGCTCAAACTGTGTTATGGTACTTTATTGTTTTTACTATGGTTTAAGTTGTACACTGATGTTTCTAAGGCACTTTTTAGCCTTTAAATACCATAGTTTAACATTTAAACAACATATCAAGGTTTGGGGTATTTCAATCTACCCCCCTTAAAAGAACTTCGTCCTCGAAGTTCACACTTCCCATGCATCAATTGGATTAGAAAACGGGGATTACTTACAAAATAAAACTTCCGTAACCAAACATACTTTACATCACAACCTCGGACTTAACGGTCCGGGTACATATACACATCCATACATAACATAACATACATACATGATAACCTCGGACTTGACGGTCCGGATATCTTAACAACATTGTACTTACATAACAACCCTTAGACTCTCTGTGACGGCCCAGCCTAATCAACCCACATGTGTGATATTGTCCGCTTTGGCACGCAGGCCGCACGGATTTGTTCCTGGGTTTCACCCCAAAACGCGTCACACAAGGGAGAGGTATCCATGCACCTATAAGGCACACTTCGTTCTCCTCCCCAATCGATGTGGGAGGTAACCCACCTCTGGGTGTTACACTCCACCCCCCCCCCCCTCACGGGAGCCCAGTGCCCTCGCGGGCCCACTGGCACAGCGACCTGGGTCTGGCTCTGATACCATCTGTGACGGCCCAGTCTGATCAACCCACATGTGTGATATTGTCTGCTTTGGCACGCAGACCGCACGGATTTGTTCCTGGGTTTCACCCCAAAACGCGTCACACAAGGGAGAGGTATCCATGCACCTATAAGGCACACTTCGTTCTCCTCCCCAATCGATGTGGGAGGTAACCCACCTCTGGGTGTTACACTCATTGAAATACCCCAAACATAAGTATGCTAAGTAAACATCAAATTATGATGTAGTAAGGCTATAATATGCCTTAGAAAGATTGGTAGACAATTTAAACCAAGAAAAACACAAGAAAGTGCCTTAAGGGCAATCAGGGCAAAAATGTGCTCTAAGCTTGGAGTGACTTTGATTAGCACCCAAATACCATTATAAGACTTTAGTAATATGCTAATGGACATTTTAAATCAATTAGCAAAGAAAACCAAGCTTGAAAACAAGTTAAAACACAAAATGTGCTTTAAGAAGTCTTAAAGCACATTTTTGAGAAATTGTCTTAGAATTGAGTTTTGAGTGGCTAAATGTCCATCATTACCCTTTAATCAACATGTGTACTAATTAGTATCACATTAGGAAGCCTAAATCAATGGGAAATCAAAAATTTCAGAAATATGTGCACTAATTAGTGAATAGTGCCAAATAGTGACTAGTTTAAGTTTTAATCAATATAAGCTAATTAGTTGGTCAACAAAGACCATGACTAGCCTTATTTAAGATGGGGGCCGGTTTTCTAAGGATGAGTCACCATAGACTACATCAAATAAGGAAGAAAAGAAGAGATAAGTAAAAGGAGTTACTATTTGCTTTTATAAAGCAAATATCTTATATTAGCCTACTTTTCTTCTTCTCTCTCTTCATTTCTCTTCTTCCCACCGTTTCTTCTTCCCTTCTCTTGCTCCAAAACCGAGAGAGCTCCATCCATGGGTGCTCCACCTTCAAATGCTCACCAAGTGTTCATCTTTGCTCCAAATCAAAAACTAAGTATAGATTTCTCTTAGTTTGGCCAAGACCTATCTTTCTATCTTTTCAAATCTTTCAAAGCTCAAGTTTGGTGCCATGAGAAAACTCCATTGATGGAGGAAAATCAAGTTTAAAGAGCTCATTAGCTTCTCCATTCTCTTAAGGTAAAGAAAATGTAAGAAAAACCATGTTTCCATCATTCCTTCCACATGGCCAAAAATTACTACTCATGGGGCCTTGTTTTTATGCCTTGTTCTAGCTTGATTTATTCACCAAGGACTAGTGGAGGTCCTATTTCATTCAATGCCCAAGTCTACTTTGAGACTTCAAAGGTAATCATCCACTTTTATGCCTTAGAACACATTTCTAACCTAGGTTTTCATTCCTTGAGGTTAGTGTATTGCTTGGTACTCATGTGAGTCATTGAATATTGGTTAGAACATTGGCAAAGGAAGTTTAAGTGGTGGCCGAGATTCATGCAAGAAGATGGTCTAAGGAGGAAGTTAAGATAAGCTTGAGAAAACAAGGTAAAATGCTTACCTAATGGTGGTTTAAGTTTTAAGGAATGAGTTTTAGATGAGTACCAATGTAGCCTAGAGCTTACATTGTGTATTGGATTATATAACCTAAGAAAAAGAACTTAAACAAGCTTATGAATTTGTGATAAGGAGCCAATGGGAATGAGTTAGTAATATAAGTTTAAGAGGAGTTTTAAGAGCATTATAACTACTATGAGATTGATGGGTGTATTTGCAGGTTGAAAGCTTTTTTATTAGGGAAATTCAGTGTTTAAGTTTAAGTCATTTAAGGGCCTAAGAGCCATGTCATTTAAGAGCCTTAGTGCTATGCAATTTAAGATTATTGCAATATATTGAGTTTGATGTGATTGAGTTGTTTTGGGTGAGAAAATAAGATAAGAAAGGACTTGGTGTGTGTGAGATTATTGTGTGAGAAAAACAATGCATTTGGGCATGAGAATATACTAGAGGAGCTATGGCAAAATTTGAGTAGAAAACTAAGTGTTTAGGTGGTGGTGGTGAGTTGATATGACCTAGGATTCACTAGGAGTCATTAGAAGGAACTAGAGTGGAAATGAGTTAATTAAGGAGTTCTTGAGGCTTAGAATGGCCTAGAGTTGTCTAGGAGGAATTAGAGGCTAGGTGGGTGTATTAAACACACCGAAATCATGTGATGAGGAATGCTAAGACTTGAGCAAAAATTTGGATGGAAAGGTGTATAATGCTTTAAGGTGATTTAGGTATGAACTAGAGAATAAAACAATGAGGAGTTTGGATAGCTTGTGTAAGTGTGATGATGCTAGTAGTGGACTAATGAGGTTTAGTTTAGATGTTAATGAGTGGACTTAGGTGATGGAAGAGAAAGGTGTGCGAGAATGTTGTCAAATGTCAAGGAAAATGACTAGGAATGTAAAAGAGCGTATGATCATGGGGGTGGTGAATAAGATGCATAAAAGAGGTGGAAATGTCTAAGGAGGGTGGTACATGATCAGGGTAAATGAAGAACCATGTCAAGGTGTTAAGGTAATGGAAAGCAATGTATAAGTAAGCTCAAGAGTTTAGGAGTGATGAGTAACAAATGAAAAGAAGAGAAATTGTGCATGGACATGCAAGATAACCTTGGAAGGTTTAACAAAGCAAAGATGGAATGTAATGATGTTAAGGAGGAGTTATATTGATTGGGAAGGAAACACTTTGGATAGTTAGAGTTTTAGACAAAAATTACATGTTGGAAAAATAAGGAAATAAGTAGTGTTAGAAATTCTTGTAAGGATTGAGAAAATGGTTAAGGAGGTTTTAAAGGATGTTCTAAGGTGAGTTTAAGTGCCTATATGGTATTAAGACATAATGGGACACTTGTGGGAGACATGGGCATTTTTGCAAGAAAGGAGATAAGTGTTTAAGGGTGTAGAAGATGAATATTCTGGCCTGTCCGAACTTCCGTCCGAATTTGGAAGCTCGGACATGCCCTATTGCGATTAGAATTTTTGAGTCTCGACTAGAGTCCGAACTACCGTCCAGACTGAGATGTTCGGACACTTGAAATTCTTCCTTTTATTTTTCCTCGACCCATGTCCGAACTTAGGGAAGTTCGGACACATGTTCGGACACACGTCTGGTTGCACCCTTTTGAGTCTCGACTTGCGTCCGAACTTGGTAAGCTCGGACACAAGTTCGGACGCGGTGCTGTTTTGGCCAAAAACTTTGTTTAAGTTAGGAAATGATATCCAATGGTGGGGATTGATATGTAATGATGATATAAGGTTGTTTAAGACATGTTTGGTGGGTAACAATGATAATTAAGTGGGTGAATAAGTATAAGTTATGAGGAGAAGTGATTCACCTAATATTAAGTTTATAAGAACTTAAGTGGTGTTAGATGAGGATCATTAGTGACTAAGAGAGTTAAGTAAGTTAGTTTTATTGGAAAAGTAATTAACAACCTAAAATTGAATGAATGTTTTAGGGTTTGAGAATTTGGACTCCAAGAAGAGTAAGCAACCGAACGACCAACGGTGAACGGTACAGTTCTTCTTGTGACCTGCTTGCTAACGAGGTGTCCCTCGGCTTGTGTGCTATTTGTTTTTGTGTGCTCACTAAACAAGATAAAGCATGCAACCGGAATATTATGTTTATTGTATTGTTGTGTGATGTTTGAAAACTCACGTGAGAACTTACTAACCAACGTTTAGTAAGGAAATGAGTGAGACTAAGGAACGCTCCCTAATATGGGTTGATATAAACCGAAAGAGGTTAACCAACAAACATGGTCTTGAGACTACTACTAACTGGAACTTGAGTGAGGAAACCCGGGATGACTCCGGTCATGCATGCTAAGGAAAGGGGGTCGGTATCTATAGCAGATCCGACTTCCGCTTAAGGACTAGTCCTCGGACTAGTAGCCTAGGGCCGGTTGCCGGCTCAGCTACGCTGGACTCCCATCCAGGGTAGGTGGCATTAAGATGGTGCGGTGGGATCACCTAAATCCCAGGTTTGAAATTTAGCTACAACCATTCCCCTCCAGGAACGGTTTGTATACTGAGAATAAGTTAGGTTAAGATTAAGGTAAGGTTAAGATAAGTTGCAACCATTCCTCTTTAAAGGATGGTTTGTATTATTAAGACTAAGATAAGCTACATCTACTCCTTTTTAAAGGATGGTTGTTTCTAAGATTAAGATAAGACTAAGATTGAGGTGAGATAAGGATGGACTAAGATTAAGAGGAAATATAACTTAGGGAGTTAAATAATTAACTCTCTAATTAAGGGAACGCATTTAAGTCGTTCGTTATGTTTGAACTTTGATTGTTCATATTTGGTTTGTTGTTTACTGCACTTACTATTATGTTGTGCATCTAATCAACCTCCATGCTATCGACAATTAGTCGTCGTAGCCACATTAGCTTGGGGGCCATGAGAGGATCGTACCAGCATTCATGCTGACCCCCTTTGGGGGCTGTTTTTACTACACAGGTGAACATCAGGAGGCGGCCGTCGCGAGAGTAAGAAGGGGTACAAGTGTTAAGGGTTAAGTGTGGCCTACGAGTTGTGCATGTACACTCGTATGGCAATTGAGTTAGTAAGATGTATAGGATGTGAGAGGTTTGTAAGAAGAATATGTATTTGGTTAAGGTTGTTATGTACTAATGTTCGGTATATTCTGTAGTCAGACCGTGGCAAGGTCCTGGAGTGTAAGAATTCCGTTGTGTTATGTATATATATATGCTGTTAAGTTGCGAGACCACGTTTGGATTGAGTTGGGGTGTTACAAAAAGTGGTATCAGAGCGTAGTTACGCTCTGAAGACAAGAATTACCGAACTTAGGAGAATATTGAGGTTGAGATTGAGTTATGGGTTAAGGGTTGAGAGATAGAGTGAGAGGTGCGTTAGTCAGGACTTCCCGGTGTTTACCGGATATCCATAGTACCTAGACCCGCCCTCCACATCCCTAACCCTGAATATGTGGAACAAACACCAGAGAGAAGAAAGACTTCTCTTACTCGGGGAAACCCAATCTGGCAGTTAGCTAACAGTAAGCAATACGAGAAACATCGTGTTGCACAACAGTTACGGAGAACTTGGAGTGTTTTAATGGAGCACAGCAGAGAAACAGGCGCTACCTATGGAATTCTATCAATAAGGGAACGGTAATTACCGGCAACATGGGTCGACATGCTACGCAGACGAAATAACCCGCCATACAAATGGTAAGGCAAGCACTACGGGTGCAATAGAAAGGAAAAAGGGAAGCGACATGAGTACCGGACAGTGGTGCGAAGGAGCATAACAGTAGGATAATACAAAGCATGAGGATTGAGATTACTGGAAAGTCCAGTTAGAAATGGGAACTCCAAACCATATACAATGAGAAAGGTTACAAAACCTGGCCGACATAACGCGGACGACAGTGGAAGCACATATAATTGTATGCCGGAATAGGACTACGATGTAGTGCCTAAGGGAGAATCATTACTTAGTGACCACGGCAAAATATGTGGAAACGGGATTGAGGATTAAGACGTAAGGAAATATTAAGGGGTTCCCTCAGAAAGAGGAACGCCCTGATAAATGACAGTACTGTCAAAAAACAAGGAAACTGCCGGATGGTCAGTTATCCAAAATAAGAGATCATCGAAGGAGTCCCGAGGACTACCAATTACATGGAAATTAGAAGGAAGTATCGCTACCAACGTATCTTGCACCAATAGCCCATCCTGCATGGCGCACTTGCCATAGCAAGTGCTGCCACGGTTAAGCTACACGGAAAGCCATCATGGCAAAATAGGAGAACGCTATAGTTGTAACACATATTAATACCGGATTGTAAATCTATAAGAACAGAAGAATAAGACCTTGGAAAGGCCCGACGGCCTGACCACGATGAGATGAGGTGACACACCAGTCAGCCGGGAGCGGAACTTGGACCAAATATTAGACCATATAAATATTAGCAATGGTATAACCTACTGCGATGACAACCGACAGTACGATAAGAACACCAATCCCGAACCCCAAGGGGAAAACCTAAAAGATTGCTCAGTAATGCGAGCAAAACACTATGTAAGCAATAACATACAAGGGACGTATTATAAGATACTATTGAGACTGTGAAGCAATGACTTCCAATGAAAACGGGATAAGACTCCCAGAGTGACCATTAAGAGTACCAATAACAACGTTCTCCAATGAAGATGTTGGAAAACCCAGAGAGCAAGGATAAAAGAAGTAAACATAAGCTATAACCTACTAAAAATTAAAGTTGTACAACCCTGGAAAAGGAAAGCTCAGAGGACTACCCCCACAGAGTGGGCAAAGTCGAGCTGAACAACTGATGAATGACAGTTAATACTGTTTGTTTAACTCATTAACACCCAAGTATGATTGATCATCAACAGGTGGCATAGTCAACGGAAGTTGAACGAAGCGTTGAGATGGAAGCATAAAATGACAGGATGATATCCAACTTGGACACCGTAAGGCAAAAGCCTAATACCAACTTATCCTTATTTGCTAAAAGACATAAGTCTAATAAAGCGACAGTATTGTCAAAGACACTAAGTAACCTCAGATCACCTGAATAAACTTCCATAGCAGGAAGCAGGATGCAGCGACTTACCACGAAACCCAATACTACATTTATTATGTAATCTAGCGGTGGATAGTGTTCAAGGAAACAAAAACCTTTAAGAATGACCTACAGGTGAGTGAGAGTACAAGTAATGAACTGAAGCACTGAGCACTAAGAGCCTACGAGCCAAGGATGTTGACCACATCAGAGCCGAGGTACAGTAAGTTGTACGAGAGCTTATATAAGCCATGAGGAACTACAAATCGTAGATTGTGGAAAATATTGCCAGGAAAAGGCACCAATGAGAATAATGAGATAGTACATTGGCAGGAGCGGAGAACGAACCATGCCTTTTAGGGTGGATACCTCTCCTTGTTGTGAGGCCAAGAGTGGGAATGAACCCCTCAAAAGGGCTTTCACTTATTAGAGATGCAATACGCTTTTGTTAGAGAATGGAAACTGTAAACTTGAGATCACTTTAGAACATATCAGATACACTTGAGTGATAAGGAAGGTTGCACAGTTAGACCCCATATCCAACACCCAGGATGTAAGAATTAGTAATTGTCAGAGATAGACGTTGTGAGTGCACAACATGGCACGTCAAATGACCAATGCTCAGAAGAGCTTGTGAATCAGCGGACGACTTTTTTTTTAGTAACCGATTAAATTACATGGTGAACAACATCATAAGGAAGAAAGAAAGAGAGAAATTAGCCTACTTACAAATCTGAGATTGAAGCAGAACACCTTTATATTAAGAGTTAACTATTTTACAGCACGGTATGACAACCGCATACACCGGAATGAGGGAACTCCCAGTGTGTTTACACCAAGAAGGGATTGAGTATAAGGTAAGACATTAGAATAAGTGAGTAAGAGGTTGCACCATCAATGGGCAACATGGTAAGGGCCAACTACCACGGTAGTAGTGGTCGTGAGTACAATAGTTGTATAAGGGGGATTAAGTCGTGGTGCGCGGTAAAGCGACGTTGGGTATGAGCCGTCAAATATTGACACAGAGGCTATGAGATTTATAAGTTAAGACCAATATAAGTAAGGAAATAAGATGGTAGATGAACTGAGCATTGATGCCAGTAGTCTGGACCTGGTTAGGTAAGATTTCACAGGAAGCACACTACCCATTCCTTGAGGAACCGGAAGTGCATTCCTAATTGAACAAATATGAGAAAGAAGATAGGTGGCTCGATAGAAAGAGACTTAAGCTACTAAGAAATGGAGTCAATACGGAATACAAAAAGGAGCTAGAGCATATCATACCCAAGAACAAAGTAAATGGATTTCCCTTGATTGACTTCAAGAAGAACAATAAATGTTATTATGGAACGATGAAAGAGGAGATCGACAACAGAACACTTCGTAATTAGCAATAGCTAAACGTGTGACAGACACTATGAGTTTACTAAAACGAGACGTGGGACGACTGCACCCCACAGGGGCTTGCAGGCCTAACATGCTCATTTATGAGTTAGTTGGGTAAGTGGTAATGTACCAGTAAGGTACCCCATGTATGTAAACGAGTGGTGTAAGGAACACGGGAAGTAGTCGACTCCGTACCACGGACAACGACGCAAGATCAGACAAGAGCAGCTACTACTACAAACAGTCGAAGAGAAGAATTCAGTTGAACCAACAACACAAATGAAACAGAGAACAAATAATTAAGGACTAGGAAGTGCGAAGAGCGCGAATTGTTAAGCACAACATTGGACATGTCTTAAAAGTGTTAAGGATAAGACTGTAAAGTGCAATATGCACTAAACAGTAGTTTCAGATTAAGGGTCATCCTCAGACCAAAGGTCAGTTGGGGAGAACGATTTAGACATTCGAGAAAACACTAAGAATACAAACATTAGATCTCCAAGAAGACTGGATAAACGAGCTACAACTCATCAAGGCCGTGTATATATAAAGAACACGTGACCATTGAGGGACCTTTAGTGCTAAACCATAAGCACGCAGGAGGAAAATATACAATACTGTAAAAGCATAAGCGAGACAGTTAAGCCTAAGATTATCAGAGTCGCGCAGCGAAAGCTAGCAGACCACTACCTTTGAGATTAGACCAAGCTAAGTTAAGGAAACGGTATAAGTACCGTTAAGAATCCTCGATACAGAGACTAAGTCATTTCTGATCGACTTATAAGTAAGATAGATGACGTGGAAGCTAGAATGCTTGGTGAGAATTAGACATCTTGAACTTATGTTCAAGATGATATAATGCTGATTACGTGGGCGTAATCCATTTTAAGGGGGGTAGAGCGAAAACCGCTTAGTGTATGTTTGTGTACTGAGTACATAAACTACGGTGTCCATAGCACAAAATAATTTGAGAATATGTTTTACATAAACATTTTGAGATAAATCATGGTTATTGCACACAGAAGATGTGAATACCATACACATTAAGTACCTATCTTGTTAACTCCGGTGTGAGTACAAGTTAAGAGAATTAAGGAAGAGGATTAAGGAGATTTAAGGAATAAGGAATATATGAGGTATGAGTCAATATGAGACTATGTGTGAGATAAGAATAAGATAACATTATGAGATACAATTTGACATGAGTATGAGGAAGAAGATAATAATGCTATGAGATATAAGATGGTGAGAATTGGTATGAGATGGTTATGGAACTTAGTAGGAATTTAAGTCTTGGGGTAATTACTAAGAGATGAATTGGGAATGTCGATGGACTGAGTCCACACCTTGGAGATGTATTGATTACGATTAGAAAGACTAAAAAGATAGAAAATTGGACATGAGTGAATTATTTGATGTTTGAAAATGACGTGGGAGGTGGAACTTGATTTTCTAGGGATCAAGGGAAACCGAACACAAATTGGAGTGGAAGGATAGTTCGACACTGATGCTGATCACATCAGGTTGGATTATTCCTGAAACTCCCACCAGTGGTCACAATTAAATCACACTATTGAAGAGGCCTTAGGATAAAATGAAATGGGAGTTGATTGTATTTTTAATTAAGGAATTATTCCTCACATGACCTCGTAAAAGGATTACCTTTTTACTGAGTCTCGCCCATGAAGTCGAGGAAGCACGAGCCTTTGTCTTCGGACCGGTGACATGGGAAAGCAGAGTGTTTTTGTATTCTGGCCCATGTGACGAGGACCAATGAGCCATTGTCTACGGACCGGTGACATGGGAGAATACGTTGGAAATTATGTGAATGTTTTAATCATCAAAAGAAACAAAAGAATTTTGAGTGCTATACATGCTTAAGCATGTTGTGTGATATTTAAGGATAAGAATATGGTGGATCTAATGATCCAATGAATTAAGTATACATACATGATCTATATGATCTAAGGAATGAGGTAGACATTTATTCTAATAAGATAAGATGCATGGGAACTTTGGGGACAAAGTTCTTTTAAGGGGGGTAGATTGAAATACCCCAAACCTAAGTATTCTAAGTAAACATCAAATTATGATGTAGTAAGGCTAGAATATGCCTTAGAAAGATTGGTAGACAATTTAAACCAAGGAAAACACAAGAAAGTGCCTTAAGGGCAATCAGGGCAAAAACATGCTCTAAGCTTAGAGTGACTTTGATTAGCACCCAAATACCATTATAAGACTTTAGTAATATGCTAATGGATATTTTAAATCAATTAGCAAAGAAAACCAAGCTTGAAAACAAGTTAAAACACAAAATGTGCTTTAAGAAGTCTTAAAGCACATTTTTGAGAAATTGTCATAGAATTGAGTTTTTTGTGGCTAAATGTCCATCATTACCCTTTAATCAACATGTGTACTAATTAGTATCACATTAGGAAGCCTAAATCAATGGGAAATCAAAAATTTCAGAAATATGTGCACTAATTAGTGAATAGTGCCAAATAGTGACTAGTTTAAGTTTTAATCAATATAAGCTAATTAGTTGGTCAACAAAGACCATGACTAGCCTTATTTAAGATGGGGGCCGGTTTTCTAAGGATGAGTCACCATAGACTACATAAAATAAGGAAGAAAAGAAGAGATAAGTAAAAGGAGTTACTATTTGCTTTTATAAAGCAAATATCTTATATTAGCCTACTTTTCTTCTTCTCTCTCTTCATTTCTCTTCTTCCCACCATTTCTTCTTCCCTTCTCTTGCTCCAAAACCGAGAGCTCCATCCATGGGTGCTCCACCTTCAAATGCTCACCAAGTGTTCATCTTTGCTCCAAATCAAAACTAAGTATAGATTTCTCTTAGTTAGGCCAAGACCTATCTTTCTATCTTTTCAAATCTTTCAAAGCTCAAGTTTGGTGCCATGAGAAACTCCATTGATGGAGGAAAATCAAGTTTGAAGAGCTCATTAGCTTCTCCATTCTCTTAAGGTAAAGAAAATGTAAGAAAAACCATGTTTCCATCATTCCTTCCACATGGCCGAAATTACTACTCATGGGGCCTTGTTTTTATGCCTTGTTCTAGCTTGATTTATTCACCAAGGACTAGTGGAGGTCCTATTTCATTCAATGCCCAAGTCTACTTTGAGACTTCAAAGGTAATCATCCACTTTTATGCCTTAGAACACATTTCTAACCTAGGTTTTCATTCCTTGAGGTTAGTGTATTGTTTGGTACTCATGTGAGTCATTGAATATTGGTTAGAACATTGGCAAAGGAAGTTTATGTGGTGGCCGAGATTCATGCAAGAAGATGGTCTAAGGAGGAAGTTAAGATAAGCTTGCGAAAAGAAGGTAAAATGCTTACCTAATGGTGGTTTAAGTTTTAAGGAATGAGTTTTAGATGAGTACCAATGTAGCATAGAGCTTACATTGTGTATTGGATTATATAACCTAAGAAAAAGAACTTAAACAAGCATATAAACTTGTGATTAAGGAGCCAATGGGAATGAGTTAGTAATATAAGTTTAAGAGGAGTTTTAAGAGCATTATAACTACTATGAGATTGATGGGTATTTGCAGGTTGAAAGCTTTTTATTAGGGAAATTCAGTGTTTAAGTTTAAGTCATTTAAGGGCCTAAGAGCCATGTCATTTAAGAGCCTTAGTGCTATGCAATTTAAGATTATTGCAATATATTGAGTTTGATGTGATTGAGTTGTTTTGGGTGAGAAAATAAGATAAGAAAGGACTTGGTGTGTGAGATTATTGTGTGAGAAAAACAATGCATTTGGGCATGAGTATACTAGAGGAGCTATGGCAAAATTTGAGTAGAAAACTAAGTGTTTAGGTGGTGGTGGAGAGTTGATATGACCTAGGATTCACTAGGAGTCATTAGAAGGAACTAGAGTGGAAATGAGTTAATTAAGGAGTTCTTGAGGCTTAGAATGGCCTAGAGTTGTCTAGGAGGAATTAGAGGCTAGGTGGGTGTATTAAACACACCGAAATCATGTGATGAGGAATGCTAAGACTTGAGCAAAGATTTGGATGGAAAGGTGTATAATGCTTTAAGGTGATTTAGGTATGAACTAGAGAATAAAACAATGAGGAGTTTGGATAGCTTGTGTAAGTGTGATGATGCTAGTAGTGGACTGATGAGGTTTAGTTTAGATGTTAATGAGTGGACTTAGGTGATGGAAGAGAAAGGTGTGCGAGAATGTTGTCAAATGTCAAGGAAAATGACTAGGAATGTAAAAGAGCGTATGATCATGAGGGTGGTGAATAAGATGCATAAAAGAGGTGGAAATGTCTAAGGAGGGTGGTACATGGTCAGGGTAAATGAAGAACCATGTCAAGGTGTTAAGGTAATGGAAAGCAATGTATAAGTAAGCTCAAGAGTTTAGGAGTGATGAGTAACAAATGAAAAGAAGAGAAATTGTGCATGGACATGCAAGATGACCTTGGAAGGTTTAACAAAGCAAAGATGGAATGTAATGATGTTAAGGAGGAGTTATATTGAGAAAAGGGTTAAGGAGGTTTTAAAGGATGTTCTAAGGTGAGTTTAAGTGCCTATATGGTATTAAGACATAATGGGACACTTGTGGGAGAGATGGGCATTTTTGCAAGAAAGGAGATAAGTGTATAAGGGTGTAGAAGATGAATATTCTGGCCTGTCTGAACTTTCGTTCGAATTTGGAAGCTCGGACATGCCCTGTTGCGATTAGAATTTTTGAGTCTCGACTAGAGTCCGAACTACCGTCCAGACTTAGATGTTCGGACACTTGAAATTCTTCCTTTGATTTTTCCTCGACCCATGTCCGAACTTAGGGATGTTCGGACACATGTTCGGACACACGTCTGGTTGCACCCTTTTGAGTCTCGACTTGCGTCCGAACTTGGTAAGCTCGGACACAAGTTCGGACACGGTGCTGTTTTGGCCAAAAACTTTGTTTAAGGTTAGGAAATGATATCCAATGGTGGGGATTGATATGTAATGATGATATAAGGTTGTTTAAGACATGCACTAGTACAAAAAGGGCCTATTTCGGCGGTTGTAAAAGGCCTATTTCGGCGGTTCTAGAACCGCCGAAATGGAGACCGCCGAAATAGGGATGAGACCATATCTCGGCGGTTGTACAACCGCCGAAATAGGCGCGTTTTAAAATTAAAAAAAAAGGACCTATTTCGGCGGTTCCTATCTAACAACCGCCGAAATAGGTCCTTTTTTTTAAAAAAAAATTATTTTCACGTCGTCTTCAACCTCACAGCAGCAGTTCCGGCGATTTTCAAGAGGCGCAACCACGAGAATGAAGGCGCAGAGCATGTAAGTTCGCCCCGAGAGAAGAAAATGAACACGTACAGGCGCAGAGCATGTAAGTTCGAGTATATTACCGGTTCCCGGAGATAATAAGATAAGTTCGAGTATATTACCACAAGGAAGAAGAACACAAGCGCAGAGCATGTAAGTTCGCCTGCAAAATTACCGTGAGATTAGAGGATGAAGAAAGGTGTGCAGAGCATGTTTATTTGCCAGTTAGGGTTGCGAATTTACCGTGAGAGAACGGGATGAAGTGAGAGCAAGTGAAGAAGTGAGGCGCAGACCATGTTCGCCATGAGAGCAAGTTCGCCAGTGAAGAAGAGAGGCGCAGACCATGTTCGCCAGTTAGGGATACGAAATTAGAGAGAAGAAGATGAAGAGATAGAGGCGCAGAGCAAGTTCGCCAGTTAGGGATACAAAATTAGAGGCGCGGAGCAAGTTCGCCAGTCGGTGAGCAAATATATAATAAAAGAAAGTCTATTTCGGCGGTTGTTACTAACAACCGCCGAAATAGACTAAAATTTAAGCGGCCTTTTGAAAATTTCGGAAAAAAAATCCCGGGAAATGAACCTATTTTGGCGGTTGTGGATAAAACCGCCGAAATAGGGCTCTGAGATTTTTGTAGTCTGGAAAAAGACACCTATTTCGGCGGTTTTATCTACAACCGCCGAAATAGGGGCGCCGAAATAGGCGTTTTTTGTACTAGTGATGTTTGGTGGGTAACAATGATAATTAAGTGGGTTAATAAGTATAAGTTATGAGGAGAAGTGATTCACCTAAGATTAAGTTTATAAGAACTTAAGTGGTGTTAGATGGGGATCATTAGTGACTAAGTGAGTTAAGTAAGTTAGTTTTATTGGAAAAGTAATTAACAACCTAAAATTGAATGAATGTTTTAGGGTTTGAGAATTTGGACTCCAAGAAGAGTAAGCAACCAAACGACCAACGGTGAACGGTACAGTTCTTCTTGTGACCTGCTTGCTAACGATGTGTCCCTCGGCTTGTGTGCTATTTGTTTTTGTGTGCTCACTAAACAAGATAAAGCATGCAACCGGAATATTATGTTTATTGTATTGTTGTGTGATGTTTGAAAACTAACACAACATACCGTGAGAACTTACTAACCAACGTTTAGTAAGGAAATGAGTGAGACTAAGGAACACTCCCTAATATGGGTTGATATAAACCGAAAGAGGTTAACCAACAAACATGGTCTTGAGACTACAACTAACTGGAACTTGAGTGAGGAAACCCGGGACTGACTCCGGTCATGCATGCTAAGGAAAGGGGGTCGGTATCTATAGCAGATCCGACTTCCTCTTAAGGACTAGTCCTCGGACTAGTAGCCTAGGGCCGGTTGCCGGCTCAGCTACGCTGGACTCCCGTCCAGGGTAGGTGGCATTAAGATGGTGCGGTGGGATCACCTAAATCCCAGGTTTGAAATTTAGCTACAACCATTCCCCTCCAGGAACGGTTTGTATACTGAGAATAAGTTAAGGTTAAGATTAAGGTAAGGTTAAGATAAGTTGCAACCATTCCTCTTTAAAGGATGGTTTGTATTATTAAGACTAAGATAAGCTACATCTACTCCTTTTTAAAGGATGGTTGTTTCTAAGATTAAGATAAGACTAAGATTGAGGTGAGATAAGGATGGACTAAGATTAAGAGGAAATATAACTTAGGGAGTTAAATAATTAACTCTCTAATTAAGGGAACGCATTTAAGTCGTTCGTTATGTTTGAACTTTGATTGTTCATATTTGGTTTGTTGTTTACTGCACAAACTATTATGTTGTGCATCTAATCAACCTCCATGCTATCGACAATTAGTCGTCGTAGCCACATTAGCTTGGGGGCCATGAGAGGATCGTACTAGCATTCGTGCTGACCCCCTTTGGGGGCTGTTTTTACTACACAGGTGAACATCAGGAGGCGGCCGTCGCGAGAGTAAGAAGTGGTACAAGTGTTAAGGGTTAAGTGTGGCCTACGAGTTGTGCATGTACACTCGTATGACAATTGAGTTAGTAAGATGTATAGGATGTGAGAGGTTTGTAAGAAGAATATGTATTTGGTTAAGGTTGTTATGTACTAATGTTTGGTATATTCTGTAGTCAGACCGTGGCAAGGTCCTGGAGTGTAAGAATTCCGCTGTGTTATGTATATATATATGCTGTTAAGTTGCGAGACCACGTTTGGATTGATTTGGGGTGTTACACTCTCAGGTCTGGGTAACATAACAACTTTTAGACACATAGGTCTAGGTAACATAACAACATTTAGACACATAGGTCTAGGTAATATAACAACTTTCGGAACTCAACCACATTAGGACTCAAGGTCAAAATAATATTTATTACACATACCATACACCATGTCTTAGCATGTATGGCAACCAAAAATATCTTTTATATACACTGTGATCCCGCAGAACCCGGTCGCGATGGACACCTTCTGTCCCCGTTCCTTTGGGAGATCAAACATTCACTTAAATTTAAGAAATTTCTTTATTTAAAGTATCTATCAAAGGTTTTTAAAAAATACCAATTGAAAATCCTTTTGAAAACGCATACAACTCCAAGTCCAACTTAAGCTCTTTGCTTCTTTTCCTAGCGTGGTTATTTGTGACCACTTATAGGGAGCTTCAAGAATCATCCAACTCTGATGTGATCAGCATCAGTGTTGAACTATCCTTCCACCCCAATTTGTGTTCGGCTTCCCTTGATCACATGCAAACCAAGTTCCACCTCCCACTTCATTTTCAAGCATCAAATAATACACACACTCCCCATTTTTTATCTTTTAGTCTTTCTAGTCATAACCATTACATCTCCAAAGGATAGAACTCCGTCTACCAGTTATCTCCGTTTACTTTAATCTTGTTACCTAGGGAATCTTATTCTCACTAGGTTCTATGTCGGTTTCATAACCTTTCATGAATCACTATATTACATATATACATATATTTTTATCAAAATATAACACACGGTTTTACATTTATACACTGTCAGGGTTTTTGTTCCCCGGGAGTTTCTTTACTCCCTTACACTTGTACTCTCACACACAACCGTTAACAAAATAAACACACTTATCACAATGATATTCGCATCTCTTGTGCGCAATTACCACAATTAAACCATGAATGAATGCGTATGTTTATGTAACACACACACCAATCATCAAGCAAGTTATTTTGTGCTATGCACAACATAGTTCACGTACACTTGTACGGTAAAACACACTAAGCGGTTTTGAGCTCTACCCCCCCTCCCCTTAAAAGGGATTACGCCCACGTAATCAACCACTGGATATTAACCATATTGGCGGTTTAGTCCCTAAACCAATAATTCTCATTGGAGCTTGCTTTAACTCTTAACTGGTTTCGGTTCTGGCCTGTGAGGCTTCTAGGCATTAATAATTAGCCATTCACTCATGTTCACTATGCACATTCAACACTTGAATGACTAGCTCACTAGTTTTTGCTGCGCAACTCTGATAACTGCAGAGCTTAGTTTGCCCCACTCGCTATTCTTACCGTATTGTACGTCTCCAATTATCACCTTTATCTTGGTAATAACGGTTTCTCAACCGACGCGTGGTATCTCTTACTGTGAGCGAATTCGGTGAGTTTCAAAACTTTCCATCCACTTCTCTAATAATTTACTGCGTAAACTGCTATGTATTTCACAATGATTGACTTGATTCCTTCGGACTTACTGTCGGTTGAGATTGAGCTACTACCCAATGTGTAGTGCTCTCTCGGTTATTTCCCACACTTGAGGTATATTCCATACCGATATTTGGTATCCCGTGTTACTATAGTCACTTATTGCTAATCACACCTCCATATTTGATTCTGTACAAGTATCATTTCATTGGTACAACCTTGCATTTCCTATGCATCGGTCATTATAGCGTTATAAGTCTCTTTCTACTTCCACTACCATTAACATTTCACAAGTCCTAGCTATCCCACTTGATCATTACTGCACAAATGCAATACCAAAACACTCAGTCATACAGAGTGCAGAGGCGTAAACCCTTGACAGTAAATCTCTTATGCGATTCGCAATGGAAGTCACACTGTGTTCACTAAGATTCTTATCTCATAATACTGGCTAATGGCTTACTGCCCAGCCCATTTATCATCACTTACCGTTGTATCTCCACAGGGTTTAACTCGTAACTGTGCCTAGTTGTCATATTATCGTTTAAAAATACTTTTAGAATGGTCGCTTACTGCGCACCGTGCTCTTACTCCTTGCATATCACTAACTTACATGGTATTTGCTGTCACATTAACTTCCACACATATACTTACATCATTCGTATTATGGTTCGTCATTCATTTGGATGACTACTGAATGCTCCTTGAGCATTGATCACTCGAGTCACAATCCGGCGTTATTCAGCTCGGTGCTTCACTTTATACACACATGCTACTAAACTAACTGCTCTCTCGCAATAATAACATCGTCCATCCTTAAAATATTTCTTCAACTTGGTTCACATAACTACCGCTCCTGCGGTTTCACAATACCGAGAGGTATCCCCACTCTTAAAGTTGTGGTTCGTTTTCCGCTCTATTCACCTGTGCAACATAAACTTTCACAATCAATTAGATTTACCCAACACATTTTCTTTGTGGCTTATAAGCCTTAATGCCTCGAGCTCTGTCCATTGTGGATGGATCACACACATTTATCTCCCTGTACTCATTACATGGTTTAGTGGTAGTATTGGGCTCCATGACTGGGTCGTTGCATCACGTTTCCTTTCATGGGATGCCTCTTAGGATTGTCAGTCCGTCTCCTGACAACTTAAGTCTAAACTAGGTGTTAGTTTCAACCCTTGTGTTTCTGTCACGTTATTTTGTTTAACAATCGTTGATCCAAATACCCTTCAAGGACTGCTCCTGGGTATTGCTAAGTTATGCCTTCACATCTGGCTTGCACTTATTGGTACATTTAGTTGGGTTTACTATCCTATCCTGTGAAGGTCGATACTCCCCGGTAGTCTAGGTGATCATTCCGGGAGTTTCATCCCGTTTATTGCACATTAATGTGCCCAAATTAGGCATCTGCCTTGCCACGTACATGCTGGGTCACCGTTCCAGCTATCGTGTTTATCCCTCGGGATTCTTAAGACATATGCGATGTCCGTACATAACATTCAGTGCACTTCGCACTTCTTGACTCTTAAAACATTCCCTTGAAATGGATTTACGAATTCCCTTAGTCTCGTTAACTTAACTGAGTTCCTTTACTTCTACCATTCGTGGTAATCCTTAGCATTTGTTTGACTTATACTGCTGACCGTAGTACGGAGTCGACTACTTCTTGTGTTCCAGACTCTACTTGTATACATATGTGGGGTACCCTACTGATACATTACTACTTACCCAACTAACCCATAAGTAGGTCTGTCAGGCCCATAAGCTCCTATCGGAGTGCGGTCGTCCCACATTTCAGTTGGCACACTCGTAGTGTCCGTCACACGCCTAGATGAAGTATTCTGTTGTCAACTCCATTATATTGTCCTGTGACAATATGCATTCTTTGTTTCCCGAACATAATCAAGGGAAAGTCTATCCACTATTGTATTACTATGAACTCAATCCTTTCCCTCGGGTTGCTACCCTTGGGTTTACCGGTTTCCATCCGGCTATTCAAAAGTAAACTGGGTTTACCAGTCTTTGGTTTTAAAAAGAAGGCTGAAAATGAGTATGGGTTTGAAAGAAAATTTGGTTTTGAAAGAAAAGAATTTGGAATAAATCTGAGTTTGAAAGAAAAATTCTTGTGGTTTCACAATGTCTTCTTGCCTTAACCAAGTCTAGCTTCTTGCTGATTGGTGTATTTCCAATTACAAAGGTTAGGCTGTTAAGCCCTTCCACAGTTATGATGATCTCCTTTATCTTCATGGTACTTTACTAAGCACTTGTGGTTGTTAAAAATTTTCCCGAAACGGTCTTGTTATAGCAGCACTTGCCATGGCAAGTGCACCATGTTAACTGGCGATCAGCTGAACATCTACCAGTTGTGGTATTGTTTTTACCCGCACCGTCATCAGTGGCCTTGTTGGCCCTTACTTGACCTTACAGTTTTGACAATAAATCCTCTTGGTGGCTTCTCACTGTCTCCACATAATAATCATTAACTAGGGTGTTTCCCATTCTTGGGGACCCCCTTTTTACCTAATATTGTATCCTCTTTGTAGCCCGTTCCACGCATTTGTCGGGGTTACTGAGATCTGTCTCTTGTTTGGGTACTACGTTGTAGTTCATTAGTCGGTTGGTATACCGTTGGCGACATTATTTAATAATCACGGTCCCGTGGACACATGTCTCGGGTTCCATTACTTCACTTCTTGCCTGTTGCACGGTTAGTGCGTTACAAGCTGGTTGTCCTCGACTGCTCGGCATGTCGACCCAGGTTGCCGGAAATTCCATTCTTCTATACACAAGATTCTTCATTCTTCGCTATTAAATGCGGTTAACATTGGTCAGACGGAAACCATCTCCGGGATTCCCAGTTTTCGGAATCTACCGTATGACAGATTCTTCGTACTTACAGAGGTACTCATTAACAACCAGATCGGGTATTCCCCTAGTAAGAGAAGACTTCCATCTCTCTGGCGTTCTTTTCTGAGTTATAAAACAGGGATTGTGGAGGGCGGGAAGGATATAGTAGGTTCCCAGTATTCACTGGTAGTTCCTAACTTGCGTATCTCTCACGCTATCACTCAACCCTTAACCCAAAGTGCTTAAATCCTAACTCGGTACTTCCTAAGCTCGGTAATACAATCATCAGAGCGATACTTCGCTCTAATACCACTTTTTGTAACACCCCAACTAACAGCAACACACTTAACAACATCTGCAGCGGAAAACTTAACTCACCACATTACTTAACTCATTGGTGTTACACGCCGTTAACCACCCACGTGGCTAACAAGGCTAATACATATACATTGTATCGGTCTGATGGACTAGATTCCCGAGCGACTACACATTACTATCCCTTTTCATTAACAACAACAACATACATATACATTCCAACTGTACCGAGTATTTACAAACTAATGCCGATGACAACTTCGGTCTTACTACACCTACAATACATACACAATTTAAATGGCTTCCCATGTACAAACGACTACCCCGTCCTACTCTCGAACGGCTTCCAGCTCCTCGTACCTGAAATAGGAAAGTGAAGAAAGGGTGGCCCCCAAGGGGCTCAGCACCTTTGCTGGTATCGTAATCCCGCAGCCCGCATGCTACCGGGCCACGCACAACTATTTGTCGTCTTAGCATGCGGTTGATTACATTTAAATCATGCATGTACACCATAAACACACAACACAGTACAATCCACAACAATGGTCACAACAAATACAAACAACACATCTACACTTAATAAATCACTCTTTGTGTTCTTTGACCCTAGAGTGTTTCTCCTCTAATGGAGCTATTTCCTCAATAGATGACACTTACCCACTAGTCGGGTTATCCATAAATGCCTCTTACTATAAACTGGGATTCATATCCATGATCCACATACTCCGCATTTTAACAACATATATCATCACATCACAATAAGCATTGCAGTACATCAATAACACATAACATAACGGGTAAGGATCTCTTTAGGAACCACCCCAAACATAGTTAGTTCACTGGGAGAGCCTAGAGAATGCTGCCAAACTCATGCTAAGCTCGTTTACATAACTCGTTACCGTCCTTTTAGACGAACGGATAACTTAACACAAAGATGGATCGGACATAGTGATCCGAACACACCATACATAATCCCCAACAGACGTGAGTCAAGAGCCTTGGTTAAGCTCAGGGGTGATTGAAGACCAATGAAGGAAGACAACCAACAGAGAGGAAGCTGAAGAAACTGTATACAACAACTCCCAAACAACGCGCGACCGGAACTACCGGATTCCTCACCCCCCATAATGTATAAATATTCACAGATAAAGACTCCACTGTGGAACCTATCACATCAGCACACAATACAGTATTACAACTGAGTTAGTCACACAAAGGAGGGTCATACATTTACAGCAAACATCACACACAACATCACACAACTAACTCACGAATAGCCATGGTTAGAACGTTCCTTAGGTTGGAAACGTTATTACCGGATAGCGTTCTCTTACGTTTACCAAATAATGGTTAACTAGCCTTCCATGCGCATTTGAGGTTACCGGTATCGGTACGCAAACACACAACAACAATAACGACTGTAAACTCGTTTCATGATTTATCTTATAACGTGGCAAACATACAGAAAAACACATTGGCATACAAGCCAGTGTAATCCGGTAGGACACAGGTTGCAAGAAAACCATACCTTGGCCCTTGCTACATACGAGTCCCGCCAAACGTAGTTCCTAAACATGATTAGTAATGTCGGTTAATTAACTTATTTAACTTTTGAATAACTAAGTGTTTTTACATGATTATATGTCATGTTTCCTTACTTAATTCACACTTGATTATCCTTGTTATACCCACTAGGGTTTACTACTTCAGTCACTCTTGTTTGTTTTATTTTTTTACAAGTTTTGGTCCAACCGACCTTACACAAGGTCGGTCCATTCCAGAACACATTATCGTCAAAAATTCTACTCTGACCGACCTTGCAAGTTCGGTCCATTCTAGAAACAATTCCCGTTCAAAAATTTAGACACGACCGACCTTGCAAGTCCAGTCCCAAGGTCGGTCCATTCCAGAAACTTAATCCGTACCAAAAATACAAGCCCGACCGACCTTGCAAGTCCGGTCCCCAAGGTCGGTCCATTCTAGAGACCGTCTCTGGCAGGGTAAAACTGGGCTTGACCGACCTTACAAGTCCGGTCCCTAAGGTCGGTCGGCTCCTGACCTTTGTTTCTACATTCCCATTTGACTCCATACTTCACCTCACGTATCCTAGTATGTTCTAACCTCATTTGGGCACTTCAAACTCACCTTAAGACTTCATTAAACTCCTTAAATCACCCATTAAAGATCATCTTCAAGCATTACACAATTCTTATAAATACTAACGCTTGTAGTGCTTTTCCTTAGGTTTCTAAGTAGTGTTTACCTATGACAACCACTATCCCAAAATGTTTCCTTACCACCATTACCACTACTCCAAAGACATTATTTTTCCTTTGATCACCAAAACTTGCACAAGACTTAGCACTTCACATAACACAACCTTGGTGTGCTTAAAACACCCATTTGATTTCTAAATCCTCCAAGACTATACCCAAGGCATCATAACACTTAAGAACACCTTAATTCACTTTCTTTCACCATCTCTACACTTAACCATTCCTAGTACCTTCTAGGTCATAAAATCTCATTATTACATATAAACTTCCTTTGTTTATTAACCAAATTTTGCCATAGTTTCTCTTGTATATTCTCACACCCAAACACTTAGGTTTTCACCTTTTGACAACCAAGAACCATTAATCATTTAATACACACAAACATATTGTTTTTCATCCTTTAACCATCCAAGACATTCATCTTCACAAAGAATGTTCTTTACGCACATCTAAACCCTTAAACTACACTACATCACAATATAGTGCATAAACTTAAATTGCTCGGCACTTAGGCCCTAAAATAACATGGCTCTTAGGCCCTTAAATAACATTAATCTTAAACACTGAATTTCCCACATATAAATTGCCTTTGACCTGAAAATACACTCAACATCATATATGCCCTTTAATAATCTCCTTAAGAATTATTCACTAGCTCATTTGTCATTGGCTCCTTAGGTATTTTATTAAGCAACTCAAAGCTCAATTTCCTAAGACACATAATTACATCAAGATAGGTTAGTTACCTCTTCTCTTTCCAAACTTCTTTCTTGTTTCCTTGGATTGAAGATTAGCAAGGAACTTGATCACTTGTCAACCTTCTATCCACACACGCGTATAAGGGTAATGAGCTTAAGAATTCATACTTAAACTCATATACAAAACCTAGTTTAACATAAGTGTTTTAATACACTAAAATGACATTTACCTTTGGAATTTGAAGGAGAACTTGATTAAGAAGCAAGGTAGGACTCCTCCTAGTCCTTTGAAGATTGGAAAGGAGCTATGAAAGAACAAGGGAAGACACCATTACATGGTGATTTTCGGCCAGATACAAAAATAAGGGGAAATATTGTTTTTCTTTGGTTTTCCTTACCTTGAAACAAAGGAAAACGACAAGGCATGGAAAGATGAGCTCAAGCTCCTTCAATGGTGAATCTCCATGGAACCGAAATGAAGCTTTTGAAGATTTGGAAAGATAGAAGTGTAGAGCTTGGTCTAACTAGAAGAATGGTGGTCTTGAAATTGAATTTGGACCATGGAGCTAGGAGTTACAAGCAATGGAAGTTGGAGAATGGCTACTTGTTGTAACAAAACCGATGGAGAAGAATGGAAGAGGTTGGAGACGGTGGGAACCAAGGAGGAAGGAAGAGAATGAGGTGAGAGAGTATACTTTGAAGATATTATAAGTTGTAAAGTAAATAGTGAATTTACTTGCTTTTTTCATTACTTATTTACTTATTAACTAGCAAGGTGGTGACTCACCTTGATAAAAACCGGCCCCCATCTTCTACTTAGGGGATTTTGGTCTTTGTTTACCAATTAACTTACTTACATTGACTTATGTCATAAACTAGCATATTTTTGTTGTTATTCACAAACTAAGGCACATATTTGTGAAATTTTTGATTTCTCATTGATTTAGACCTCCTAATGTGATACTAAGTAGTACACATATTAATTAAAGAGTAATGATGGTCATCTAGCCACTCAAAACTCATTTACAGGACAATTTTTCAAAAATGTGCTTTAAAACTCTTTAAAGCACATTTTGTGTTTTAACTTGTTTTCAGGCTTGGTTTTCTTTAGAAATTGATTTAATATGTTCATTAACATATAAATAAGGTATAGGTATGACCTTTAGGTCTTGTACAAGGTTACACCAAGTCTAGAGCTAGTTTTTGCTTAAATTGACTTTAAGGTGTTTTCTTGTGTTTTGTTTAGTTTAATTGTCTACCAAAGTCTCCTAAGGACTTAATTAGCCTTAATAAATAATAATTGAATGTTATAAAGTCTTGGTAGGCTCTTTGGGTCCTAACCAAGTTCACTCCAAGCTTAGAGCATGTTTTAGCTCAAACTATGTTATGGTACTTTATTGTTTTTACTATGGTATAAGTTGTACAGTGATGTTTCTAAGGCACTTTTTAGCCTTTAAATACCATAGTTTAACATTTAAACAACATATCAAGGTCTGGGGTATTTCAATCTACCCCCCTTAAAAGAACTTCGTCCTCGAAGTTCACACTTCCCATGCATCAATTGGATTAGAACACGGGGATTACTTACAAAATAAAACTTCCGTAACCAAACATACTTTACATCACAACCTAGGACATAACGGTCCGGGTACATATACACATCCATACATAACATAACATACTTACATGATAACCTCGGACTTGACGGTCCGGGTATCTTAACAACATTGTACTTACATAACAACCCTTAGACTCTCAGGTCTGGGTAACATAACAATATTTAGACACATAGGTCTAGGTAACATAACAAAAAATGTGAACTGTTGCATTCCTTTCCTATGAAAAAAAACAGAAACCAGAGAATGTGAACTGTTGCATTCCTTTCCTATGATTTCCTTTCTACAAATGCAACATGTTAGTTTTTGTTTTCTTTTGACTCACTCTTACGCTTGGGTAACTCGGGCAGGTGTGTTTACAATGTTGTATGTGTATTATTTGCTCAATACCATTCAAGGACAGTAAGAATACTGAGAACCATGTTACAGAAATGAAATATTCAATAACTGAAGTCGACAGATGAGTTTTATTTTTTTTTCTGATCAGGGCATGGGTTTAGGAGTAGCTCACCAGTTGAGTATCTTGGATGATTCTTGGGTGTAATATGGGACTTCCAACCCTTGGTTATTCGACAAAAACTGAGGACATTTACCCAAGAGTTAGCTTGGCAAAATCAGAGACAGACATGACTGAAGCCAAAGGAAGGAAAAAGACTATTTCAGAAGCTTCACCTGTTAGTTATGTTTCACGTGGAGGTTTCTTTTTTTTGGTAGGTTTTTGCTCAAAGTGTTCAAGCTCTTCAGTGATGGAATATCATGGAGTACACATGCAACACATGGAAGGAAAATGAAGTGATTAAGATCGGTATGATCGTCCACAGAAATTGGTAAAACTGATGGTGGAGAAAAACTGGTTGGGAGTTTACCTTGTTATGGTTTTTATTTTTTTGAAACAATAGTGGCCTGTTGCTTGTGGAGTTTGATGCGCTTTTCCCGGCTAAATCACCAGACAGGTTTATGCAATGATTGAGGAGGTACTCAGTTAGGCTGTAAGGGAATTCTCGGCATGGAACAGAAAAGACTGAGAAGAATTTTAACAACTGCTGTTTACCTTGCCAGAAGCAAAGATTGAATTATCTGCTCCAGAATTTGCACAGCCGAGGTGAGCGTTTCCATGGAACGGAACTAACTGAGTTGGGTTTGGTAAGACAGTGACTTAAGGGCAAACACTGAGTAGGTTTATCAGTCCAATGCTACTTGCTACCGATTCCCATATGCATGCGTGGGAGTTTCCAAAAGAGCAACCCTGATGCACAGCTTTTACTGAAGCCAAGATAGTGCAGGTGGTGGTTGCAAGTTACTAGGGAAGGTTATGGGCGGTTGGGAAAAAACAATCCTGCCGCATGCGGGTTAGGAACAGGATCAGACTTAGTGTTTACCGAAATCAGATGAGAGGAGGATGTCATTCGAATGTTGAGGGTGTGTTTGTTTCTTCTTTTTTTTTCTAGTGACCTTAGTAGTCTCGCTACTAGTTTTAATTCGTTAGTATCTATTACCGAATTCGAGCACAGCTTAACCGGTTAAGGCATTCAGGAAGGGTACGAAAGGTACCAGGTTCGACTCCCGGCTAGAGCTTGTTTGTTCTATTTTTGTATAAGTGTATATATGCGCCTATTTTTATTGTTGTTACATACATATACATATATGCGACTATTTTATCTTGTCACATTATTGATTATACCTATATCTATATGTACGACTATTTTATTTTGTCGCGTTTTAGTTATATGTACCTATACGACTATATTATCATGTCGCGTTATTAGTTATGTATACAACGTTGTAATACTGTAATGTGGTGTATATGTACCTTCATATACGTATATATATATATATAAGTACGTGACCGTATTAATATGTAACGTTGTCATGTTTTAGGACATGTGTATGCCCGTACTAAATTTAATTGTTCATGTATCACATGTCCCGAATTATGTGACGCGTTATTCTCGGGTAATCTTCTCGGGCATATGATTTTATGTACTTAACTGTTTAGGGGTGTTTCATCCCTCCTTGGTCTAGCCTTGTTTAATATTCAAGAAGGTGTTGGAGCTTGCTCCTTTGATTGCTAAGGCACTTCATTTGGAAATTAGAAGGTAATTCCCTCATTTTTTATGCTTTAAGCACTCCTCTGTGTTCTAGGGATTATCCCAAGATTTAAATACTTTTTTAGTGATTATTATTGTTCTGGGGCATGGCCTTTAGCTTATCAATAACCTCATTGACCGGTTGTAAATCGAGAAGAGGAGGAAAGAAGTGAAGCAAAGGACTAGAGAACTTAAGGTAAACAACTTACCTTAATGTTTATTTTATATTTTGATAAAATTTTGGGGATGGGTAAATAAAAGAATGAACCAAAAATGTGATGGGAATTTGTTTGTTCTCTATGAGAGAATTGTGATTTTGTTTAATGTATTATGTAAATTGTGTGATTTAAGGGCCTTAAAGCCAAGTTATTTATGATTAATGTACCTTGGGATTATTGTTGTGTATATGTTGAGATTGTGTGCTGTTAGAACCTTCTAAGGGTTTGGTTAGTATAAATTGTGACTATTGTGGATTAGGTGATGAGTACAACAAATTTGGATAAGTTAGTGATGTAACGGAGTTATGGCGAAATTTCTGTAAAAAAAACCTAAGGAATTTAGGTGACTTGGTGAGTTGTCATGACCTAGGGTTAACTAGATGTTGTTAAGAATTGATTTGGTTGGTAAATCACATTGAGGTGTTGGTTGAAGAATGGAATGGAGTTAGGCAAAAATCTGTAGCAAGGATGACGTTTAAGAGTTTTGGTTTTTCTAGAAGAGTAGCTTGTGAAACAATGAAGGAACTTGGGTATTAGAAGTGCAAAAGACTAGGAATGAATATGGTGTGGTCAAGTGGTAAGGAGGAGGTTAAAATCTGTCATGGGAATGGTTTGAGAGTGCACTGATGTGCAAGTGTGCAGTGAATGAA
This sequence comes from Limonium bicolor, assembly GCA_023374045.1. Classification (NCBI taxonomy): domain Eukaryota; kingdom Viridiplantae; phylum Streptophyta; class Magnoliopsida; order Caryophyllales; family Plumbaginaceae; genus Limonium; species Limonium bicolor. The sequence continues at coordinate 220,523,873 of CM041782.1, forward strand.
AAATGAGGAATTGAAGTTGTAGGATTAAGCAAGGATTGAGTGGTAAGTTTGATCAATGATTTGAGGAGGTTTTAAATGTTTTAAGGTGTTTAAAACATGTGCGAAACATGTGGAAATATTAAGGAATGATTAGGTGTGAAATAAGGGTTGGAAACCAATCAAAAACTGTCAATTTAAGCACCTACTGACTTGGTCTGGATTTGTAAACAAGTACATAAACCTAGACCACCCTTAAAACACGGCAGAACCTTATTCCAGCATGTGGTCCGGGTTTGTATCTCGGTACACATACCTGGACCAATGCATTTTCAAGACAGATTCTTATTTTCTGGATTGGTCCGGGTTTGTTACCCCGGACATAAACCCGGACCAGACTAAATATGCTCTAGAGTGTGTTTTTAAGTGTTATAATTATAGGGAATTGATTCGGGATGGTTTTAGATGATGATTAGGCCTTGTTTCTTGACTTTTTAAGGTCTTAAGAAGTATAAACAAGTGCTAGAAGTGAATGTGCAAGTTGTGAGCTTAAGATCACAAAAGTAAGTTAAGGATAACGGGACAACGGGGGTAAGTATGGGAGTAATAATAGCTTACATAGCGTATGATCATGATGTTAATAAAAACATTTGAAATGATGTCAGTTGTACGAGAGTTAAATAAGGAGCGTGAGATGACGCGCTAAAGTAATTCCCAGGTGACAGGTATGGTATTCTTGTAACTTGTGTTCTACCGGTTACACCGGGTTGTTTGCCAACTTGATTTTCTGAATGTTTGCCACCTTGCAAGATAAAGCATGAAATGAGTTTACAGTAATTCAATTATGTGGCGTACTTTGTTCCGATACCGTTTAACATCAAATATGTGTTAAACTGTAGTTAACTGACCTTAGGATCACATAAGAGATCGGTATTCGAATTTAAACGCCCCAACCTACGGGAGCATTCTAACTATGGCTATCTGTGCGTTATTTGTATAATGTGGCTGTGTGTGATGTGTGTTTGCCCCTTTGAGTATGTAGTTGTGTAATGATTTTTGCTATGCATATGTATGTCGAAAGGTATCTTACCTCCCTCGTGTGTTTAACTAAGTTGTAACACCATATGGTGTCATAATGTGATAAGTTCCATAAGGGAACTTCTAACTAATGTATAATTGGGGGGGTGAGGAATCCGGGGGTCCGGTCGCGCGCGTATGTATGGGAGTTGATATCTATATTTGATTCAACTCTCTCCCTTGTTCGGTTGTTTTCCTTCTTGGAATTCAACCTCCCACGAGTCTATAGCTGGCTCTCCTACCTTGACTATTATTCGGGGCTAGGGGGATTTGTGTATGGTGTGATCGGGTCTATATTATGACGGACACATCTAAGTAAAATAATTATGTACGGTGTGTTTGACGCTATATTATATCTGACACATCTTAAGTAAAGTGTACGTTGTCTAAGAAGAACAGTAAGTTATTATGTGATGGGCTCAACATGAGAATAAAAATATTTTCTAGGCTCTAATAAGTTGGCTAACCCTAATTTCGGTTCGAGTCCTCACGAGGCTCTTCCTGAGCCATGTTGTGTGTATGTTAATGTGTGATGTATGTTGTTACGTTGAGTACATTGATCACCAATACCAAACCCCACGTTATTATAAGAAGTAAATATGTGTAACCCGAATAGACGGGTAAGTGTTAACCAATAAGAATGGAGCCCTTGAAGTAAAAACCCTCATGGTCTAAAGACCAAGTAAAGTGATTTAGTAAACGTTAATGTGTTGTACTTGATAACCGTGTTTCTGTGTTGATTACCTGTTGTTTGTAGTGTGTGTTTATAGTTTTTCACGCATGACTTTAATATAATCAACCACATGCTCAGATGACAAATAGTTGTGCGTGACCCAGTAGTATGCAGGCTGCACGATTACCACACCAGCAAAGGTGCTGAGCCCCTTTGGGGCCACCCATTACTTTTCAGGTACAAAGAAGTTACCCTTCATTCGAAAGTAGGACGGGAATGGCGGAGCATGGGTAGTGTATGTTGTGTTAGGTGTATTTGTTAGTAAAGTGAGACCGAACTTGTTATCGGTAATGGAATGTAATAGATTCGGTACAGATGGATTGTAATTGTATTTGTTTTCAGTTTAGAAGCGGAATTGTAACGTAAAGTGTAGTGCTCGGTAATCTTATCCATCAGACCGGTACGTTGCGTATGTATTAGCCTTGTTAGCCACGTGGGTGGCTAACAGCGTGTAGCACCCATGGTTTAAGTTACGTGTTGAGCTGTAATTCCACTGCAACCGTTTGTTAAGTATTGTATTCGTAGTTGCGGTGTTACATGTGCTCAAAACACAAACTATAAAACATGTGGGCTGTAGCACAAATATAAATGTTTGAAAATGAATTTTGGACTATAGTCTACAATGTCATAAATGTTATAACTACTATACGATATTTATGTGTTTAAAATGACGCTAATATAAGTCATAATATTCACATGAAATAATGTGACAAATGATGAATAAATGAGATTTATAAGTATCAAATAAACCTTAGGAGTTGTTGTTATATAACATAAGTGTTGCATAATATTAAGATAGAAACCTTAATATAAGTTGTATAATATAATACAACTAATGAGAATAATCATCTCACATAAGATGTTAAAATGTAACATATAATATAAGGATTTTATATCATGAAACTTAGGTATATATAGATAATATATAATGCATACGATATATATATATATAAAAAGTATATAGTATGGTTAGAAACCATATAATATTAAATGGTAAATGTTACTACATTAGTACAGTTTACAAGTACAAAGTTGTAAGGTTTGAATTTAAATATAACTTGTTATAATGTTAATGAGTTGTATAATACTATGTTTAATAAAGAACAATGGAATGATAATATAATATGAATTAACGTAGCATGTATACATGCATCTATGGGATATAAATATATACTTAAATATGCAACCAAATTTGGTTAGATTATATACATAAGTGTGAATATAGATGTATAATTGTATACTTATAAAGATCATGTGATATAATGGAATAAATCCTAACATTGGGAAATACTAAGAACTATGACATTTTATATAAACTGACTTATTTAGTTAAACCCGAACGTTAGCAAATACTACGAGTAATGAATTTACGTAACGGGACCTTTAATAATTAACTGTTGAAATCCAGGGATGAAATGTCGGGATTACTAGTGTTATTCGGAAATATTGAGTTTAATTAGTCATGTGGATTGACTCATAGTGATATTAATATTTTTAGATCGTACGTCAGGCAAAGGCGCTAGACGAGCTTAGGGTTTTGCGCATCCTTGGTCTGGGGTGTACGGTATGTTTTGGTGTGGTCCGATCATTCTGAGATTTGTCTCGGGATCGGACGATGTTTGCTTTAATTTCCAAGATGCGATATGCATGACATATATATGCACGAGATGTTGTGTATTTGTTTACTCGTTTTCCTTGAATTAACTATTTATGCGTGAATGTCCTTTAGGACTAATACTACGTTGACTATAGATCGGCTTATTGTAATACCCCTAACGTTAATCTCATCATTAAAAACTAATTGCCTCGTTCATCATTACATTCGCAGCGGATAATCCAAACACAACAGTGGGTGAAATAATGCCGTTAGCCACCCACGTGACTAAAAAGGCCTAACTCAAATACAGTAACGGTCTGATGGACCGGAATTCCCGAGTACTTATACAAATACAATGCTCATCCATTACTAAACCGAGTCATTTATAATCCTCAATCAATACTATACCGAGTCTATTATAATCCATTGGCGATAATACTTTCGTCTTACTCTATTACAATTACAAACATATTTAAATAACTACCCATACTAGCTGCAACCCCATCCTACTCTCGAACGGTAACCAGCTCCATTGTACCTGAAAAATAATGGGTGGCCCTAGAGGGGCTCAGCACCTTTACTGGTATGGTAGTCGTGCCACCCGTACTACCGGGTCACACCCAACTAATTGTCGCCTAAGCATGCGATTGATTTTATTTAAATCAAAACATGAAATGCTGTAAACACCCAACATGCTTGCATTCAACAAGTATTCAAACAAGAAAATATAATCAACAAGGTTACATATCGGTTCATTAGATTACTTTACCTTGTTCTCTAGGCCTTGAGGGTTTCCTCCTCAATCACGCCTCATTTCTATTATTCACTAACTCATCCATCTCAGTCGGATAGTTTTACTTGTTATTAGATCCATAGACACTCTCGGTCTTGATCTAGTTTTCTTAATTATTCTACTCTTGAATAATTTTAAGTTAAGCCTCTCAGGCCTCCGGGCAGAGACACAAACAGATCTCACCACCGGGTTCTTATATTCCAGTCTCTTGGTTCATCTTTCACTCATAAACAATAATACCCCAACTTATCCCTTTAGACGGATAAGCTCTGCCAGTCTTACTCCAATGGGCATCACTACGTGGCTCACAGCCCCAACGGGCACCACCATGTGGCTCACGGCCCCTAACAAGGGAGTTCGACCACAGAATCGGAAACAACCTCTCTGTTGTTTCCTCTTCCTTGCATGCGTGACTCATAATCCCCTAACCTACCATCTGGTTTAGTAATAATATATACATTAGTCAGAACATATCTCTTGATGCCAACTCACAATCTTAGGGAGTTTTCCTAAGTTATTATATTCACCGATTTAGGGGTCGCCCCTATACTTCCATTACTTAGAAGATTTGGTTGTTTTCTCATATTGAGTCGGATCCTCATATAAGAGGTCGACTAATCATTAAGGGAGTTTAACGGTCCCGTATATCTCTTTTTACTTTACTCATTAGTTCATAACATTGAACTATCATTGTTCCCTTAATAAAGGTTCTTTATATCTTTTCCACGTTTTAATTAATTCATGGTTTGACTCTTTCTACGAGTCACTAACCAAACATTATCCTATCATGAGTTGATCTACAATGTTCAGTCAGATCACAACTCATGCAAGGATGGTTAGTTCACACAACAGGCATCAAGATATACATAACAATGCAATAAACATTTTCATGCATTTATCTTATTAGGTCGGACACACAAACACATAGCACACAAGCCGAGTGTAACTCGGTAGGACACAAATTGCAAGAAAACCATACCTTTCACCAAGGAATTACTCTCGCATGTTGTCTTACGCTCCTTAGGTACTTCTCGTATCACTGATCATAGTCTAAGTGTTTCTATTAACGTTAAGGCAATACGGAATTTAAACGACTATTGCGCCCATAATTAACCCCGTTGTTCCATTAATCTTATCTTTACTCATGTGATTTTAAGTTCTCACCTTCACATTCAATCTAACACTTGTTTATACTCCCAATGACCTTTACATGTAACCAAACAAGCCTTAAACATCTTATAATAACAATACCAATCCATCCCATTCATTTGGTAACATCTAAACACTCATGACAATGATTTTGGTGTGGTCCGGGACTTGGTCCGACCCTTAAGTCCTGGACCAACACACTGCACAACTCTCGGGACATAATTCAGCCTGGTTCAGGACTTCGTACTCGACTAAGGTTCCGGAGCAATACACTATGTTTCTCTCGGCAGATAATTTAGGGTGGACCGGGAGTTAGTAAGGGACTAAAGTCCCGGACCAGCATTGCAGTTCAACTCTTGGACATTTTTTTGATGTGGTCCGGGACCTTATCCAAGGACTAGGTCCCGGACCCTGCTAAAAAGCTGCTAAATTTGATAGTTTAGATTTCTATTCCAACCCCATTTCTCACCCATTTCTTTTCTTATCATTCCACATGTTTCCAAACATGTTCCAATTCCATAATCAGGCCAAAAACCTCCTTAATCCATTGTCCAAACCTATCATTCAAATCTTGATCAATTACACAAAATTTTCACTCTAATATTCTGCACTTTGGTCACTAGTGCATTACCACATTCCCATGATAGTTTGTATCTTGCTCTCAACCATTATGGTCATTCAAAATTCATCTTAGACATTTTCATCTCTAGTTCCCAATTCCATTCATTACTTTCAAAGATCTACACACTTGTTCCTCTTTAGGTAATCTAAACATTCATACACCACATGTTCTACAGTTTTTGCACAATTCCATATACTCCTTCAATCAATATCTTAGGGTGATTAACTACCCTTATTATTCCCTATTAACTCATAGTTGACCCTAAGTCACATTAATTCACTAAGTCACCTAAACTCCTCAGGTTCTACAGAAATTTTTCCATAACTCCTTTACTGCTCTAGCGTATCCAAATTTCCTTTGTCTTCATCACCTAATCCAAAACATTCCCAATTCATCATCCATTCACCTAAATCAATTTCAAGTAACCAAATCCATAAAGGATTATACCAGTACACAATTCATTCAGAATTTCATCAATCACAATATAATGCCAAAATCTTAAATTGCTTGGATCCAAGGCCTAAAATCAACCAACATATCACTATGGCATTAACCATAATTCCCAATTCCTTCTCATAACAATCAATAACTTTCCAGCACAAAATTTTAGTTCATTCTTTTATTTACCCATCACAAAATTTCTAAAGCATTAAGGATAGTCATTAAGGTAGATTATTTACCTTATTCTCCTAATTCTTTTCTTTCTCTTCCCTTTTTCTCTTTTCTCTTGATTTTCGGTCATGAGGCAATACCATTAACAAAACTCTAGACCTACATTCAAATGGGGAATTAGGAACTAAGTAATACACTTAGACTATTTATTTACTCTAGATTACAAGGGAGGTGCTTAAGCACAAAAATTAGGGTATTACCTTTGGAGCTCTAAAATAGACTTTCAGTCATAAATCAAGGGGGAGCTTCCACTAAGTTTTTGGAGCTTGAATGAATTCCCATACAAAGAAGAAACAACCCATCTTAAAAGCCAAAATCGGCTAGATAAGGGAATAGAGGAAAGATGAGTTTCTTTGAGTTTTTCTTACCTTAAATCAAAGAGGAGACATCTTAGCTCCAAAAAATCCACTTTTTTCTCCAAATGGAGCTATACCAATGGAGTTGGAATTCAAGCATTTGAGATTTTGATTGGGGGAGGGGAAGAAAGCTCTTGATGAGACTAGCACAAGTATGCAATTTATTTTGAGTATGAAGCTTTGATGTAGCTTGGGCATGCAAAAGAGTGTGAGCTGCCATGGGAGAGCTGGAGCTTGGCACAAGGAAAAATATGGGAGGAGAGCAAATCAGCTGGGAGAGAAAAAGAAATGTGGGAGAGAAGAGAGAATAAAAGAGAGAGAGTCCCAAAAGTGACTTATGTACTTTTTCTACTTTATTCCTTCTTTTCTCTTCCAACCAATAAAAAGTAACTAGCCAAGCGAGGAGAGTGATGAATCACCCTCATAAAACCAGCCCCTATGTAAATATCTAGGGAGGGCATTTTCGTCTTTTCACAAGAAACACCCGTTAAATTCCCAGTTTGGCACTATTCATCAACTGGCCCCGTTTTCAGGATTTTTCTAGTTTCTTTAATTTTAATGGTTCTTAAACCTTCATTAATGTTTTATTATAGTTATATGATCAAATATAATTTTTAAAAGTCCATTGAACTGCTTCAAGTCACGTTTCCAGGTTTTGTCGAAAAATGTGCTTTAGGACTTCATTTATGTTTTAACCCACTATATGGATCCGTTTTCTCCGGGAATTGTTCCCACACATTTTTAATGTATAATTAAGTCTTAGGAATCCATCTATGATCCTAGTGGAGGTCATATACCTCCTATGGTTGCGTAACACATGATTTTACATTTTATGCCTTTTACGCGTTTAGTCTTTTCTTTTGGTTTTACTTTCTTCACCAAAGTTCTTTAGGCATCATTAGGCCTTTAAATATCATATTAGAATAATTTAATTACCATATTTAAGTCCAGGGTATTTCACTTATATAAATCTACATATACGAGTGAGTTTGTGAAGTCGTTGTAACTTAATATAATACTCTTAGTATTATAAATATATAATTACCTAAGTAAAACATTTAGGAAACAAGACCCGGTCGTATCAATATCTAAAGCATTGGAACATGAATATATGACCTAGACTCCTTCTAGGTGTGAGTAAGATCCTTAGGGCAGCCATGTAATAAATGAATAATTCATAACCTAAGACTATACTTTAGGTATATGATAAAAATATAATTACATAATGGAGTCTTGTATACAAATTAAACCCAATACTCTCGCACTATTGGTTGCGCATTGTGATCACTTGAGTTTTACCTAGATCAGGTTTACTCTAATTAAATTCCTAACGATCCTATACAGATCGTGGGTCGGAATGTACCGCTGTTGGTACACGGCTACTACCACCAATTAAATGACACCTCATTAGGCAAAGACGAAGTCCCAAGATCTTATATCTCTAGCAAGAATGCACTACCGTTGGTGCCACCAGGACGACTGTCCATTAATGAATAAATTATGGGTTGTCTTAACTTGACACCATCATATGAAGAGTTTGTAACGAGGACAACGGAGGTCGGATGTGTTAATACTTACGATACTGTTTGTATAAATGTTGTGTGTTATATTGCTTTGCTATCAATGTTTGTTATTATACAATGCAATTGCTTGTGAAATGTAGTGAACGTCCTATTTGTTTAAATTGCTATTCGACCATGTATTTACAATTTTAAAATATTTGTAAACCGGTATAGCATGCATCAACCTAATGCTAAGACAGTTAATATGACTAAGTGATTGTTAGGGTCCTATTAGCATGCCAAACATACTTAGTGTTTTCGCTGAGCCTTTATGGCAACCATTAGCAGGACACTGATCGCGTCAAAGCCAATGTGTGGGACCCTGGGTAGTTAGGGCTTTTGATTCTGTTATCCACACTTAGACTTCTGTTGACATTTCTTAAACTTTGTTGTATACTAGGGATTGATAGATGCTCACTTGTCAGTTGTATCTGTTTTTGGATTTAGTATGATGTATAGTAAGATATCTCATCATCACTACGGCTTATTATTATGTCGTTTGCAATAATTTTGTTTCTGCTTCTTTACTCGCATGGGCGAGTAATGGCGCGAGATACCCAAGTGAGGTTTATTACTGTTTTACTTCCATTGTGAGACGTTCTTAATTATGCCACGGGAGTGATTATTACGTGATTAACGAGTGGGGTGTTACAAAAAGTGGTATTAGAGCATAGTACCGCTCTGATGACGAGATACTAGGATTAAGATAGTGAGCCTAGGATTGGGGAACACGGGATACGTCTGTGAGGTACGAGATGACTTGTTGAATGAACTTATGTTTAGAAAACGCGACACGCATATATCTGTTAGCCTTGATGGCAATCCAATATCTATTGAACGTGTACGGTATATTTACCGATTAATGATGCGACAATCTATATTATAGATGTCGAACCGTACTAGAGGGCATGGAGCCGGCAGAGGGGGTGGTGGTGACCCCGTTAGGGATTGCAGAGATAGTTGTTGTCGTTCTCACCCAGCTTGGAGCTCAGATCGGAGGCGCACCACCCCACCCACCTCAGCCCCGTGAAGTCAACTGGCTAAAGGTGGTGTTCGAGACTCGACCACCGACATACTCAGGGGAGCTGGACCCTGTTGCCTTAGAGTGCTACATTTTGGAGCATGAGAAGGCTTACTAAGCCTTGCGAGTGCCAGCTGGCCAGAGGGTCGCTACACCCGACTTTTCTTGGGCTGCATACACTGAGATCCTACGAGGGAAGTACTTTAAACACTCCCCCATTAAAATCACCCCTAATACAATACTCCATCCGTTAATTAATATCAGTCATTTTAGGATGTGATTCTTGTTCAAAAATATCTGTCATTGTAGCTTTTTGACCCACTTCTTTCCACTTTTACCCCTATTATTCAATATATAAGTAATTGTTATCTAAATGGAAAAGTAAAAATTAGGGGCACATGTGTCATTGTCCTACTTTTCTTAATAAGTGTGTAAATTTCTAAAATGACAGTTATTGTTGAACGGAGGGAGTATTAACTAACGCAAATCGTAGTAGAAAACAAAATCGTCGCCGCAGAATTGAAAACCTAAACGTAATATCCCGGGTGTTACCCGCCGTTACACGCCCATGAGAATAACGAATCGTTGTAACACCCCGTCCTAATCCAATCGTGGTTATCGCAACTTAACAAATAATACCTAAGCGTCGTAGCGGATCTAAACCAACACCAGGACCTTGCCACGGTCTAATCAACAAGAAATACCGTTACTTAAATATCTACAATGGCATATTCATAATACATACACCAACCGAGTTTAAAGTATCTCCAAAACCATACAATACGTCACAAGTTCAATTACCAACAGACGGGTGCACAAGCGCTACCCGTACTCAAAATAAAGTCCCACCTAGGGCTACCCGCTCCTACTCTCGTGGTGTGACTTCATCGGCCGCTTACCTGCAAGTGTAAAAACAGCCCCCAAAGGGGGTCAGCACGAATGCTGGTACGACCCTCTCATGGCCCCCAAGCTAACGGGGCTACGACGACTAATTGTCGATAGCATGGAAGTGGATTAGCATGACTAACATAATATGAAATGCAATAAAACAACAACCACAATGAACATACATAGCTCAAATGCAAATGAACGACTCAGGCGTTCCCTTAATAAGTGAGTTAGATCTTAAATCCTTAAGTCCACAATATTCTTAACCTTATAATTGCCAACCGTTCCATTATTAGATTGGTTAGCCCTTAATTGGTTGCTTATTTTTGTAGGGCTTGGTTAACCCTAGCCGGTAGCAGTGCACTATCCGGCAATAAGCTACCTTTCTTAATTTGTTGGGGATGTAGGCTTGATCCCCCCACGCCATCCTTAATGTGCCTCCCACCTCAAACAGTAGTCTGGGTGGCTGGGTCGGTTTGTTGACCCTAGGCGACAAGTCTAATGACAAGTCTTATTTGGAAGTCGGATCTGATTCAGATACCGACCTCCCCCAATACACATATGCCGGAACCATTCCGGATTCCTCACTCCCACCCCAAGTTATGGTTAGTGAAATTCTTAATTACTAAGTGTTAGTTAAACCTTGACGGGTATTAACCAACAAACACCAATACTTAGTTCTTATCCTTAACTCAGTGAGTACTAAACTTAGTTAGTAACATTCTCAAGTCTCGTGGGTTAGTGTAAAGAAAACACATTCACAACGAGAATAAGTATAACCGGTTGCATGCTGTATCTTGTCTTAGTCATAGCAAATAAACAGATAGCACACAAGCCGAGGGAAACCTCGTTAGCAAGCAGGTCACAAGAAAGACTGTACCGTTCACCGTCGACTGTTGTTTGTTTAACCTTCTTCGGGGTCCCAATTCACAAACCTAAAACATTCATTCATTTTTAGGTCATTAGTTATTTGCACCTTACTTAACTCACTTAGTCCCTAAAGATTCCCATTCGATACCCTCTTAAGTCTTTGCCACTTAACCTTATAAACTTAACTTCAAACTTAAGGTTTATACTTAACCTAACTTAATTCCTTAGGTCCTTAGGTTCCTAATCATTATTACCCTACCAATGGCATACCTTATTACCAATTAACATCTTTAGAATTTAAAATTTCTTTTTTTTTTGGCTCGACCGAACTTACCGACCGACCTTACCCAAGGTCGGTCCATTCCAGAACATCTTACCATTTGAAAATTCTACCCCAAACTTCTCCTCTTGGATCCTAGTATGTTCTAACCTCATTTGGGAACCTCAAATACACCTTAAGCCTTCCACTAAACACATTAGACCACTCACTAACATCCACCTTAGTCATTATGCATTTTCCTTGTAATCATGCCAACACTTGTAATGTTTTTCACTAGGTTTCCAAGTGGTGGTTCATACCTAATACAACCTCTATGCCAAATGCTTCCTCACCACTATAACATCATCTTACAAGCATCTTTCACCATCTAAAACTCCTTTATGCAACTACTTAAAGTTTCTACACAAGTTCATGACACCTTCATCCAACACATTATTTCTTTTCTACTAGTTTACCAATGTTTGCCTAAGTCCTAAACACATTCTCAAATTGCCCTTGGAACATGCCTAAACATTCTTTTGATTCCAAGATCCTCCATGATGATGCCTAAGTCACTATAACTCATTATACACCTTAAACTCACCCTTTTTCATCAAGACAACCTCTAAAACTTCCTAGTACTACCTTGGTTATAAAATCTCCTTAACACATCCTAAACACTTAGGTTCTTCTCTAAATTTTGCCATGGGTTCTCTAGTATATTGTTACACCCAAACACTTGGTTTTTCACCATCAAACAACCAAGATCACTCAAATTCTCATTACAACATCTTAACACACAATTTACATCAAAACTACACCACATCATCATATAGTGTATAAACTTAAAATGCTTGGCACTTAGGCCCTTAAATGACAATAATCTTCACCACTGAATTTCCACATATATTTGCCTTTGTCCTGCGAATACACACAACAAGGCTCCCATTGAAATAAAATGCTTCTTGTAATTCACCTTGATATTCTTAAACTATCTATTTTTCTCATTTGCTCCTTAGTCACAACTTCACAAGTATAGTCATTGTTCTTCCTAGGTTTTATATTTCTTTCCCAATGTAAACTCTACACTAAACTCATCACCTATCCAAATCCCATTCCCTTATACAATCAAACACCTTAATGTAAGTGATTTACCTTGTTCTTTCACAATCTCACAAACTTTCCTCCTTAGACTTTTTCCTTGAACAATCTCGGTCACCCAACAAGTTCTCCTTGCCAATGTTCTAACCAATATCCAATGACTCCAATGAGTGCTAGATAGTACATTAACCTTAAGGAACAAACCCTAGGTTAAAAATGTGCTTTAAGGTATTAAGGTGATTGTTTTACCTTGGTTTCTCAAGACAAGCTTGGATATGAAGCAAGAAGGACTTCCTTTATCCCTTTGGAGAGTAGAAAACAGGCTAGAACACGGCATAAAAATGGAACCCCGTGAGTGATAATTTTCGGACATGGAGAGAAAATGATGGAAACCTAGATTTTCTTACATTTTCTTTACCTTAAGAAAATGGAGAAGCTAATGGAGTCTCCAAGCTTGAGTTTCCTCCTCTAATGGTGGTTTGCCTTGGCTCCAAAATGAGGCTCTTGAAGTTTTGAAAAGATAGAAAGGAAGAGCTTGAGCTAACTAAGAGATATATGCACTTGGTTTTGATTTTGGAGCTTAAATGAGTAAGTAGTGGCCAAGAGAAGGTGGAGCTAGCATGGAGGTTGCTTCTTACGTGAAAGAAAAGAAAGAGAGCAAGAGAAATCGGTGGAGAAGATGAAGAATGAAGAAAGGAGGAGAGAGGACTACTAAAGGTGAGATATTATGAAAAAGGTGAATAGTTAACTTACTTACTTTTGCTTTCTCTTTACTTAGCTAGATAAGTGTGGTGAGTCACACTTAAAAACCGGCCCCCTTGGTCAAATAAGGTAGGTTTTGGTCTTTGTTGACCATTTAATTGACTTACTTTGACTAATGTCTTAAACTAGCATTATTTGGTTACTATTCACTAAACAAGGCACAAAATTGTGAAATTTTTGATTTCCCATTGATTTAAACTTCCTAATGTGATACTAATTATTACACATGTTAATTAAGGAGTAATCATGGGCATTTAGCCACTTAAAACCCCTTTCTAAGACAATTTTTCAAAAATGTGCTTTAAGAGTCCTTAAAGCACAATTTGTGTTTTAACTTGTTTTTGAGCTTGGTTTTCTTTGGTAATTGGCTTAAAATGACCATTAGGATATTACTAAGGTCTAAGAATGATATTTGGGTGTTCACCCAAGTCTCTCCAAGCTTAGAGCACGTTTTTGCTTAAACTGCTCTTTTGGTGTTTCCTTATGTTTTCTTGATTAAAATGGTTTCTTAATGTTTCTAAGGCATTTAGCCTTATTATATCTTAGTTTATCACTTAAACACCATATCTAAGTTTGGGGTATTTCAATCTACCCCCCTTAAAAGAACTTTGTCCCCAAAGTTCACATATATGCTTTACCATTCACGGTACTCAATTCTCTTAATCTTAACACCATCTTATATTCTCATTCACACATCTCAAGACTCAAAGGTCAATCACAATACAATACATAAGTTATACATATCTCAACTTATCACCAAAGTGTAGCAACTTACACAAAATCACATCGTACACAACTAAACCAAACGACAAACATGTTCGTTTCCAAACTCAAGCGAGGAAGCTCTACCCCCTTAAAAAGGGGTACGCCCCGTACCCTATACAGACGATCTAGTCAGTAAACAAAGAAGGGTACTTCGCCCTCATCTTATCCTCTAATTCCCACGTGGCCTCTTCGAATCCTGGTTAGACCAGAGAACCTTCACAGTCGCACTGACTTATGGCGAGTGTCCCTAGTTTATCCAAGATTGTCTGAGGAGTCTCCACGGATCTCATATTCGGTTCTAAAGTCAATCTCTCAGGTTCTATCACATGGGAGGGGTGGTGCATGTATTTCTTTAGCTGTGAAACATGAAAAACATCATGCACTTTACCCAGTTCAGCAGGTAAATTCAACCTGTAAGCAACCGGGCCCACCCGCTCCGTAATCTCATAAGGAGCAACAAACTTTGGGCTTAATTTGCCCTTCTGCCCAAATCTGAATACACCCTTCATTGGTGAAACTCACAGAAATACCTGGTCGCCCACTGCGAACTCCAGGCCTCGTCGTCGAACATCAACATATGACTTCTGCCTATCTTGAGCAGCTTTCATGTTCTCCTTGATTTGCTGAACTTCAGCCTTAACTTGTTCTAAATATTCTGGTCCTATAATGACCATCTCACTCGACTCATCCCAGCAGAGCGGTGTACGACATGGTCTACCGTACAACGCTTGAAAAGGTGCCATCTTGATCGAAGCGTGATAGCTGTTGTTGTATGAAAACTCAATCAGATGCAAATTATCAATCCAACTGCCCTGGAAGTCTAAGGCACATGCCCTCAGCATGTCCTCGAGTGTCTGAATCGTACGCTCAGTCTGACCATCTGTCTGAGGATGGAACGCGGTACTCGGCTTGAGTTTTGTACCCAACGCTTCTCTGGTAGCTCTCTAGTACCTCGAAAGGAATCGGGTATCTCTATCTGACACTATGGTCTTTGGTATCCCGTGATGTCTCATTATTTCTTTCTCAAATAACTCAGCTAATTTGGTCACCTTCCAAGTATCCTTCATCGGTATGAATCGGGCTACTTTGGTAGGGCGATCCACCACCACCCATATCATGTTGAGACCTCCCCTAGCAGGTGGGACTCCAACTACAAAGTCCATGGAGATATCATGGAACTTCCACTCCGGAACTGGCATCGACTGTACCATTCCACCCGGTCGTCGGTGCTCGAATTTCACCTTCTGGCAAGTGAGACACCTCATGACGAACTCGGTAACATCTGTCTTCATCCCCGACCACCAGAAGTATCTCTTCATGTCTTTATACATCTTAGAGGCTCCTGGATGGATGGAAACTGAAGAACAGTGTGATTCCCTAAGTATACGGTCTTTCAGATCCGTGTTGCCCCGTGGTATGCATAACCGGCCCTTAAGTCTGATCAGATCATCGTCGTGAAGTCTGAAGTCATATTTCTGACTCTCAAAGGTACCATCTGTCAGCTTCTGTCTGACCTCTCTCATATACTCATCTGTCCTCTGAGCCTCTCGCACCTCATCAACCAAGCTGGAGAAAGAAACTAGCGAATGGAGTGAGTGTGCTCGACGGCTCAGGGCGTCCGCTACAACATTCACCTTTCCCTCTTTGTATTGGAGGTCAATGTCATAGTCTTTCAAGAATTCCAACCATCTCCTCTGTCTGAGATTCAACTCCTTCTGAGTAAATATGTATCTTAAGCTCTTATGATCGGTGTTGATCGTCACACTAACCCGTATAAGTAATGGCGCCATGTGTGGGGTAGTTCTCCTCATGTTTCTTCAACTGGCGTGAGGCATATGCCACCACCTTGCCATGTTGCATGAGCACGCAACCTAGCCCTCTGCCGGATGCATCACAGTAAACCTCAAAGCCCTCTGTACTGTCTGGAATGGTCAGAACCGGTGCAGTGGTCAGTGAGTCCTTCAGACTCTGAAATGATCTCTCACAGTCAGCCGTCCATAAGAACGGTGCATCTTTCTTCATCAGACTGGTCATTGGTTTCGCGACGCTGCTGAAATCCCTAACAAACCTCCTGTAGTAACCTGCCAGACCGAGAAAGCTCCGGATGTTGGTAACAGTCTTCGGCCTTGGCCAAGTATGTACGGCATCAATCTTTGCTGGATCCACTGAGATCCCAGCATCTGAGATGACATGACCTAGGAAAGAAACCTGGTCAAGCCAAAACTCACACTTGGAGAACTTAGCATATAGCTGGTTCTCCCTCAATATTTCCAACACTCTCCTCAGATGTTCCTCATGTTCAACCTTAGATTTCAAATATATCAATATGTCATCGATGAATACCACAACCGACTTGTCCAGCTGCTCCCGGAACAAGCGGTTCATTAGATCCATAAACTTCGTCGGTGCGTTCGACAAACCGAACGGCATCACCGTAAACTCATAGTGGCCGTATCGTGTCCGGAATGTCGTCTTCTCAATATCTCCCTCCTTAATGGCTATCTGATGATACCCCGATCTGAGATCAATCTTGGAAAACACAGATGCTCCCTTCAACTGATCGAACAGATCGTCAATGCGGGGTAGTGGGTACTTATTCTCACTGTCACTGCATTCAACTCCTTGTAGTCGATGCAGAGGAAGAGACTACCATCCTTCTTCTTCACGAAGAGAACTGGCGCACCCCATGGTGATACACTGGGCCTTATGAAACCTTTGTCTAACAAATCTTTCAGTTGTTCCTTTAACTCATTCATTTCTGCCGGAGCCATACGGTATGGTGCCTTGGCTATCGGTCCGGTACCAGGTAGCAGCTCGATGGTGAACTCTACCTCCCGAGTGGGTGGCATGCCGGGTAGTTCCCGTGGAAATAGGTCGGGGAACTCTGACACTACCGGTAAGTCGGGGTCGAACTCGGGGTCTCTCTCTATGTGCTGTACATAGCAGTGGTACACTTCTTCCCTTCTCCTCAACTCCTTATACATTGCCATGGTGGTGATGATCTTAGTCGAAGGCTCTCTGGGCCTTTGGCGGTATGATATTGTTACCCCAGACGGGCTCCTGAGCAGCAATCTATGCTCGACGCAGAGGATACGACCCTTGTGCCGCTCCAACCAGTTCATCCCGAAGATAACATCAAATCCCAACTCCATGAACTCAATAAAACTGACTGGAAAGTCTTCCCCCTTAATTCTGACAATGGCTCCTCGGTAGTAGCGAGTGCAACAAATCTTCTCCTTAGACGGGAGCGTAACCGTGAAGTCGGGTAGCTCATCGGCGTCTAGACCCAACCTTCTCGCAAAAGATGCCAAGACAAAGGTATGCGAGGCCCCTGAGGTGAAGAGAACTGATGCCTCTATCCCATTAATCGGAAAGGTGCCGGTGAGGATAGTACCGCTGGCGTCGGCATGTGCCTCTGTAAGTATGCTTAGCGCACCTTCCGTACCGAGTCCATGACCTAATCGTATTCATAAGCTTCATGAGTATTGATGGTATAACAAGAGTCGTAACAATTTATATGAACAACACTGTTATTTTATTCATAACCATCCTGTTTACAACATGTGCTTCAATCTTACATCTCATTCCTTATCTCACACTAAAATGTTACATAGCTAATATTGTCTAAAGGTTAGGTTTAATCTCCCTGGTCTCATATGAGTTGCATTAATCACTACTGACGGTGCTGTATTCAGCTTGACCCTCTTAATCCCATGGTATAACATCCTTGACTCTCCTCCCATAACTAACACATCTCCAGACTTAAGTACCAACTTATTTGCACGGTCTGCACGCTTCTGCTCGCCATATAGAAACTCTGCATCATCCCCAATGGACCAAGACACTACGGGTATCCCTCGCTCGAGAGACTCCGTTGTCTCGTCCTTGTCCTGATGTAGTCCAAGTCGCCCATCTTTCTCGTAGAAGTTCACAATGCAAATGTCTGCCTGTATGTCTGGAATCGGTTCAGCTTCCAACTGCTGAGCGATCTCCATGGCTTGTGTAATAACCGGATGGAACTCTTCGGGTATCCCCGGTGGTGAGACTTCATCTTGTATCCTCGTGGTTTGGTAGGTCTTGGCATACGGATTCCAATCCTTGCCTAAGCTCATCATTTTTAATTTCATCCTTGCTCCCCCTAGGTACTCCGGTGTATAAAAACCTCCTGGTCCCATTCCTAGTTGATTGCATTTCCTGATGATGGCTATCTGCGCTTCGTGTGTCAGGTATCCCCTTAATAAAATCATACCTGGGCGGATAACCTGACATTGTTCGGTTGGAAAGTCTATAGTTTCGATGTCGGTGTACTCCGGGTTAGGTGTAGATGGTATTGGATAGCAGATGTTGAAGCTCCCTAAAGTGGTAGTAGGTTATATCTTACTTAAGTTCTAATCTTATCTCATTCTCACTTAACTCAGTTATTCACCAAACATGCATGATAATGCGGTAAGCAGGTAATTTTATTACTAAATGGTTATAGCGGTACCTGGCCTCGATGAGGGTTCAGGCTCATCGTCCCGGTCCACCAAGTGTAGTGTGGGTCCCGACTTCTGGGTCACCCGTGGGTTCTTGTCTGCAGCTTGTTGCACCCTCCTCTGACCGTCGGATCCAGCTCCCTGATCGTCTTGGTCTTAACCTTAAAACTGGGTCTGTAATTCTTACTCTCCGGGTTCCCGTAGCACTCATATGCCCGGTGCCCAAGTACAACGCAAAAATTACACTCCACCTTATTCCCCCTGCAGTCAACTCCGGGGTGGTCCCCCTTGCACCTCTGGCAATAGTAGTGTCGTTGGTAGCCACCTCCGGTTTCCTTTCCAGTCTCAGTACCCTTTGGTGCCCTGGAGCGTAGGGGCTTAGCAGCATAAGCATAAGTCAGTTTCAGTGGCTCATCAGTAGCCTTCTCCTTTTCCTCCTTCCCTTTTTGGTTCTGGTTCTTTTGGGCTTGAGGCTGGTACTTCTGTTTCTTGTACCCTCCTTGCCCTTGATGTTCTGTACTCTTCCCAGCACTCTTTCTCTTGGCATTTTCCTCGTCCCTCAGCTGGACGGTTATCTCAACCTTAGCAGCGGCATGATAGCACTCCTGCTTCCCATGGTATTAGTTCCTCTTATTTCTCACAAACTAAATCTTATTCACTTAATTATAGCTTACTCATTCTTATAACCTGCAAGGTAGTATAACTCGTCGGCCCCATGCCGTAGCGGAGTCGATGGCTAAGCCCGCCATAAAAGCGGTCCACCAGTATCTGGTCTGAATACCCAAGACCTGGCAGAAGACGGAGCAAGGCGGTGAACTCTATGTAATACTCGTCCACCGTCATCTTGTCGGTCTGCTTGAGCGCATCCAACTATAGGCGCTTCTTCGTCTGGACATGGGCGGGATAGTACTTTGCTTGTAGCAAGGCGGTGTACTGCTCCCAGCCGAACTCTGGATTGGCCACATGCTCGGCCCTCACCAGCTTCCACCAATCGCTTGCTGCCCCCTTCAGGTAGAACGCAGCTAGACGCGCCTTGATCCCAGTAGGGACGTCAAGGGTCTCAAAGGCGGTCTCCAACTCGGAGATGTATGCCTCGAGCTTGGCGGGATCGGTCTCCCCCTTAAAATGTGCGGGTCGAAGGTCTGAAAGGCTCTTCACCCAATTCGGTTCCCGGGGTTGTGGCGATGGAGGTGGTGCACCCACACCAGGCTGATAGCCCGTGTGCCCTAAGGCGGCAGCTACGATCTCTGCGATCGCCTGCCCTTCCGGTATCTTAGTCTCGTCGCCTCTGGGACGGCCTCGGCCTCTCCTTCCTGACATCTGATCAATCACAACTCACATTAGATTCGTATCCACCACTGTTTCGGTTAGCGAATTTATAACGTCCGTAGACGGTAAAGACGATCCACACTTATTAGTGGTCATCTGACTTTGCTCACACTAACAGCTCACACCCTTAACCCATCACTTATTTCTTAACTTATATCCTACTCGATGGTTTCTTATGTTCGGTATTTCTTGATCAGAGCGTAACTACGCTCTGATACCACTTTTTGTAACACCCGTCCTAAGCCAATCGTGGTTATCGCAACTAAACAAATAATACCTAAGCGTCGCAGCGGATCTAAACCAACACCAGGACCTTGCCACGGTCTAATCAACAAGAAAAACCGTTACTTAAATATCTACAACCGCATATTCATAATACATACACCAACCGAGTTTAAAGTATCTCCAAAACCATACAATACATCACAAGTTCAACTACCAACAGACGGGTGCACAGGCGCTACCCGTACTCAAAATAAAGTCCCACCTAGGGCTACCCCCTCCTACTCTCGTGGTGTGACTTCATCGGCCGCTTACCTGCAAGTGTAAAAATAGCCCCCAAAGGGGGTCAGCACGAATCCTGGTACGACCCTCTCATGGCCCCCAAGCTAACGGGGCTACGACGACTAATTGTTGATAGCATGGAAGTTGATTAGCATGACAAACATAATATGAAATGCAATAAAACAACAACCACAATGAACATACATAGCTCAAATGCAAATGAACGACTCAGGCCTTCCCTTAATAAGTGAGTTAGATCTTAACTCCTTAAGTCCACAATCTTCTTAACCTTATAATTGCCAACCGTTCCATTATTAGATTGGTTAGCCCTTAATTGGTTGCTTATTTTTGTAGGGCTTGGTTAACCCTAGCCGGTAGCAGTGCACTATCCGGCAATAAGCTACCTTTCTTAATTTGTTGGGGATGTAGGCTTGATCCCCCCACGCCATCCTTAATGTGCCTCCCACCTCAAACAGTAGTCCGGGTGGCTGGGTCAGTTTGTTGACCCAAGGCGACAAGTCTAATGACAAGTCTTATTTGGAAGTCGGATCTGATTCAGATACCGACCTCCCCCAATAGACATGTGCCGGTACCATTCCGGATTCCTCACTCCCACCCAAGTTATGGTTAGTGAAAGTCTTAATTACCAAGTGTTAGTTAAACCTTGACGGGTATTAACCAACAACACCAATAATTTGTTCTTATATTTAACTCAGTGAGTACTAAACTTAGTTAGTAACATTCTCAAGTCTCGTGGGTTAGTGTAAAGAAAACACATTCACAACGAGAATAAGTATAACCGGTTGCATGGTTTATCTTGTCTTAGTCATAGCAAATAAACAGATAGCACACAAGCCGAGGGGCACCTCGTTAGTAAGCAGGTCACAAGAAAGACTGTACCGTTCACCATCGACTGTTGTTTGTTTAACCTTCTTCGGGGTCCCAATTCACAAACCTAAAACATTCATTCATTTTTAGGTCATTAGTTATTTGCACCTTACTTAACTCACTTAGTCCCTAAAGATTCCCATTCGATACCCTCTTAAGTCTTTGCCACTTAACCTTATAAACTTAACTTCAAACTTAAGGTTTATACTTAACCTAACTTAATTCCTTAGGTCCTTAGGTTCCTAATCATTATTACCCTACCAATGGCATACCTTATTACCAATTAACATCTTTAGAATTTAAAATTTCTTTTTTTTTTTGGCTCGACCGAACTTACCGACCGACCTTACCCAAGGTCGGTCCATTCCAGAACATCTTACCATTTGAAAATTCTACCCCGACCGACCTTGCAAGTCCGGTCCCCAAGGTCGGTCCATTCCCGAGAGTTTTCCCCATGGGAAATTTAAGCTCGACCGAACTTGCCAAGTCTGGTCCCAAGTTCAGTCGATTCCAGAGACCAATTCCAGTACAAAATTCTAGGCATGACCGACCTTGTAAGTCCGGTCCCAAGGTCGGTCCATTCCAAAGACTTAATTCCTACACAAAATACAAGCCCGACTGAACTTGTAAGTCCGGTCCCCAAGTTCGGTCGGTTCCAGAAACTCTTTCCGGTAGTGTAAACTGAGCTCGACCGACCTTGCATGTCCAGTCCCTAAGGTCGGTCGGCTCCAGAACCTTGTTTCTAAATTCCCATTTGACTCCAAACTTCTCCTCTTACATCCTAGTATGTTCTAACCTCATTTGGGCACCTCAAATACACCTTAATCCTTCCACTAAACACATTAGACCACTCACCAACATCCACCTTAGTCATTATGCATTTTCCTTGTAATTATGCCAACACTTGTAATGTTTTTCACTAGGTTTCTAAGTGGTGGTTCATACCTAATACAACCTCTATGCAAAATGCTTCCTCACCACTATAACATCATCTTCCAAGCATCTTTCACCATCTAAAACTCCTTTATGCAACTACTTAAAGTTTCTACACAAGTTCATGACACCTACATCCAACACATTATTTCTTTTCTACTAGTTTACCAATGTTTGCCTAAGTCCTAAACACATTCTCAAATTGCCCTTGGTGCATGCCTAAACATTCTTTTGATTCCAAGATCCTCCATGATGATGCCTAAGTCACTATAACTCATTATACACCTTAAACTCACCCTTTTTCATCAAGACGACCTCTAAAACTTCCTAGTACTACCTTGGTCATGAAATCTCCTTAACACATCCTAAACACTTAGGTTCTTCTCTAAATTTTGCCATGGGTTCTCTAGTATATTGTTACACCCAAACACTTGGTTTTTCACCATCAAACAACCAAGATCACTCAAATTCTCATTACAACATCTTAACACACAATTTACACCAAAACTACACCACATCATCATATAGTGTATAAACTTAAAATGCTTGGCACTTAGGCCCTTAAATGACAATAATCTTAACCACTGAATTTCCACATATATTTGCCTTTGACCTGCGAATACACACAACAAGGCTCCCATTGAAATAAAATGCTTCTTGTAATTCACCTTGATATTCTTAAACTATCTCTTTTTCTCATTTGCTCCTTAGTCACAAGTTCACAAGTATAGTCATTATTCTTCCTAGGTTTTATAGTTCTTTCCCAATGTAAACTCTACACTAAACTCATCACCTATCCAAATCCCATTCCCTTATACAATCAAACACCTTTAGGTAAGTGATTTACCTTGTTCTTTCACAAGTTCACAAACTTTCCTCCTTAGACTTTTTCCTTGAACAATCTCGGTCACCCAACAAGTTCTCCTTGCCAATGTTCTAACCAATATCCAATGACTCCAATGAGTGCTAGATAATACATTAACCCTAAGGAACAAACCCTAGGTTAAAAATGTGTTTTAAGGTATTAAGGTGATTGTTTTACCTTGGTTTCTCAAGAAGGACCTCCTTCATCCCTTTGGAGAGTAGAAAACAAGCTAGAACAAGGCATAAAAATGGAACCCCATGAGTGATAATTTCGGACATGGAGAGAAAATGATGGAAACCTAGATTTTCTTACATTTTCTTTACCTTAAGAGAATGGAGAAGCTAATGGAGTCTCCAAGCTTGAGTTTCCTCCTCTAATGTTGGGTTGCCTTGTCTCCAAAATGAGGGTCTTGAAGTTTTGAAAAGATAGAAAGGAAGAGCTTGAGCTAACTAAGAGATATATGTACTTGGTTTTGATTTTGGAGCTTAAATGAGTAAGTAGTGGCCAAGAGAAGGTGGAGCTAGCATGGAGGTTGCTTCTTACGTGAAAGAGAAGAAAGAGAGCAAGTGAAATCGGTGGAGAAGATGAAGAATGAAGAAAGAAGGAGAGAGGACTACTAAAGGTGAGATATTATGTTAAAAAGGTGAATAGTTAACTTACTTACTTTTGCTTTCTCTTTACTTAGCTAGATAAGTGTGGTGAGTCACACTTAAAAACTGGCCTCCTTGGTCAAATAAGGTAGGTTGTGGTCTTTTTTGACCATTTAATTGACTTACTTTGACTAATGTCTTAAACTAGCATTATTTGGTTACTATTCACTAAACAAGGCACATAATTGTGAAATTTTTGATTTCCCATTGATTTAGACTTCCTAATGTGATAATAATTAGTACACATGTTAATTAAGGAGTAATCATGGGCATTTAGCTACTTAAAACCCCTTTCTAAGACAATTTTTCAAAAATGTGCTTTAAGAGTCCTTAAAGCACAATTTGTGTTTTAACTTGTTTTTGAGCTTGGTTTTCTTTGGTAATTGGCTTAAAATGACCATTAGGATATTACTAAGGTCTAAGAATGATATTTGGGTGTTCACCCAAGTCTCTCCAAGCTTAGAGCACGTTTTTGCTTAAACTGCTCTTTTGGTGTTTCCTTATGTTTTCTATGATTAAAATGGTTTCTTAATGTTTCTAAGGCATTCTTTAGCCTTCTTATATCTTAGTTTATCACTTAAACACCATATCTAAGTTTGGGGTATTTCAATCGTCTGATCCTACAACTAATCAACCGTACAATGATAATCGCTATAATGTTGAGGACACATAATTAAACCGAGTTGACAATACTTAAATGCAAAAAGTAATTAGTGAGCGACCTACCTATCTATACCCATAATTCAAAAGTGGAGTGTCATCACTAAGGTATAATCTAAGGTATACCGCTAACTAATTTTCCAGTAGTCGACAAGTGAGCTACAAATTAAAATCTTGAGTCCAACATCGTAGTGTGTCGTTACAAAATGAAGTACAAAGATAATTTTACAAAAGTTGAGGTAATCTACCCATAATCTCGCACTCCGGCTCGCAACATGATCAAGTACCTGTAATGGGGTGCCATATAGGCTCAGCAAAACGCTGAATATGTTAAAGTGTAATCCTAGACCCTTTAGGTCACATAGGTCAATTAGCCGTCTGAACATGAGGTTGATTACATGCTGGTTCATTTTACAGTTTATATAGACAACAATAACTGACATAAATAAACATATAGTAAATCACTGAGTCAATAATCCACACCACATACAACTTACATACAATATACTTTAAACAACCCTGGGAACGCGTAATCACTTCCACCGAGGTATTTGTAGTCTTTCCATTAAGTCATGTTAGTTGCTATTAGGCTTTACTCTTACATCAGTGAGTGTCATGTTAGGACAACCCCGTAATTCACCTCACTGGACAGTAGTCCTCCTGTACACATAAGATGCTCATTGCCAAGGATCAGTCAATCCCGAGACTTCCACTTGCCTAATAAAGGCGTCCATGAATGGCCGAAGCCATGTGCCAACAGTAGCACCCTCTGACCAATAGTCTATCTAGGCCCGTTGGAATTTAAGAGGAGTCAGTCCGATCCGGACATTATACTCTAGTGATCACTAATTCACAACTAATCAATCAAATTAATTGGATTTTCAAACTATATATCAACACTCTCTAATATGTGAATAAATTTTTAATCAACTACCTATAGTAAAGTCTTAGGTTATGGAGAATTTTTTACCATCATAATTGCCTTCGAGGTCTTACACACCTCCCTAGGGATAATCTAGGTCATATTCATGTTCAAGCTCTAGAGACTGGGGATCCCGAGTCTCGTTCCTAAGTGTCTTACTTAGTTTAATTAGGAATTTAAAGTCTCCAATTGTTAGTATTCAAATCAAATGAGAACTGAAGCCATACCATCCGACAGACGTTCGCGCACAATAATAAATGCTTATCGAACAAGAAAATAATCCACACACATCATGCATATCACACAGACCACTCTTATCATATAACCAAACAATACCCAAACCCGAGGATTCCCTCAGGGGTTCAGACCACACAATGAACATACTGTACTCTTTTCAAATGCTAGCATGACAGCCCCGCGTATCCCCCAGCGCTCGTGAAGCTCGTATCTACCAACCCTTAACTCTGGAACATCCGTTGTTCTAATATCAGTATCTCTAATTTTGATCTTAACTTAATCATTCTAGATCAAACTCGAATCTCTATCCCGTAACTAACCCCTTAGTTGATTTCTCGTTCAACTTGGTGTTCGTTAATCCTAGGGGTTTAGATTTAGTTATTCGTTATAGTCCACGAGCATATATTATACACCTTAATTATTTAAATCATCATTTTAAACCGAAATTTTCACCAGAATTACAAACAACCCCCTAAAGTTTCAAAATTCTATTTTGTACCCAAAGGTTTTGGTAGTCATATTATATACCCCTAAACTTTATAATTGTTACACCTTTAATACTTAAACTATATATCGTAACTCTTAATTAATTAAATTACAAAACTAGCCTAAAAAATTTTCTAAAATTCTAAACAAACCCCCAAGGCTCTAATATTCACATTTTAATCACTATAATCTTGGTAATTACCCAAACACAGCTTATATTTTTATAAATATTGTTTTTGAATTAATATTTCTTTGAATACCCAAAATAATTATTTTTATCATTTTAATTAGGTCAAACCTCACATGTGGTGAAATTCCCCGGACTTAAATATTGTGATTAAATTATTTTAATATGAAGTGCCAAATAGTGCCTAAAGAATATTGGTCAAGAAAGTAAAACCAAAAGAAAAGAGAAAACGGTTACAAAGCACAAAACGTAAAAACAAGCGTTACGTAACCATAGGAGGCATATGACCTCGATTATGGTCCTAGATGGATTCCTAGGGCTTAATTATGCCTATGTAATATGTGCGAATAATTACCGAAGAAAACGGATCCATATAGTAGATTAAAACGCAAATGAAGTCTTAAAGCACATTTTTGAGAAAACCCGAAAATGCCACTTTAAGTGGTCAAATGAACTTGTAAAAATTATAGTTGATCATATAATTATAATTAAACATTAATGAAGGTCTGAGGACCATTAAAATTAAAGGAACGAGAAAATTCGGAAAATGGGCCCGGTTAGTGAAAAGATGAAAATGCCCCTCCCTCACTAACTATAGAGGCCGATTTTATTATTGGTGACTCATCACCTCTCTAAGCTAACTAGTTATGTTAGTTAGAAAGAAACAAAAGTAAAAAGGGGAAAAATTACAAATATGCTTTTAGAATCTCTCTCTCCCCCATTCTCTCTTATCTCTCCTTCCTTTCTTCTTCCCCCACCGGTTTCTCTCTTCTTCCTCTCCTTGGCTGGCAATTTTTGCAACCCTTCCATGGTAGCTCACACATTTTCACTTGCCCAAGCCAACTCCACGCTCCAAATAAAAAACAAATTACATATTCTTGCTCATCTCATCAAGATCTTTCTCTCCCTCTTTTCGAAATGTTAAAAGTCTGAAGTTGACCACCATGGGTATAGCTCCATTTGAAGAGGAAAGTAAATTTTCTGGAGCTAGTTCATCTCCTCTTTCATTCAAGGTAAGAAAAATCACAAAATTCCATGGTTTCCTCCATTCCTCCTTTCAGCCAATTTTGGCTCCTTATGGTGACTTGTTCCTTGTTTTGTGCAAACGGGAAAATTGAAGACAAATAGAAATAACTAAGAAAATTATCCTAGAAAATCTATAAATCTAAAAATGCCCACGGGTTGCAAAAATAAATCCCAGTCAAAGAGTGTAGTGAACTAGAAGCTACCGGGGTCGAATCCACGGGGACTTAGTTATTAAATCTAATCCTAGAAAATAACAAATTAAGAGGGTTGTCGTTTGTTTTGGTTTAAAAACTGTAACACCCCATCCAAAGCCTATCGTGGTTGTCGCAAACTGAACACTTAATCGATTACGTTGCAGCGGAAAATAAATAACACCTGGACCTTGCCACGGTCTGATCGTTAGAATATACCGGCTTTAACGTTTACAATACTAATCCAGAATACTTATCCAATTCAAAACATCAACATTCACAATACCACAACCAACCGAGTACTAGTATCTTAAACATAATCTCAAACTTACATCAGTTTAATATAAATAGTCGGGTGCACAGGCGCAACCCGAACTCAAAATAAACATCCCACCCTAAGTCTAACCGCTCCTACTCTCGTAGTGCGTCCTCATGGGTCTCTTACCTGCAAGTGTAAAAATAGCCCCCGAGGGGGTCAGCACGAATGCTGGTACACCCTCTCATGGCCCCCAAGCTAACGGGGCTACGACGACTAATTGTCGATAGCATGGAAATTGATTACATACACAAGCATAATATGAAGTGCAATAACAATAACCACAGATGAACATATATAGTTCACAAACAATGAACGACTCAAGCGTTCCCTTATCAAGTGGGTTAGTGACCCCCTCCTTAGTCCTCATTTCCTTAATCTCAGTTCCTTACCTTACCTTAATCTTAATCTCAATCTTAATCTTAATCTCAATCTTAATCTTAATCTCAGTATACAAACCTTTCCTGGAAGGGATTGGTTGTAGCTTAATTCAAACCTGGGATTTAGGTGATCCCACCGCACCATCTTAATGCCACCTACTCTGGACGGGAGTCCAGCGTAGCTGAGCCGGCAACCGGCCCTAGGCTACAAGTCCGAAGACAAGTCCTTAAGCGGAGGGCAGATCTGATTCAGATACCGTCCCCCTTTTTCCTTAGCATGCATGACCGGAGATCGTTCTCGGGTTTCCTCACTCAAGTTCCAGTTAGTAGAATTCTTAATCACCGTGTGCTAGATAAGCCTTAACGGGCATTAACCAACAACCACCAAACTTAACTCTTATTCTTAACTCAGTAAGTACTAAACTTGGTTAGTAACAATCTCAAGTCTCGCGGGTTAGTGTAAATATAACACAATCACAACGAGAACAATATAACCGGTTGCATGCTTTATCTTGTTTTAGTCATAGCAATTAAACAGATAGCACACAAGCCGAGGGACACCTCGTTAGCAAGCAGGTCACAAGAAGGATTGTACCGTTCACCGTCGATCGTTGTTTGTTTAACCTTCTTCGGGGTCCCAATTCACAAACCTAAAACATTCATTCATTTTTAGGTCATTAGTTATTTGCACCTTACTTAACTCACTTAGTCCTAGGGATTCCCATTCAATAACCTCTCAAGTCTTTGCCACTTAGCTTACCACTTAATTTTTAAACGTTAAAACTTATACTTAATCTTAACTTAATTCCTTAAGTTCTTAGGGTCCTAATCATTACCACCCTACCAAAGGTATACCTCATTACCTATTTCCATTCCTAGGATTTAAAATTTCTCTTTTTTTTTTTTTAAGTGTTAAGGGTCGACCGACCCACCGACCGACCCAACCCCTGGGTCGGTCCATTACAGAAACTCTTCCGTCTTTTGAAACCCATCCGACCGACCCAGAGCTAGACCGACCGACCCAAACCCTCTGGGTCGGTCCCTTACAGAACCCATTTTCCTACGTTAAACCTTTGCCCGACCGACCCAAAGCTAAGCCGACCGACCCAAACCCCCTGGGTCGGTCCAGTCCAGAGGCATTCCGGCTGGCTTAACATGGCCCGACCGACCCAAAACTGGGTCGGACCCTGGGTCGGTCCTCTACAGATCTCCCTCTCAAATTGCCTCTTTCAATTCCAAACTCTTCCACAAGTGTTCTAATAGGTCCAACACATCTTGGCACCTTAAACCCACCTTATAACCTCCACCAAACTCATTAAAACAACTTCCAAAGATCTTCTCAAACATTTACTCAATTCTTACAAAGCTCCCAACACTTAGCACTTATTTTCTTACATTTCTCACATGCATTCCTCCAAGAATTTCAATTAACCAAATGCTCCCTCCTTAAGAACTTGACCACACCATGTACACCACTTCCCATCCTTATTGCATTTATCAAACCTTCCTTAGATTCTATACTCCAGTTCTCACCCATACCATTTCAAAGTTTCACACTCACTTACATCTAACTTACCCAAGTTTCCTAGCTTCTTTTATCAACATTTACCTAAGTCCTCAATACTCAAAGTCATTCTCTTGATTCCTAAATCCTTCCTAGTAATACCTAAGTCATTATAAGTCCTTAGAACACCTTATTCACACCCTTTTCCATCAAGACAATCTCTAGAACTTCCTAGTACCTCCTTGGTCATTAAATTCCCTTAGAATGTCTTAAACACTTAAGCTCTCCTTTAAATTTTGCCATAGGTTCTCTAGTATATAACACCACCTAATACATGGCTTTTCTCCATCAAACAACCAACATCACACAAATTCTCACCACAACGCCTTAACACCCAATTTACACCAAAACCACACCACATCATCATATAGTGCTTAAACTTAAAATGCTTGGCACTTAGGCCCTTAAATGACAATAATCTTAACCACTGAATTTCCACATATATATGCCTTCAACCTGCGAATACACTCAACAAGGCTCCCATTGAAATAAAATGCTTCTTGTACTTCACCTTGATATTCTTAAACTATCTTTTTCTCATTTGCTCCTTAGTCACAAGTTCACAAGTATAGTCATTGTTTCTCCTAGGTTTTATATAACCCTTTTTCTAATGTAAACTCTACACCAAACTCATCACATATCTAAATCCCATTCCCTTAAATAATAAAACACCTTAAGGTAAGTAATTTACCTTGTTCTTTTACAAGCTTAAAAAGCTTTCTTCCTTAGGATTTTCTTTGTTCAATCTCGGTCACCAATGTGTATCTCCTTGCCAATGTTCTAACCAATATCCAATGACTCCAATGAGTACTAGATAACACATTAACCCTAAGGGACAAACCCTAGGTTAAAAATATGCTTTAAGGTATTAGTGTGATTGTTTTACCTTGGTTTCTCAAGAAAACTTGGATATGAAGCAAGAAGGACCTCCTCTCTCCTTTGAAGAGTAGAAACAAGCTAGAACAAGGCATAAACATGGAGTCCCATGAGCATATATTTTCGGTCATGTGAAGAAAATGGTGGAAACCTAGATTTTCTTACACTTTCTTTACCTTAAGAGAATGGAGATGCCAATGGAGTCTCCAAACTTGAATTTCCTCCTCTAATGGTGGTTTGACTTGGCACCAAAATGAAGCTCTTGAAGTTTTGAAAAGATAGAAAGAAGGAGCTTGAGCTAACTAAGAAGAATATGTATTTTGTTTTGGATTTGGAGCTAAAATGAGTAAGTAGTGTGTAAGAGAAGGTGGAGCTAGCTTAGAGGTATGCTTCACGTTAATGGTGAAGAGAAAGAGAGCAAGAAACCGTGGGAAAGCAAAGGAGAATGAAGAAGTGAGGAGAGAGAACTAATAAAGTGTGATATTTATGTAAAAGGTGAATAGTGATTTTACTTTACAACTCTCATTTGCTTCTTATTCTCTTAATGACTCATGAAGGTGGTGACTCACCTCCTAAGAAACCGGCCCCCTTTTATTAATGAGGGTAATTAAGTCTTTGTTGACCAAATGTCTCACTTATATAAACTTATGTTATAAACTAGCTTAATTAATTCACTATTCACCAAACAAGGCACATTGTTGTGAAATTTTTGATTTCCCATTGATATAGACTTCCAAATGTGATACTATATAGTACACATGTTAATTAAAGAGTAATGATGGACATTTAGCCATTCAAAACTCATTTACAAGACAATTTTTCAAAAACGTGCTTTAAGACTCCTTAAAGCACATTTTGTGTTTTAACTTGTTTCCAAGCTTGATTTTCTTTGGTAATTGATTTAAAATGACCATTAGGATATTACTAAGGTCTTAGAACAATATTTGGGTACTCTCCCAAGTCTCTCCAAGCTTAGAGCACGTTTTTGTTAAAACTGCTCTTCTGGTGTTTCCTTATATTTTCTTTGATTATAAATGTTTCTTAATGTTTCTAAGGCATTATTTAGCCTCCTTATATCTTAGTTTATCATTTAAACACCATATCTAAGTTTGGGGTATTTCAATCTACCCCCCTTAAAAGAACTTTGTCCTCAAAGTTCATACATGTGCTTAACCATTCACGGTACACAGTTCTCTTAATCTTAATACCACATCTTATATTCACATTCATACATCTCAAGACTCAAAGGTCAATCTCAAATACAATACATAAGTATTATACATAACTCAAACTTACACCGAAGTGTAGCAACTTACACAAATTCACACCTTAAACAACCAAACAAACGACAAACATGATCGTTTCCTAACTCAAAAGCGAGGAAGCTCTACCCCCCTTAAAAGGGGTACGCCCCGTACCCTATACAGACAATCTAGTCAGTAAATAAAGAAGGGTACTTCGCCCTCATCTTATCCTCTAACTCCCACGTGGCCTCTTCGACATCCTGGTTAGACCAGAGAACCTTCATCAGTCGCACTGACTTGTGGCGAGTGTCCCTAGTCTTACTGTCCAAGATTCTCTGAGGAGTCTCCACGGATCTCATATTTGGTTCTAAAGTCAACCTCTCAGGTTCTAACACATGGGAGGGGTGGTGCATGTATTTCTTTAGCTGTGAAACATGAAAAACATCATGCACTTTACCCAACTCAGCAGGTAAATTTAACCTGTAAGCAACGGGCCCACCCGCTCGTAATCTCATAAGGACCAACAAATTTCGGGCTTAATTTGCCCTTCTGCCCAAACCTGAATACACCCTTCATCGGTGAAACTCGCAGAAATACCTGGTCGCCCACTGTGAACTCCAGGTCCTGTCGTCGAACATCAGCATACGACTTCTGCCTATCTTGAGTAGCTTTCATGTTCTCCCTGATTTGCTGAACTTCAGCCTTAACTTGTTCTAAGTACTCTGGTCCTATAATGACCTCCTCACTCGACTCATCCCAGCAGAGCGGTGTACGACATGGTCTACCATACAACGCTTGAAAAGGTGCCATCTTGATCGAAGCGTGATAGCTGTTGTTGTATGAAAACTCGATCAGATGCAATCTGTCAATCCAACTACCCTGGAAGTCTAAGGCACATGCTCTCAGCATGTCCTCGAGTGTCTGAATAGTATGCTCAGTCTGACCATCTGTCTGAGGATGGAACGCGGTACTCAGCTTGAGTTCTGTACCCAACGCTTCTCTGGTAGCTCTCCAGTACCTCGAAAGGAATCTGGTATCTCTATCTGACACTATGGTCTTTGGTATGCCGTGATGCCTCATGATTTCTTTGTCAAATAACTCAGCTAATTTGGTCACCTTCCAAGTATCCTTCATCGGTATGAATCGGGCTACTTTGGTAAGGCGATCCACCACCACCCGTATCATGTTGAGACCTCCCCTAGCAGGTGGAAGTCCAACTACGAAGTCCATGGAGATATTATGGAACTTCCACTCCGGAACTGGCATCGACTGTACCATTCCGCCCGGTCGTCGGTGCTCGAATTTCACCTTCTGGCATGTGAGACACCTCAAGACGAACTCGGTAACATCTGTCTTCATCCCCGACCACCAGAAGTATCTCTTCATGTCTTTATACATTTTAGAGGCTCCCGGATGGATGGAAACTGAAGAACAGTGTGATTCTCTAAGTATACGGTCTTTCAGATCCGTGTTGCCTCGTGGTATGCATAATCGGCCCTTAAGTCTGATCAGATCATCATCATGAAGTCTGAAGTCGTATTTCTGACTCTCAAAGGTACCATCTGTCAGCTTCTGTCTGACCTCTCTCATATACTCATCTGTCCTCTGAGCCTCTCGCACCTCATCAACCAAGCTGGAGAAAAACTAGCGAATGGAGTGAGTGTGCTCGACGGCTCAGTGCATCTGCTACAACATTGGCCTTCCCTTCTTTGTATTGGAGGTCAATGTCATAGTCTTTCAGAAGCTCTAACCATCTCCTCTGTCGAAGATTTAACTCCTTCTGAGTGAATATGTATTTCAAACTTTTATGATCGGTGTAGATCGTGACACTAACCCCATATAAGTAGTGGCGCCATATCTTCAAAGCGAAGACTACAGCTCCCAGCTCTAAATCATGTGTGGGGTAGTTCTCCTCATGTTTCTTCAACTGGCGTGAGGCATATGCCACCACCTTGCCATGTTGCATGAGCACGCAACCCAGCCCTCTGCCGGATGCATCACAATAAACCTCAAAGCCCTCTGTACCGTCTGGAATGGTCAGTACCGGTGCAGTGGTCAGTGAGTCCTTCAAGCGCTGAAATGATCTCTCACAGTCAACTGTCCACAGAAATGGTGCATCTTTCTTCATCAGACTGGTCATCGGCTTCGCGACCTTGCTGAAATCTCTAACAAACCTCCTGTAGTAACCTGCCAGACCGAGAAAGCTCCGGATGTCGGTAACAGTCTTCGGCCTTGGCCAGGTACGTACGGCATCAATCTTTGCTGGATCCACTGCGATCCCAGCATCTGAGATGACATGACCTAGGAAAGAGACCTGGTCGAGCCAAAACTCACACTTGGAGAACTTAGCATATAGCTGGTTCTCCCTCAATATTTCCAATACCCTCCTCAGATGTTCCTCATGCTCAACCTTAGACTTCGAATATATCAGAATGTCATCAATAAAAACCACAACCGACTTGTCCAGCTGCTCCCGGAACAAGCGGTTCATCAGATCCATAAACTTTGCCGGTGCGTTCGACAAACCGAACGGCATCACTGTAAACTCATAGTGGCCGTATCATGTCCAGAATGCCGTCTTCTCAATGTCTCCCTCCTTAATGGCTATCTGATGATACCCCGATCTGAGATCAATCTTGGAAAACACAGATGCTCCCTTCAACTGATCGAACAGATCGTCAATGCGGGGTAATGGGTACTTATTCTTCACTGTCACTGCATTCAGCTCTATGTAGTCGATGCAGAGGCGGAGACTACCATCCTTCTTCTTCACGAAGAGGACTGGCGCTCCCCATGGTGACACACTTGGTCTAATGAATCCCTTATCCAACAAATCTTTCAGTTGTTCCTTTAACTCAGTCATTTCTGCCGGAGCCATACGGTATGGTGCTTTGGCTATCGGTCCGGTACCAGGTAGCAGCTCAATGGTGAACTCTACCTCCCGAGTGGGTGGCATGCCGGGAAGTTCCCGTGGGAATAAGTCGGGGAACTCCGACACTACCGGTAAGTCGGGGTCGAACTCAGGGTCTCTCTCTATGTCCTGTACATAGTAGAGGTATACTTCTTCCTTTCTCCTTAATTCTCTATGCATTGCCATGGCGGTGATGATCTTAGTCGAAGGCTCTCTGGGCCTCTGGCGGTATGATATTGTTACCCCAGACGGACTCCTGAGCAGCAATCTATGCTCGGCGCAGAGGATACGTCCCTTGTGCCGCTCCAACCAGTTCATCCCGAAGATAACATCAAATCCTAGCTTACTGAACTCAATGAAACTGACTGGGAAGTCTTCCCCCTTAATGCTGATGGTGGCTCCTCGGTAGTAACGAGTGCAACGAACCTTCTCCTTAGACGGGAGCGTAACCGTGAAGTCGGGTATCTCATCAGCGTCTAGCCCCAACCTGCTCGCAAATGATGCAGAGACAAAGGTATGCGAGGCCCCTGAGTCGAAGAGAACTGATGCCTCAATCCCATTGATCGGAAAGGTGCCGGTGAGGATAGTACCGCTGGCGTCGGCCTGTGCCTCAGTAAGTATGCTTAGCGCACCTTCCGTACCGAGTCCATGACCTAATTGTGTTCACAAGCTCCATGAGTATTGATGGTATAACAAGAGTCGTAATCAATTTATATGAACAACACTGTTATTTTATTCATGACCATCCTGTTTACAACATGTGCTTCAATCTTACATCTCATTTCTCATCTCATTCTAACATTACATGGCTAATATCGTCTAAAGGTTAGGTTCAATCTTCCTGGTCTCAAATGCGTCGCATTGACTACTGCTGATGGTGCTGTATTCAGCTTGATTCTCTTAATCCCATGGTATAGCATCCTTGATTCTCCTCCCAAAATTAATACATCACCTGACTTAAGTATCTTATCTGCACGGTCCGCACGCTTCTGCTCGCCGTATAAAAACTCCGCATCATCTCCAATGGACCAAGACACTACGGGTATCCCTCTTTCGAGAGACTCCGTTGTCTCGTCCTTATCCTGGTGTAGTCCCAATTTCCCGTCCTTCTCGTTGAAGTTTACAATGCAAATGTCGGCTTGGATGTCTGGAATCGGTTCAGCCTCCATCTGCTGAGCGATTTCCACGACTTGTGTAATAACTGGATGGAACTCTTCGGGTATTCCCGGTGGTGAGACTCCATCTTGCTCCCTCATAGTTTGGTAATTATTGGCATACGGATTCCAATCCTTGCCCAAGCTCATCATCTTTAATTTCATCCTTGCTCCCCCTGGGTACTCCGGTGTGTAAAAGCCTCCCGGTCCCATTCCTAGTTGATTGCACCTCCTGATGATGGCTATTTGTGCTTCGGGTGTCAGGTATCCCCTTAATAAAATCATACCTGGGCGGATAACCTGACATTGTTCGGTTGGAAAGTGTATGGTTTTGATGTTGGTGTGCTCCAGGTTAGGAGTAGATGGTATAGGGTAGCAGATGTTGAATCTTCCTAAAGTGGTAGTAGGTTACATCTTACTTAAGTTCTAATGTCATCTTATTCTTACTTAACTCATTTATTCACCAAACATGCATGATAATGCGGTAAGCAGGTAGTTTTATTACTAAATGGTTATAGTGGTACCTGGCCTCGATGAGGGTTCAGGCTCATCGTCCCGGTCCACCATGTGTAAAGTGGGTCCCATCTTCTGGGTCACCCGTGGGTTCTTGTCCGCCGGCTGCTGCACTTTCCTCTGACCGTTAGATCCAACTCCCTGATCGGTCTTGCCCTTGCCCCT
This sequence comes from Limonium bicolor, assembly GCA_023374045.1. NCBI lineage: Eukaryota > Viridiplantae > Streptophyta > Magnoliopsida > Caryophyllales > Plumbaginaceae > Limonium > Limonium bicolor. The sequence goes on from CM041782.1 coordinate 220,560,552, forward strand.
GGTATCGGGCCTATAGGCTCTGCTAGCAGGGTTCCGGTAACACTCGTATGCCCGGTGTCCACACACTCCACAGAAGTTGCACTCCACCTTATTTCCCTTACAGTCGAGCCCGGGGTGGTCCTTGTGACACCACCTACAAATGAAGCGTCGCTGGTAGCCACCACCGGCTCCCCTCTCAGTCTCAGGTCCTGATAATTCATATTGTCAATTCTCATATCTCAAACGGTTACTAATTTATTTCTTAACTCATTCAATATCAATTTCCTCACCCTTTGGCGCCTTAGAGCGCAGGGGTGTAGCTGCAATAGCATATGTCAGCTTCAATGGCTCTTCCGAAGCCTTCTCCTTTTCCTCCTTCCCCTTCGGGTTCTGATTTTTCTGGGCCTGAGGCTGGTACTTTTGTTTCTTGTACCCTCCTTGCCCCTGACTTTCTGAACTCTTACCAGCACTTTTCCTCTTTGCATTCTCCTCGTCCCTCAGCTGGACGGTAATCTCAACCTTAGCAGCGGCATGATAGCACTCCTGCTTTTCCATAGTATTAGTCTCACTTATTTCTCATAATCTAAATCTTACTCATTACTTACTCAAATCCCAATCATTCTTATTACCTGCAAGGTAGTGTAACTCGTCGGCCCCATGCCGTAGCGGAGTCGATGGCTAAGCCCGCCATAGAAGCGGTCCACCAAGATCTGGTCAGAATACCCTAGACCTGGCAGAAGACGGAGCAAGGCAGTGAACTCTGAGTAATACTCATCCACTGTCATCTTGTCCGACTGCCTAAGCGCATCCAACTGCAAGCGCTTCTTCGTCTGGACATGGGCGGGGTAGTACTTTGCTCGTAGCAAGGCGGTGTACTGCTCCCAGCCGAACTCTGGATTGGCCACATGCTCGGCCCTCACCAGCTTCCACCAATCGCCTGCCGCCCCCTTTAGGTTGAAAGCAGCTAAGCGCACCTTGATCCCAGCAGGGACATCAAGGGTCTCGAAGGCGGTCTCCAGCTCGGAGATGTACGCCTCAAGCTTGGCGGGATCGGTCTCCCCCTTAAAGTGCGCGGGTCGAAGATCTGCTAGACTCTTCACCCAGTTTGGTTCCCTAGGTTGTGGCGGTGGAGGTGGTGCACCCACACCAGGCTGATAGCCCATGTGCCCTAAAGCGGCAGCTACGATCTCTGCGATCGTCTGCCCTCCAGGTATCCCTGAAGCATCCTCACCCCGGCCGCGACCTCGGCCTCCTCTAGGGCGTCCTGCCATCTGAACAAGCATAACTCACATTAGATTCGTACTCACCACTGTTTGGTTAGTAAATTTATAACGTCCGTAGACGGCAAAGACAATCCACACTTATTAGTGGTCATCTGACTCTACACACTCTAACTTCTCACACCCTTAACCCAACACTTATTCCATAACTTATATCCTAACTCGGTGGTTACTCATGTCCGGTATTTCTTGATCAGAGCGTAACTACGCTCTGATACCACTTTTTGTAACACCCCATCCAAAGCCTATCGTGGTTGTCGCAAATTGAACACTTAATCGATTACGTCGCAGCGGAAAATAAATAACACCTGGACCTTGCCACGGTCTGATCGTTAGAATATACCGGCTTTAACGTTTACAATACTAATCCAGAATACTTATCCAACTCAAAACATCAACATTCACAATACCACAACCAACCGAGTACTAGTATCTTAAACATAATCTCAAACTTACATCAGTTTAATATAAACAGTCGGGTGCACAGGCGCAACCCAAACTCAAAATAAACATCCCACCCTAAGTCTAACCGCTCCTACTCTCGTAGTGCGTCCTCATGGGTCTCTTACCTGCAAGTGTAAAAATAGCCCCCGAGGGGGTCAGCACGAATGCTGGTACACCCTCTCATGGCCCCCAAGCTAACGGGGCTACGACGACTAATTGTCGATAGCATGGAAATTGATTACATACACAAGCATAATATGAAGTGCAATAACAATAACCACAGATGAACATATATAGTTCACAAACAATGAACGACTCAAGCGTTCCCTTATCAAGTGGGTTAGTAACCCCCTCCTTAGTCCTCATTTCCTTAATCTCAGTTCCTTACCTTACCTTAATCTTAATCTTAATCTCAGTATACAAACCTTTCCTGGAAGGGATTGGTTGTAGCTTAATTCGAACCTGGGATTTAGGTGATCCCACCGCACCATCTTAATGCCACCTACTCTGGACGGGAGTCCAGCGTAGCTGAGCCGGCAACCGGCCCTAGGCTACAAGTCTGAAGACAAGTCCTTAAGCGGAGGGCGGATCTGATTCAGATACCGTCCCCCTTTTTCCTTAGCATGCATGACCGGAGATCGGTCCCGGGTTTCCTCACTCAAGTTCCAGTTAGTAGAATTCTTAATCACCGTGTGCTAGCTAAGCCTTAACGGGCATTAACCAACAACCACCAAACTTAACTCTTATTCTTAACTCAGTAAGTACTAAACTTGGTTAGTAACAATCTCAAGTCTCGCGGGTTAGTGTAAATATAACACAATCACAACGAGAACAATATAACCGGTTGCATGCTTTATCTTGTTTTAGTCATAGCAATTAAACAACTAGCACACAAGCCGAGGGACACCTCGTTAGCAAGCAGGTCACAAGAAGGATTGTACCGTTCACCGTCGATCGTTGTTTGTTTAACCTTCTTCGGGGTCCCAATTCACAAACCTAAAACATTCATTCATTTTTAGGTCATTAGTTATTTGCACCTTACTTAACTCACTTACTCTCTAGGGATTCCTATTCAATAACCTCTCAAGTCTTTGCCACTTAGCTTACCACTTAATTTTTAAACGTTAAAACTTATACTTAATCTTAACTTAATTCCTTAAGTTCTTAGGGTCCTAATCATTACCACCCTACCAAAGGTATACCTCATTACCTATTACCATTCCTAGGATTTAAAATTTCTCTTTTTTTTTTTAAGTGTTAAGGGTCGACCGACCCACCGACCGACCCAACCCCTGGGTCGGTCCATTAGAGAAACTCTTCCATCTTTTGAAACCCATCCGACCGACCTAGAGCTAGACCGACCGACCCAAACCCTTGGGTTGGTCCCTTACAGAACCCATTTTCCTACGTTAAACCTTTGCCCGACCGACCCAAAGCTAAGCCGACCGACCCAAACCCCCTGGGTCGGTCCAGTCCAGAGGCATTCCGGCTGGCTTAACATGGCCCGACCGACCCAAAACTGGGTCAGACCCTGGGTCGGTCCTCTACAGATCTCCCTCTCAAATTGCCTCTTTCTATTCCAAACTCTTCCACAAGTGTTCTAATAGGTCCAACACCATCTTGGCACCTTAAACCCACCTTATAACCTCCACCAAACTCATTAAAACAACTTCCAAAGATCTTCTCAAACATTTACTCAATTCTTACAAAGCTCCCAACACTTAGCACTTATTTTCTTACATTTCTCACATGCATTCCTCCAAGAATTTCAATTAACCAAATGCTCCCTCCTTAAGAACTTGACCACACCATGTACACCACTTCCCAGCGTTATTGCATTTATCAAACCTTCCTTAGATTCTATACTCCAGTTCTCACCCAAACCATTTCAAAGTTTCACACTCACTTACATCTAACTTACCCAAGTTTCCTAGCTTCTTTTATCAACATTTACCTAAGTCCTCAATACTCAAAGTCATTCTCTTGATTCCTAAATCCTTCCTAGTAATACCTAAGTCATTATAAGTCCTTAGAACACCTTATTCTCACCCTTTTCCATCAAGACAATCTCTAGAACTTCCTAGTACCTCCTTGGTCATTAAATTCCCTTAGAATGTCTTAAACACTTAAGCTCTCCTTTAAATTTTGCCATAGGTTCTCTAGTATATAACACCACCTAATACATGGCTTTTCTCCATCAAACAACCAACATCACACAAATTCTCACCACAACGCCTTAACACCCAATTTACACCAAAACCACACCACATCATCATATAGTGCTTAAACTTAAAATGCTTGGCACTTAGGCCCTTAAATGACAATAATCTTAACCCCTGAATTTCCACATATATATGCCTTCAACCTGCGAATACACTCAACAAGGCTCCCATTGAAATAAAATGCTTCTTGTACTTCACCTTGATATTCTTAAACTATATCTTTTTCTCATTTGCTCCTTAGTCACAAGTTCACAAGTATAGTCATTGTTTCTCCTAGGTTTTATATAACCCTTTTTCTAATGTAAACTCTACACCAAACTCATCACATATCTAAATCCCATTCCCTTAAATAATAAAACACCTTAAGGTAAGTAATTTACCTTGTTCTTTTACAAGCTTAAAAAGCTTTCTTCCTTAGGTTTTTCTTTGTTCAATCTCGGTCACCAATGTGTATCTCCTTGCCAATGTTCTAACCAATATCCAATGACTCCAATGAGTACTAGATAACACATTAACCCTAAGGGACAAACCCTAGGTTAAAAATATGCTTTAAGGTATTAGTGTGATTGTTTTACCTTTTTTTCTCAAGACAACTTGGATATGAAGCAAGAAGGACCTCCTCTCTCCTTTGAAGAGTAGAAACTAGCTAGAACAAGGCATAAACATGGAGTCCCATGAGCATATATTTTCGGACATGTGAAGAAAATGGTGGAAACCTAGATTTTCTTACACTTTCTTTACCTTAAGAGAATGGAGATGCCAATGGAGTCTCCAAACTTGAATTTCCTCCTCTAATGGTGGTTTGACTTGGCACCAAAATGAAGCTCTTGAAGTTTTGAAAAGATAGAAAGAAGGAGCTTGAGCTAACTAAGAAGAATATGTATTTTGTTTTGGATTTGGAGCTAAAATGAGTAAGTAGTGTGTAAGAGAAGGTGGAGCTAGCTTAGAGGTATGCTTCACGTTAATGGAGAAGAGAAAGAGAGCAAGAAACCGTGGGAAAGCAAAGGAGAATGAAGAAGTGAGGAGAGAGAACTAATAAAGTGTGATATTTATGTAAAAGGTGAATAGTGATTTTACTTTACAACTCTCATTTGCTTTCTTATTCTCTTAATGACTCATGAAGGTGGTGACTCACCTCCTAAGAAACCGGCCCCCTTTTATTAATGAGGGTAATTAAGTCTTTGTGGACCAAATGTCTCACTTATATAAACTTATGTTATAAACTAGCTTAATTAATTCACTATTCACCAAATCAAGGCACATTGTTGTGAAATTTTTGATTTCCCATTGATATAGACTTCCAAATGTGATACTATATAGTACACATGTTAATTAAAGAGTAATGATGGACATTTAGCCATTCAAAACTCATTTACAAGACAATTTTTCCAAAACGTGCTTTAAGACTCCTTAAAGCACATTTTGTGTTTTTACTTGTTTCCAAGCTTGGTTTTCTTTGGTAATTGATTTAAAATGACCATTAGGATATTACTAAGGTCTTAGAACAATATTTGGGTACTCGCCCAAGTCTCTCCAAGCTTAGAGCACGTTTTTGTTAAAACTGCTCTTCTGGTGTTTCCTTATATTTTCTTTGATTAGAAATGTTTCTTAATGTTTCTAAGGCATTATTTAGCCTCCTTATATCTTAGTTTATCATTTAAACACCATATCTAAGTTTGGGGTATTTCAAAAACTAAAAGTAGCAAGCGAGGAAATTAAATAAAATTAGTTAAAGAAATGAATGGAGCGGAACCTTGGGTTCAGGGGAATTCTTGGCTAGCCAGATTATATAATTTATCACCGGTTAATTGAGACTTGGATTGGCCAATTCTTTTTATCTATTTAAGACTAAATCTTAGTCAAATTGAGCTCTTTTATCTGTAACACATTAGGCTGAATCACGAACTAATGCCATACAAATAAAAGGATTAAGCGCGAGAATTGTCTTTGTATCTGAAGGTCCAATTAATTAATCTAATCAATTTTTCCACAGATTAACAGGTTTCTATGACCTTTCTATCACTCACCGGTCAGATCCTGACAGAAATTCACAAAGCTAATAATAAAAATCTATAGCTTTTATTAAAAGGATAAATCGAAACAACAACCTGAACAATCCAAATAATTATCTCAATCAACCGGTAAAATAATTATAATAACAGTCTAACTACGAATCCCCCGTCACCCAAGATTTAATCCTTTAGCCTAACATAATTAAAAAAACAAACACAAGAAGAGAGAGTAGAAATCATCTGTGTGTTGATCTTCAAATTCGTCAGCAAAAAGGTTGAGCGGATGAATGAGTTTGTAGCAGAAATCCTCTTCTCCGATGTGTTGAAATGGTTGTGGCGCAGAGAGAATAAAAGAGGTGATGTGTGCAAAATGGTGATTGTTTGATGGATGCCTTTCACTTCCAAAGCCTTCCTTACTTATAGTCAAATTCAAGACTTTCTGTTTGTCCATTGATGGTTTCTTTTAGTCTCTCCAGTTTTGTGAAATAAATAAAGACCTTCCAATTCCTTTAACTTTCTGTATTCAATTGTCTTCATCCATTAATAACTCTTGGAAGGAAGTTTCTTTATTTATTTAACTTCATCCATCAATAGCTATTGGAAGACTCTGGGGTTACCTGCGTGCCTCTCTCCCTTTCTGCTTGTCCTTTGTTTTTCTTTGTCGTTGCTGCAATATCATAAAAATATATATAATAAACGTTGTTTCGGACACAACTTCGATAGGGTCTAAATTATTCATATGAGCTTTGATTTGTTCCCCGTTTGTGGTGTTGGAAAGCTCGTGAGGAGATCTATGCATTTCTACCATCATTTCCTGATTTAAACATATAAATTGGCATCAGTTCTTGCCCAAAATATAAGTCACGAAAAGCATAGGATAAGTGCGAAAAAGTGCATAAAAAGGTTGCATAAATAAGAATTTAGCATCAATAAAACCCTATCAATTTCACACTTATCATTTTGTGTGAGCAAATTATCCAAGCTTCAAAAGGATGTTTGGAACTCTCCTTTGATTTATGACCAAAACCCCATTTTAGGGCTCCAAAGGTAGTTTCCCATTTTTGTGCTTTATGAACCTTCTCTTGTATCCTAGCTTAATTAATAAGTATAGGTGTATTGTTTATAGCCTGATTCCCCGTTTGGGTATTGATTTAGAAGTTGGCAAGTGCATTGCCTAACTTGGCCAATTTTAATCAAGAAATAGAAGATGAGAAGAGAAAAATAAACTTATGAGCTTAAGGTAAATAATCCACCTTAAAGACTATCCTAATTGCTTTTAGAATTGTGGGATGGGTAATGAAAAGAATGAACCCAAAATTATGCTGAAAAATGTGTTTAATTGAGATGAGAAATAATTGTGATCATGTTCGTGGAATGAGGAGTAGTGTTCGATTTAAGGGCCTTGGAGCCATGCACATTATGATTATTGCACTATATTGTGATTGAAAATATTTGGATGAAATTTGTGTGCTGGTAGGATCCACTATGGATGTGGTTAGTTGAATTGATTAGGAAATAAAAAATTGAGCATTTAGGCATGCTAGAACTATATTGGAGTTATGGCGAAATTCCTGTAGGAATCAAGTGTTCTAGGTGTTGTTATGAGCTTGAGGAACCTAAGTTTGATTAGGAGAAGGTGGAGTGTAAATGAGTGAATAAACTCACCAAGCTAGAGTATAAGAAGTGAAGAGAGTTGTGCAAAAATCTGTAGCAAAATTGATGCAAGAGTGTCTTAGATTACCTTGAGGGGAACTAGAGTATAAGACTTTGCAAATAAGGTTTGAACTTAAGTAATGAAATTGCAAATGACTAGGAAGGATTTGGTATGGTCAAATGGTTGGGAGAAGGTTGTAAACTGTCAAGAGAAGTGTTGCTAATGCACTAGTGTGCAAAGGGCAAAATTTGAGAATGAAAAGTGTATAATGGAACAAGAAATGAGTAAAAGGTTTGATGAAGGATTTAAGAAGGTTTAATGAGTGTTTAAGGTGTTATAACATGTTTGGAAACATGTGGAAAGATTAGGAAATAATTGGGTAAGAATTGGTGTTGGATTAAAGATTGAAAACTATCAAATTTGACAGATTCTTGCTATGGTCCGGGACATAGGACCGGGAACAAGACCCGGACCACCTTAAAAAATGCCATGAGAGTACCATTGGAGTGTTGGTCTGGGACTTAAGTCCAGGACAAAGTCTCGGACCAGGTTAAAAAAATGGCCGAGAATTGCATACAGCGGTTGGTCCGGGACTTAGGATAGGTACAAAGACCCGAAGCATTATAGAATTTTACTCGAGGATTGACGCAGTGCATTGGTCCCGGAGTAGGGTCTCGTAACAGGTCTCAGACCAAGTGCAAAATTCAACCGTGAGTGTGTTAAAGGCATTAAATGATGGGATTTGATTGGTGATAGTTTTAGATGATAATTAAGACTTGTTTGATGAGATGTAAAGGTCATTAGGAGTATAAACAAGTGTTAGGTTGAATGAGAAAGTGAGAACTTAAGAACACATGAGTAAAGATAAGACAACGGGACAACGAGGTTAATTATGGGCGTGATAGCTGTTTAGATTCAGTAATTGCTTTAGCGTTAGTAGAAATGTTTGTAATGTAACCGGTTGTTCATGAATAACCTGAGGAGCGTGAGATGACACGTTAGAGTAAATCCTTGGTGACAGGTATGGTTTTCTTGCAACTTGTGTCCTTCCGAGTTACACTCGGCTTGTGTGTTGCTTGTTATGTGTGCCGACCTAATAAGATAAAAGCACGAAAATGTTTACTGCCTTTGATATATATATATGTTGATGCATGTTGTGTGAACTAACCATCCTTACCCGAATGTGTGGTCTAACTGAGAGTAGTAGACCGACTTATAATTGAATAATGTTTGGTTAGTGACTCGTAGAAAGAGTCGAAACACGAAATGACTTAAACGTGGAGAACACATAAGAATTCTCGATTAGAGAACAAAGATAAGTTCAACCTTACAAACTCTCTCAAAACATGAAAAGTGTTATACGAGACTAATGAACTCCTTTTTTATGATTAATCGACCTCCTATACGAGGATCCGACTCAAAGTGAGAAAACAACCCTGACTTCTAAGTAATGGAAGTGTAGGGGAGACCTACAAATCGGTGAATACAATGAATTGGGAAACCTTATAAAGTTGAGAGATGGCATCAAGAGAGATGCTACTGACTAATATATATCAGTATATATTATTACTAACCCGAGAGTTGGATTAGGGGGATTGTGAGTCACGCGTGCAAGGAAGAGGAAACAACAGAGCATTAATTTCACATCCCCTGTTATAAAGCTCGGGAAAGAATGCCGAGAGATGGAAAGTCCCCTCTTACTCGGGAAAAACCCAATCTGGCAGTTATAAATTATTTATGTAAGAACAAGAACCTATCATATGGTAGATTCCAAGAACTTGAAATCCCGGAGACAGTTTTCGTTTGAACGACAATATCCGCACTTAGTAGCGGAAGATTGAGAATCCTAGCCACAGACTGGAATTTATGGCAGCATGGGGCTACATGCTTAGTAGTCGTGAGAACCGTGCTTGGCCAGCAAGAAGGGAAGCACCAACCGTGCAATGAAGCGGGAAAGTAGAAGTAATGAAACCCTAGATACATTATTACGGGACCGTAATGTAAAATAATACCATCAACGACATACTAACCGACTAAGGAACTAGTCTGGAGTGGATAACTTCGAACCTACAAACCCAGAAGGTTACAATACCTGAATAACATTGCTCAGACAAATGTGAGAACATTCACGAAGCATACCCCAATAGGACTACTAATGTAGCTACTAAAGAAGAGTCAAGCCTAGGTAACCACAGTAAATGTGTGGGAACGAGCAATAAGGCAAGACAATGAATGAGGTGGATAGGGGTCTTCAAGAAGGGAGGAACACCTTGATTAATGACAACCATGTGAAGAACATTGAGAAGCTACTCAGAAGATAGATCACTAAGATTAGAAGATCATAGGAAGAACCAACAAGGCTACCGAACACGGTACAGAGAGAAATGATACCATAACCGGTATGTGTATAGAACCGAAAACCAACCTGCATTGTGCACTTGACATGGCAAGTGCAGTACTAATAAAGCTATACAAATAACATTTAATAACCAACAAGTACTTAGTAAAGTACCGCGATGACGAATAAAGCAATTATACGATCACCAATCCTAATAACTTGAAGAACGAAACCTTGGAAGGGCCTAACGGTCTAACCATTATAATAAAAGATATACTAGGCAGCGGGAAGCTAGACCTGGTCAAGACCACCCGACGTGGAAATACCATAAAAAAATTTCTTTTTAAACTAAAAATTTTTCTTTTAAACATAAATATTTCTTTTAAACCTCAGATTTTTAAAACCAAACTAGAAGAACCACAATAAGTTATTATCGGATGATCGATAGGAGTTGACAACTGTAACACCCCAACTACAACCATACGCTTAACAACAAACTGCAGCGGAAAACTTAACTCATCACATTACTTAACTCAATGGTGTTACACGCCGTTAACCACCCACGTGGCTAACAAGGCTAATACATATACATTGTATCGGTCTGATGGACTAGATTCCCGAGCAACTACACATTATTATCCCTTTCTATTAACAACAACCAATATACATATACATTCCAACTGTACCGAGTACTTACAAACTAATACCGATAACAATTTCTGTCTTACTACACCTACAATACATACAAAATTTAAATGGCCACCCATGTACAAACGACTACCCCGTCCTACTCTCGAATGGCTTCCAGCTCCTTGTACCTGGAATAGGAAAGAGAAGAAAGGGTGGCCCCCCAGGGGGCTCAGCACCTTTGCTGGTATGGTAATCCTGCAGCCCGCATGCTACCGGGCCACACACAACTAATTGTCATCTTAGCATGCGGTTGATTATATTTAAATCATGCATGAAAACTATAAATACACAACACATTACATTCCACAACAATGGGGCTCAACAAAACAGACAACACATCTATACTCATTAGATCACTCATTGTGTTCCTTAACCCTAGAGGGTTTCTCCTCTAATGGAGCTATTTGATTAATAGACGACACTGCCCACTAGTCGGGTTATACTCAAAAGCCTCTTATTATAAACTATGATTCATATCCATGATCCACATACTCCACACAACAACTCATTCCACATTTAACATACATATAACACAACATCGTAATAAGAATTGCAGTACAACAATAACACACAACATAACGGGAACGGTTCTCTTTATGAACCGGCCCAAACATGGTTAGTTAACTTGGTAAGCCTAGAGAATGAAGACACCCTCATGATAAGCTTGTTACATCACTCGTTACCGTCCTGTTAGTCGGACGAGTAACTTAACTTAAAGATGGATCGGATATATTGATCCGAACTCACCGTACATATTCCCCAACCGACGTGAGTCAGAAAAGCCTTGGTTAATCTTAAGGGTGATTGAAGACCAATGAAGGAAAAAAACCAATAGAGAGGGAGCTAAAGAAACTGTATACATCAACTCCCAAACAACGTGCGACCGGAACAACCGGATTCCTCACCCCCCATAATATATATATTTATAGTTAAGGGCTCCACTGTGGAACCTATCACATCCATACACCTTACGGTGTTACAACTGGGTTAAACACACAAGGGAGGTTCATACATTCACACAAACATCACACAACTAACTCACGCATAGCCGTGGTTAGAACGTTCCCGTCGTTTGGGTCGTTGAATCCGAATACCGATCTCTCATGTGATCCTAGACTCAGTTAGCTAAGGTTTAACACCTTCGAGGTTAAATGGTATTGGAACTAGACACGCCACATATATGAATTACTGTAAACTCATTACGTATTTTTATCTTATAAGGTGGCAAACATTCAGAAAAACACATTGGCATACAAGCCAGTGTAAAATTGAAATACCCCAAACTTAGATATGGTGTTTAAATGATAAACTAAGATATAAGGAGGCTAAAAAATGCCTTAGAAACATTTCTAATCAAAGAAAGCATAAGGAAACACCGAAAGAGCAGTTTAAGCAAAAACGTGCTCTAAGCTTAGAGAGACTTGGGAGTACCCAAATATTGTTCTAAGACCTTAGTAATATCCTAATGGTCATTTTAAATCAATTACCAAAGAAAACCAAGCTTGAAAACAAGTTAAAACACAAAATGTGCTTTAAGGAGTCTTAAAGCACATTTTTGAAAAATTGTCTTGTAAATGAGTTTTGAATGGCTAAATGTCCATCATTACTCTTTAATTAACATGTGTACTATATAGTATCACATTTGGAAGTCTATATCAATGGGAAATCAAAAATTTCACAACAATGTGCCTTGTTTTGTGAATAGTAAATTAATTAAGCTAGTTTATAACAGAAGTCAATATAAGTGAGATATTTGGTCAACAAAGACTTAAGTACCCCTTGTTACTTAATGGGGGCCGGTTTTTACAAGGTGAGTCACCACCTTCATTAGTCATTAAGTAAATAAATAACTATAAAGCAAAAGTACTATTTACTGTATCATATAAATATCTCATTCTAACTCACCTCTCTCCTCACCTCTTCATTCTCTCTTGTTCCCACGATTTTCTCAAGCTCTCTCCCTTCTCCATTAACATGAAGAGCAAACCCATGCTAGCTCCACCTTCTCTTGCACACTACTTACTCATCTTAGCTCCAAAACTAAAACAAATTACATATTCCTCTTAGTTAGCTCAAGCTCTCTCTTTCTATCTTTTCAAAACTCCAAGAGCTTTGATTTGGTGCCAAGCCAAACCACCATTAGAGGAGGAAATTCAAGTTTGGAGACTCCATTGGCTTCTCCATTCTCTTAAGGTAAAGAAAGTGTAAGAAAATCTAGGTTTCCATCACTTTCCTTTTTGACCGAAAATGTATGCTCATGAGGCTTCATTATTATGCCTTGCTCTAGCTTTTTTCTACTCTTCAAAGGTTTGAGGAGGTCCTACTTGCTTCATATCCAAGCTTGTCTTGAGAAACCAAGGTAAAACAATCACCTTAATACCTTAAAGCATATTTTTAGCCTAGGGTTTGTTCCTTAGGGTTAATGTATTATCTAGTACTCATTGGAGTCATTGGATATTGGTTAGAACATTGGCAAGGAGATATACATTGGTGACCGAGATTGGGCAAGGAAAAACCTAAGGAAGAAAGTTTATAAAGCTTGTAAAAGAACAAGGTAAATTACTTACTTTAAGGTGTCTTATTGATTAAGGGAATGGGATTAAGATATGTGATGAGTTTAGTGTAGAGTTTACATTAGAAAAGGGTTATATATGACCTAGGAGAAACAATGACTATGTTTGAGAACTTGTGACTAAGGAGCCAATGAGAAAAGAGATAGTCAAACAATATTGAAATGAATTACAAGAAGCATTTTATTTCAATGGGAGCCTTGTTGTGTGTATTCGCAGGTTAAAGGCAAATATATTTGGAAATTCAGTGGTTAAGATTATTGTCATTTAAGGGTCTAAGTGCCAAGCATTTAAGTTTGTGCACTATATGATGATGTGGTGTAGTTTTGGTGTAGGTTATGTGTTAAGGTGTTGTGATGAGAATTTGAGTGATATTGGTTGGTTGATGGAGAAAAACCAAGTGTTAGGATGCTATATACTAGAGAACCCATGGCAAAATTTAAAGGAGAACTTAAGTGTTTAAGATGTTCTAAGGGAATTTAATGACTAAGGAAGTACTAGGAAATTTTAGAGCTTGTCTTGATGAAAAAGGGGGTGAGATAAAGTGTTTTGAGTTATAATGACTTAGGCATTACTATAAAGGATTTAGGAATCAAGAGAGTGTATTTGAGTATTTAGGACTTAGGCAAATGCTGGTAAACAACTAGGAAGGAAATAATGTGTTGATGGATGGAAGCTTAAGCTTGTGAAGGAACTTTAAGTAAATGCATAAATGAGTTTTAGATGGTGAAAGATGCTTGGGAGATGATGTTATAGTGGTGGGGAAACATTTGGTATAGTGGTTACATTAGGTATGAACCACCACCTAGAAACCTATGGAAAATGTTACAAGTGTTGGCATGGTTACAAGGAAAAATGCATAATGATTAAAGTGGATGTTGATGAGTGATTTAAAGTGTTTAGTGGTTGGCTTAAGGTGTATTTGAGGTGCCCAAATGAGGTTACAACATATTAGGATATATGAGGAGAAGTTTGGAGTTAAAAGAGAATTTAGAAACAAGGTTCTGGAGCCGACCGACCTTAGGGACCGGACCTGCAAGGTCGGTCGAGCTCAGTTTACACTGCCGGAGGAAGTTTCTGGAATCGACCGAACATAGGACCGGACATACAAGTTCGGTCGAGCCCAAAAAAAATTAAAAAAAAAAAGAAATTTTGAATTCTAAGGTTGGTAATAGGTGATAAGGTATACCTCTGGTAGGGTGGTAATGATTAGGACCCTAAGAACTTAAGGGATTTAGTTAAGTTAAGTATAAATTTTAATGTTTAAAGTTAAGTTGTAAGGTTAAGTGGTAAGGACTTAAGATGGTATTCAAAGGGGATCTTTAGGAATTAAGTGAGTTAAGTAAGGTGCAAATAACTAATGGCCTAAAAACGAATCAATGTTTTAGGTTTGTGAATTGGGACCCCGGAGAAGATTAAACAAACGACGATCGACGGTGAACGGTACAATCTTTCTTGTGACCTGCTTGCTAACGAGGTGTCCCTCGGCTTGTGTGCTATCTGTTTAATTGCTATGACTAAAACAAGATAAAGCATGCAACCGGATATATTTGTTCTCGTCGTGTATGTGTTATCTTTGCACTAACCCGCGAGACTTGAGATTGTTACTAACCAAGTTTAGTACTTACTGAGTTAAGAATAAGAGTTAAGTTTTGGTGGTTGTTGGTTCATGCCCGTTAGGGCTTAGCTAGCACATGGTGACTAAGATTTCTGCTAACTGGAACTTGAGTGAGGAAACTCGGGACCAAACTCCGGTCATGCATGCTAAGGAAAGGGGGACGGTATCTGAATCAGATCCGCCCTCCGCTTAAGGACTTGTCTTCGGACTTGTAGCCTAGGGCCGGTTGCCGGCTCAGCTACGCTAGACTCCCGTCCAGAGTAGGTGGCATTAAGATGGTGCGGTGGGATCACCTAAATCCCAGGTTTGAATTAAGCTACATCCATTCCCTTCCAGGAACGGTTTGTATACTGAGAATAAGTTGAGATTAAGATTAAGGTAAGGTAAGGAACTGAGATTAAGGAAATGAGGACTAAGGAGGGGGTTACTAACCCACTTGATAAGGGAACGCTTGAGTCTTTCATTGTTTGTGAACTATATATGTTCATCTGTGGTTATTGTTATTGCACTTCATATCATGTTTGTGAATGTAATCAATTTCCATGCTATCGACAATTAGTCGTCGTAGCCCCGTTAGCTTGGGGGCCACGAGAGGGTGTACCAGCATTCGTGCTGACCCCCTTTGGGGGCTGTTTTTACACTTGCAGGTAAGAGACCCATGAGGACGCACTACGAGAGTAGGAGCGGTTAGACTTAGCATGGGCTGTTTATTTTGAGTATGGGTTACGCTTGTGCACCCGTCTGTTTATATTTAAACTGATGTAAGGTTGTGATTATGACTTAGCTACTTGTACTCGGTTGGTTGTGGTATTTTGGATGGTGATGTTTTGGGTTGGTCATTTATTTTGGATAAGTGTTGTAATTGATAAGACCGGTATATTCTAACGATCAGACCGTGGCAAGGTCCAGGTGTTTGTTATTTCCGCTGCGACGAATTTGATTAAGTGTTCAGTTTTGCGATAACCACGATTGCTTTGGATGGGGTGTTACAAAAAGTGGTATCAGAGCGTAGTTATGCTCTGATCAAGAAATACCGGACATGAGTAACCACCGAGTTAGGATATAAGTTAAGGAATAAGTGATGGGCTAAGGGTGTGAGAAGTTAGAGTGAGTAGAGTCAGATGACCACTAATAATTGTGGATCGTCTTTACCGTCTACGGACGTTACAAATTCGTTAACCGAAACAGTGGTGAATACGAATCTAATGTGAGTTATGCTTGTTCAGATGGCAGGACGTCCTAGAGGAAGCCGAGGTCGCGGCCAAGGTGATGATGCTTCAGGAATACCTGAGGGGCAGACGATCGCAGAGATCGTGGCTGCCGCATTAGGGCATATGGGCTATCAGCCTGGTGTGGGTGCACCGCCTCCACCGCCACAACCCAGGGAACCAAATTGGGTGAAGAGTCTTGCAGATCTTCGACCCGCACACTTTAAGTGGGAGACCGATCTCGCCAAGCTTGAGGTGTACATCTCCGAGCTGGAGACCGCCTTCGAGACCCTTGATGTCCCTGCTAGGATCAAGGTGCGTCTGGCTGCTTTCTATCTGAAGGGGGCGGCAGGCGATTGGTGGAAGCTGGTGAGGGCCGAGCATGTGGCCAATCCAGATTCTGGCTGGGAGCAGTACACTACCTTGCAACGAGCAAAGTACTACCCCGCCCATGTCCAGACGAAGAAGCGCTTGCAGTTGGATGCGCTTAAGCAGACAGACAAGATGACGGTGGACGAGTATTACTCAGAGTTCACCGCCTTGCTCCGTCTTCTACCAGGTCTGAGATATTCTGACCAGATCCTGGTGGACCGCTTCTATGGCGAGCTTAGCCATCGACTTCGCTACGGCATGGGGCCGACGAGTTACACTACCTTGCAGGTAATAAGAATAATTGAGATTTGAGTAAGTAAATGAGTAAGATTTAGATTATGAGAAATAAGAGTGACTAATACTGTGGAAAGCAGGAGTGCTATCATGCCGCTGCGAAGGTTGAGATAACCGTCCAGCTGAGGGACAAGGAGAATGCCAAGAGGAAGAGTGCTGGTAAGAGCTCGGAGAGTCAAGGGCAAGGAGGGTACAAGAAACAGAAGTACCAGCCTCAGGCCCAAAAAAGTTAGAACCATAAAGGGAAGGAGGAGAAGGAGAAGGCTCCGGAAGGGCCATTGAAGTTGACATATGCTTATGCAGCTACACCCCTGCGCTCTAGGGCGCCAAAGGGTAAGAAATTGGTATTAAGTGAGTTAAGAAACAACTTAGTGACCGTTTGAGAAATGAGTACTAATATTATGAATGATCAGGATCTGAGACTGAGAAGGGAGCCGGTGGTGGCTACCAGCGACGCTACATCTGTAGGTGGTGTCACAAGGACCACCCCGAGCTCGATTGTAAGGGGAATAAGGTGGAGTGCAACTTTTGTGGAGTTTACGGGCACCGAGCCTATGAGTGTTACCGGAATCCTGCTAGCAGAGCCTATAGGCCCAACACCAGGGGCAAGGGCAAGACCGATCAGGGAGCTGGATCTGACGGTCAGAGGAAGGTGCAGCAGGCGGCAGACAAGAACCCACGGGTGACCCAGAAGTCGGGACCCACACTACATATGATGGACCGGGACGATGAGCCTGAGCCCTCATCGAGGCCAGGTACCGCTACAACCCTTTAGTAATAAAACTACCTGCTTACCGCATTATCATGCATGTTTGGTGAATAATTATGTTAAGTAAGAATGAGATAAGATTAGAACTTAAGTAAGATATAACCTACTGCCACTTTAGGAAGCTTCAACATCTGCTATCCAATACCATTTACACCTAACCCGGAGCACACCGACATCGAAACCATAGACTTTCCAACCGAACAATGTCAGGTTATCTGCCCAGGTATGATTTTATTTAGGGGATACCTGACACCCGAAGCACAAATAGCCATCATCAGAAGATGCAATCAACTAGGAATGGGACCGAGAGGTTTCTACACACCGGAGTACCCAGGGGGAGCAAGGATGAAATTAAAAATGATGAGCTTAGGCAAGGATTGGAATCCGTATGCCAAGAATTACCAAACCACGAGGATGCCAGATGGAGTCTCACCACCGGGAATACCCGAAGAGTTCCATCCAATTATTACACAAATCGTGGAAATCGCTCAGCAATTGGAAGCTGAACCGATTCCAGACATTCGGGTAGACATTTGCATTGTGAACTTCTACGAGAAGGATGGGCGACTTGGACTACACCAGGATAAGGACGAGACAACGGAGTCTCTCGAAAGAGGGATACCCGTAGTGTCTTGGTCCATTGGAGATGATGCAGAATTTTTATACGGCGAGCAGAAGCATGCAGACCGTGCGAATAAGTTGGTACTTAAGTCTGGAGATGTATTAATTATGGGAGGAGAATCAAGGATGTTATACAATGGGATTAAGAGAATCAAGTTGAATACAGCACCGTCAGCAGTAGTCAATGCGACGCATATGAGACCTGGGAGATTGAACCTAACCTTTAGACAATATTAGCCATGTAACGTTAGAATGAGAAGAGGAATGAGATGTAAGATTAAAGCACATGTTGTAAACAGGATGGTTATGAATAAAATAACAGTGTTGTTCATATAAATTGTTACGACTCTTGTTATACCATCAATACTCATGAAGCTTGTGAACACAATTAGGTTATGGACTCAGTACGGAAGGTGCATTAAGCATACTTACAGAGGCACAGGCCGACACCAGCGGTACTATCCTCTCCGGCACCTTTCCGATTAATGGGATTGAGGCATCAGTTCTCTTCGACTCAGGGGCCTCGCATACCTTTGTCTCGGCATCATTTGCGAGCAGGTTGGGGCTAGACGCTGATGAGCTACCCGAGTTCACGGTTACACTCCCCTCTAAGGAGAAGGTTCGTTGTACTCGTTACTACCAAGGAGCCACTATCAGAATTAAAGGAGAAGACTTTCCAGTCAGTTTTATTGAGTTCAGTGAGCTAGGATTTGATGTTATCTTCGGGATGAACTGGTTGGAGCGGCACAAGGGACATATCCTCTGCGCCGAGCATAGATTGCTGCTCAGGAGTCCGTCTGGGGTAACAATATCATACCGCCAGAGGCCCAGAGAGCCTTCGACTAAGATCATCACCGCCATGGCAATGTGTAAGGAATTGAGGAAAAAACAAGAAGTGTACCTCTGCTATGTACAGGACATAGAGAGAGACCACGAGTTCGACCCCGACTTACCGGTAGTGTCGGAGTTCCCCGACTTATTTCCACGGGAACTGCCCGGCATGCCACCCACTCGGGAGGTAGAGTTCACCATTGAGCTGCTACCTGGTACCGAACTGATAGCCAAGGCACCATACAGTATGGCTCCGGCAGAAATGACTAAGTTAAAGGAACAATTGAAAGATTTGTTAGATAAGGGATTTATAAGACCAAGTGTGTCACCATGGGGAGCGCCAGTCCTCTTCGTGAAGAAGAAGGATGGTAGTCTCCGCCTCTGCATCGACTATAGAGAGCTGAATGCAGTGACAGTGAAGAATAAGTACCCACTACCCCGCATTGACGATCTGTTCGATCAGTTGAAGGGAGCATCGGTGTTCTCCAAGATTGATCTCAGATCGGGGTATCATCAGATAGCCATTAAGGAGGGAGACATTGAGAAGACGGCATTCCGGACACGATACGGCCACTATGAGTTCACAGTGATGCCATTCGGTTTGTCGAACGCACCGGCGAAGTTTATGGATCTGATGAACCGCTTGTTCCGGGAGCAGCTGGTGAAAACGCATAATTTGGTTGCTCTAATCTCACGAACTAACAGTACACCGAGACGTAGAGTGGTCCGGCCATAATCCGGCCTACATCCACTTATTGACAATGTCTTTATTACCTCCTTTGTTGTTACAACTTTAGAGAGCTTTCTAGTGTTTTCTCTCTCTTCTAATCTTGTCCCTCAACAAATGAGCCCCCCATCTCTATTTATAGACTTTATAGGGTGAGGTCTATCCCTAAACCCTTGAACATGTAGCATTGCTTTATAGGTGCTACCTTCCTAACTTCGACACTTTCCTCCCTGTAAAGCCTTCCGGTCTAAAAGTGTGGGGTACGGGGTGCGGTGCCCGGATACGGAATACGAGACGCGGGATGTGGCGCCCGGATGTAGAGTGCCGGGTGCGGGATCCTGGACCTAGTCATGAAGTCTAGTGCCTGGACTTAGTACTGTTGCGGGATCTGGATTGACGCTTGGTGTCCAGATTGGAGCCTGAACAGGGTCCTGAAGGGGGCCTGGGGCCTGAGCCGGGATCTAAGGTTTGGACCGTCTTGGCTCTTCAGTCTCGTCATATTTTTGCCCTCTTCATCAGTCCCACAAGTTCTACTTTTGGCACTTAAAAAAGTGGAACTTACAAAAAACAAGATAAAAATTTACAAGCTTTCTACCTTTCCTTTCACCTATCTCCTAGTCCCACAAGTTCTTTTTCTTTTAGATTTTACAAAGAAAAAAGAACTTACAAAAAGGTTGGTACAATCAAAAGTCCCACAAGTGTCTTTCTTCTGAATCTGACAAATTGGAAACTTTGGGACATAAATCTTTGAGATAATATATCTTGATGGATGGATCCCATAATATCTTGACGGATGGATCCCCTGATGTTCTGATATATAATATTTAAGAAGGCCAGAAATCCAGAAATCCAGAAGTCCATAATAAGATCTTCATAAAGAAGACCAATAGTTCTTTTAATAAGAACCATTCCCTTCTTTGAAAGGGTGAAATAATATGATGATTTAAATCTTTGCTTATACTAGCCAAAGGATGATAATTCCCTTAAAGGGAGAACAAAGATAATATATTTTCCCAACTTTGCTTATGCTAGCCAAAGGATGGTACTTGTGATTCAAGTATGGTGCGGCGTCCCACACCTAATAAAGCACCCATTACAGGCGACCAGAGCTCCTGATGGGTCCAGAGATGGGTTTTTTGTTGGCTCGATGGCCGGGCATGATAGCCCAAGTTGGCATGTTGGCCGGGCATGATAGCCCAAGTTGGTACTTTCAAGGCGTGATAGCCTGTATGTGTTACTTTTCAAGGCATGATAGCCTGTAGGTGTTACTTTCAAGGCATGATAGCCTGTAGATGTTACTTTCAAGGCATGATAGCCTGTAGGTGTTACTTTCAAGGCATGATAGCCTGTAGGTGTTACTTTCACCAGAGGGCCTATGAAAGCGCCATGGACCAGAGGGCCTATGAGAGCGCCATGGATTTTGATAATACTTTTGAATTTTCGCAGTCATAGATTTTTTACAAACTTGGGAGCATTCAGAATAATAGAACGTCTTCAAGCGACCGCTTCAGAATAACATTTGGTGCGGTTTGCTAGGAAAGTGGTATGACCTTGAGTGATATCTTAGTTTATCTGAACTGGATTAGTGCTCCCAGTCGAAAACGTTTTCTGTTAGCATCCATCTTCCGGCGTCCTGTTGCCGTTGTTATGTTACCCCCTCTCACCCCCTTGCTCTCCATACCCTGATGGTAGCGTTAATCCTTGGCCGGAAGGTTTACTGAAACAGGCAACATTATTAATAGAAGTGAATTCAACAATATAGTGGTAACGACGTTTAGATGTAGAAGAGCAAACAGCAAGCATGAGTGAAATAGTAGCAGCACAGAGTAGTGAAACAATGTCATGTATGTAAGGAAGTGAACTGCTCATCTCCTGTAACCAAGATGTAATTTGTCAAGATGCTCTAAAACAGTGGTCCCAGCCTTGTGATCTTATCACTAGAGAGATTATAACATACTAGAAGCAATCCCAGTTTGTATTTTTACAAACGAATCTCACAAATCAACTTTAGATAGATCAGATTCCATCAATGTTTTTGTCTTATAAACAGAGGCATACACTGATTAAAAGCTCCCACCAGACCTTAGAAACTGTTAATAATATGCAGAGATAAAGCAGCAATATCTAACTTAATCATTCTGGGACATATTAATCCATCTCTATTGATTATAAAAGTACGTGTCATACAAGAACTGAATCACAAAAACATATAAAGAGTTATAAACAGCTTCGTATCAGTTTATAAGTGCGAAAGTGCATTGTAACATGAAATGCTAACCAGTAGAAAAAACTGATGGGAAACAGAATAACAGCAGGAATTTGATCGTATTTAATTATGTGCATCTTTTCCAGCCAGAACAATCTTTAAGTAAGTGGGTTAGTATAAACAAATGCAAAAAACAGCTGAAGTTGAAGATTTCTGTGTTTAAAACCATCGTGATAGACCTTCCAGATTGTAGCAAAGATGGCCTATGCTTGAAAAGAATCAGGGTGACCTTTAGCGATGAATAATTAACCAAAATGAGACAATTAATCATTATAATTCAGGTAGGACGCATATCTGAAGATAATATAATTGTAAATATAAGAAAAGCAGTAGGCTCAGACTTTGTATTTATCTTATTTCAAGCGTGACAGTATAGGCAAAAGCAAAGTAAGGAGTTAAACAAAGCTGTTTTCTAACCACCCCACGCTCCACCACCTCCATTTCCATCAGTAATAGAGTTGATATTTGAAGATACATTAGGCAATTGATCCTTACGCAAAGTGTTCCAACAGAATTTTAATCAGATGTATGCCTAAAATTGCTAGGAATTCGATCCCTTTCAGAAGTGAAAACAAAATTAGCTCAAAAGCATTAGTGGTAAAAAACAGAGTCAATATTTCTTAGTTCAAATGGAAGTAGTCCCTGAAATAACTCGTTATATGTGTAATTTAATAACCTGATTTGGTAGTGCCAAGCAGATGTTAAGCGCTTGACTTAAAATTACCTAAAAGTAGGGTATGTGACAGAAGTAGATAAGAATAGATCAGAACATAATCAAGTTCAGTCTAAATTTATATCTTGACTTTAAAATAGAAACTGAAACTCAAAGTGGGCCGTGACAGTAGGCCAAAAGTGCAGAAGTACAAATGAAGCATGAACCTGATTCATAGATTTGTGTTCATACATCATTCTGAGTTCGGAAACAGGCTAAAAGATCTAGTCAAAGTCTTTTTTGATCACACGACTATTATCATGTTTATCTCGTTGTAGCAGAAAACAGTGTGAAACAAAGCTCTGAATGAAACTCAACGTGAAATGTTCAAACAGCTAGAAGATTTACTATTCTAAGCTCCATAGACTATGTAGATTAAAGGATTTGATACTTTAAGCATAAACAATTTGCATTACTGCTTATCAAATAATTGAAAACCATCCAAAAGTTCTTCATACTTTTGTAGTGAAGGAAGTGTTAAAACGGTTAGCTATCCCAAAGTGTAAACAGCAGTAAAATATAACAAGGTCATATCAGCCTTATAGCCCATAGCAGAACCATTATTCTGCTCTTTAAGAAGATTATTTCTTGTGAGGTACAATAATAATAGTAAAGCAAGAGATATCAAAAGATAATAAGTTTTACTCATGAACTGTAGTATAGGTCCAAAAAACTAAGGAGCAGCTGTCAAAGATAAGAATTGCCTGAAGTTCAAAGGAAAAATTCTTTCAAATGAGAAGTGCAGAAGCAGCAAATGAATCATTTTAATTCAAGTCTTTCAACACGAACGTAATAAGCTATTTTGCAATAGTGCAAACCAGATGCTAAAGTTTCACCTGAAAGATCACTTTATAAAACTTATCAGCAGCAGTAATCAGAGACAAACTGTATACTGGAAGACCAGATTGTAAAAAGGTTTATTCAGATTTTATAGAAGCAGACTTTCTATATATATATATATATATATATGTCATATTTTTGAGTGATGACCCCAGATCCAAAGGGAAAGGGAGTTTTGCAAATAGAAGTAGACATTTTGTAATTAGCCTCTTGTGAACTCCAAAATTCTTTTCAGGATTTTATCCAAAGTACTTGATAATAATCAACAGAGGCCTTTCTTCTCCTGTCTTTAAAAGGAGTTTTATGTTTGCACGAACTCTGGTGGTGGTTGTAAATCAAAATGAAGTGGAGTTTGGTAACCATAATCAGAATTAACGACCATTAAACGTTTTCAAGGGTTTATAAACCCATACCTAGTTGCCTTTGACTTAGAACAGAAATCAGAAAGATAGTAACACAAATGCAAACATATTTTTAGGAAACCAGAATACTGCTATTATCGCTGAGCCACATCATCTTCAATCAGAAGCAAATGCAGTTCTAAATCTTGTACACTAGGTGCAACATGCCCATACGCGAGGGAAGCAGATATATTAAATCAGCGAACATTCAATCAAATTCTCAAATCAGCGATAGAAATGAGATTTTTGGGCTAGCAGAAAGCAATCGTCATGCTTACCAAATTTTAGATATAGTGTTTAAAAGTTAATAGACTTATCTTTAGCAATTAGTCTCGGACGCTCCTCCTTTTGGTTTTGTCGTCGTTGCTGTCTGACTTCGACTTTGTTTTGAGGGATTTGTGTCCTTTGTCAATTGCCAGAGTCTTGGAGGATTTATGATTGAGCCGTCATTCTTCTGAGAAGTTGTGCCCGGTAGTCTACGCCCGATCGTGGTTGAGATACTGTCCTCACCGCCATTGTATGGCTTGTTCCAGAGTTCGATGACCTTCGTTGTTGCTTTAGGTTGGGACGCCAGGACCCGAATTTGAAGGCGGCGTCAGAATTTTAACAATAGTCTCCTGGTAATCACCTCCCGTCACTATCTTCCGGTTTTTGAACAATATTCTACCGGTATTCATCTCCCAGTCTTATTCCGGTCACTTTCTTCCGGTCACTATCTTCCGGCCTTTGAACAATATTCTTCCGGTGACCGTCTTCCGGCCTTGAGATGTTATGCCCGGTCGCAACGATGTCTGGATTTTCGACGCTAATTGAAACCATCGCCTGGTCTTTGAAAAGCAGACGTCTTCTATGGTTGTGCCCGCCTGAGGTCAAATAGGGATCATTGTTTCGTTCCTGGTGTTAGACCACGGCGTTGTTTGAAGCTGGAGTTGATGCGGCCGAGGAATTTTGTTGCGGCCAAAGGATGCGGCCGAGGAATTGATGCGGCCAAGGAATTTTGTTGCGGCCAAAGGATGCGGCCGAGGAATTGATGCGGCCAAGGAATTTTTTTTGCGGCCAAAGGATGCGGCCGAGGAATTGATGCGGCCAAGGAATTTTGTTGCGGCCAAAGGATGCGGCCGAGGAATTGATGCGGCCAAGGATTGCTGCTTCAAGACATATCACCAGGCCTTCGAAGAGGAAACACTGCCCGAGTCTGAATGATGAACGACGCTCTTGGATCCAAGGGCGATCCGGCGGTCGCGCGGCGTGAGCAAACACAAATCCTGTTCGTATTCAAGAGGAAGTGGGAAGGAAGTGGCTGCCTGGCCTGGCCTGGCTGTAGACTGCAAGACCGTCGCTCAAGTCTGCACTAACTCCTCTTCTTTCATTCCGCGCCTAACTCTTGGCGATTGAGGATGTGACGGATCACATATCTTCACTCGCCGGATCAAATATCCTCAACCGTTGCTTGCGGGTAAGCAAGAGCGGCGCCGCACCTAGTCGGAACATTACTGCACAGAAGGAGAGTAAATTGTTGATATTTATCAAAATGTTTTACGAATGTGATGATGTAATGACAAATAGGTGAGAAGTTAGGTAAATATTCAATCTGGCTTGATCGAGATTTGGGCACGATTTTTGTTTTGAGAATGAAATCGGAGATTAGTCGCGAATTTCATCGCCCGGTCCCTGGTCTAGATTAAGCGAAGCAAGCAATTGGTAGCTTCAATCTTCTCCTCTTGTCGGCCCTATTTGATATGCTTTGAAGTCGGAATTTCGACTCTTGATTTCCGTTTGATTTAGATTTTGACTTCGCCAAAGTAAGCTATCGGACTGGAAGTAGCTGGTCGATGGACAACATCGTCGATCCTATGAAAACCTCTGAGACTCCTTGCTTCTTCGATTTGCATATCTTGATACCCCTTTCATTCTTCGCTCTTGTCCTTCTTCGGTCGCGACTATCGAGTTCTATTTATGAAAATTGCGCTGATCTTTGCACTTGGCTACTCTTTCGTCGATGATCTTTTTGGACGATTAACCTTTCTGGTACCGAGGTCTGAGGGTGCTTTTAACATCTCGCTTTGATTTTGATCATAAAAAACCTTTTACCAGCCGATGTTTCTTCACCGCTTTCGTGGTATCAAACAAAGTTTTTCAAGATTCGACAGAAGGTGGAACTTCGCTTATGAATTCTCCAGTTTCCTTTTCTTTTCTTCCGAGTTAAACGATGATTCCTCGGCGTGGTTGGATCGTGGTTGTTGTCCGTTTCCCACAGACGGCGCCAAATGAAAACGCATAATTTGGTTGCTCTAATCTCACGAACTAACAGTACACCGAGACGTAGAGTGGTTCGGCCATAATCCGGCCTACATCCACTTATTGACAATGTCTTTATTACCTCCTTTGTTGTTACAACTTTAGAGAGCTTTCTAGTGTTTTCTCTCTCTTCTAATCTTGTCCCTCAACAAATGAGCCCCCCATCTCTATTTATAGACTTTCTAGGGTGAGGTCTATCCCTAAACCCTAGAACATGTAGCATTGCTTTATAGGTGCTACCTTCCTAACTTCGACACTTTCCTCCCTGTAAAGCCTTCCGGTCTAAAAGTGTGGGGTACGGGGTGCGGTGCCCGGATACGGAATACGAGACGCGGGATGTGGCGCCCGGATGTAGAGTGCCGGGTGCGGGATCCTGGACCTAGTCATGAAGTCTAGTGCCCGGACTTAGTACTGTTGCGGGATCTGGATTGACGCTTGGTGTCCAGATTGGAGCCTGAACAGGGTCCTGAAGGGGGCCTGGGGCCTGAGCCGGGATCTAAGGTTTGGACCGTCTTGGCTCTTCAGTCTCGTCATATTTTTGCCCTCTTCAGTTGGACAAGTCGGTTGTGGTGTTTATTGATGACATTTTGATATACTCGAAGTCTAAGGTTGAACATGAGGAACATCTGAGGAGAGTATTGGAAATATTGAGGGAGAACCAGCTATATGCTAAGTTCTCCAAGTGTGAGTTTTGGCTTGACCGGGTCTCTTTCCTAGGTCATGTCATCTCAGATGCTGGGATCTCAGTGGATCCAGCAAAGATTGATGCCATACGTACTTGGCCAAGGCCGAAGACTGTTACCGACATCAGGAGCTTTCTCGGTCTGGCAGGTTACTACAGGAGGTTTGTTAGGGATTTCAGCAAGGTCGCTAAACCGATGACCAGTCTGATGAAGAAAGATGCACCGTTCGTATGGACGGTTGACTGTGAGAAGTCATTTCAGAGCTAGAAGGACTCACTGACCACTGCACCGGTTCTGACCAGTCCAGACGGTACAGAGGGCTTTGTGGTTTATTGTGATGCATCTGGCAGAGGGCTGGGTTGCGTGCTCATGCAACATGGCAAGGTGGTGGCATATGCCTCACGCCAGTTGAAGAAACATGAGGAAAACTACCCCACACATGATTTGGAGCTGGGAGCTGTAGTCTTCGCTTTGAAGATATGGCGCCACTACTTATATGGGGTTAGTGTGACAATCTACACCGATCACAAGAGTTTGAGATACATATTCACTCAGAAGGAGTTGAATCTTTGACAGATGTAACACCCCTACTACGCACATCACGTTACTTGAAATCGCAGCGGAATATAAATAACTAAACAATAACTAAACGAATGGTGCTACAACGCCGTCAACCACCCACGTGGTTAACAAGGCCGAATAAATACAAGTGTACCGGTCTGATGATCAGACTCCCGAGCATAGAACTAACAACCATATATATACATCAACAAAATACCGAGTGTTTACATAATCCTTCACTGTTTACCGTCACTGTAAACCATCATAATCAAGTATATAACACGCCACGGGAGCACAGGCGCATCCCGGGCAAACATCCAAAAGTACTCCAAAAGTAAACTACACCCTAGGATCTAGAGCCACTCCGCTTCTTCGATCCTCATCCTGCAGTAAAAGAAATATGGATCCCCCGAGGGGGTCAGCAACCCTTGGCTGGCATGGTTAACGCGCAGCCCATCGACTACCGGAATGCGCGCAACTACTTGTCATGATGACATGGTATTTATTTTAAAACACACAACTCATACATATATAACACAACATGGGTATTGTACACATCATAACACACATCACACACATACAATTCCTTTTAGGAAGAGAACCAACACAGTTAGTCCCCATTAAGAGCCTAGAGAATGTTGCCACGCTCATACTTAGCTCGTTACATAACTCGTTACCGTCCGGTTAGATTGAACGGTTAACTTAACACAAGGTGCCTCGGATATAGTGATCCAAGCACACCGAAATAACACATAGTTGCCCCTGTGGCCCGACGTGAGTCAGTAAAATAGCCTTGGTTAAGCTAAAGGGAAGGTTAGAAACCAAATTGGAAACTTAACCATAACATACAGAGAGAATCGAACCGGTTATGACATCGACTCCCATACTCACACGCGTGGCCGGAACAGACCGGACTCCTCACTTCCCCCGTTAGCCCTTGTTAGTAGTTCATCATTGAACACAACAAACAATTCACAATAATAGGTCAAGTCTTGTTAGACACACACAAGGGAAGAGAGAGTCATACTCAACAACATAATGATATTTAACAACGGTAAACTCTTTACATGGCTTAATCTTACAAAGTCATAAACACACAGAAAAACAAACAACACACAAGCCGGTGTAAACCGGTAGGCAACAAACTGCAAGAAAACCATACCTTGGTCCTTGCCTTGATTTGTTTCCACCTTGAGAGAATCCTATACACATTAGTAACGTCGGTTAATTATTTATTTAACTTCACACTTACTAAGTATTTAACATGGTTGTATGACATGTTTTAATGTCTATCTTCCCCTAGGTTACTTTCATTATACACCCTAGGGTTAACTACATAAGTCACCTTCTTTTCTGTTTTTTTTTTTAATTTTTGGCATGTCCGACCCACCGTCCGACCCACAACTGGGTCGGACCCCTTCCAGTGGTTTTCGGGTCTGAAGAACCTTACCATGTCCGACCCATGTCCGACCCAACCTTCTGGGTCGGACTATTCCAGAGACATGTCTGACCCAAGTCCGACTCACTAGACTGGGTCGGACCATTACAGAGAACTTCAGAACATACACGTCCGACCCATGTCCGACCCACCCTTCTGGGTCGGACCATTACAGACATTTTACCGCCTCATAAACATGCCCGTCCGACCCACGTCCGACTCACTCGACTGGGTCGGACCATTCCAGAAACTTTTTCCCTCCTTTGAAACATGACCGTCCGACCCATGTCCGACCCACCCTTTTGGGTCGGACCATTACAGAACACATTCCTAACGTCTAACAGAGGCTGTCCGACCCACAACTGGGTCGGACCCCTGGGTCGGACGTCCTCTAAACTTACCCAAACTTTGTCAAATCTTCACCAAACTTCTCCTAAAGCCTCTTAATGCTTCCTAACAACATTTGGTAACCTTATATCCACATCCAACATCTATGAAACTCATTTTCTAATTCCTTAAGCCTTTACTTATTTCCTTGTAAAATTCCTTAACACTTACAACATTTTATACTAGGTTTCTAAATGGTGTTTCTCACCTATGATAACTACTATCCCAAAATGCTTTCTCCTTATCTTAACATCATCTCTTAAGCATTATTTCTCACAACTAACTCCTTATGTCATTCTTGAAATTCTTTTCCAAGTGTACACTTCTCCTTATTTTACGAAAGTTTGCCTAGGTATTTACCTAAGTCCCAAGGTGACTTTGGTACTTACTAAATCTCAAGATCATGCCTAAGTCCTTATTACACTCTAGAGTACTCCCTAGTTCATCAAAATCTATTAAAATATCATGAACTCCTCATTCATTTCCTACATTTTCTAACTCACCAAACCTTATATAAACACTTAGAACTTCTTACATCTTACCTAAATTTTGACATGGATTCTCCTAGAACATTACTAACCAAAACACATTGTTTTACCATCAAACAACGAAGAACACTAAAAATCCATCAAGCACTTATTATACACAAACTCCACTCACAAAGCACTACATCACAAAATAGTGCATAGCTTAAATTGCATGGCACTTAGGCCCTTAAATAACATGGCTCTTAGGCCCTTAAGATGCATAAATCATAAACACTGAATTTCCACGATATATTTGCCTTTAACCTGCAATTACACTCAACAAGACATATGTTATTTTACTAGTCCCCATGAGAACATTTACTAGGTCATTTACCATTTGCTCTTTAGGTAGTTTTAATAAGCATTTATAAGCTCATTTCTCCTAAGGCATTAAACAACATAAGGTTAATAGATTTACCTCTTTTCCAAACAATTCCTTTCTTTTTTCACTACAAGACCGGTAGGGTATTTGATTCCTTGTCAAGCTCTAAACAATATACAAACATTATAATGAGTATTCAAGCTATAAGCTTCATCTCATTGTAAACCCTAATTTTACATTGTTTCAAAAACATTAATGTAGTTGTTTTACCTTGATCTTTGAAGAGAGTTTGAATATATAACAAGAGAGGACTCCACCTAGTCCATGAAGAGTTGAAATGAAGCTAGAACAAAGTCACACAAAGAGCTATATCAATGTGCATTTTCGGTCAAGGTAAAAACATGGAGGAAACATGATTTTTCTTTGAGATTCCTTACCTAGAAGCAAAGGAGAGTAATGATATGTCAAAATACAAGCTCAAGCTCCTTCAATGGTGGAGCACCTTGGCACCGAAATGGGGCTCTTAGAGTTTTGAGAAGATAGGAATGAAGAGCTTGATGAGAGGAAGAGATTGGTGGTCTTAGAATTTGATTTGGACAAGTGAGCTTGATTTAGCAAGAGGTCAAAGATGGAGTTCTAATGGAGGTGGTGTATTACCGTGGAAGAGAAGGAGAAGAGAGGTGTGGAACCGTGTGAACAAGGGAGGAAATGAGAGAATGAGATAGAATTTGCTTTTAAGGGATATTTATGCTTATAAAGTAAAAGTAGTTTTAATTAGTTTGCTTTACTTACTTATTACATTAACTAGAGAGTGGTGAGTCACCACACTTAGAAAAACCGGCCCCCCTTTATTAGTATGAGGGTATTTTAGTCTTTGTTTGTCAATTTAATTACTTAATACAACATATGTTATAAACTAGCTTATAAAAATCACTATTCACCTAAACAAGGCACTTAGAAGTGAAATTTTTGATTTCCCATTAATATAGCCACCCAAATGTGATACTATATAGTACACATATATATTTAAGAGTAATGATGGACATTTAGCCACTCAAAACTCATTTACAAGACAATTTTTGGAAAATGTGCTTTAAGACTTCTTAAAGCACATGTTGTGTTTTAACTTGTTTTCAAGCTTGGTTTTCTTTGGTAATTGGTTTAATATGTTCATTAGTGTATAAATGAGGTCTTGGTAAGTTCATTAGGTCTTACCCAAGCTTAGAGCACATTTTAGCTCTTATTGACTTTAAAGCACATTTTGTGTTTGCTTTTGTTTAAATTTGTTTACTAAGGTTTCTAAGACTCTTTTTAGTCTTATTACACCCTATTTAGGTGTTTAAACAACATAACTAGGTTTGGGGTATTTCAATCTACCCCCCTTAAAAGAACTTTGTCCCCAAAGTTCATACTTCCACATAACCTAAACATTAGAACATGAGAACACATATCAACAACACTTCTATATCACATTAACAACATCTTTACATCATATCGGACACATGGTCCAAACAACAAAACATCACAACATCATTCAGACTCAGCGGTCTGTAACATTAACAACATGACAACAAACACAGACAATGTATCCAACTACATGTCATACACATAACCGAAACGGCTCTACCCCCCTTAAATAGGGGTACGCCCCGTACCCTATACATACAAACACTAAGAAGTAAACAACGACGGGTACTTCGCCTTCATCTTATCCTCTAGCTCCCAAGTGGCCTCCTCAACGTCCTGGTTAGACCAGAGAACCTTCACCAGTCTCACAGACTTATGGCGAGTGTCTCGAGTCTTAGTGTCCAGAATCCGTACCGGAGTCTCCACTGATCGCATGGTCGGCTCTAAAGTTAGCCTTTCAGGCTGAAGCACATGAAACGGATGAGACATATACTTCTTCAACTGGGACACATGAAATACATCATGTACCTTGCCCAGCTCGGCGGGTAAGTCAAGTCTATAAGCTATCGGGCCGATCCGCTCCGTCACAACATAAGGCCCCACATATTTTGGGCTCAACTTGCCCTTCTGGCCAAAACGAAACACTCCCTTCATGGGGGATACTCTCAAAAATACCTGATCGCCCACGGCGAACTCCAGGTCACGTCGGCGCACATCTGCGTACGACTTCTATCTATCCTGAGCTGCTTTCATATTAGCCCGGATCTGGCGAACTTCTGCCTGAACTTGCTCAAGATACTCTGGTCCTATAATGACCGTCTCACTCGACTCATCCCAGCATAATTGCGTGCGGCATGGTCTACCGTATAATGCCTGGAAGGGAGACATCTTGATCGATGCATGATAACTGTTGTTGTAACTAAACTCGATCAGATGTAACTTATCAATCCAGCTGGTCTGAAAGTCAAGTGCACATGCACGTAGCATATCCTCAAGTGTCTGTATGGTGCGCTCACTCTGACCATCGGTCTGTGGGTGAAACGCCGTACTCAATTTCAGTTCAGTACCCAATGCCTCTCGTGTAGACTTCCAATATCTGGATAAGAATCTGGTATCTCTGTCAGATACAATCGTCTTTGGTACACCATGATGTCTTACAATTTCTTTGTCGAAAAGCTCTGCAAGCTTAGCCACTTTCCAGGTGTCCTTCATCGGTATGAATCGAGCCACCTTGGTCAGTCGGTCTACCACAACCCAAATCATATTTAGACCTCCCCTTGTAGGCGGAAGCCCTACCACGAAGTCCATAGATATGTCATGGAACTTCCACTCCGGCACTGGCATTGGCTGCACCATACCACCAGGCCGTCGGTGCTCAAACTTGACCTTCTGACAAGTGAGACACCTCAACACATAGTCATTCACATCCTTTTTCATTCCAGCCCACCAGAAATATCGTTTCATACCTTTATACATCTTTGAAGCTCCGGGGTGAATCGAAGTCGTAGAACAATGGGATTCACTCAATATGCGCTCCTTCAGCTTAGCGCTACTCCTGGGTATACACAACCGGCCATTAAGCCTAATCAGGTCATCATCGTGGAGTCTGAAGTCATACTTCTGACCCTCGAATGTGCCATCAATAAGCTTCTGCCTAATCTCCACCATATACTGATCCGTCATCTAAGCACTTCGCACCTCTTCAACCAAGCCAGTACGAGAGACTAGCGAATGGAGAGAGTGTGCTCGGCTACTCAATGCGTCAGCTACCACATTCGCCTTACCCTCCTTGTACTGTAAATTGATGTCATAATCATTCAGAAATTCAACCCACCTTCTTTGCCTCATGTTCAACTCCTTCTGAGTGAACAAGTACTTTAAACTCTTGTGGTCAGAATAAATCGTCACACTTACCCCATACAAGTGATGTCGCCATATCTTCAGTGCGAAGACAATGGCCCCCAATTCTAAGTCGTGGGTAGGGTAGTTCTCCTCATGCTTCTTCAGCTGTCGGGAGGCGTAAGCTATGACCTTCCCGTGTTGCATCAACACACAACCCATACCCCTGCCTGATGCGTCGCAATAGACCTCAAAACCATCTGGACCGTCTGGTAATGTCAGAACCGGCGCAGATGTCAGAGCATCCTTGAGACTCGCGAAAGAACTCTCACAGTCGACAGTCCACTCGAATGGTGCATCCTTTTTCATCAAGGAAGTCATCGGCTTCGAGACACTGGAGAAGTTCTTCACAAATCTCCTATAGTAACCTGCCAGACCGAGGAAGCTCCTGATGTCGGTAATTGTCTTCGGACTAGGCCAGGTTCGCACTGCATCTATCTTTGCCGGATCAACAGCGATCCCGGCCTCAGAAATCACATGTCCAAGGAAGGATACTTGGTTCAACCAAAATTCACACTTAGAAAATTTAGCATACAGCTGATTCTTTCTCAACGTTTGCAATACATCTCTCAGGTGGCTTTCATGCTCACCTCTCGATTTCGAATACACAAGTATGTCATCGATGAAGACTACCATTGATTTGTCCAACAGATCTTGGAACAAACGGTTCATTAAGTCCATGAACTTTGCTGGTGCATTTGACAAGCCAAACGGCATAACTGTGAACTCATAATGCCCATACCTAGTTCTGAAAGCTGTCTTTTCAATATCACTGTCACGGATGGCAATCTGATGGTATCCGGAACGTAGGTCTATCTTGGAGAATACTAATGCTCCCCTCAGCTGATCAAATAGATCGTCGATGTGTGGTAAGGGGTAACGGTTCTTCACCGTAACAGCATTCAGCTCCCGATAATCAATACACAGGCGGAGGCTACCGTCCTTCTTCTTCACGAAGAGGACCGGCGCTCCCCATGGTGAAACACTGGGGCGGATAAAGCCCTTGTCGAGTAGGTCTCTCAGCTGCTCCTTGAGCTCTGTCATCTCTGCTGGAGCCATACGGTAAGGTGCTTCCGCAATGGGTCCGGTGCCCGGAACTAGATCAATCTCAAACTCAACCTCTCGTGCTGGCGGCATGCCCGGTAGTTCCTTAGGAAATACATCAGGAAACTCCGACACTACCGGCACATCTGGGCTAAACTCAGGGTCTCCCTCTATGTCCTGGACATAGCAGACGTATACATCACTCCCTCGTCGTAACTCGTGATACATAGCCATGGCGGTGATGATCTGAGTCGAAGGCTCCCTGGGCCTCTGGCGGTAAGATATGGTAACCCCAGATGGACTCCGAAGAAGCAGTCGATGCTCGGCACACAGGATTCTGCCCTTGTACCGCTCCAACCAGTTCATCCCGACAATCACATCAAAGCCTAGTCCGTCGAACTCTATCAAGTCGATCGGAAACTCTTCACCCCTGATTCGAACAATAGCATCTCGGTAGTAGCGGGTACATCTGATCCGCTCTTTCGACGGGAGAGTGACCACGAAGTCTGGCATCTCTTCACCGTCTAACCCCAGCCTCTTCGCAAATGATAGCGAAATGAACGTGTGTGAGGCTCCAGAGTCGAATAAGATCGATGCATCCACGCCATTCACTAGAAAGGTACCGGTGAGGATTGTGCCGCTCTTGCCGGCTTCTGCCTTATTGCAGACACTCAGTATACCTCCCGTTCCGAGTGCACAGCCTAATTCATTGGCAAACTAATAAGTATTGGGTAACAACACGATTTATATGCTTCAAACAACTCCACTTTATTCATTAACGCACTCTTTTTACAACATTCATTGGCTTATACTGTCGCCATGATTTACACTTACAACATCCTCAATACACACTGGTTTATCATATAATTATACAAGGCTTAAAACTGTCGGAAGGTCAAATTCAAACGTCCGGGTTTCATGTGAGTGGCATTGATCACTGCCGACGGTGCGGTATTCAGTTTGATCTTTCTGATGCCATGGTATAGCATCCTTGATTGCCCACCCATGATTAGTACATCTCCCGATTTCAGCAGTAGCTTCTTTGCGAGGTCAGCACGCTTCTGCTCACCATACACAAACACTGCGGTATCACCAATGGACCAAGACACCACGGGTACTCCCTTACTCAGAGACTCGGGTGACTCGTCCTTGTCTTGGTGTATACCTAACCGTCCACCTTTCTGGTAGAAGTTCACAATGCACAGATCTGTTTTCACACTTGGAATTGATTCCGTTTCAACTTGTTGAGCAATTCCCACGGCGTGGTTAACGACCGCAAGGAACTCCTCTGGTATACATGGTATTGTTGCTCCATCTTCAGCTCGCACTTCTTGATATGACTTGGTGTAAGGGTTCCAGTCCTTACCCATGCACATCATCTTCAATTGCATCCTTGCTCCGTTCGGGTATTCGGGTGTGTAAAACCCTCCTGGTTTTGCTCCAAGTTTGTCGCATCGTCTGATGATATGGATTTGTGCTTCCAGTGTCAGGTATCCATTTAAAAGTATCATACCTGGCTGGATGACCTGACATTGCTCCAATGGAAAGTCGGTGATGTTGATGGTGGTTTCTTCAGGTTTTGGTGTAGGTGGGATTGGGTAACATATATTGAAAGTTCCTTTAAGTTTAGAGTACTCTAATTAGGTAAATCTCACACTATACTTTACTTATTTACTCACATGGTTGTTTATTTAAACTCGCTCACACACATGGATGTAATGCGGTATGCAGACACTTATTACATTCAATAGTTTAGGCGGTACCTGGTCTAGAAGAGGGCCCTGGCGCCTCAGACCGGTCCACCACATTCAGGGTGGCCTTGTTGGACCCCGACCCCTTCCCCTTCTGGGACTCCGTGTACCTCTGATCTGGGGGTGGCTGGTTTGCCGTCTTCTTGCCATCGGTGGTCGTAGTGGCCTTAGCCTTCCATTGCCCCTTGGGCCTGTAGTTCCTACTGTTTGGGTTCTGCCAGCATTCATGATCGCGGTGACCCATCTTCTTACAGTATCGGCACTGAACATCGTTACCCTTGCAGTCCTTGCCGGGGTGGTCTCCGTTGCACCACTTGCAGTAATAGTGGCGCTCCGGTCCAGAGCCCGTGCTAGCTTTAGGTGGGTAAGAACGTAGGGGCTTGGCCACATACGCATAGGTGAGCTGCAGAGGCTCCCCAGCAATGGTGGTCTGGGTCTGGCCCTTGCCACCTTGTTGCTGTCCTTTCTGGGACTGGGGGTATGATTTCTTCTTCTTCCCTCCCCACTGCCCTTGCGTGCCTTGGCCCTCGTTCTGAGCCTTGCGCTTGAGCGCACTCTCCTCGTCCCTCAGACGGACGGTGATCTCCACAATAGCAGCGGCATGATAGCACTCCTATATTTAGGGTGTCAGTTATGCCCCGCCAAATAAACTCACAACACATTAACACATCGTACACACTTATTCACATTACACTGTAGTTCCTTTACCTGCAAAGTGGTATATCCAGTAGGCCCCATGCCGTAGCGTAGGCGATAGTTCAGTCCGTTGTAGAAACGGTTCAAAAGAATCCGGTCTGAGTAACCCAGATCCGGTAGCATAGAACTAACAACCATATATATACATCAACAAAATACCGAGTGTTTACATAATCCTTCACTGTATACCGTCACTGTAAACCATCATAATCAAGTATATAACACGCCACGGGAGCACAGGCGCATCCCGGGCAAACATCCAAAAGTACTCCAAAAGTAAACTACACCCTAGGATCTAGAGCCACTCCGCTTCTTCGATCCTCATCCTGCAGTAAAAGAAATATGGATCCCCCGAGGGGGTCAGCAACCCTTGGCTGGCATGGTTAACGTGCAGCCCATCGACTACCGGAATGCGCGCAACTACTTGTCATGATGACATGGTATTTATTTTAAAACACACAACTCATACATATATAACACAACATGGGTATTGTACACATCATAACACACATCACACACATACAATTCCTTTTAGGAAGAGAACCAACACAGTTAGTCCCCATTAAGAGCCTAGAGAATGTTGCCACGCTCATACTTAGCTCGTTACATAACTCGTTACCGTCCGGTTAGATTGAACGGTTAACTTAACACAAGGTGCCTCGGATATAGTGATCCAAGCACACCGAAATAACACATAGTATGCCCCTGTGGCCCGACGTGAGTCAGTAAAATAGCCTTGGTTAAGCTAAAGGGAAGGTTAGAAACCAAATTGGAAACTTAACCATAACATACAGAGAGAATCGAACCAGTTATGACATCGACTCCCATACTCACACGCGTGGCCGGAACAGACCGGACTCCTCACTTCCCCCGTTAGCCCTTGTTAGTAGTTCATCATTGAACACAACAAACAATTCACAATAATAGGTCAAGTCTTGTTAGACACACACAAGGGAAGAGAGAGTCATACTCAACAACATAATGATATTTAACAACGGTAAACTCTTTACATGGCTTAATCTTACAAAGTCATAAACACACAGAAAAACAAACAACACACAAGCCGGTGTAAACCGGTAGGCAACAGACTGCAAGAAAACCATACCTTGGTCCTTGCCTTGATTTGTTTCCACCTTGAGAGAATCCTATACACACTAGTAACGTCGGTTAATTATTTATTTAACTTCACACTTACTAAGTATTTAACATGGTTGTATGACATGTTTTAATGTCTATCTTCCCCTAGGTTACTTTCATTATACACCCTAGGGTTAACTACATAAGTCACCTTCTTTTCTGTTTTTTTTTAAAAAATTTTGGCATGTCCGACCCACCGTCCGACCCACAACTGGGTCGGACCCCTTCCAGTGGTTTTCGGGTCTGAAGAACCTTACCATGTCCGACCCATGTCCGACCCAACCTTCTGGGTCGGACTATTCCAGAGACATGTCCGACCCAAGTCCGACTCACTAGACTGGGTCGGACCATTACAGAGAACTTCAGAACATACACGTCCGACCCATGTCCGACCCACCCTTCTGGGTCGGACCATTACAAAACATTTTACCGCCTCATAAACATGCCCGTCCGACCCACGTCCGACTCACTCGACTGGGTCGGACCATTCCAGAAACTTTTTCCCTCCTTTGAAACATGACCGTCCGACCCATGTCCGACCCACCCTTTTGGGTCGGACCATTACAGAACACATTCCTAACGTCTAACAGAGGCTGTCCGACCCACAACTGGGTCGGACCCCTGGGTTGGACGTCCTCTAAACTTACCCAAACTTTGTCAAATCTTCACCAAACTTCTCCTAAAGCCTCTTAATGCTTCCTAACAACATTTGGTAACCTTATATCCACATCCAACATCTATGAAACTCATTTTCTAATTCCTTAAGACTTTACTTATTTCCTTGTAAAATTCCTTAACACTTACAACATTTTATACTAGGTTTCTAAATGGTGTTTCTCACCTATGATAACTACTATCCCAAAATGCTTTCTCCTTATCTTAACATCATCTCTTAAGCATTATTTCTCACAACTAACTCCTTATGTCATTCTTGAAATTCTTTTCCAAGTGTACACTTATCCTTATTTTACCAAAGTTTTCCTAGGTATTTACCTAAGTCCCAAGGTGACTTTGGTACTTACTAAATCTCAAGATCATGCCTAAGTCCTTATTACACTCTAGAGTACTCCCTAGTTCATCAAAATCCTTTAAAATATCATGAACTCCTCATTCATTTCCTACATTTTCTAACTCACCAAACCTTATATAAACACTTAGAACTTCTTACATCTTACCTAAATTTTGACATGGATTCTCCTAGAACATTACTAACCAAAACACATTGTTTTACCAACAAACAACCAAGAACACTAAAAATCCATCAAGCACTTATTATACACAAACTCCACTCACAAGCACTACATCACAAAATAGTGCATAGCTTAAATTGCATGGCACTTAGGCCCTTAAATAACATGGCTCTTAGGCCCTTAAGATGCATAAATCATAAACACTGAATTTCCACGATATATTTGCCTTTAACCTGCAATTACACTCAACAAGACATATGTTATTTTACTAGTCCCCTTGAGAACATTTACTAGGTCATTTACCATTTGCTCTTTAGGTAGTTTTAATAAGCATTTATAAGCTCATTCTCCTAAGGCATTAAACAACATAAGGTTAATAGATTTACCTCTTTTCCAAACAATTCCTTTCTTGTTTCACTACAAGACCGGTAGGGTATTTGATTCCTTGTCAAGCTCTAAACAATATACAAACATTATAATGAGTATTCAAGCTATAAGCTTCATCTCATTGTAAACCCTAATTTTACATTGTTTCAAAAACATTAATGTAGTTGTTTTACCTTGATCTTTGAAGAGAGTTTGAATATATAACAAGAGAGGACTCCATCTAGTCCATGAAGAGTTGAAATGAAGCTAGAACAAAGTCACACAAAGAGCTATATCAATGTGCATTTTCGGTCAAGGTAAAAACATGGAGGAAACATGATTTTTCTTTGAGATTCCTTACCTAGAAGCAAAGGAGAGTAATGATATGTCAAAATACAAGCTCAAGCTCCTTCAATGGTGGAACACCTTGGCACCGAAATGGGGCTCTTGGAGTTTTGAGAAGATAGGAATGAAGAGCTTGATGAGAGGAAGAGATTGGTGGTCTTAGAATTTGATTTGGACAAGTGAGCTTGATTTAGCAAGAGGTCAAAGATGGAGTTCTAATGGAGGTGGTGTGTATTACCGTGGAAGAGAAGGAAGAAGAGAGGTGTGGAACCGTGTGAACAAGGGAGGAAATGAGAGAATGAGATAGAATTTGCTTTTAAGGGATATTTATGCTTATAAAGTAAAAGTAGTTTTAATTAGTTTGCTTTACTTACTTATTACATTAACTAGAGAGTGGTGAGTCACCACACTTAGAAAAACCGGCCCCCCTTTATTATTATGAGGGTATTTTAGTCTTTGTTTGTCAATTTAATTACTTAATACAATATATGTTATAAACTAGCTTATAAAAATCACTATTCACCTAAACAAGGCACTTAGAAGTGAAATTTTTGATTTCCCATTAATATAGCCACCCAAATGTGATACTATATAGTACACATATATATTTAAGAGTAATGATGGACATTTAGCCACTCAAAACTCATTTACAAGACAATTTTTCGAAAATGTGCTTTAAGACTTCTTAAAGCACATTTTGTGTTTTAACTTGTTTTCAAGCTTGGTTTTCTTTGGTAATTGGTTTAATATGTTCATTAGTGTATAAATGAGGTCTTGGTAAGTTCATTAGGTCTTACCCAAGCTTAGAGCACATTTTAGCTCTTATTGACTTTAAAGCACATTTTGTGTTTGCTTTTGTTTAAATTTGTTTACTAAGGTTTCTAAGACTCTTTTTAGTCTTATTACACCCTATTTAGGTGTTTAAACAACATAACTAGGTTTGGGGTATTTCATTCACCTCCAATACAAAGAGGGAAAGGCCAATGTTGTAGCAGACGCCCTGAGCCGTCGAGCACACTCACTCCATTCGCTAGTTTCTTTCTCCAGCTTGGTTGATGAGGTGCGAGAGGCTCAGAGGACAGATGAGTACATGAGAGAGGTCAGACAGAAGCTGACAGATGGTACCTTTGAGAGTCAAAAATACGACTTCAGACTTCATGATGATGATCTGATCAGACTTAAGGGCCGGTTATGCATACCACGGGGCAACACGGATCTGAATGACCGTATACTTAGGGAATCACACTGTTCATCCGTTTCCATCCATCCGGGAGCCTCTAAAATGTATAAATACATGAAGAGATACTTCTGGTGGTCGGGGATGAAGGCAGATGTTACCGAGTTCGTCTTGAGGTGCCTCACATGCCAAAAGGTGAAATTCGAGCACCGACGACCAGACGGAATGGTACAATCGATGCCAGTTCCGGAATGGAAGTTCCATGATATCTCCATGGACTTCGTAGTTGGGCTTCCACCTTCTAGGGGAGGTCTCAACATGATATGGGTGGTGGTGGATCGCCTTACAAAAGTAGCCCGATTCATACCGATGAAGGATACTTGGAAGGTGACCAAATTGGCTGAGTTGTTTGAGAAAGAAATCATGAGACATCACGGGATACCGAAGACCATAGTGTCAGATAGAGATACCAGATTCCTTTCGAGGTACTGGAGAGCTACCAGAGAAGCATTGGGTACAGAACTCAAGCTGAGTACCGCGTTCCATCCTCAGACAGATGGTCAGACTGAGCGTACTATTCAGACACTCGAGGACATGCTGAGAGCATGTGCCTTAGACTTCCAGGGCAGTTGGATTGACAAACTGCATCTGATCGAGTTTTCATACAACAACACCTATCACGCTTCGATCAAGATGGCACCTTTTGAAGCGTTGTACGGTAGACCCTGTCGTACACCACTTTGCTGGGATGAGTCGAGTGAGACGGTCATTATAGGACCAGAGTACTTAGAGCAAGTTAAGGCTGAAGTTCAGCAAATCAGGGGAGAACAGAAGCTGCTCAAGATAGGTAGAAGTCGTATGCTGATGTTCGACGACGGGACCTGGAGTTCGCAGTGGGGCGACCAGGTATTTCTGCGAGTTTCACCGATGAAGGGTGTATTCAGGTTTGGGCAGAAGGGCAAATTAAGCCCGAAGTTTGTTGGTCCTTATGAGATTACGGAGCGGGTGGGCCCGGTTGCTTACAGGTTGAATTTACCTGCTGAGCTGGGTAAAATGCATGATGTTTTTCATGTTTCACAGCTAAAGAAATACATGCACCACCCCTCCCATGTGTTGGAACCTGAGAGGTTGACTTTAGAACCGAATATGAGATCAGTGGAAACTCCTCAGAGAATCTTGGACAGTAAGAGTAGGGACACTCGCCACAAGTCAGTGCGACTGGTGAAGGTTCTCTGGTCTAACCAGGATGTCGAAGAGGCCACGTGGTAATTAGAGGATAAGGTGAGGGTGAAGTACCCTTCTTTGTTTACTGACTAGATCGTCTGTATATGGTACGGGGCGTACCCCTTTTTAAGGGGGGTAGAGCTTCCTCGCTTTTGAGTTAGGAAACGATCATGTTTGTCGTTTGTTTGGTTGTTTAAGATGTGAATTCGTGTAAGTTGTTACACTTTGGTGTTAAGTTTGAGTTATGTATAATACTTATGTATTGTATTTGAGATTGACCTTTGAGTCTTGAGATGTATGAATGTGAATATAAGATGTGGTGTTAAGATTAAGGGAATTGAGTACCGTGAATGGTTTAGCACATATGTGAACTTTGAGGACAAAATTCTTTTAAGGGGGGTAGATTGAAATACCCCAAACTTAGATATGGTGTTTAAATGATAAACTAAGATATAAGGAGGCTAAATAATGCCTTAGAAACATTAAGAAACATTTCTCATCAAAGAAAGCATAAGGAAACACCGAAAGAGCAGTTTAAGCAAAAACGTGCTCTAAGCTTGGAGAGACTTGGGAGAGTATCAAAATATTGTTCTAAGACCTTAGTAATATCCTAATGGTCATTTAAAATCAATTACCAAAGAAAACCAAGCTTGAAAACAAGTTAAAACACAAAATGTGCTTTAAAGAGTCTTAAAGCACATTTTTGAAAAATTGTCTTGTAAATGAGTTTTGAATGGCTAAATGTCCATCATTACTCTTTAATTAACATGTGTACTATATAGTATCACATTTGGAAGTCTATATCAATGGGAAATCTAAAATTTCACAACAATGTGCCTTGTTTTATGAATAGTAAATTAATTAAGCTAGTTTATAACATAAGTCAATATAAGTGAGATATTTGGTCAACAAAGACTTAAGTACCCCTTGTTACTTAATGGGGGCCGGTTTTTACAAGGTGAGTCACCACCTTCATTAGTCATTAAGTAAATAAATAACTATAAAGCAAAAGTACTATTTACTTTATCATATAAATATCTCATTCTAACTCACCTCTCTCCTCACCTCTTCATTCTCTCTTGTTCCCACGATTTTCTCAAGCTCTCTCCCTTATCCATTAACGTGAAGAGCAAACCCATGCTAGCTCCACCTTCTCTTGCACACTACTTACTCATCTTAGCTACAAAACCAAAACAAATTACATATTCCTCTTAGTTAGCACAAGCTCTCTCTTTCTATCTTTTAAAAACTCCAAGAGCTTTGATTTGGTGCCAAGCCAAACCACCATTAGAGGAGGAAATTCAAGTTTGGAGACTCCATTGGCTTCTCCATTCTCTTAAGGTAAAGAAAGTGTAAGAAAATCTAGGTTTCCATCACTTTCCTTTTTGACCGAAAATGTATGGTCATGAGGCTTCATTTTAATGCCTTGCTCTTATTTGTTTCTACTCTTTAAAGGATTGAGGAGGTCCTACTTGCTTCATATCCAAGCTTGTCTTGAGAAACCAAGGTAAAACAATCACCTTAATACCTTAAAACATATTTTTAGCCTAGGGTTTGTTCCTTAGGGTTAATGTATTATCTAGTGCTCATTGGAGTCATTGGATATTGGTTGGAACATTGGCAAGGAGATATACATTGGTGACCGAGATTGGGCAAGGAAAAACCTAAGGAAGAAAGTTTATAAAGCTTGTAAAAGAACAAGGTAAATTACTTACCTTAAGGTGTCTTATTGATTAAGGGAATGGGATTAAGATATGTGATGAGTTTAGTGTAGAGTTTACATTAGAAAAGGGTTATATATGACCTAGGAGAAACAATGACTATGTTTGAGAACTTGTGACTAAGGAGCCAATGAGAAAAGAGAAAGTCAAACAATATTGAAATGAATTACAAGAAGCATTTTATTTCAATGGGAGCCTTGTTGTGTGTATTCCCAGGTTAAAGGCAAATATATGTGGAAATTCAGTGGTTAAGATTATTGTCATTTAAGGGTCTAAGTGCCAAGCATTTAAGTTTGTGCACTATATGATGATGTGGTGTAGTTTTGGTGTAGGTTATGTGTTAAGGTGTTGTGATGAGAATTTGAGTGATATTGGTTGGTTGATGGAGAAAAACCAAGTGTTAGGATGTGCTATATACTAGAGAACCCATGGCAAAATTTAAAGGAGAACTTAAGTGTTTAAGATGTTCTAAGGGAATTTAATGACTAAGGAAGTACTAGGAAATTTTAGAGCTTGTCTTGATGAAAAAGGGGGTGAGATAAAGTGTTTTAATGAGTTATAATGACTTAGGCATTACTATAAAGGATTTAGGAATCAAGAGAGTGTATTTGAGTATTTAGGACTTAGGCAAATGCTGGTAAACAACTAGGAAGGAAATAATGTGTTGATG
The DNA here is from genome assembly GCA_023374045.1 of Limonium bicolor. Classification (NCBI taxonomy): domain Eukaryota; kingdom Viridiplantae; phylum Streptophyta; class Magnoliopsida; order Caryophyllales; family Plumbaginaceae; genus Limonium; species Limonium bicolor. The sequence goes on from CM041782.1 coordinate 220,605,243, forward strand.
GATGGAAGCTTAAGCTTGTGAAGGAACTTTAAGTAAATGCATAAAAGAGTTTTAGATGGTGAAAGATGCTTGGGAGATGATGTTATAGTGGTGGGGAAACATTTGGTATAGTGGTTACATTAGGTATGAACCACCACCTAGAAACCTAGTGGAAAATGTTACAAGTGTTGGCATGGTTACAAGGAAAAATGCATAATGATTAAAGTGGATGTTGATGAGTGATTTAAAGTGTTTAGTGGTTGGCTTAAGGTGTATTTGAGGTGCCCAAATGAGGTTACAACATATTAGGATATATGAGGAGAAGTTTGGAGTTAAAAGAGAATTTAGAAACAAGGTTCTGGAGCCGACCGACCTTAGGGACCGGACTTGCAAGGTCGGTCGAGCTCAGTTTACACTGCCGGAGGAAGTTTCTGGAATCGACCGAACATAGGACCGGACATACAAGTTCGGTCAAGCCCAAAAAGAAAATAAAAAAATGTAACACCCCTACTACGCACATAACTATACTTGGAATCGCAGCGGAAAATAAACAACTAAACGGTAACTAAACGATTGGTGCTACAATGCCGTCAACCACCCACGTGGCTAACAAGGCTGAATAAATACAAAATGTACCGGTCTGATGATCAGACTCCCGAGCATAGAACTAACAACCATATATATACATCAACATAATACCGAGTGTTTACAAAATCCATCACTGTATACCATCACTGTAATCCACCATAACAAGTATATAATACGCCACGGGAGCACAGGCGCATCCCGGGCAAACATCCAAAAGTACTCCAAAAGTAAACTACTCTCTAGGACCTAGAGCCACTCTGCCTCTTCGATCCTCATCCTGCAATAGAAATATGGAGCCCCCGAGGGGGTCAGCACCTTTGCTGGTATGGCTAACGCGCAGCCCATCGGCTACCGGGATACGCGCAACCAATTGTCATAATAACATGGCATTCATTTTAGAACATCCAACATATATATATATATATATACACCATAGCATAGCAAGGGAAGTTGCATAGCATCACAACATCAATACATAACACCATAAACTCGGTCCTCACAAGGAACCTTCCACCATAGTTAGTATACCATGAGAGCCTAGGGATTTTTACCAATCCCATGTTAAGCTCGTTACCATCCTCGTTACCGTCCGGTTATGTAGAACGGTTAACTTATACCAAAGGTGTGTCGGATATAGTAATCCCAAGCACACCGAAATAACATACGTATGCCCCTATGGCCCGACGTGAGTCAGTAACTAGCTTTGGATAAGCTAAGGGAAGGTAGAAACCAAATTGGAATACCACCTATACATACACCAAGAGAGCCGAACCGGATATGATATCGACCCCCATCCATCACACGCGTGGCCGGAACAACCGGACTCCTCACTCCCCCAGTTAGCACTTGTTAGTGATCACACAATATTTTGTTAAGTCACATACAAGCAAACATTTAGGTCTTGTTAGACAACCAAGGGAAAGGAGTCATAACCTTACAACATCATAATGTACAACAACTGTAAACTCTTTTCATGCCTTAATCTTATAAGGTCGTAAACACTCAGAAAAACAACCAACACCCAAGCCGGTGTAAACCGGTAGGCAACAGACTGCAAGAAAACCATACCTTGGTCCTTGCCTCGTTTCGTTTCCACCTTGAGAGAATCCTATACACATTAGTAACGTCGGTTAATTAACGCACTAGTCCATTGTTAACATTATCTACTCAACACAACTAGTTTACTTTTACTTTACACTTGTTACAACTTTTCATCCTTTTAATTGCCTTTAAAACTCACCTAACATGTCTTGCTTAACCTCATAATATCTTTACTAACCTACTACTATTTTTAGGTAACAATTCCCATCTTAAAACAATAATTTTTGGTCCATATAGTGCCCTGTCCGAACTTGTGTCCGAGCTTCCAAGTTCGGACACCAGCCGTGATTTTAGACAGAAAACAGACACATGTCCGAACTTGTGTCCGGACTTCGGAAGTTCGGACATGAGTCGAGGAAATTTTAGACAGAAACCCTCGCGTCCGAACATGTGTCCGGACTTCCAAGTTCGGACACTGTTCGAGGATAATTCCCTAAGAAATAACAGGTGCGTCCGAACTTCCAAGTTCGGACGGTAGTTCGGACACTACCTAAAATCCAGAAAACTGTAAGCGTAACAGGGCATGTCCGAGCTTCCAAGTTCGGACGGAAGTTCGGACGTGCCATTATACTCATTTCTAACCTTAAACACTTAACCAAATTTCTCCAAAGCCTCCAACACTTATAGTGTCTTCTCCTTAAGTTTCTAAGTGGCATTCCTTGCCTATTCCAATCATTATTCCTAGATATTTCTTCCACACAACATCATTACTTTAACATTGTTTCTTACAAACTAAAACTCCTTAAGTCATTCTTGAAATCCCTTTTTCCTAAGCTTGCACTTGCTCCTTATTTACCAAAGTTAGCCTAAGCCTTCATCTAAGTCCAAAATGACTTTGGTACATACTAAAACCTCAAGATCATGCCTAAGTCCTATTACACTCTAGAACACTTCCTAGTTCATCAAAATTCCTTTACAACATCTTGAACTCCTTATGCATTTTCTAAATTTCGACATAGTTTCTCCTAGCATTTTGTTACACCTTAGCACATTATTTTCATCATTAAACATCCTAGAACACTAAGAACACCAAGAACACTTTTTACACAACTTCACCAAATTCACACTACATCACAATATAGTGCATAACTTAAATTGCATGGCACTTAGGCCCTTAAAATGCATGGCTCTTAGGCCCTTAAAGTGCTTTTAAATCATAAACACTGAATTTCCACAATATATATGCCTTTAACCTGCGATTACATACAACAAGACATATGTTATTTTACTAGTCTCCTTGAGAACATTTACTAGGTCATTTACCATGTGCTCTTTAGGTAGTTTTAATAAGCAATTATAGCTCATTTCTCCTAAGGCATTAAACAACATTAAGTTAGTAGATTTACCTCTTTTTCCAACACACTTCCTTCTTGTTTCCTTACAAAACCGTATGGTATTTTGATTCTTGACAAGTTCTAACAATATACAAACATTATAATGAGTATTCAAGCTATAAGCTTCATCTCATTGTAAACCCTAATTTGACATTGTTTCAAAAACATTAATGTAGTTGTTTTACCTTGATCTTTGAAGAGAGTTTGAATATATAACAAGAGAGGACTCCACCTAGTCCATGAAGAGTTGAAATGAAGCTAGAACAAAGTCACACAATGAGCTATATCAATGTGTATTTTCGGACATGACAAAAACAAGGAGGAAACTTGATTTTTGTTTGAGATTCCTTACCTAGAAGCAAAGGAGAGTAATAATATGTAGAAATCCAAGCTCAAGCTCCTTCAATGGTGGAACACCTTGGCACCGAAATGGAGCTCTTGGAGTTTTGAGAAGATAGGAATGAAGAGCTTGATGAGAGGAAGAGATTGGTGGTCTTTGTTTTTAGTTTGGACAAGTGAGCTAGGTTTAATAAGTGGTCAAAGTTGGAACTTCCATGGTGATAGTGGTATTACCGAGAGAGAACAAGGAAGAAGGAAGAAGAGGGGTGTTTGCAAACCGTGGGAATGAAGGAAAGAAATGAGAATGAAGATAGAACTTGCTTTTAGGAGATATTTATGTTTATAAAGTAAAAAGTAAGTTTACTTAGTTTTCTTTACTTACTTATAATTAACTAGAGAGTGGTGAGTCACACCCTTATAAAAACCGGCCCCCTTTATTAGTATGAGGGTGTTTTAGTCTTTGTTTGTCAATTTAATTACTTAATACAACATATGTTATAAACTAGCTTATAAAAAGTACTATTCACCTAAACAAGGCACTTAGAAGTGAAATTTTTGATTTCCCATCAATATAGCCACCCAAATGTGATACTATATAGTACACATATATATTTAAGAGTAATGATGGACATTTAGCCATTCAAAACTCATTTACAAGACAATTTTTCAAAAATGTGCTTTAAGACTTCTTAAAGCACATTTTGTGTTTTAACTTGTTTTCAAGCTTGGTTTTCTTTGGTAATTGGTTTAATATGTTCATTAGTATATAAATGAGGTCTTGGTAAGCTCATTAGGTCTTACTCAAGTTTATCCCAAGCTTAGAGCACATTTTGGCTCTTATTGACTTTAAAGCATCTTTGTGTTTCCTTTTGTTTAAATTTGTTTACCAAGGTTTCTAAGACTCTTTTTAGTCTTAATAAATCATGTTTTAATGCTTAACCAACATACCAAGGTTTGGGGTATTTCAATCTACCCCCCTTAAAAGAACTTTGTCCCCAAAGTTCATACTTCCCACATATCTTACTATTAGAACACGGGAACATCTTATAACACCAATACTTCCAACCATCATTACCAACCTTACCATCATTCTTACACCACAACGGACTCAGGTCCAAACCACACAATACCATAACGGACTCGAGGTCCAAACCATATAATACCATTCAGACACAACGGTCTGTAACATAACATAGACAATGTATACATATACATGTCGTATACAACCATAACCGAAACGGCTCTACCCCCCTTAAAAGGGGTACGCCCCGTACCCTATACATATGAACACTAAGAAGCAAACAATGACGGGTGCTTCGCCTTCATCTTTTCTTCCAGCTCCCAAGTGGCCTCCTCAACGTCCTGGTTAGACCAGAGGACCTTCACCAGTCTCACGGACTTATGGCGAGTGTCTCGAGTCTTAGTATCCAGAATCCGTACCGGAGTCTCCACTGATCGCATGGTCGGCTCTAAGGTTAGCCTTTCCGGCTGAAGCACATGAGACGGATGAGACATATACTTCTTCAACTGGGACACATGAAATACATCATGTACCTTGCCCAGCTCGGCGGGTAAATCAAGTCTATAAGCTACCGGGCCGATCCGCTCCGTCACAACATATGGACCTACATATTTCGGGCTCAACTTGCCCTTCTGGCCAAAACGAAATACTCCCTTCATGGGGGATACTCTCAAAAATACCTGATCGCCCACGGCGAACTCCAAGTCACGTCGGCGCACATCTGCGTACGACTTCTGTCTATCCTGAGCTGCTTTCATATTAGCCCTGATCTGGCGAACTTCTGCCTGAACTTGCTCAAGATACTCTGGTCCTATAATGACCGTCTCACTCGACTCATCCCAGCATAATGGCGTGCGGCATGGTCTACCGTACAATGCCTGGAAGGGAGACATCTTGATCGATGCATGATAACTGTTGTTGTAGCTAAACTCGATCAGATGTAACTTATCAATCCAGCTGGTCTGAAAGTCAAGTGCACATGCACGTAGCATATCCTCAAGTGTCTGTATGGTGCGCTCACTCTGACCATCGGTCTGTGGGTGAACGCCGTGCTCAATTTCAGTTCGGTACCAAGTGCCTCTCGTGTAGACTTCCAATATCTGGATAAGAATCTGGTATCTCTGTCAGATACTATCGTCTTTGGTACACCATGATGTCTAACAATCTCTTTATCGAATAATTCTGCCAATCTTGCCACTTTCCAGGTGTCCTTCATCGGAATGAATCGAGCACCTTGGTCAGTCGGTCAACTACCACCCAAATCATATTCAGACCTCCCCTTGTAGGCGGAAGCCCTACCACGAAGTCCATAGATATGTCATGGAACTTCCACTCCGGCACTGGCATTGGCTGCACCATACCACCAGGCCGTCGGTGCTCAAACTTGACCTTCTGACAAGTGAGACACCTCAAACATAGTCATTCACATCCTTTTTCATTCCAGCCCACCAGAATATCTTTTCATACCTTATACATCTTTGAAGCTCCGGGGTGAATCGAGTCGTAGAACAATGGGATTCACTCATATGCGCTCCTTCAGCTCAGCGCTACTCCTCGGTATACACAATCTGCCATTGAGCCTAATCAGGTCATCATCGTGGAGTCTGAAGTCATACTTCTGACCCTCGAATGTGCCATCATAAGCTTCTGTCTAATTTCCACCATATACTGATCCGTCATCTGAGCACTCCGCACCTCTTCAACCAAGCCAGTATGAGAGACTAGCGAATGGAGAGAGTGTGCTCGGCGACTCAATGCGTCAGCTACCACGTTTGCCTTACCCTCCTTGTACTGTAAATCGATGTCATAATCATTCAAGATTTCAACCCACCTTCTCTGCCTCATGTTCAACTCTTTCTGAGTGAACAAGTATTTCAAACTTTTATGGTCGGAATAGATTGTCACGCTTACCCCATACAAGTGATGTCGCCATATCTTCAGTGCGAAGACAATGGCCCCCAATTCTAAGTCGTGGGTAGGGTAGTTCTCCTCATGCTTCTTCAGCTGTCGGGAGGCGTAGGCCACGACCTTCCCGTGTTGCATCAACACACAACCCATACCCCTGCCTGATGCGTCGCAATAGACCTCAAAACCATCTGGACCGTCTGGTAGTGTCAGAACCGGTGCAGATGTCAGAGCATCCTTGAGACTCGTGAAAGCTCTCTCACAGTCGACTGTCCACTCGAATGGTGCATCCTTTTTCATCAAGGAAGTCATCGGCTTCGAGACGCTGGAGAAGTCCTTCACAAATCTCCTATAGTAACCTGCCAGACCGAGGAAGCTCCTGATGTCGGTAACTGTCTTCGGCCTAGGCCAGGTGCGCACTGCATCTATCTTCGCCGGATCAACAGCGATCCCGGCCTCAGATATCACATGTCCAAGGAATGATACTTGGTTCAACCAAAATTCACACTTAGAAAATTTAGCATACAACTGGTTCTTTCTCAACGTCTGCAATACATCTCTCAGGTGGCTTTCATGCTCACCTCTCGATTTCGAATACACAAGTATGTCATCGATGAAGACTACCACTGATTTGTCCAACTGATCTTGGAACAAACGGTTCATTAAGTCCATGAACTTTGCTGGTGCATTTGATAAGCCAAACGGCATAACGGTGAACTCATAGTGCCCGTACCTAGTTCTGAAAGCTGTCTTTTCGATATCACTGTCACGGATGGCAATCTGGTGATATCCGGAACGTAGGTCTATCTTGGAGAATACTGATGCTCCCCTAAGCTGATCAAATAGATCGTCGATGCGTGGTAAAGGGTAACGGTTCTTCACCGTAACAGCATTCAGCTCCCGATAATCAATACATAGGCGGAGGCTACCGTCCTTCTTCTTCACGAAGAGAACCGGCGCTCCCCATGGTGACACACTAGGGCGGATAAAGCCCTTGTCGAGTAGGTCTCTCAGCTGCTCCTTGAGCTCTGTCATCTCTGCTGGAGCCATACGGTAAGGTGCCTTCGCAATGGGTCCGGTGCCCGGAACTAGATCAATCTGAAACTCAACCTCTCGTGCTGGCGGCATGCCCGGCAGTTCCTTAGGAAATACATCAGGAAACTCCGACACTACCGGCACATCTGGGCTAAACTCAGGGTCTCTCTCTATGTCCTGAACATAGCAGAGGTATACATCATTTCCCCGTCGCAACTCATGATACATGGCCATGGCGGTGATGATCTGTGTCGAAGGCTCCCTGGGCCTCTGGCGGTAAGATATAGTAACCCCAGATGGACTCCTAAGAAGCAGTCGATGCTCGGCACATAGGATTCTACCCTTGTACCGCTCCAACCAGTTCATCCCGACAATCACATCAAAACCTAGTCCGTCGAACTCTATCAAGTCGATCGGAAACTCCTCATCCATGATTCGAACAACAGCATCTCGGTAGTAGCGGGTACATCTGATCCGCTCTTTCGACGGGAGAGTGACCACGAAGTCTGGCATCTCTTCACCATCTAACCCCAGCCTCTTCGCAAATGATAGCGAAATGAATGTGTGTGAGGCTCCAGAGTCGAACAAGATCGATGCATCCACGCCATTGACTGGAAAGGTACCGGTGAGGATCGTGCCGCTCTTGCCGGCTTCTGCCTTATTGCAGACACTCAGTGTACCTCCCGTTCCGAGTGCACAGCCTAATTCATTGGCAAACTAATAAGTATTGGGTAACAACACGGTTGACATGATTCAAACAACTCCACTTTATTCATTAACACACTCTTTTTACAACATTCATTGGCTTATACTGTCGCCATGATTCATACTTACAATATCCTTAATACATACTGGTTTACCACATAATTATACAAGGCTTAAAACTGCCTGAAGGTCAAATTCAAACGTCCGGGTTTCATGTGTGTGGCATTGATCACTGCCGACGGTGCGGTATTCAGTTTGATCTTTCTGATGCCATGGTATAGCATCCTTGATTGTCCACCCATGATTAGTACATCTCCCGATTTCAGCAGTAGCTTCTTTGCGAGATCAGCACGCTTCTGCTCGCCATATACAAAGACTGCGGTATCACCAATGGACCAAGACACCACGGGTACTCCCTTACTTAGAGACTCGGGTGACTCGTCCTTGTCTTGGTGTATACCTAACCGTCCACCTTTCTGGTAAAAGTTTACAATGCATAAATCTGCTTTTACACTTGGAATTGATCCGTTTCAACTTGCTGAGCAATTCCCACGGCGTGATTAACGACCGCGTGGAACTCCTCTGGTATACTTGCTACTGTTGCTCCATCTTCAGCTCGTACTTCTTGATATGACTTGGTGTAAGGGTTCCAGTCCTTACCCATGCACATCATCTTCAATTGCATCCTTGCTCCGTTCGGGTACTCGGGTGTGTAGAACCCTCCTGGTTTTGCTCCAAGTTCATCGCATCGTCTGATGATGTGGATTTGTGCTTCCGGTGTCAGGTATCCCTCTAGAAGTATCATACCTGGTTGGATAACCTGACATTGCTCCAATGGGAAGTCGGTGATGTCGATGGCGGTTTCTTCAGGGTTTGGTGTGGGCGGGATTGGATAGCAGATATTGAAGGTTCCTAAGTTTCAAATTGCCTAACTTTAGGTGTTTTCCACATGACTCTTTAGCTCATTACATAGGTGGTTATATATTTAGACTCACTAACACTCATGCATGAAATGCGGTAAGCAATCACTTTTTCATTTAACGGTTTAGGCGGTACCTGGTCTCGAAGAGGATCCTGGTGCCTCTGACCGGTCCACCACATTCAGGGTGGCCTTGCCGGACCCCGTAGCCTTCCCCTTCTGGGATTCAGTGTACTTCTTGTCAGAAGTCTGCTGAGTAATCGCCTTCGGGCCTTCAGTGGTCGTGGTAGTATTACCCTTCCACTGCCCTTTTGGCTTGTAGTTCCTGCTGTTGGGGTTCGTCCAACACTCAAACTCACGGTGCCCCATCTTCTGGCAGTGGCGGCACCTCACATCGTTCCCCTTGCAGTCTTTGCCGGGGTGGTCTCCATTGCACCACTTACAGTAAAAGTGGCGCTCCGGTCCAGAACCCGCGCTAGCTGCTATAACAACACACAATCAATACTCACTTTCCATCTCAACAACATACACCTCAACTAGATACACATGGTTAAGTAATTACCCTTAGGCGGGTAGGAGCGTAGAGGCTTCGCCGCATACGCGTACGTGAGCTTCAGTGGCTCATCAGACGTGGTGGTCTGGGCTTGGCCCTTGTCACCCTGGTACTGGCCCTTCTGGGGCTGAGGGTAGGGTTTCTTTTTCTTTCCTCCCCCATACCCTTGCTGATTCTGGCCCTCGTTGGTGGCCTTGCGCTTGTGCGCATTCTCTTCGTCCCTCAGACGGACGGTAATTTCAACCTTAGCAGCGGCATGATAGCACTCCTGTATTTTAGGATGTCAGTCATGCCCCGCAAAAACAACTTACCAACTCACATTAACATTCACTCATGGTATAAATTGATTCACAACAAGGTACTCTAATTACCTGCAAGGTGGTATACTCAGCTGGCCCCATCCCATAGCGGAGACGGTGGCTTAGTCCATTGTAGAACCGGTTCACCAACACCCGGTTCGAATACCCAAGGTCTGGTAACAGGTGGATAAGGCCGGTGAATGCGGTATAGTAGTCATCAACCGACATCTTATCCCCCTGCTTCAGACTGTCCAGCTCGAGGCGCTTGGCCTCCTGCACGTGTACCGGGTAGTACTTGGCTCGCAGTAGAGCCGTGTACTCCCTCCAACCAAATTCAGGATCAGCCATCCTGTCCTCCTTCACCAACTTCCACCAACTCTGCGCCGTACCCTTCAAGTAGTAGGCAGCAAGACGGACCTTAGCTTCAGCAGGTACTGCCAAGGTCTCGTAGGCGGTCTCCAGTTCGGAGATGTACGCCTCCAGCTTTCGAGGATCAGTCTCCCCATTGAATGATGGCGGTCTAAGATCAGCCAACGCCTTGACCCAATTGGTCTCTCGTGGCGGTGGTGGTGGTGGCTGAACTCCGGGCTGTTGCCCTTGCTGAATAGCAGCAACCAGATCGGGTACCAACTGGGCTACGGCGGCTGCAACTGCCTCAGCCATAGTCTGTGCCGCAGTATCATCGCCCTGGTTACCCAAATCTCCAGTACCGCGCCCGCGGCCTCTCCCTCGTGGTCTACCTGCCATCTGAATTCATATGAACATTTCATTAGCATTATGCTTGCACACTTATCGGTCTAATGGTTATAGCATCTTCCCGACAACCAGGTAATTCCACACTTAGTTAGTGGTTAACCTTCCCAAATCCGTTCACTTAGGTATCTGTAGTTAGGTTTCCTAACTCGGTATATTCCTAAGCTCGGTATTCTAGTCATCAGAGCGATACTTCGCTCTGATACCACTTTTTGTAACACCCCTACTACGCACATAACTATACTTGGAATCGCAGCGGAAAATAAACAACTAAACGGTAACTAAACGATTGGTGCTACAATGCCGTCAACCACCCACGTGGCTAACAAGGCTGAATAAATACAAAATGTACCGGTCTGATGATCAGACTCCCGAGCATAGAACTAACAACCATATATATACATCAACATAATACCGAGTGTTTACAAAATCCATCACTGTATACCATCACTGTAATCCACCATAACAAGTATATAATACGCCACGGGAGCACAGGCGCATCCCGGGCAAACATCCAAAAGTACTCCAAAAGTAAACTACTCTCTAGGACCTAGAGCCACTCTGCCTCTTCGATCCTCATCCTGCAATAAAATATGGAGCCCCCGAGGGGGTCAGCACCTTTGCTGGTATGGCTAACGCGCAGCCCATCGGCTACCGGGATACGCGCAACCAATTGTCATAATAACATGGCATTCATTTTAGAACATCCAACATATATATATATATATATATACACCATAGCATAGCAAGGGAAGTTGCATAGCATCACAACATCAATACATAACACCATAAACTCGGTCCTCACAAGGAACCTTCCACCATAGTTAGTATACCATGAGAGCCTAGGGATTTTTACCAATCCCATGTTAAGCTCGTTACCATCCTCGTTACCGTCCGGTTATGTAGAACGGTTAACTTATACCAAAGGTGTGTCGGATATAGTAATCCCAAGCACACCGAAATAACATACGTATGCCCCTATGGCCCGACGTGAGTCAGTAACTAGCTTTGGATAAGCTAAGGGAAGGTAGAAACCAAATTGGAATACCACCTATACATACACCAAGAGAGCCGAACCGGATATGATATCGACCCCCATCCATCACACGCGTGGCCGGAACAACCGGACTCCTCACTCCCCCAGTTAGCACTTGTTAGTGATCACACAATATTTTGTTAAGTCACATACAAGCAAACATTTAGGTCTTGTTAGACAACCAAGGGAAAGGAGTCATAACCTTACAACATCATAATGTACAACAACTGTAAACTCTTTTCATGCCTTAATCTTATAAGGTCGTAAACACTCAGAAAAACAACCAACACCCAAGCCGGTGTAAACCGGTAGGCAACAGACTGCAAGAAAACCATACCTTGGTCCTTGCCTCGTTTCGTTTCCACCTTGAGAGAATCCTATACACATTAGTAACGTCGGTTAATTAACGCACTAGTCCATTGTTAACATTATCTACTCAACACAACTAGTTTACTTTTACTTTACACTTGTTACAACTTTTCATCCTTTTTAATTGCCTTTAAAACTCACCTAACATGTCTTGCTTAACCTCATAATATCTTTACTAACCTACTACTATTTTTAGGTAACAATTCCCATCTTAAAACAATAATTTTTGGTCCATATAGTGCCCTGTCCGAACTTGTGTCCGAGCTTCCAAGTTCGGACACCAGCCGTGATTTTAGACAGAAAACAGACACATGTCCGAACTTGTGTCCGGACTTCGGAAGTTCGGACATGAGTCGAGGAAATTTTAGACAGAAACCCTCGCGTCCGAACATGTGTCCGGACTTCCCAAGTTCGGACACTGTTCGAGGATAATTCCCTAAGAAATAACAGGTGCGTCCGAACTTCCAAGTTCGGACGGTAGTTCGGACACTACCTAAAATCCAGAAAACTGTAAGCGTAACAGGGCATGTCCGAGCTTCCAAGTTCGGACGGAAGTTCGGACGTGCCATTATACTCATTTTCTACAACCTTAAACACTTAACCAAATTTCTCCAAAGCCTCCAACACTTATAGTGTCTTCTCCTTAAGTTTCTAAGTGGCATTCCTTGCCTATTCCAATCATTATTCCTAGATATTTCTTCCACACAACATCATTACTTTAACATTGTTTCTTACAAACTAAAACTCCTTAAGTCATTCTTGAAATCCCTTTTTCCTAAGCTTGCACTTGCTCCTTATTTACCAAAGTTAGCCTAAGCCTTCATCTAAGTCCAAAATGACTTTGGTACATACTAAAACCTCAAGATCATGCCTAAGTCCCTATTACACTCTAGAACACTTCCTAGTTCATCAAAATTCCTTTACAACATCTTGAACTCCTTATGCATTTTCTAAATTTCGACATAGTTTCTCCTAGCATTTTGTTACACCTTAGCACATTATTTTCATCATTAAACATCCTAGAACACTAAGAACACCAAGAACACTTTCTTACACAACTTCACCAAATTCACACTACATCACAATATAGTGCATAACTTAAATTGCATGGCACTTAGGCCCTTAAAATGCATGGCTCTTAGGCCCTTAAAGTGCTTAAATCATAAACACTGAATTTCCACAATATATATGCCTTTAACCTGCGATTACATACAACAAGACATATGTTATTTTACTAGTCTCCTTGAGAACATTTACTAGGTCATTTACCATGTGCTCTTTAGGTAGTTTTAATAAGCAATTATAGCTCATTTCTCCTAAGGCATTAAACAACATTAAGTTAGTGGATTTACCTCTTTTTCCAACACACTTCCTTCTTGTTTCCTTACAAAACCGTATGGTATTTTGATTCTTTGACAAGTTCTAAACAATATACAAACATTATAATGAGTATTCAAGCTATAAGCTTCATCTCATTGTAAACCCTAATTTGACATTGTTTCAAAAACATTAATGTAGTTGTTTTACCTTGATCTTTGAAGAGAGTTTGAATATATAACAAGAGAGGACTCCACCTAGTCCATGAAGAGTTGAAATGAAGCTAGAACAAAGTCACACAATGAGCTATATCAATGTGTATTTTCGGACATGACAAAAACAAGGAGGAAACTTGATTTTTGTTTGAGATTCCTTACCTAGAAGCAAAGGAGAGTAATAATATGTAGAAATCCAAGCTCAAGCTCCTTCAATGGTGGAACACCTTGGCACCGAAATGGAGCTCTTGGAGTTTTGAGAAGATAGGAATGAAGAGCTTGATGAGAGGAAGAGATTGGTGGTCTTTGTTTTTAGTTTGGACAAGTGAGCTAGGTTTAACAAGTGGTCAAAGTTGGAACTTCCATGGTGATAGTGGTATTACCGAGAGAGAACAAGGAAGAAGGAAGAAGAGGGGTTTGCAAACCGTGGGAATGAAGGAAAGAAATGAGAATGAAGATAGAACTTGCTTTTAGGAGATATTTATGTTTATAAAGTAAAAAGTAAGTTTACTTAGTTTTCTTTACTTACTTATAATATTAACTAGAGAGTGGTGAGTCACACACTTATAAAAACCGGCCCCCTTTATTAGTATGAGGGCATTTTAGTCTTTGTTTGTCAATTTAATTACTTAATACAACATATGTTATAAACTAGCTTATAAAAAGTACTATTCACCTAAACAAGGCACTTAGAAGTGAAATTTTTGATTTCCCATCAATATAGCCACCCAAATGTGATACTATATAGTACACATATATATTTAAGAGTAATGATGGACATTTAGCCATTCAAAACTCATTTACAAGACAATTTTTCAAAAATGTGCTTTAAGACTTCTTAAAGCACATTTTGTGTTTTAACTTGTTTTCAAGCTTGGTTTTCTTTGGTAATTGGTTTAATATGTTCATTAGTATATAAATGAGGTCTTGGTAAGCTCATTAGGTCTTACTCAAGTTTATCCCAAGCTTAGAGCACATTTTGGCTCTTATTGACTTTAAAGTATCTTTGTGTTTCCTTTTGTTTAAATTTGTTTACCAAGGTTTCTAAGACTCTTTTTAGTCTTAATAAATCATGTTTTAATGCTTAACCAACATACCAAGGTTTGGGGTATTTCAAAAAATAAAAAAGAAATTTTTAATTCTAAGGTTGGTAATAGGTGATAAGGTATACCTCTGGTAGGGTGGTAATGATTAGGACCCTAAGAACTTAAGGGATTTAGTTAAGTTAAGTATAAATTTTAATGTTTAAAGTTAAGTTGTAAGGTTAAGTGGTAAGGACTTAAGAAGGTATTCAAAGGGGATCATTAGGAATTAAGTGAGTTAAGTAAGGTGCAAATAACTAATGGCCTAAAAACGAATCAGTGTTTTAGGTTTGTGAATTGGGACCCCGGAAAAGATTAAACAAACGACGATCGACGGTGAATGGTACAATCTCTCTTGTGACCTGCTTGCTAACGAGGTGTCCCTCGGCTTGTGTGCTATCGGTTTAATTGCTATGACTAAAACAAGATAAAGCATGCAACCGGATATATTTGTTCTCGTCGTGTATGTGTTATCTTTGCACTAACCCGCGAGACTTGAGATTGTTACTAACCAAGTTTAGTACTTACTGAGTTAAGAATAAGAGTTAAGTTTTGGTGGTTGTTGGTTAATGCCCGTTAGGGCTTAGCTAGCACATGGTGACTAAGATTTCTGCTAACTGGAACTTGAGTGAGGAAACCCGGGACCAAACTCCGGTCATGCATGCTAAGGAAAGTGGGACGGTATCTGAATCAGATCCGCCCTCCGCTTAAGGACTTGTCTTCGGACTTGTAGCCTAGGGCCAGTTGCCGGCTCAGCTACGCTGGACTCCCGTCCAGAGTAGGTGATAAGTGCAAAACATATAGACTTTTTAGGGTTTAATCACCTTATTAATTATAGCATTTTTAGTAATGTTTCGCACTTATCTAGGGTTTTTCCTATAATTGTGTTATTATATTAACTGATGTATTTATGTGTTAAATTGTAGGAAAAATACCTAAAACATATATATGTTTATAAGGGATTAAAGAAGGTCACGCGGAGAGGACATGCATGCGCATGATTTGCATGCAACCGCCTCATTATGGGGCGGACGACACTAGGAAGGAAGAAAATAGAGGCAACCGCCTCATTAGGGGCGGAAAAACTTATTGCAACCGCCCCATTAACAGGAGGACGTGGAGGCGGACAAGAGAGGATGCATGGGTTAGCGGACACAATTCATACCGCCTACACAACCGCCTCATTTGAGGAGGCGGACGTGACTTAAACCGCCCATGCAACCGCCTCATTTGAGGAGGCGGACGTGACTAAAAATACAGATCTGAAACGGGTTATCTTCTTCGCCGACTCGCTCTGCAACTTGATACAGACGGCGCCTACCAGAAATCACGCCCGCGTTTCAACCTTGTCCCCTGCGCAATCAATAGCTGCAATCAATGGGGTGCTGCAATCATCGAGCTCAATCAATGAGCTGCTCCTCTGCTGATTCTTCTTCCTCTGCTCATTCTTCTTCCTCTATAAATACAACGCTCAGCTTGCCTTCTTCGGTGTCCTTCCGGAGGCTCCTTCCGTGTTTCCTCTGGAGTTCCAATTCACACACCATCTCATTTCTCTCCTTCCCTTTCCTCCATTTTATTTATTTTACATTCCACTAAATCCACCTCTAGCCTACGTATACAAAATAGCAGAGTGAGCCGGAGTGATTACGGATGATTTCTATTACTCTTGTCTCTGTCTATCTATTTAATATGTTAGGCTAGTTTACGTATACTCTGGGAATAATTATTATGTTTCTGTATTAATTATGCAATATGTTTTACTGGTTTTAGTATTAATAAAGTTTGTTACGGTTAAAGGTTTTCTCGCCATCTTTTTAATAAACCTCATGAATTTATTAAAATGCTTTACTAAGTCTGTTTTT
Source organism: Limonium bicolor (assembly GCA_023374045.1). NCBI lineage: Eukaryota > Viridiplantae > Streptophyta > Magnoliopsida > Caryophyllales > Plumbaginaceae > Limonium > Limonium bicolor. The sequence goes on from CM041782.1 coordinate 220,621,655, forward strand.
GATTTCATCGGTTGGAAACAGATGGGTTGATTAAGCCGTAAAACTGGGGGAAACTTATTTTCATCGTTTAAGTTAGTACTCAGTTGCAAATGTAATCCCTCAACACTCCTCTGCCGTTCGCAGGCTTTTGCTTGAGTTTTCATCGGACCTTGCTTTACAGGTGAACGAGTTCTTATGAGTTTTCATCGGACCTTAAGAAAATATCAGGAATCTTGCCAAACAGTTATAATTTAACCAGTAGGAATAGCATGAAGGAGCAGATAATATTAATCTGAACCAGAGTCCCGTTTAGTTTATTAGCTTACTTAGTTAATTTTATTAACTGTTTTTATTTATATTTAACAAGTCAATTAATCCCCCCTCTTTGTGACACGCTTAGGTACTATAATATGTATATTAGTCTCGTGGTTCGATATCCGGTCGCTTACATTTCACTATACTACTGCGACCGGGATTTGTTTGCAGCCCGACGTTTATTTTGGGTTTTAATTTCTTTTCTTTAACTTTAATTACACCACTTAAACCACTCAGATTATAACGTCTGCAAAATGGCGCCGTTGCCGGGGACTAGATTTATTCTAGTTCCTAAGCTCCAGATTATTCACCTGTTTAATTATAAATATTTTGTTCTCTTAAATATGTTAATAATATTTCTATATTATTTTTGTTTATTGTTAATATTAATTATCTACTATATTTTGTTAATATTAATCCTCTAATAATCTGTTAATATTATTTGGACATCTGACATTGGACACCTGACTTTGGACGTATGACTACGGACTTCTGACTTCTGACATCTAACTTCTAACTCTTATATTTTTAACATTTAATTTCCATTGTCTCTAACATTTTATTTCCATTGTCTCTAACATTTTAATTTCCATTGTCTCTAACATTTAATTTCCATTGTCTCTAACATTTAATTTTCTGTAAATTGACTACTAACTTATATTTATGTCATTTTATTCTAACTCATAATTTTATGTAAATATATTTGTTGTTGTTTTTATTAGGATTACAGAACAAAGAAGAAAAAAAAACGGTACAGGGGGTTGTCCGCGTGGACAACCGCCCCATTACCATGCGGACACCACCGCATCCTTGTCCGCCTGAAAACCGAGCGGACGTCCAGGCGGACGTCCCTCTAACTGAAAAAAAGAACGCCGCGTTTTGCAATCTGTTCTTCCCCAAATTAGAGAGCTCAAACCGGTACAGAGGAGAACGAACAAGCCGCGCAACTCCCTCCTCTTCAATTCAACACAACTTCCTCAATTCTCCACCAAATTACGCAAGGTTAGTACCGAAATCTTTGTTTTTCAATTCTTAACGTTTCTATAGTTTCAAATCCACAAATAATGAACTACACTAGGAGAAATTAAGGACTGAACTTTCGAACCCTAGGTCGACCCGTTCGAAAATTCGAGCTTAATATGCGATTTTTGTCTCAGATTCCTCTTCTATAAATCGTAATATACATACACAAGGTTAAATCTACACTGATTATACTTAAAATTGTCGTTTTGGATGAATTTCAAATTTAGGTATATGTAGATACGAGACTTGCTATGTTAAAATAGCATTCTCCAATTGTATTATGCCTTGTTTTATTAAACGAATGAATTTATGATTATAGGTTGTTATATGTGGATTTATGCTGATAACGGTATTAAATTACCTTGCGTTTGACTGAATTAATTGGGGAGAATCGTAGATTTTTAGGGGAGGTTCTGTCGACTTTTCGACAGAATTTATGTTGTATAATTATTCTGTTTATATTTCATATTATTTGTTCTTCTTGTTTTCTGTTTTTGTTATTATTACTAAAATGTTTATGTCAAATATTAATGCTTTGTTAATAATGTTAATTTTTATGTTGTTTTTAATATTAATATATATGTTGCTATTAATATTAGTTTTTATGTCGCTTTTTGTTTATTAATATTTGTTAACTCTTAATGTTTTTATTTTATGTAGTACTATATTATGTTGTGTACTAACATTTTGTAGACTTATACTGTTTAAACCTTATCAAACTGCAGGAAGGTAACAGTTCGGTTTGCTAAATGTTTTTATTTTATGTAGTACTTCATTATTTTTGCTTAAGTTATTTATGCCTTATTATTCATGTTTTTCATTATATTATTTTCTTTTGGTGTCACTTGAGTTCTGCTGGCTATATATGATTTTCTTTTCTGAACAAATCCTATGTCGAATATATAGCTGAACTCACCTTTGGAAAGCAACCTCAGTTGCTTTGGAATTTCAATATCTTCGGTTGAACACTTGCGCGAACTCAAGTGTGAGGATCGTCTCACCCCTGCCAAGCTCTAAGTGTGAGGAAGGATACCTTCCTCAATCTACGATACAAGGGGAGTTTCAATTACTCATTTATTATATTAATGTTCAACCTACATGCGTTTAATCCTTTATGAGTCTGTCATAATTTGAAAGGTCATTTCCTTGATTTTAATTCTGAACAATGAGGACATTGCTCCTCTTAAGTGTGAGGAAGGAGAGACCTTTCCCCTGAAATTATGACAGTAGTTCGATAATGCCACACTCACTTTTTGCTACTCTAAACTGCCTATATAAAAAAATTTGAAAAATGAGATAAATAATTGTAGAAGTGTCTGAATTATGTCAAGTGACAACTGAAAGGTAGTTTTATTTAAAGGAGTTTGTATAAAATTATTTTCCATCAAAATACTCTATTTTCACTCAAATATGATAGATCTACTAGTTGTAAAAACCAATTTAGTTTAGCTTGGGATAATGGAAATATGTGGAAAGTCAAGGAAAGAAAAGGATAAAGACAAGGTACTCCACTGTTTATGAATTTTTCTAAACCAAAAACAGGCCTCGTCTATCTGGTTATTAAGTTCTTTGGGGTGCTTTAACACCTATCTACCTAAGGTCTCGTGATCTGGGATAGAAGACCCAACACCGCTACAAAGATAGAGAGAAAAGTCTGGGGTACAGAAAAATAATGCAGTTCAAAAAATATATATAAAAATAATATGTGCTTTGTATATACAATTTGCACATTCAAAAAAATGTAAATATAAATTGCAATTTATATTTATAAACATGAGTATGTGGTGTTGAAAGGTATTGCGGAATAAGGCATTACTTCACACCCCTTGTCATCCCAGGTTAGTGAATGAAATTGGTTGGAAATCCCAGGTTAATCTAACTTGTTTTCTGCAGTCTAGTTTTTCTATGCTTTTATTAAATTATTCTTCTTCATTGTTTATAAAACCTACTTCTAAGAGCAGAATTATTCTTTCAATTGTCACTTTGTCTAAATTCCCTTCTACACTTATTTAATCTTGTTTTATTATTATGGCTTAGAGATAATTATATTCCTTATTTGCTTGAGGACAAGCAAAAGTCATGTGTGAGGAAGTTTGATAAGTGCAAAACATATAGACTTTTTAGGGTTTAATCACCTTATTAATTATAGCATTTTTAGTAATGTTTCGCACTTATCTAGGGTTTTTCCTATAATTGTGTTATTATATTAACTGATGTATTTTATGTGTTAAATTGTAGGAAAAATACCTAAAACATATATATGTTTATAAGGGATTAAAGAAGGTCACGCGGAGAGGACATGCATGCGCATGATTTGCATGCAACCGCCTCATTATGGGGCGGACGACACTAGGAAGGAAGAAAATAGAGGCAACCGCCTCATTAGGGGGCGGACAAACTTATTGCAACCGCCCCATTAACAGGAGGACGTGGAGGCGGACAAGAGAGGATGCATGGGTTAGCGGACACAATTCATACCGCCTACACAACCGCCTCATTTGAGGAGGCGGACGTGACTTAAACCGCCCATGCAACCGCCTCATTTGAGGAGGCGGATGTGACTAAAAATACAGATCTGAAACGGGTTATCTTCTTCGCCGACTCGCTCTGCAACTTGATTCAGACGGCGCCTACCAGAAATCACGCCCGCGTTTCAACCTTGTCCCCTGCGCAATCAATAGCTGCAATCAATGGGGAGCTGCAATCATCGAGCTCAATCAATGAGCTGCTCCTCTGCTGATTCTTCTTCCTCTGCTCATTCTTCTTCCTCTATAAATACAACGCTCAGCTTGCCTTCTTCGGTGTCCTTCCGGAGGCTCCTTCCGTGTTTCCTCTGGAGTTCCAATTCACACACCATCTCATTTCTCTCCTTCCGCCTTCTCCATTTTATTTATTTTACATTCCACTAAATCCACCTCTAGCCTACGTATACAAAATAGCAGAGTGAGCCGGAGTGATTACGGATGATTTCTATTACTCTTGTCTCTGTCTATCTATTTAATATGTTAGGCTAGTTTACGTATACTCTGGGAATAATTATTATGTTTCTGTATTATTTATGCAATATGTTTTACTGGTTTTAGTTTTAATAAAGTTTGTTACGGTTAAAGGTTTTCTCGCCATCTTTTTAATAAACCTCATGAATTTATTAAAATGCTTTACTAAGTCTGTTTTTGATTTCATCGGTTGGAAACAGATGGGTTGATTAAGCCGTAAAACTGGGGGAAACTTATTTTCATCGTTTAAGTTAGTACTCAGTTGCAAATGTAATCCCTCAACACTCCTCTGCCGTTCGCAGGCTTTTGCTTGAGTTTTCATCGGACCTTGCTTTACAGGTGAACGAGTTCTTATGAGTTTTCATCGGACCTTAAGAAAATATCAGGAATCTTGCCAAACAGTTATAATTTAACCAGTAGGAATAGCATGAAGGAGCAGATAATATTAATCTGAACCAGAGTCCCGTTTAGTTTATTAGCTTACTTAGTTAATTTTATTAACTGTTTTTATTTATATTTAACAAGTCAATTAATCCCCCCTCTTTGTGACACGCTTAGGTACTATAATATGTATATTAGTCCCGTGGTTCGATATCCGGTCGCTTACATTTCACTATACTACTGCGACCGGGATTTGTTTGCAGCCCGACGTTTATTTTGGGTTTTAATTTCTTTTCTTTAACTTTAATTACACCACTTAAACCACTCAGATTATAACGTCTGCAGTAGGTGGCATTAAGATGGTGCGGTGGGATCACCTAAATCCCAGGTTTGAATTAAGCTACATCCATTCCCTTCCAGGAACAGTTTTCATACTGAGAATAAGTTGAGATTAAGATTAAGGTAAGGTAAGGAACTGAGATTAAGGAAATGAGGACTAAGGAGGGGGTTACTAACCCACTTGATAAGGGAACGCTCGAGTCGTTCATTGTTTGTGAGCTATATATGTTCATCTGTGGTTATTGTTATTGCACTTCATATCATGTTTGTGAATGTAATCAATTTCCATGCTATCGACAATTAGTCGTCGTAGCCCCGTTAGCTTGGGGGCCATGAGAGGGTGTACCAGCATTCGTGCTGACCCCCTTTGGGGGCTGTTTTTACACTTGCAGGTAAGAGACCCATGAGGACGCACTACGAGAGTAGGAGCGGTTAGACTTAGGATGGGCTGTTTATTTTGAGTACGGGTTGCGCTTGTGCACCCGTCTGTTTATATTTAAACTGATGTAAGGTTGTGATTATGACTTAGCTACTTCTACTCGGTTGGTTGTGGTATTTTGGATGGTGATGTTTTGGGTCGGTCATTTATTTTGGATAAGTGTTGTAATTGATAAGACCGGTATATTCTAACGATCAGACCGTGGCAAGGTCCAGGTGTTTGTTATTTCCGTTGCGACGAATTCGATTAAGTGTTCAGTTTTGCGATAACCACGATTGGCTTTGGATGGGGTGTTACAAAACTGGTAGGACACAGGTTGCAAGAAAACCATACCTTGGTCCCTGCTTCGATTGGTTTCCACCGTAGGCAACTCCTATACATAATTAATAATGTCGGTTAATTAACTTACTCAACTTATAATTTACTAAGTGTTTACATGTTTTCATGACATGTTTTATCCTTAATCTTACCCTCATTTATCTTTATTATACATACTAGGGTCCACTACATAACCCTCATTCTCTTTCTTAAATTTAAAGAATTTTTTTTTATGTGCTGGTCCGGACCACCCCACTGGGGAGGTCCCAGGGGTGGTCCACAACAGAAACTCCAACGCCTGCAGCAAACAACAGGACCTCCCCACAGGGGCGGTCCACTGTAGAACCCATTTTCTAAAGTGTTTTTCTCCTCTTTTTGAACTCCAAATTCATCCCAATTTTTTCCTATGCTTTACACATGTTTTCCCACATGTTTTAACATCTTTTGGGCACACTAAAACCCACTCTAACCATCCCAAAAATTCCTTAAACTTTTACTCAACTTTTACTAAGTCTTTAACACTTAGAACATTTTTTTCTTACACTTGTAACTTGTATTCTTGCCTAAAACATCACCTAACCAAAGTGTTCCCTCACTACCTTATAACCACCCTTTTTAAACATCATTTGCACTACAACCATTCCCTTTACACAAACCTCCTAGGTCCTTCCCACATGCTCTTGTTTTTAACCTTCACAAGGCATTACTCTTCCATTGCTCACCAAACTTTGCACAAGACTAAAACACACTCTTACCACTACCTTGGTATGCTTACAATCACCCATTTGATTCTCTAAACTTACATGTACAATGCCAAAGTCATTCTCATACGTATGAACACCTAAATTCCTTTTCTTTCACCGAATCAACCCTTAACAATTCCTAGTGAAACCTAGGTCATCAAACTTCCTTAAAAACACCTAAACTTCTTTTTTTTTTACTCAAATCTGGCATAGCTCCCTTAGTATTTCCTTACACACCAAACACAAGGTTTCTCACCTTTGAACACTCAAGAACACTTATTCACACCAAAATGTTCTTTACACACAACTAAGCCTTAAACTACACTACATAACAATATAGTGCATAATTTAAATTGCTTGGCACTTAGGCCCTTAAATTGCATGGCTCTTAGGCCCTTAAATTGCATAAACCTTAAACACTGAATTTCCCACATAATATATGCCTTTGACCTGCGAATACATACAACAACACATATGCCTTTTAATAAACCCTTGAGAGTATTTTCTAGCTCATTTACCATTGGATCTTTAAGTAGTTTATTAAGCATTTTAAAGCTCAATTTTCCTAAGGAACTTTAGGTTAGGTCATTTACCTCTTTTCCTTTCAAACTTCTTTCTTGTTTCCTTGAATAGGAAATGAGCAAGGAACTTGATAACTTGTCAAACTTCTATCCACATGCAAGTAAAGATAATGAGCATTAAGGTTCATGCTTAAACTCATTAATAAACCTTAGGTTATATAATGTCTTAAAACACATATATGAATGTTTTACCTTAGAATTGAATAGGAATTGAATTAAGTAGCAAGAGAGGACTCCACCTAGTCCCTTGAAGATTGGAATGAGCTAAGAATGAGCAAAAGAAAACACCATGAAGAAGGTGATTTCGGTCACATATGAAAACAAGAGGAAATGAAGTTTTTCTTTGAGTTTCCTTACCTTGGAACAAAGGAGAACAATAATGTGTGAAAAGATGAGCTCAAGCTCCGTCAATGGTGAATCTTCATGGCACCAAAATGGAGTTCTTGAAGATTTGAAAAGATAGAAGTGTAGATCTTGGCCTAACTAAGACAAATATGGTCTTAGAATTTGATTTGGAGCATGGAGTTGGATTTGGCAAGTAATTGAAGATGGAGAAGAGAGGTGCTGTATCTTGAACGTCTTGGTGTTGGGAGAACAAGGAGGAAGACGGTGGGAAGGCAAGGAAATGAAGAAGAGAGGTGAGATGTTTCACTTTTGTAAGATATTTAAGCTTTAAATCAAATAGTACTTTTGCTTTATCACTTTACCTAGCTTATTTAATTGTTTAAGTGTGGTGAGTCACACATTAAAACCGGCCCCCTTAGTCAAATGGGGTGTTTTATGGTCTTTGTTGACCATCTAGTTGACTTACATTGACCAAAGTCTTAAACTAGCACTATTTGGTTACTATTCACTAACCAAGGCACATAATTGTGAAAATTTTGATTTCCCATTGATTTAGACTTCCTAATGTGATACTAAGTAGTACACATGTTAATTAAAGAGTAATGATGGTCATTTAGCCACTCAAAACTCATTTCCAAGACAATTTTTAAAAAATGTGCTTTAAGACTCCTTAAAGCACATTTTGTGTTTTAACTTGTTTTCAAGCTTGGTTTTCTTTAGTAATTGATTTAATATGTTCATTAACATATAAATAAGGTCTTGGTAAGCTTATTAGGTTTTAACCAAACTTATCCCAAGCTTAGAGCACATTTTCCCCCATATTGGCTTTAAGGTATTTATTTGTGTTTTCTAAGGTTTAAATTGTTCACTAATATTTCTAAGGCACTTTTTAGCCTTAATAAACCATAGTTTAACATTTGAATAACTTATATAGGTTTGGGGTACCTCACACCAAGTCTAGGGCAAGTAGTTGCTTAATTTGACTTATGGTGTTTTCTTCGGTATAAATTGTCAACCAATGTTTCTCAAGGACTTATTTAGCCTTAGAAAAGTCATAATCACATATTTAATAAAAACTTAAAGGTTTAGGGTATTTCAACAACAGAGTACTTCAGTTAGGCGTGCAATAAACGCCACGAGTATACAAAAACTAGATGTGGGACGACCGCACTCTGAAGGAGCTTGCGGGCCTGACAAACTTACTTGTAGGTTAGTTAAGTAAGTAGAAATGTATCAGTAAGGTACCCCACATATGTATACAAGTAGTGTATGGAACACGAGAAGTAGTCGAATCCGTTCTACGGTTAGCGAAGTAAGTGCAAGCCCGGACAGTTGGATACCACGAACGATCAAGAGAAAGTATTCAGTTAAGCTAGCAAGTTTAAAGGGATCACGGAACCCGTCCCAAGGAAATGATTAGGAGTTAAGGAGTGCAAGAAGCACAAGTTATTAAGTAAAGACATCATATATGTCTCAAGGTCCACGAGGGACAAACATAATTGAGGGAATTAATACCCAACCTAAAAACAGTAAGGCAAATGCCTAACATGGACACGTCAATGTTCAACGAACAGGATAGAATTCCCAGGACAATCAATAAAGCTAACGGGAAATATCATCCTTCACTAAAGGAGATACTAAACTAGCCAAGAACACAAAGAAGGAAGCGTCAATGGTCTACCCGAGACGAGAGACTTTACAATTCTAAAAAAGAAAGTTAGTATACAGTACTACAATGCGATTAGTTAACCGGACATATTCATAAATATAAGCCGGATGAATTGGCGTAACTCAGAAACACCAGGAATAGTCCTTGAAAGGTTTCTGAGTCAACAATAGTTGAACGAAATATCGTGATAGAAACACGAGAGCTAAAACAAATACTTGGTGCAAACACCAAAGGGAATCCACTTAATAGAAGGTACCCGAAATTGCCAAAAGGCAACCTGATATTGCTTAAAGGGCCTCCCACGAATGGAAGCGTGTTGTAATTAGAGTTCCGCTGCGTGAGTAAGTGTAATTAGTAACGGATTATGAGGTAAAGATGAGATTAACGGTTGGGGTGTTACAGAACACCTGCAAAGAGCATAGCTCCAGGTAACGTGGCTTAAAGGCCATGAACCAACTACGTTATGTAGAATTAAATGGGTGCAAAACCCACAATGAATAATAAGAAGAATTGCCGAGAATGGAACTAGTAAGGGAAGAGATATTATTTCTTCAGTGATGAATAGAGCGGAGAACTAACCACTCATTATAGGTGTGGGACACCCCTCGTCATTGTGAGGCCGTTGGAGCGGTGAATATGTGGACCATCTAGAAAGAGGACTCCACTTGGTAATATAGTGAAGATTGGACATATAGTTATTGCCAAGGGATAATTTGAACAAAGAAAAAGAGATTTCCAAGTTCAGTATGAAGAAAGAAGCTGTTATAGCAAATGTTGAAAGCCGAATGGTAGTAGGTTTAGAAGCAAACACGGTAGGTGTACAAGGAGAGCGGTAGAGTGGTAATGCTCAAGGAGCATTGAGATGCAAAGATAGCATGTTGTAACCAGCCAATAATGCAAACTATAGTACGAATGGTGGAAGTACATGAGCGGAAGCCGATGATAGTGGATGTCATGTAAATCAATGTTGTATAATGAGTAAGAACATGGTGCATGACAAGCGACAATTATATGAGTATAGTTAGACAATGATATAGAGAACAAGCGGAGCTATGAGCTAGAATCGGTGGAGTTGAAAAACAAGAGATGGTAGGTAGACTGAGCAATAAAGTCAGTAGTCTATACCAAGTGACAAAAGATCTCACAGGTAAGACATTGTACATTCCTATTGCAAATGCATAAGGAACCGGAAGTGTATATCAAGTCGACAAAATTGATAAGCGAAGCAATAAGCTTTTGGACAAAAGTACCTAATTGATAAATAACCAACCCGTACTGTATACGAAAGGCTTACAAACACACCAATGAATATGGTGCAAACCAGTTAAGCGAAAACCTGGAAACAAAACCGTGCGGCCATGGGCCAAAGATGCACGAAGATCGTTGGATATGCCAACAATCACTACAAGTGTATTCCACCAGAATAAAAGCGGAAAGATACTTATGGAAGTTATAAGGACTGATGTATAGAAAATGCAAGGTCGTACAAATGAGAATACCTGTACAGAACTAAATAAGAGGGCATGATTCAGAAGAAATGATCATGAGCCAGTAACATTAGAGGAAGCTACATACTACGTAGTAGCTCGACCTTAACCGACAGTAAGTCGAAAGAACCAAGTGAATAATCATGGAGGTACGCAACTGTATGTACAATAGATTTCTAGAGAACTGGATTGAAAATCTATAACTCATCGAGTTCACATATGGTAAGAGATACCACGTGTTGATTGAGAAACCTCATTCCCAAGATAAAGGGATAAAAAGGAGATGTATAATAAATTAAGAATAACGAGAAGAGCAAATTAAGCTCTAAGGTTATCAGGTCAGGCATTAGAAGCTAGTGGGTCGTAATTCTAAGGTTTAATACACCTATTGAATACAAACGAATGGCTAATTATCAATGCTTTGAAGCTTGATAGGCTAAAACAAAACCCAGTTATGAGTTAACAAACTCCAATAAGAATTCTTGGTACAGGGACTAAACCGTCAATATGGTTAAGACCCTTTGACCAGAGCACATTGCGTAATAGACCGCACGGATGCTTAAATACTTCATGGTGACTGAATGCCTTAGACTAATGTTTAATGATGACATATGGTAGATTACATGGGTGTAATTGTTTTTAAGGGGGGTAGAGCGAAAGGCGACTTAGCGTATGTTTTACGTGTTAAAGACGTAAACTACGGTGTGCATAGCACGAAAGAAATTGTTTTTAGGATTGGTACGTATGTTGCATAAACTTATGTATTCATCCATAGTTTAATAATAGTCATTGCGCACGAGAGATGCGAATACAATTAATATAAATATACTTATCTTGAAACTTTGGTGTGAGAATACAAGTGAAAAAGAAGTAGAGAAACTCTAGGGAGAATTATAATCCTGATGATATATGTCTATTTGAGATTAGACATGGCATTATGATGTATGAGTCGGTATGAAACCAATGTTTATGAGATATAAGTCAGTATGGAACTGATGTAGAACCTAGTAGCATTTGAATTTACTTAAGTGATTTGTTCTGAGGTGAATTGAGAATGATTGATAGACTGAGTTCCATCCGTTGTAGATGTATTGCTTTTTCTTTATGACTAGAATGATTAAAAGATAGAAAACGGGAAATGATTGAACTATCTGATTGTTTGAAACTAAAGTGGGAAGTCGAACTTGATTTACTAGGGATCAAGGGAAACAAAACATAAATTGGGGTGGAAGGATAGTTCAACATTGGTGCTGATCACATCAGGGTTGAATGATTCTTGAAGCCCCCTATAAGTGGTCACAAGTAATCCTGTTGGGCTAGATGGAATTAGTATGAATGAGGTTTAGAGTGGTATTGTACTGTTATGTATGCGTGTATTGTACTAGCATGTACACACGTGGTATTGTACTGTTATGCACATTTGTTGTTGTACTGGCATGTACACATGTGGTATTGTACTGATCTGTCCGTGGTGCTATACTGGTATGTACACCTGTTTGTGTAGTACTGTTATGTATGTTTGTGTTGTATTGGTATGTACACACGGTTGAACCGTACTGTGATGTACGGTTGGGTTGCACTGGTTTGTGCACATTTGTGAATTGTTTTATGTTGTACTGGTGTGTACACACGTTTGCATGGTACTGTGATGTACGTTTGTGTGGTACTGGTAGGTACACATGGTTGTTAATTGTTTGTTGATTACGTTGTGTTGTACTGCTATGTACACACTGGCTGGGCAGATTTTGAGCCTGTAGGGTTATATAGAGACAATGACCTTGGCATACGATATGTCTAAATGACTAATAATATTAGATTCATCAACTTTGAGGGTAAAGTTCTTTAAGGGGGTAGATTGAAATACCCCGAACTTAAATATGGTGATTAAATTATTCTAATATGATATTTAAGGGCCTAATAGTGCCTAAAGAATGTTGGTCAAGAAAGTAAAACCAAAAGAAAAGAGAAAACGCTTAAAAAGCACAAAATGTAAAAATGAGTGTTACATAGCCATAGGAGGCATATGACCTCAATTAGGGTCCTATATGGATTCCTAGGGCTTAGTTATTCCTAATTAATATGTGGGATTAATTCTTGAAGAAAACGGATCCATATAGTGGATTAAAAACACAAATGAAGTCTTAAAGTACGTTTTTCGAGAAAACGTGAAAATGTGACTTTAAGTGGTCAGATGAACTTGTAACAATTGTAGTTGATAACATAACTATAATTAAATATTAATGAAGGTCGAAGGACCATTAAAATTAAAGGAACAAGAAAATCCAGGAAACGGGCCCGGTTAGTGAATAGTGTCAAAACAAGGAATTTAACGAGTGTTTCTTGCGAAAAGACGAAAACGCTCCTCCCTTACTAATTATAGGGGGCCAGTTTTATTATTGGTGACTCATCACCTCTCAAATCTAACTAGCTCTATTAGTTAGAAAGATAAAAAAAGTAAAAAGGGGAAAAATACAAATATGTTTTTAGACTCTCTCTCCCCCATTCTCTCTTCTCTCTCCTTTCTTTCTTCTTCCCCCACCGGTTTCTCTCTTCTTCCTCTCCTTGGCTGGTGATTTTGCAGCCCTTCCATGGAAGCTCACACATCTTCACTTGCCCAAGCCAACTCTATGCTCCAAATCAAAAACAAATTGCATATTCTTGCTCCTCTCATCAAGAGCTTTCTTTCCCTCTTTTCAAAATCTCAAAAGGGTGAAGTTGACTACATGGGTGTAGATCCATTTGAAGATAAAAGTGGATTTTATGGAGCTAGTTTATCTCCTATTTCATTCAAGGTATGAAAAATCACAAAAATCCATGGTTTCCTTCATTCCTCTGTTTAGCCAATTTTGGCTCCTTGTGGTTGCTTGTTCCTTGTTTTGTGTGAGCAATTATCTAAGATATAAAGGGATGGTTGGAACACTCCTTTGATTCATGACCAAAACCCTATTTTCGGGTTCTAAAGGTAATTTTCCATTTTTGTTCTTTAAGCACCTTCTCTTGTATCATAGCTTAATTAATAAGTGGAGGTGTATTGTTTATATCCTAATTCCCCATTTGGGTATTAATTTAGAAGTTGGCAAGCGCATTGCCCAACTTAGCCAATTTCAATAAAGAGAGAGAAGAGGAGAAGAGCAGGAGAAACTTATGAACTTAAAGTAAAAAATCCACCTTAAAGACTATCCTAATTGCTTTTAGAATTGTAGGATGGGAGATGAAAAGAATGAACCCAAAAGAATTATGCTGGAAAATATGTTTGATTGAGATGAGAAAGAATTGTGATCATGTTGGTGGAATGAGGAGTTGTGTTCGATCTAAGGGCCGTGGCGCCATGCACTTTATGATTATTGCACTATATTGTGATTGAAAATATTTGGATAGAATTTGTGTGCTGGTAGGATCCACTACGGATGTGGTTAGTTGAATTGATTAGGAAATGAAAAATTGTGCATTTGGGCATGCTAGAATTATAGTGGAGTTATGGCGAAATTCCTGTAGTGTAACTGATAAGCCTCAGACTTATCATGTTTTAGTGTACTTAATTATAAGATTATTAGTCAAATTAAGGTTAGAATAATTAATATTTATGCTATATTATGTATTAAGTCTATTATTTGTTCAGATTGATGTTTTATATGTTTTTCCATACAAGGAGACATTTCTGACCACAATGCCGGACATAAGGCCGGATCATACCTGCACGGCACAAGCATGGAGCAGAAAAGCACTCTATGCGGGTACGTTGCCGAGTATATCCAATCCGGCATGAATGAGAAATGTCGCCTCGATTTACCAGACGATGGCAGTTAATGACCGTTGCCAAACCAACCTATGTCGGGTATGGTGCCGGACATATCCTGTCCGGCACAGGTACCTTTTCGCGCAGATTTGGCGGTTTCGACCGTTAGCAGTTGGGCACGTGGTTATTATATGCCGGATATAACTTGCACGGCATGACATCCGGCACGAGAAGAATGTGATGCCTATAAATAGGACAAGGGGCTACACTTTTCAAGACACTTCAACATCATATTACACTCCGTTCATTACTCCATATCCGCACTCCTCCAAGGTGTTGGTGTCCAAGGAAGTTCTATGCAACTTTCCACGCGAAGAGAAGAATCCATGGCGGGTTAAGGCTACATCCAATCTTCTTATCTCCTATGTATTCTCTCTCTTGATCTGTGTGGATGGTGGAGTAGGAATTCTTTGCTTGTTCTTTGGTTAGGGAATGAAACTCTCTTTGTAAAACAATGTGTTCTTCTTAATATAATTTTCAAGTTTATTAAGAGTAAGGTTCTTAATGAAGGAGAATTGGTTGATCTCTTTTTCTCTTCATGCAATTTTTACTTGTGGAGGATTAATCCCAAGTAGAATAGGTTAGACTCTCTTAATGATCTTCCTACTCTCTTCTTATGAATTAAGAGTTAGTAGTAAGAGTGAGAATTAACCCATCTTTCCCATTACCTTGTTCATTTCGTGGCATGACATATGCTCGAATTTTTAATAGGTAGTGAGTCTTCTGTTTTCTTCTCGGAAACTGGAATAAGAATAAGCATATTGACTATGCCGGATGCACTGCCGGGTGGCCAATGTCCGGCATATCCAAAGTCTTTGAATACGCCGTGCATCTGGTATCCGGCAGGACACCCGGCGCATTCAATTGTTGGTTAATTCGAAGGCTTGTGTTATGTTTCGGGTTCATGTTGATTCTTAGATGGTTTTAAGCTCTGAATCAAGAATAAATTCATTGTGATTACCACGTAGTTTAGTTAGTTTTAATTAGGTTTAGAATTACATTCAATTTCCCCCCTTGTTTTAGAATAGGTTATTACCGGATTAGGACTAATTTTCTATAAGTCCCTTGGGTACGATACTCTTGGTCGTAATATATTTACACTATACTCCGACCGGGTTTTATTTTGCTACCCGTAGTAGAGTTGTAGGTTTAGTTATTTATTTTATTCTTTTGTATATAGTTTTTCCTACAATTTTTCGTATAGCAAATCCTTTTGCACTCTTCTTTTATTTTGACCTTCTCTTTCCCGTTTAATTTATTTCTTTTTTTTGTTTGAACACGCCGGGCGTAAAGCCGGGTAAAATCAACCCGGCAATCTTGGAGGAAGTCCAATGCCGGGCTTCGAACACCCGGCACCACGTCCGGCATACGTAACTTTGTTTCTTCTTTTGATTTTTGCTAATTTAATTATGTTAATATCTTTTTATTTATTATTACAAACATCTCGTTTTATCCATCCTTTCTCTCTTTTTGATTTATTTTTTCTTCGAGTTTAAATAAGCGGGGCAGGAAGCCGGGTAAAACCAATCCGGCATTAATGGAAGAAGTCCATTGCCGGATATGAGTCGCCCGACATTATGTCCGGCATTTTCAAAAAAATATATATATATATTTTTTTTCCTCTCTTGAATTGGTAACATTCCTGTCTTATTATTATTTTTCATACTATAATTTGTTTAATTTAAAATTTTGTGTACTCCTCCAAAGTAAATTTGGTGAATGCACTTCAAGCACACTCCCTACACAAATACTCAAATACAGTAGGAGATTGGCAAGAGCTCTCTTCCTCAGTAGGTGAATGTGGTTAGTGCATGACCACACACCTAGTCCACTGAATTCCAAGATTTTTCAACACCTGAGGAAGTGGAAATTGCAAGAGATCTGACCGTTCGCACGGAGCATAAGTTGTTGCAACAACTTTTTGCTCAACCATGACCGCTTGGTCAACTCCCGTCTCCAACGCTAAATTTATCAACGGGAGTATGCGAGATCGTTCATAACCTCTATCGAGATCTCTGATCACTCGGCCAAGTAGCCGAAGGCTAAGTGTAGGGCAGCCCCACACATCTGGTCTTCTTTCACCGCAGGGGAGTCACTTCCTTTCCTTTTCCCTATTTATCTTTTGAACACTGGGGACAGCGTTCCTACCAAGTGTAGGGCAGGGTCCCCCCTTAAAAAAATATTTTTATTTTAATATATCTATATTATATATAAAATAAATCACTAGTATATTTGATATAATAAGTTTAAAGTTTATCAATGTTTTACTAAACTTTTGTATGTTTTTGATTGAGATGAGATTAGGAATGAATAATGCTTGTTCTCTTAAGAGGTAAGCTTTATAATGACTTGTAGATTCCTGTTTTTAACTTTTTGATTCTCTTTATTAACATGAGTATATGATCTTTCTCCTAATCCTTTCCTTATGTACTTCTGGGTATTATTTTCAAACTATGGAAAGTCTTTTGGTGAAAATCTTAAAAAGGGTTTTTGAAAAAAAAACGAAAAGAAAAGAAAAATCTTCTTCCAAAGGGAAAGCAATATATTCCTAGAGGTTGTATAAAAGTGCCTCTGAATAAAAGCAACAAACGAGAGTTTTCCCTTTTGTTTTGCTCCTAAATTCCCCGTTCTTCAAAGCAAAAGAAATCATGGTTGATTCAGAAACCCTTGAAAAATAGGGTTGAACACATAAAAACTATCGATGAGTGTCTTGGCCACATTCAGAAACTCTTGAAAAATAGAGCTGAATGATGGAAACCGGAAAAAGGAGAGATTACAAAATCCCTTATGCAAAATAGCCCGAAAGTTTTTGATCGGTTTTGAAATTGTTTATTTTATACCCATTAGTATGTTTCTAGTGGAATAAGGATGATTAAGTGATACTTATGAATTAGAGTCATATGGTTAGGAATATTTATCTAATTGTCATTCTAAAGTTTATCTGTTTTGTGCATAAGTATTTTTTCCTTTCTAAATCTTGTTTTGCTCGAGGACTAGCAAAAGGTAAGTGTAGGGCCATGATAAGCCTCAGACTTATCATGTTTTGGTGTACTTAATTATAAGATTATTAGTCAAATTAAGGTTAGAATAATTAATATTTATGCTATATTATGTATTAAGTCTATTATTTGTTCAGATTGATGTTTTATATTTTTTCCATACAAGGAGACATTTCTGACCACAATGCCGGACATAAGGCCGGATCATACCTGCACGGCACAAGCATGGAGAAGAAAAGCACTCTATGCCGGGTACGTTGCCGGGTATATCCAATCCGGCATGAATGAGAAAAGTCGCCTCGATTGACCAGACGATGGCAGTTAATGACCGTTGCCAAACCAACCTATGCCGGGTATGGTGCCGGACATATCCTGTCCGGCACAGGTACCTTTTCGCGCAGATTTGGCGGTTTCGACCGTTAGCAGTTGGGCACGTGGTTATTATATGCCGGATATAACTTGCACGGCATGACATCCGGCACGAGAAGAATGTGATGCCTATAAATAGGACAAGGGGCTACACTTTTCAAGACACTTCAACATCATATTACACTCCATTCATTACTCCATTTCCGCACTCCTCCAAGGTGTTGGTGTCCAAGGAAGTTCTATGCAACTTTCCACGCGAAGAGAAGAATCCATGGCGGGTTAAGGCTACATCCAATCTTCTTATCTCCTATGTATTCTCTCTCTTGATCTGTGTGGATGGTGGAGTAGGAATTCTTTGCATGTTCTTTGGTTAGGGAATGAAACTCTCTTTGTAAAACAATGTGTTCTTCTTAATATAATTTTCAAGTTTATTAAGAGTAACGTTCTTAATGAAGGAGAATTGGTTGATCTCTTTTTCTCTTCATGCAATTTTTACTTGTGGAGGATTAATCCCAAGTAGAATAGGTTAGACTCTCTTAATGATCTTCCTACTCTCTTCTTATGAATTAAGAGTTAGTAGTAAGAGTGAGAATTAACCCATCTTTCCCATTACCTTGTTCATTTCGTGGCATGACATATGCTCAAATTGTTAATAGGTAGTGAGTCTTCTGTTTTCTTCTCGGAAACTGGAATAAGAATAAGCATATTGACTATGCCGGATGCACTGCCGGGTGGCCAATGTCCGGCATATCCAAAGTCTTTGAATACGCCGTACATCTGGTATCCGGCAGGACACCCGGCGCATTCAATTGATGGTTAATTCGACGGCTTGTGTTATGTTTCGGGTTCATGTTGATTCTTAGATGGTTTTAAGCTCTGAATCAAGAATAAATTCATTGTGATTACCACGTAGTTTAGTTAGTTTTAATTAGGTTTAGAATTACATTCAATTTCCCCCCTTGTTTTAGAATAGGTTATTACCGGATTAGGACTAATTTTCTATAAGTCCCTTGGGTACGATACTATCGGTCGTAATATATTTACACTATACTCCGACCGGGTTTTATTTTGCTACCCGTAGTAGAGTTGTAGGTTTAGTTATTTATTTTATTCTTTTGTATATAGTTTTTCCTACAACTTTTCGTATAGCAGTAACACCCCAACTACTAACAACACACTTAATATCGTATCGCAGCGGAAATCTCAACTCACAACATCACTTAACTCATTGGTGTTACACGCCGTTAGCCACCCACGTGGCTAACAAAGCTAACATACCTACATTGTACCGGTCTGATGGACTAAGCTCCCGAGCAACTACACATAAATCCCGTTCCATGTCCAACAATCATTACACCCTTACAATACAACTGTACCGAGTAATTACCAACTAACGCCGATACACTTTCGGTCTTACTACACCTACCATACATACACAATTTTGATGACTACCACATACAAACAACTACCCCGTCCTACTCTCGAACGGCTTTCAGTTCCTTGTACCTGAAACAGGAAAAGAAGAAAGGGTGGCCCCCCAGGGGGCTCAGCACCTTTGCTGGTATGGTAATCCCGCAGCCCGCATGTTACCGGGCCACGCACAACTTATTGTCGTCTTAGCATGCGGTTGATTTTATTTAAAACATGCACACATTACACACATACGCCATGCTTCAAAGTACACATCCGTTAATAGAACACAAACACAAGGTTAGCACACACAACATAACAACACATTTCACTTAATAACATACACAAACTTAATTCCATTCTTGTTAGAGAACATAAACTTTACTTAGGGAGTGCCGGGGTGATATAAGCCCGAGCACAACATACATACATTTTCTTTACTTAGGTGTGGCGGCCTCATATAGGACCGATCACACCTTACACAATTTCCCCCTAGCTCCAATAATGATGAGGTAGGTAAGCCTTGGTTAAGCTTGTGGGTGGTTGTAATTCAAGGAGGAAAAACAACCGTAACATAATAAAGAGGGAGTCGAAGCGAACTTAGGCATCGACACCCTACCAACATTACACATAATTTCCCTCCTAGCTCGACGTGGAGGTCGGGTAGGTAAGCTTTGGCTAAGCTAGTGGGAGGTCGAACATCCAAGGAGGATATGCAACCCTAACATAACAGAATGAGAGTTAACTCACATATATACATCAACTCCAAAACAACACGCGTGACCGAAACGACCGGATTCCTCACCATACATAACATATACTTATTAGTTAGAGGTTCCTTTATGGAACTTATCACATTGTGTTACTAACTCGGTTAGACACATCAGGGAAAATCACGTCCCATTTCAACAACACGAATAACAGTATCCAATAACAACAACATACAGAACAAGTCACATACATCACACAAGTCACCACATACACTAACGCACGGAGAGCCGTAGTTAGAACGTTCCCGTTGGTTGGGATGTTTATTCCGAATACCGATCTCTTATGTGAACCTAAGGTCAGTTAACTATTATTTAACACTTAATTAAGGTTAAGCGGTATCGGAATTAGTTACGCCACAATAATGAATTACTATAAACTCATTTCATGCTTTATCTTGCAAGGTGGCAAACACACAGAAAAACACATTGGCATACAAGCCGGTGTAAACCGGTAGGACACAGGTTGCAAGAAAACCATACCTGTCACCGAAGGTGCATTCTAATGTGCCATCACATGTTCCTTGAAAATCTTTGAACAACTGGTAACATTATAACTATCTCCATTAACATCGGGGTAATATAACTATTTAACGACTAATGCGCCCATGGTTAACCCCGTTAAGTAGTTTTATAACTCCACATTTTTTACTTGTTTAACTTTCACATTTTATTACAATTCTTCACCACTCAATTGCCATTATAACTCACTTAACATATTCTTAATAACCTGATAACATCATCACTTATCAATCCCCATCATTGGTTATCATTTCCTAACCTTAAACAAGGTTTTTGGTCAAAATTACACTGTGTCCGAACTTGTGTCCGGACATCCAAGGTCGGACACAAGTCGAAGCAATTTCTGGGGAAAATTTCAAAGCGTCCGAACTTGTGTCCGGACATCTAAGGTCGGACACAAGTCAAACAGAAATCTGGAAAAAAAATTTTCGACACGTCCGAACTTGTGTCCGGACGTCTAAGGTCGGACACAAGTCGAACGAGATTCTGGGAAAAATTTCTTTCAAGTGCCCGGACTTCGAAGGTCGGACAGAAGTCCGGACATAACTCAAACTTTGAAAAATTTTAACGCGACGGGGCATGTCCGAACTTCCAAGTCCGGACGGAAGTTCGGACGTGCCCAAAATTTCAGCTAACAGAGGCAAATTCCCCACTACACTCCCTCCTTGTTTCACAAGTTACCAACACCCATTCTTTTCCTTGAATTTCTAAGTTACCAAACACCATTGTACAATAGGTTTTGCATTCTCTAAACTCCATTATTCATTCACCATTACTAGGCCAAAACTCCTCTCTACTCAACATTAAACATCCCAACTGAACACCTAAATTCTCCCATCCATTAAACCATCATCAAACACTCATTTCCCATTAAAATTTTGCCATAACCTCCCCATAAACCTTATACATCCAAACCATCAATTTTTATCCTTCTCATTCCTAATCTAGCCACACCCTTACAAGGTCCTAACAGAACATAACAAATCCTCAAATTCCATCAACAACAACATAATCACCACAAACTCAGTAAACCACTCTATAAACACAACCTCAAAACATTTGGCTCTTAAGGCCCTCAATTCAACCATTAATTCACAAACTTCTCCAAAACTAATTAAACACATTCCAACACAGATTTCAATCCACAATTTTGGGTTCAATAATTTGTTTACCCATCCCAAACACTTAAACAATTTTAAACAAGGTTTAAGGTGGATTCCTTACCTTAATTTCACAAGTCTCCTTAATTCACCTCTTGCTCCTCATCTCTTCAAAATCGGTCAAGAGGGTATGGAGTTTCCAAACTCCACCCCAACACCCATGAACACAAAACACACTCAATTAATTATCTAAACCCTTAGAAAACTCAATCAAATTAAAGGGCTTAGAACACAAGTTAGGGTTTACCTTTTTGAAGTTTTTAAGAGGGATTATCTCCCTTGAATCAAGAAGGGGATTACTCCACCATTGAAGGATTAATTTGGAGCTCAAGAACAAGGAGAAAAAAAAGGTATCAAAAATGGTGAAAAATCGATTACACCATGAGATGAAGGAAAAATGACTTTTTCTTGGGAATTTTTACCTTAGATGGAAGAGGAGACTCCAAGCTTCACATTGGTGCCATTTTCTCCTCAAATGGGGAAAACCCATGGAGGTCAACTTCATCCTTTTGGAATTTCGAAAAGAGAGGATGATAGAGGAAGATGAGTGGAAGAAGAATGTGTGATTTATTTTTGATTTGGAGTTCAAATGGAGCTTGGGCATGGCATTGAAGTGAGGAATCCATTGTTGGCTAGGTTGGAGAACTCCATCGGCAGAGGAGGAGGGAGGAACCGGCTGGGAGAGAAAAGAAGGAAAGAGAAAGGAAAGAGAGAAATGAGCGGAGAGAGAAGGAGAGAGGGGTATAAGTGGTCCCTCTATTTTTTTGTTTTTGACTTAATTAATTAGTTAACTAGTCTTATGTGAGTGGGCTGTTTACATAAATAAGACCGGCCCAGTAATGTATACACGCTGGAGCGTTTTTCGTTTTTAACAGAAAACGCTCGTTTATTTACCCGGTTTAGCACTATTCACTAACCGGGACCATTTTCCGGAATTTTCTCATTCCTTTAATTTTTAATGGTGATTAAACTCCCATTAATGTTTAATTATTGTTACATAATCAACTATTATTTTTACGGGGTCATTTAACTGTTTAAAGTCACGTTTTCGGATTTTCTCGAAAAACGCGCTTTAAGACTCCGTTAGCGTTTTAACGCATTGTTTGGATCCGTTTTCTTCCGGAATTTTTCCCACATGTTCTTAATGTGTAATTAGGGTATAAAAATATATTTATAACTCTAATGAAGATTATGTACCTCCTAAAATAATTAAATACGTATTTTCACATTTTGGGACTTTTACGCATTTCCCTTTTCTTTTTGGTTTTCCTTTCTTCACCCATGATCATAAGGACTTAATTAGCCTTAGAAAATTATAATATTACATAATTAATTAACACATTAAGGTTTGGGGTATTTCAATCTACCCCCCCCCCCCCCCCCTTAAAAGAACTTCGTCCTCGAAGTTCACACTTCCCTAGCATCATTTGAATTAGAACACAGGGATTACTTGCAACATAAACTTCCATAACAAACATACTTTACATCACAACCTCGGACTTAACGGTCCGGGTAACACATCCATACATACATAACATGACATAACATACTTACATAGTATCCTCGGACTTAATGGTCCGGGTACCTTAACAACATTTGCACATACGTAACAACCCTTAGACTTGGTCTGGGTAACATAACAACATTTAGACCCGTAGGTCTTGATAACACAACATCCTTTAGACACATAGGTCTTGATAACATAACACTTCCGGAACTTAACCACATTAGGACTCAAGGTCAAAATAATAATTATTACACATACCACACAACATGTCATAGCATGTATATCAACCAGAAATTCCTTTTCCATCTCTTCATGGGTTCGAGACCCATGTTGAGTACATATACACAGTGATCCCACAGAACCGGTTGTGATGGACACTCTGGTCCCCGTTCTTTTGGGAGATCAAAACAATTGCATACATCTTTAAAATATACTTCTCATGTCACCGGTCCGAAGACAAAGGCTCGTACGTCCTCAGCTCGTGAGCAAGTAATAGGAAAGTACTCTATATGAGGTTAAGTAGAATGAAATCCTTTATTGGAAAATACCAATTGAAAGTCCTTTTTTTTTCAAGGTCAAGTAAAAGTAGTCCTTCCTTTGAAAATACCACTTAAGAATCTTAAAGATACTTATTGAAGTCTTGGAAATACCAATTGAAAATTCTTTGAAAACTCAATATAACTCCAAGTCCAATTGTTGCTAACTGCATCTTATTCTTGATGTGGTTACTTGTGATCACTTATAGGGCGTTTCAAGAATCATCCAACACTAATGTGATCAGCATCAGTGTTGAACTATCTTTCCACCCCAATTTGTGTTCGGCTTCCCTTGATCTCATGATAATCAAGTTTCACCTCCCACTTCATTTTCAAACAACAACTAATTCAAGCATATACCATTTTCTGTCTTTTAATCCATCTAGTCATAATCATTACATCTCCAAGGGATAGAACTCCGTCTATCAATCACCACCCAAATCCAACTTAATCCAAGTTACCTAGGGAATTTAATTCTTACTAGGTTCTATATCGGCTTCATACCTCTTCATAAATCACAACACTGTATATACACACATATCTATATATTTTTATCAAAATATACTACACAATATTACATTTGTATCATTTGAACATATACTGTCGGGGTTTTAATTCCCCCGGGAGTTTTTCTACTCCCTTATATTTATACTTTCACACACATCCGTTAACACAATAAACACACTTATCACAATGGTATTCGTATCTTCTGTGCGCAATTACCACAATTAAACCATGTATGAATGTGTATGTTTATGTAACACACACACCAATCATCAAAACAAATTTTTTTGTGCTATGCACACCATAGTTCACATACACTTGTACGGTAAAACACACTAAACGGTTTCGCGCTCTACCCCCCTTAAATGGGATTACGCCCACGTAATCAATCACTTAATCACTGGTTTATAATGTTCTGCCGTCGTGAAGTGATTTATCTCCACGCGGTTTATTATACGATGTGTTCTGGTTTGAGGATCTTAGCCATATTGGCGGTTTAGTCCCTAACCAAGAATTCTCCTGAGAGCTTATTTAATTCATAACCAGTTTCGATTCTGGCCTGTGAAACTTCTAGGCGTTAATAATTAGCCATTCACTCATGTTCACTATTCACATTCAACACTTGAATCACTGGCTCACCAGTTTCTGCTGCGTAACTCCAGATAACTTTAGAGCTTAGTTTGCCCCATGCGTCATTCTTACTGTATTGTACATCTCCGATTATCACCTTTATCTTGGTAATAACGGTTTCTCAACTGACGTGTGGTTTCACTTACCATGAGCGAACTCGGTGAGTTACAAAACTTACTATCCACTTCCATGATAATTTGTTGTATTCCCCAATGATTTACTTGACTTCCTCCGACTTACAGTCGGTTGATTTTGAGTAACTACCTAGTGTGTAGTACTCTTTCTGTTATTTCCAACACTTGAGGTATATTCCATACCGATGTTTAACAATCGTGTTACTGTAGTCACTTATGCCAATCAAGTACCCTCTGATTGGTACGACCGTGCTTCTCTTATGCATCGGTTTTATCACACCATAAGTCTTGTTCTTCTATCACATTTAACATTTCCCAAACTTCCTAGCTATCTCACTCGATCATTACTGCACAAGAGCAATAACAAAACATTCAGTCCTACAGAGAGCTGATAAGTGTCCAAATGAGCATGTTTTATAGGTGTATTTCATATATTTTATTAGCACTTTTCTTGCTCATTTCTCCACTTTGGTTAGTTTTTCCTCTAGTTATGTTTTATTGATTATCTCACAAATTTATTGGTTATACAAGAAGAGACGAACCCGTAGGCGAAAACGGGGATCAAATCGGAGCTAAAATGAACATTTTAGAGGCAAAAGACCTTTGGTCCGGACCAGCGTCCGGATCACCTGGTCCGGACCAATTCTTGCCAGCGCGCCCGAGAAAGAATCGACCTCATCCGGACCACCTGGTCCGGACAGTGGTCCGGACACTTCTATTTTGACAGCAAGAAAGGAGCCGTGTGAAGAGATAAAATCCTTATCTCTTCACACGCAATTACCACCGCCTTACCACCTCCTTTACCCTATATTTCTCTATAAATACACCTCCAAACCTCCATTAAATCATATCTCATTCCACCCCAAATTTATGCCATTTTCCTTCCATAAAAATACCATAAAACGCTCCAAAATCATACATCTCATCCACATATTATCCACATAAAATCCATACAACTCTTCATTCCATAAAAACATTCCATTTCCATACCGTTGTTCTGTCCAACCTCTGCCCAAATATTAGTAGTCAAGATCGTGGAGCTGAATTAATTATCTTTCCCAGATGATTTCTTTTACTTCTTATTCTATCTTTTTAATGATGTTGGGCTAAGAGGATTTACTCCGGGCAAAGGTTAATTTATAGTCTATTTAATTATGTAATCTATATTTCTACCGGTTAAAATAAATATAGTTTGTTACGATTAAAGTTTTTCTCTCACCTTTTTAATAAATCTCATGAATTTATTAAAATGCTTTTCTAAGTCTATTTTGATCAGATCGGTGATAAATAGACAGGTTAATTAAGCTGTAAATCTGGAGAAAGCTTATTATGATTTAATAAGTTAGTATTTTCAGAGGCAAATATAATTCCTCGCACTTAACCGCCGTTTACATATGTTATGCTCGAACCTGGATTAGACCGAGCATTTTCTGGTAAACGAGTTCTTATGAGTCTATGATTTAGTCCTCAAGATAATAACAGGAACTTTGCCAAACTATTATAATAAACCGGTAGAGATAGAATAATTAATCAGATTATACAAACCTGAACCCGGAGTCCCGTTTAATATATTCTTCCACTCAGTTAATTTAATCTGTTGTTTATTTTCTCAAAAACAATTCAATTAATCCCCCTTTTTGTGACACGCTTAGGTACTTAATAATTCCACTTAGTCCCACGGTTCGATATCCGGTCGCTTACAATTTACTATACTACTACGACCGGGATTTGTTTGCAGCCCGACTATTATTTTGAGTTTTAATTTCTTTTCTTTTATTCAAATTACATCAGTTCCAACCACTCACAATAGATAGTCTGCAAAATGGCGCCGTTGCCGGGGACTTGATTTATTCTAGTCCCTAAGCCCCAGATAATTCACCTGCTATACTATAATAATCTGTTACTATTAATTGGACACCTGACTTTGGAGATCTGACTACGGACATCTGACTTCTGAAATCTAATTACTAACTCTTTATTTATTGTCATTTAATTTCCATTGTCCTTCAAATTTCCAGTATACTAACTTATAATTTCCAGTATACTAACTACTAACTTATAATTTCTGTCATTTAATTTTCTGTCATTTTAGTTTCCATTGTCTCTAACTACTAACTTATAATTTCTTTACCTAACCACTAACTTATAATTTTTGTCAACTAATTCCTAACATTTTTATTTATTCTAACACATCACGAGTTTCTTTTTCTGTTTTGAGTGGTGAATGCCTTTTACCAGGTCACACAGCTACCCAGAAAATATTAATAATCACATGGTTGGTTACAATCCAGAGATCGAGAGAACCTTTCTGCGCACTCTAAGGCAGAACCGAACTCAACAATACAATACCACCACAGTGATAGAATTTGACCGGGAAGCTGACATGGCATCTACACCAGCGACAGTTCGAAATATCAACAGGTCGTCTAATCAAGGACAACAGCCTGCCATCATCCTTCCTCACCTTAGCCCATCCGAATACGATGAGTGGCAGAAGCTGAAGCCATATCATCAAATCCGATGTGTAAAGGAGTTGGGCATGTTTGATGGTTCCAGTCCAGACGAAGCCCTGTTACATGTTACAAAGTTCTTGCAACATGCCAACAGTCTTACTGCGACCGACGTACTACTCCAGTACGCAAGACTGTCATTATTCCCTCACAGCCTGACGGGAAGTGCGAGCAAGTGGTATCATAGCCTGACACCAAGTACCATTGGTACTTGGGATGACATGGCCACCAAGTTCTACGACAAATTCCTACCCCCGAGCCGAACGTTGGAGATGATTGCTGAAATCTATAATTTCAAGCAACCAGGGTCGGAGAATATTTGTGAAACTTGGGACCGTTTCAAAGGACTACTACTTACTTGTCCTCACCATGGTCTGACGAAAGAACAAGTATCACAATTGTTCTACATAGGCTTGATCGGTCCATGCAGAACAATGGTATTATCCTCCTTAGGGGCCGATATTCTGAAAAAGCCAGGAGCACAATTTCTGAATAGCATGGAGTCTCTCTGTGAAGAAATCGGAGATTGGGCCTCCGGTGGATCAAGGAGCGGTACTCCAGGTTTATAGCATGTTGGGGAAAGTGATAACAAGTTTGACATGCTGATGAAAAGCCATGAGCAACTCATGGAGAGCAATGCTCAGCAGGCAACAAAAGTAAGTACTTTGCAGAAAGTGGTTGAGCAGATGGCTATGAATTCCTACCCCCAGCAAGCTAAGTCGATGATTTCCCGATCATCTGCAATCCCTCCAGGCTATGCTCCTCTGTCCCAATCATCTCCAGCTAATTCTTGTACGCAATGTGGTGGGCCTCATGACTATGAACAATGCCCCCAACTACAAAAATTAAAAGCAGCAGAGGAAGCAAACTATCTCACTAACAATTTAGGGTACATGCAACCTTGGCAACCAAATCTTCGCTACTCAAATACCGAAAATATCCAGAACCCACATACACTACAAACATCTCAAAATTACACACCTCAGACCAATTTTCAAGGAGGCCAGAGGCAGTATCAGCAACAACCTTACGGCAATGATGCTTCTTCGAGTCAACCAACTCAACCTCCTTTGAATCCTGAATCTGAAATGTCCCAAATGCAAGAGATGTTTAAAACGATGATGGGTAAGTCCAGAGATACGCAAGAAGAGGTCGCAGCCCTGCGTAAAGACCAAAAAGACTTGCAGTCCCAGATTCAATAACTCCTTACCCAACAAAGGTCACCTGGTAAATTTCCTTCACAGACCAATCCTAATCCAAAAGAGTATGCAAGTGCAATTTACGTAGTGGACCAGCCCATCACATTAGCTCAAAGGGAGCAACAACCCGAGAGTGAAATGGTCCCTGAAGTGGAGCAGCAGGCTGAGGAAGAATACCTCGACATGACCCAACTGAAGCTCTATGCCAAATTAGTTGCGATAAACGAAATGATGGAAGGTCCACTAGACCTTACATCACAGCAACCGGAGAGCAAACTGGTTTATATAGTGGACGACTTACCTGAGGATTCGAGTTACTCTATATCACCACCCCCGTTTGAACCTGAGCAAACGGCATCAAACCTTCTGCTTGAGCTTGATGACAAGCCATCAGAGGACAACTCCTACCTCAACTTCATGGAGTCCCCTCCCTCTGAAGTCAATTACCGTTATTTTCCCTCCTTCTCTGTGCTATATCCAGAAAATGAGGATATTTACATCCTCAAAAATGAAGAGGAGGAAATGCTCGCTCCCGCCAAAACATCCAAACAAAACACCAATATCACCTTCAAGGAGCCATCTCCCTCTGAAGTTGAAATCAATCAGGGCTCTTCCTATAAGCCTCTTCAAAAAGATGAGGATATATACGTCCTCAAATTTGAGGAGGAGTAGCCATCCAACTTTGATCCTCATACCAAAGGACATCCATTGAAAAATCTGGGCCTTTCTCCAAAGAAAAATAATGCCCACCCAACCCACCCATTGAAGCCCACTTCCACCTTCATTTTCGTTCCAGGGGAGGAAATTTACATCCTCGACTCTGAGCACGCACCACCGCAACCATCTTGCATCCATACGGCTAAACAATAGAGGGAGAATGTTTACATTCTCCAATTTGACGAAGCAATACAACCATCACCCGGTTTTTAATACAATATTAATGACGACAAACAACTCCTTCAAAACCAGGTTTTGTGGAGTTTGTATTTTCCTACTGTAATTGTTGCCGTAATACTTTGTTTTGATCCAGGTGGTTCGGCCCAACTTATTGCCAAATTCCTATTCCCGGTGCTACCATTGTCAACATTCATTTATGATCCGGGATAATAAAGAACATGCGTCTAGCTAGAGACGTTAAACCCGGGCAGCTTGGTGGGAGGCAACCCACTATCTATCTATTGACTTTCCTTTAAATTTAATATTGTTTTCTTTTTGTACTATATTTCACTTTTATTTGTTATAATAAAATGCAGGTTTTACTTGAGTACTTCTGGCTGTGTAGAATATTCTTTACAGGTACATTTCATGACATTCCACAGCTGCACTCAAGTGTGGGGGAGCTCTACACACTCTACGAAATTTGGGGAGTACACTATTTCCCTTTAGCTGTGCCCTATTAATTTAATTCCATCTACACAATGAGGGCATTGCTTCAGCTTAAGTGTGGGGGAGAGCCCTTTTCGGGGCATTTTTGTGCTTAAAATGTTTAAATTTCTTTGCTTGTCTTGCATGTGTTCAAAAATTAAAATTATGGGCCCTGCTAATATAGGTTGTTCTCTTTATGAATAAATAATATTATGAATTGTGGGATAAATGGTACAAATTTAAAAAAATTCATTTGATCACTTTTGAGGAGCATTTTTATGCGGTGTGACCAAATAATCTGCAAATGGTTGGATTTTTATTGCTCAGGGGTTCTTTCTGTCTTCTCTCTTAGGGATTGCTAAGGGGTGCTTCTCTATTAAAAAATATATACATAAAATAAAGAAGGGACTTGTGAGACACCATTGGTAACCAACAAAGAGAGTTGAGTGTTCTTAAAAACAAAAGCTTTATGCTTAAAAATTATCTTCTCATCTCTTATGCAAAAGTGAAACAAATGCATGAATCTATTTTTCCTTTTGTTTTCTCCTCAATGCCCATTCTTGAGAGAAGTTGGCCGTGGTAAAAGTTCTCAAAGTCACCTTAGCTGAGAAGCATTGAAGTACTCCGGATTATACCCCGAAACTCTATATTTTATTTTTACCCTGAGCACACCTATGCCACCAGCAGTTGATTTTTCTCACTCCTCGAAAAAATTTAAAGATCATGTAATGTTCACCTCTTTATCCTACCCATCATAATAATATTTGTTAATATTGAGCATTCCCTACTTACTTGGGTACATGGTTTTTCTTGAGGACAAGCAAAAAGATAAGTGCGGGGGTGTGATAAGTGTCCAAATGAGCATGTTTTATAGGTGTATTTCATATATTTTATTAGCACTTTTCTTGCTCATTTCTCCACTTTGGTTAGTTTTTCCTCTAGTTATGTTTTATTGATTATCTCACAAATTTATTGGTTAAACATGAGGAAAACCAAGCTAGGAGCAAAGTACACGAAGAGACGAACGCGTAGGCGAAAACGGGGATCAAATCGGAGCTAAAATGAACATTTTAGAGGCAAAAGACCTTTGGTCCGGACCAGCGTCCAGATCACCTGGTCCGGACCAATTCTTGCCAGCGCGCCCGAGAAAGAATCGACCTCGTCCGGACCACCTGGTCCGGACAGTGGTCCGGACACTGCTATTTTGACAGCAAGAAAGGAGCCGTGTGAAGAGATAAAATCCTTATCTCTTCACACGCAATTACCACCGCCTTACCACCTCCTTTACCCTATATTTCTCTATAAATACACCTCCAAACCTCCATTAAATCATATCTCATTCCACCCCTAACTTATGTCATTTTCCTTCCATAAAACTCTCCAAAATCATACATCTCATCCACATATTATCCACATAAAATCCATACAACTCTTCATTCCATAAAAACATTCCATTTCCATACCGTAGTTCTGTCCAACCTCTGCCCAAATATTAGCAGTCAAGATCGTGGAGCTGAATTAATTATCTTTCCCAGATGATTTCTTTTACTTCTTATTTTGTCTTTTTAATGATGTTGGGCTAAGAGGATTTACTCCGGGCAAAGGTTAATTTATAGTCTGTTTAATTATGTAATCTATATTTCTACCGGTTAAAATAAATACAGTTTGTTACGATTAAAGTTTTTCTCTCACCTTTTTAATAAATCTCATGAATTTATTAAAATGCTTTTCTAAGTCTATTTTGATCAGATCGGTGATAAATAGATAGGTCAATTAAGCCGTAAATCTAGAGAAAGCTTATTATGATTTAATAAGTTAGTATTTTCAGATGCAAATATAATTCCTCGCACTTAACCGCCGTTTACATATGTTCTGCTCGAACTTGGATTAGACCGAGCATTTTCTGGTAAACGAGTTTTTATGAGTCTATGATTTAGTCCTCAAGATAATAACAGGAACTTTGCCAAACTATTATAATAAACCGGTAGAGATAGCATAATTAATCAGATTATACAAACCTGAACCCGGAGTCCCGTTTAATATATTCTTCCACTCAGTTAATTTAATCTGTTGTTTATTTTCTAAAAAACAAGTCAATTAATCCCCCTTTTTGTGACACGCTTAGGTACTTAATAATTCCACTTAGTCCCACGGTTCGATATCCGGTCGCTTACAATTTACTATACTACTACGACCGGGATTTGTTTGCAGCCCGACTGTTATTTTGAGTTTTAATTTCTTTTCTTTTATTCTAATTACACCAGTTCCAACCACTCACAATAGATAGTCTGCAAGTGCAGAGGCGTAAACTCTTGACAGTAAATCTCTTATGCGATTGCAATAGGAATTCACACTGAGTTCCTTATCACATAGTACCGACCATTGGCTTATTGCCCAGTTTGCGTATCATCACTTACTTGTATGTCCATTGAGTTTAACTCATAACTGGTTTTATTTGTCACATTATTATTTAACAATACTTATGCAACGGTCGCTTACTGCGCACCGTGCTCTTACTCATTGTATAACATTAACTTACACTGCATCCTCCATTATATTAGCTTCCACCATTCCACTATGTTTCGCCATTTATTTGGCTGCTTGTTGAATACACTATTCCTCGCGTATTTATGCTCCCTGAGCGTTGTTCATTACACAATTAGCATCACCCCTATGGTGGTTGCTATTAGACTTACTACCCTTCCGGTCTCCACAACTGGTGCAACTCTTTTCGTAGTAACAACATGGTCAACTCTTAACACATTCCCTGAACTTAGTTCACATAATTACCGCTGTTGCGGTCTCACAATATCGAGAGGTATCCCCACACTTTAAGCAGTAGTTCGTTATCCGCTTACTTACTTATATAACATAAACTTTCGTAATCAATAACATTTTCTTAACGCATTCTACCTGTGGCTTATAAGCCTTATTGCCTCGAGCTTTGCTCATTGTAGGCCGTTCACACCCATTTACTTCTCCGTATAACATTACATGGTCTAGATTGGTATTGGGCTCCATGACAAGGCCATAGTATCACGGTTCCTTTCATGGGATGCCCCTTCAATGATGTCAGACTTCCTTCTGACGACTTGTGTTTAAACCGGGTGTTAATTTCAGTCTTTGTGTTTCTGTCACGTTAACTCGTTCAACCACTGTTGACCCAAACACCCTTTTAAGGATAGTTCTTGGGTGTTACTAGGTCATGCCATTACATCTGGCTTGCACTTATTGGTATGTCTAATTTACTACTTCGCCCTGCATTCTTTGCTGGGTTAAATATCATCTTTAGTGAGATTGATATCTCTAGTGATCATCTCGGGAGTCTCATCCCGATCATTGCACATTAACGTGTCCATAGTAGGCATCTGCCTCGCCATATAAAGGTTGGGTACTTACTTCAGCTATATGTTCATCCTTCAAGTTTCTTAAGACATATTCTATGTCTCTACTTACTAATCGTTGCACTTCGCACTTCCTGATTCTTAAACATTTCCTCCAAATAACTCGCTAATCCCTTTAGTCCTCTTAACCTAACTGGGTTCCTTTACTTCAACCATTCGATGTAGTCCATTACTCTTGTTTGACTTTTACTGCGGACCGTAGTATGGAGTCGACTACTTCCCGTGTTCCAGACTCCACTCGTATACATATGTGGGGTATCCTACTGATACATTGCTACTTACCCAACTATCCCATAAGAAGGTCTGTCAGGTCCACAAGCTCCTATCGGAGTGCGGTCGTCCCACATTTCAGTTGGTACACTTGTAGTGTCCGTCACACGCCTAGGTGAAGTATTCTGTTGTCAACTCCTCTTATATTATCCTGTGATAATATGCATTCCTTGCTTCCCGAACTTAATCCAGGGAAGGTTTATCCACCGCTGTATTATTATGAACTCAATCCATTCCTCGGGTCGTTACCCTTGGGTTTACCGGTTTCCATCCGGTTATTCGAAAGTAAACTGGGTATAACTTACCTACCATGCGGCACTGAGGCTGGTGTAGGTCTTCTGGTCTGGTTTTTAAAAGAGAAGAATTAAAATAGATTGGGTTTCAAAGAAAATTTGGTTTTTGAAAATGAATTTAAGTTTGAAAGAAAATTCTCGTGGTTTCACAACATTCTCTCGCCTTAACCAAGTCTAGCTTCTTGCTGACTGGTGTATTTCCAATTACAGAGGTCAGGCTGCTAAGCCTTTCCACAGTTGTGATGATCTCACTTTACTTCATGGTACTTTACTAAGTACTTTATAGTTGCTAATAATTTGCCGCCAGCCTTGTTGTAACAGCACTTGCCTTGGCAAGTGCGCCATGCTGACTGACTACTGGTTCAATACACATCGGTTGCGGTACTGCTTTGACCCGCTCTAACATCCGTGGCCTTGCTGGCCCTTGCTTGATCTTAACAATAAATTCTCTGGGTACTTCCCACTGTCTTCACATGTTAACTATTAACTAGGGTGTTTCCCATCCTGGGAGACCCCTTTTTACTTAGTACTGTATCCTCCGCGTACTACATTGTCGTTCCTTAATCGGTTGTTATACCGTTGGTGTATTAGTTAACATTTGTAGTCCCGTAGACACTCGTCTCGGGTTTTACTACTTCACTTCTCCACTGTTGCACGGTTAGTGCTTGCAAGCTGGGTGTCCTCGACTGCTTCGCATGTCGACCCAGGTTGCCGGAAATTCTATTCCTCCATGCATAAGATTCTTCACTTTTCGCTATTAAATGCGGCAAACATTGTTCAAATGGAAACCGTCTTCGGGATTCCCACCTTTCGGGATCTACAGTGTGTCAGGTTCTCCGTACTTACAAAGGTAAATATCAACTGCCAGATCGGTTTTTCCTGAGTGGGAGATGACTTCCATCTCTCTGGCGTTCTTCCCAAGTTATAAAATAGGGTTCGTGGAGGGCGGGATGGATATCGTAGGTATCCAGTACAGACTGGCATTTCCTAACTAGCGTACTTCTCACGCTATCACTCACCCCTTAACCCAAAGTACTAAACGCTTAACTCGGTACTTCCTAAGCTCGGTAATTCAGTCATTAGAGCGATACTTCGCTCTGATACCACTTTCTATAACACCCCAACTACTAACAACACACTCAATATCGTATCGCAGCGGAAATCTCAACTCACAACATCACTTAACTCATTGGTGTTACACGCCGTTAGCCACCCACGTGGCTAACAAAGCTAACATACCTACATTGTACCGGTCTGATGGACTAAGCTCCCGAGCAACTACACATAAATCCCGTTCCATGTCCAACAGTCATTACACCCTTACAATACAACTGTACCGAGTAATTACCAACTAACGCCGATACATTTTCGGTCTTACTACACCTACCATACATACACAATTTTCATGACTACCACATACAAACAACTACCCCGTCCTACTCTCGAACGGCTTTCAGTTCCTTGTACCTGAAACAGGAAAAGAAGAAAGGGTGGCCCCCCAGGGGGCTCAGCACCTTTGCTGGTATGGTAATCCCACAGCCTGTATGCCACCGGGCCACGCACAACTAATTGTCGTCTTAGCATGCGGTTGATTTTATTTAAAACATGCACACATTACACACATACGCCATGCTTCAAAGTACACATCCGTTAATAGAACACAAACACAAGGTTAGCACACACAACATAACAACACATTTCACTTAATAACATACACAAACTTAATTCCATTCTTCTTAGAGAACATAAACTTTACTTAGGGAGTGCCGGGGTGATATAAGCCCAAGAACAACATACATACATTTTCTTTACTTAGGTGTGGCGGCCTCATATAGGACCGATCACAACTTACACAATTTCCCCTAGCTCCAATAATGATGAGGTAGGTAAGCCTTGGTTAAGCTTGTGGGTGGTTGTAATTCAAGGAGGAAAAACAACCGTAACATAATAAAGAGGGAGTCGAAGCGAACTTAGGCATCGACACCCTACCAACATTACACATAATTTCCCTCCTAGCCCGACGTGGAGGTCGGGTAGGTAAGCTTTGGCTAAGCTAGTGGGAGGTCGAACATCCAAGGAGGATATGCAACCCTAACATAACAGAATGGGAGTTAACTCACATATATACATCAACTCCCAAACAACACGCGCGACCGGAACGACCGGATTCCTCACCATACATAACATATACTTATTAGTTAGAGGTTCTTTATGGAACTTGTCACATACATACATCACATTGTGTTACTAACTCGGTTAGACACATCAGGGAAAATCACGTCCCATTTCAACAACACGGATAACAGTATCCCATAACAACAACATACAGAACAAGTCACATACATCACACAAGTCACCACATACACTAACGCACGGAGAGCCGTAGTTAGAACGTTCCCGTTGGTTGGGACGTTTATTCCGAATACCGATCTCTTATGTGAACCTAAGGTCGGTTAACTATTATTTAACACTTAATTAAGGTTAAGCGGTATCGGAATTAGTTACGCCACAATAATGAAATACTATAAACTCATTTCATGCTTTATCTTGCAAGGTGGAAAACACACAGAAAAACACATTGGCATACAAGCCGGTGTAAACCGGTAGGACACAGGTTGCAAGAAAACCATACCTATCACCGAAGGTGCATTCTAATGTGCCATCACATGTTCCTTCAAAATCTTTGAACAACTGGTAACATTATAACTATCTCCATTAACATCGGGGTAATATAACTATTTAACGACTAATGCGCCCATGGTTAACCCCGTTAAGTAGTTTTATAACTCCACATTTTTAACTTGATTAACTTTCACATTTTTATTACAATTCTTCACCACTCAATTGCCATTATAACTCACTTAACATATTCTTAATAACCTGATAACATCATCACTTATCAATCCCCATCATTGGTTATCATTTCCTAACCTTAAACAAGGTTTTTGGTCAAAATTACACTGTGTCCGAACTTGTGTCCGGACATCCAAGGTCGGACACAAGTCGAAGCAATTTCTTGGGAAAATTTCAAAGCGTCCGAACTTGTGTCCGGACATCTAAGGTCGGACACAAGTCGAACAGAAATCTGGAAAAAAAAATTTCGACACGTCCGAACTTGTGTCCGGACGTCTAAGGTCGGACACAAGTCGAACGAGATTCTGGGAAAAATTTCTTTCAAGCGTCCGGACTTCGAAGGTCGGACAGAAGTCCGAACATAACTCAAACTCTGAAAAATTTTAACGCGACGGGGCATGTCCGAACTTCCAAGTCCGGACGGAAGTTCGGACGTGCCCAAAATTTCAGCTAACAGAGGCAAATTCCCCACTACACTCCCTCCTTGTTTCACAAGTTACCAACACCAATTCTTTTCCTTGAATTTCTAAGTTACCAAACACCATTGTACTATAGGTTTTGCACTCTCTTAACTCCATTATTCATTCACCATTACAAGGCCAAAACTCCTCTCTACTCAACATTAAACATCCCAACTGAACACCTAAATTCTCCCATCCATTAAACCATCATCAAACACTCATTTCCCATTAAAATTTTGCCATAACCTCTCCATAAACCTTATACATCCAAACCATCAATTTTTATCCTTCTCATTCCTAATCTAGCCACACCCTTACAAGGTCCTAACAGCACATAACAAATCCTCAAATTCCATCAACAACAACATAATCACCACCAACTCAATAAACCACTCTATAAACACAACCTCAAAACATTTGGCTCTTAAGGCCCTCAATTCAACCATTAATTCACAAACTACTCCAAAACTAATTAAACACATTCCAACACAGATTTCAATCCACAATTTTGGGTTCATTAATTTGTTTACCCATCCCAAACACTTAAACAATTTTAAACAAGGTTTAAGGTGGATTCCTTACCTTAATTTCACAAGTCTCCTTAATTCACCTCTTTCTCCTCATCTCTTCAAAATCGGTCAAGAGGGTATGGAGTTTCCAAACTCCACCCCAACACCCAAGAACACAAAACACACTCAATTAATTATCTAAACCCTTAGAAAACTCAATCAAATCAAAGGGCTTAGAACACAAGTTAGGGTTTACCTTTTTGAAGTTTTTAAGAGGGATTCTCTCCCTTGAATCAAGAAGGGGATTACTCCACCATTGAAGGATTAATTTGGAGCTCAAGAACAAGGAGAAAAACAAGGTATCAAAAATGGTGAAAAATCGATTACACCATGAGATGAAGGAAAAATGACTTTTTCTTGGGAATTTTTACCTTAGATGGAAGAGGAGACTCCAAGCTTCACATTGGTGCCATTTTCTCCTCAAATGGGGAAAACCCATGGAGGTCAACTTCATCCTTTTGGAATTTCGAAAAGAGAGGATGATAGAGGAAGATGAGTGGAAGAAGAATGTGTGATTTATTTTTGATTTGGAGTTCAAATGGAGCTTGGGCATGGCATTGAAGTGAGGAAGCCATTGTTGGCTAGGTTGGAGAACTCCATCGGCAGAGGAGGAGGGAGCAACCGGCTGGGAGAGAAAAGAGAGGAAAGAGAAAAGGAAAGAGAGAAATGAGAGGAGAGTGAGGGAGAGAGGGGTATAAGTGGTTCCTCTATTTTTTTGCTTTTGACTTAATTAATTAGTTAACTAGTCTTATGTGAGTGGGATGTTTACATAAATAAGACCGGCCCACTAATGTATACACGCTGGAGCGTTTTTCGTTTTTAACAGAAAACGCTCGTTTATTTACCCGGTTTAGCACTATTCACTAACCGGGACCGTTTTCCGGAATTTTCTAATTCCTTTAATTTTTAATGGTCATTAAACTCCCATTAATGTTTAATTATTGTTACATAATCAACTATTATTTTTACAGGGTCATTTAACTGTTTAAAGTCACGTTTTCGGGTTTTCTCGAAAAACGCGCTTTAAGACTCCATTAGCGTTTTAGCGCATTGTTTGGATCCGTTTTCTTCCGGAATTTTTCCCACATGTTCTTAATGTGTAATTAGGGTATAAAAATATATTTATAACTCTAATGAAGGTTATGTACCTCCTAAAATAATTAAATACGTATTTTTACATTTTGGGACTTTTACGCATTTCCCTTTTCTTTTTGGTTTTCCATTCTTCACCCATGATCATAAGGACTTAATTAGCCTTAGAAAATTATAATATTACATAATTAATTAACACATTAAGGTTTGGGGTATTTCATGTAGGAAACAAGTGTTCTAGGTGTTGTTATGAGATTGAGGAACCTAAGTTTGATTGGGAGAAAGTGGAGTGTAAATGAGTGAATTAAACTCACCAAGCTAGAGTATAAGAAGTGAGGAGAGTTGTGCAAAAATCTGTAGCAAAATTGATGCAGGAGTGTCTTAGATTACCTTGAAGGGAACTAGAGTATAACACTTTCAAAATAAGGTTTGAACTTGAGTAATGAAATTGCAAATGACTAGGAAGGATTTGGTATGGTCAAATGGTTGGGAGAAGGTTGTAAATTCTCAAGAGAAGTGTTGATAACCCACTAGTGTGCAAAGTGTAGAATTTGAGAATGAAAAGTGTATAATGTATCAATAAATGAGTAAAAGGTTTGATCAAGGATTTAAAAGGTTTAATGAGTGTTTAAGGTGTTATAACATATTTGGAAATATGTGGAAAGACTAGGAAAGAATTGGGTAAGAATTTGTGTTGGATTAGAGATTGAAAACTGTCAAATTTGACAGATTACTGCTATGGTCCAGGACTTAGGACCAGGAACAAGTCCCGGACAACCCTAAAAAATGCCTTGAGAGTACCACTGGAGTGTTGGTCTGGGACTTAAGTCCAGGAAAAAGTCCCGGACCAGGTTAAAAAACTGGCCGAGAATTGCATATAGGGGTTGGTCTGGGACTTGGGATAGGTACAAAGTCCTGGACCAGTATAAAATTTCACCCGAGGATTGACGCAGTGCATTGGTCCGGGAGTAGGGATCCGGTGAAATACCCCGAACATAACTATAATTATTAAACCATTCTAATATGGTATTTATGGGCCTAATAGTGCCTAAGGAATATTGGTAAAGAAAATAAAACCAAAAGAAAAGAGAAAACGCTTAAAAAGCGAGAAATATAGAAAATGAGCGTTACATAACCATAGGGGCTATGTGACCTTAACTAGGACCCTAGGTGGGTTCCTAAGGCTTAATTATGCCTAAATAATATGTAGAAACAAATTCCCAAAGAAAACAGATCCTCAAAACGGATAAAAAGCACAAACGTACCTTAAAGCGCATTTTTCGAGGAACGGGAAAATGCGACTTTAAGCGGGTTAAATAGACCAGTAATAATTTTGGTCAATCAAATAGTCATTATTAAACATTAATGAAGGTCTAGAACCAATAAAATTAATTAAACGAGAAAATTCCGGAAAATGGGTTTCGGGAGTGAATAGTGCCAAAAACTAGTATTTTTGGGGTGTAAAAGGTAAATAAGCCAAACATTCCCCTCCATTATGTAAATAAAAGGTTGGATCCCTCTCTTATATGTGGGTCACGTTTTTGTATTTAGACCCCCCCTCTTATGCACTAAAAGACAAAAACAAGTAAAAAGTAAACAAAAAGTAAAAAGCACTCTCTAACTCTCTCTCCTCCCCATTTCTCTCATCTCACCCGTACTCACTCCTCCTCTCTGAATTTCCTTCTTCTTCCTCCAGCCAGTAATGGCGATTTTGAGCCCTCCACACAACTCTCTATTCTCCTTCCATTTTCATGGCCTAAACAAAGTCCAAATGCCACAAAAATTACACCGTTGGATTCCTCTCTTCTTGGAGCACATTTCCATCCATTCAAAAATCAAAAAGCCTAACTTTCATCACCATGGCTGTAGCCTCACTTGGAGATTGAAGAAGAGCATTTTGATCTCCATCCTCTCCTTATTATTCTAAGGTAAAAAGAAGCTTAAAAATATCTCTTTTCTAGCTTTTCCTTTACAAAATAAAAATCCCACGTTGAACCCCTCCTTGTGTCATGTTCCAGCCGGTTTGTAATCTGCAAAGGGGTGCTGGAATATTGTTGTTTGATTAGCCAAACCCTTACATTGGGACTTGGAAGGTAAATCCTCACTCTAGGGCTTAAAACTCTCCTTTGCATTTTAAGGTTGATTAAAGAGTTTAAATGTTTTCATCATGCTCAATATTATTCTTGGGCATGGTACGTAGCATTAGTGCATTGAGCCCCTTTGAACGGTTTGAAAACAAAGAACAAGAAACAAAGGAAAGGAGAAGAAGAAAGAAAGAAAGAAAGGAAAAGAAATTAGTAGCACCAAGGTAATGAATCTACCCTTGTGCACATTTTTAATGATTGTGTATGAATAATTACATTGCTTAGGATGGTGTAGTGCTACTGCTAAGTTGAGGAAGCAATGGAGTATTTATGGTTGTTTCATTGATGTTAAGGGCTTTAGAACCACGTATTTAAGACTTAAGCACATTGGGATTATTGTTGAGATTGTGCAGGAAGTTTGTGTGTGGTAACATCCCTTGCGGATATGGCTAGTTGAGTAGGCTTAATGGGATGAAAATAATGCTTTGGGAATGTGTAGGATTGTAGGGAAACTCTATCAAAATTTCCTTGGGAACTAGGTGACATAAGTGTGAAATGATAAGGGAAGAACCTAGGATGCCTAGGTGTGTTTTGGAGTTTGATTGAGTAGTTAATCACCTTGGAAACTAGATTTGGAAGGAAGGTTGTATTGGATAAGGCTTGGGATGAATGTAATGGAAAATAATGCAATGAAAGAATCATTGGGATAGTGAAGGGAGGAAGAGTAAAATCTGTAACAGAGGGTTTAAGAGCATTAACAG
This sequence comes from Limonium bicolor, assembly GCA_023374045.1. Classification (NCBI taxonomy): domain Eukaryota; kingdom Viridiplantae; phylum Streptophyta; class Magnoliopsida; order Caryophyllales; family Plumbaginaceae; genus Limonium; species Limonium bicolor. The sequence goes on from CM041782.1 coordinate 220,663,465, forward strand.
TGGGAAAATGATGTAAGGAAAGCAAGAAATGGGTGATGAGTTTAAGGGATGAATTAGGGAGGTTTAGAGTGCCTAATTGGTGTATGAATTAGGTAAGGATTAAGTATGCAGTAGGGGTTGAAAGAAGGCTTAAAAACTGCAAATTAACATGTAACAGGGCTGGTTCGGGTTTACAAACCAGTACACAAACCCGGACCACCCCAAAAACCGCACCAGAAACTCAAAACAGAGAGTGGTCCGGGTTTGTATCGTGGTACACAAACCCAGACCATAGTAAAAATAAGGCAGATTACATTTTTCAGCTTTGGTCCGGGTTTGTAACCCGGGACACAAACCCGGACCACCGCAAAAACTCATCAGAATATGTTTTAATGCATTCTAATGATGGGGATTTGAATGGTAATGGTATTAAAAGGTAATTAAGACTTGATTAAGGATGTTTAATGGTCATTATGGGTATCAACAAGCTTAGGAAGTAATGAGAAGTAACGAGAAGTAAGTAACTTAGGTGAATGAGTCTGAAATGTAAGGAATTAGTGGTTGTAAATCGGGAAACACTAAAGATGAAATGGGTTAGGTTAAGTATAGGTAATTAACCGCCCGATTCTATGTATGAAATACCCCAAACCTTGATATGTGGTTTAAATATCAAATTATGGTATGTGAAGGCTAAAAAGTGCCTTAGTAACATCAGTGAACAATTTAAACCACAATAGATGCAATAAAGCATTAAGACACAGTTTGAGCAAAAACATGCTCTAAGCTATGAGTGAACTTGGTTAGGACCCAAAGAGCCTACCAAGACTTGATAACATTCAATTATGATTTAATAAGGCTAAATAAGTCCTTAGGAAACTTTGGTAGACAATGAAACCAAACAAAACACAAGGTAATACCTTAAAGTCAATATGAGCAAAAAGGTGCTCTAAGCTTGGGATAAATGTGTATAAGACCTAATGGTCATACCTATACTTTATAAATATGTTAATGAACATATTAAATCAATTACCAAAGAAAACCAAGCTTGAAAACAAGTTAAAACGCAAGATGTGCTTTAAGAAGTCTTAAAGCACGTTTTTGAAAAATTGTCTTGTAAATGAGTTTTGAATGGCTAAATTCCATCATTACTCTCTAACTAACATGTGTACTATATAGTATCACATTTGGGTGGCCATATTAGTGGGAAATCAAAAATTTCACTTCTATGTGCCTTGTTTTGGTGAATAGTGATTTTTATAACTAGTTTGTAACATATATGTTATAAGTGATTAAGTTGGTCAACAAAGACCAAAACACCCTCCTAGGCATAATGGTGGCCGGTTTTTGTAGTGAGGAGTCACCAAGTATGTTAACTTGTTAAGTAAATAAATGTGACTCATAGTTACTATTTGCTTTAAGACTTAAATATCTTCAAAAGTAAGTTCTATCTTCATTCTCCCTTCCTTTCCTTCATTTCCCACGGTTCCACACTCTCTTCTTCCTCTCTTCTTCTTGTTCTCTCTCGGTGGTACATGATACAACCATGGAAGTCCATCTTTGACCACATGTAAAACCTAGCTCACTTAACCAAATCAAAAACAAACACCACCATTCTCTTAGTTAAGCCAAGCTCTACAATCTTGTCTCTTCAAATCTTCAAGAACTCAATTTTGGTGCCATGAAGATTCACCATTGAAGGAGCTTGAGCTCATCTTTTCACATGTTCTTGTTCTCCTTTGCTTCAAGGTAAGGAAACTCAAAGAAAATCCATGTTTCCTCCATGTTTTGTTGTTATCCGAAAATTCACCATTAATGGAGCTCTTATATTGCCTTGTTCTAGCTTCATTTGAATCTTCCAAGGGCTAGGAGGAGTCCTCTCTTGATACTTGTTCAAGTTCTCTTCCAATTCCAAGGTAAAACAATTACCTTAATGTGTTAAAACAATATGTGTAACTAGGGTTTACAATGAGATGAAGCATAATGCTTGAATACTCATTATGTTGTTTGTATAATGTTTAGAAGTTGACAAACAACCAAACACCCCACCGGTTTACAAGGAACCAAGAAAGAATTTGTGAGGAAAAAGAGGTAAACAAACTATCTCAATGTAGTTTAAATGCCTTAGGAACATGAGCTTGATTTGCTTGATAAAATACCTAAGGAGCCAATGGTGAGTGACCTAGTAAAGTGTTCTCAAGGAGACTAGTAAAAGAACATATGTATTGGTGTATGTATTTGCAGGTCAAAGGCATTATTTATGTGGGAAATTCAGTGTTTAAGGTTATGCAATTTAAGGGCCTAAGAGCCATGTTATTTAAGGGCCTAAGTGCCAAGCAATTTGAGTTATGCACTATATTGTGATGTAGTGCTTAATGTGTGAAGTTTGTGTATAAAAATGTGTTTGACGGATTTTAGGTGTTTTGAATGAATTAAGGTAAAAACCTAAGTGTTTGGATGTGAGTATATACAAGAGAAGCTATGGCCAAATTTGGGAAAATGTGTGAGAAGTTCTAAGTGTTTTAAATGGTTTTGGTGAACTAGGAAGTGTTAAAGGTGCATAAATGTTTACTTGAGGAGAAAACATGTGTTAAGGTGGTTAAAAGTGATGCAAGGATTTAGGTGTTGTCTTGGAAGTTCTAGGAATTCAATGGGTGTTTTGTGAATGTATTAAAGTCTTGGAGAAGTTGTTTAAGGTTTAGGTAATGTTGATATTCAAGGAATAAGTGATGTTTGGTAAGATGTAAAAAGGAGATTTAGTTAGTAAGAAAAGAAGTCAAGAGGTATGATAAGGTGTAGAGGAAACACCTTAGTGTTTGGTCATTATAGGTGAAATGCCACCTAGGAATCATAAGGAGAAAACATTGTAAGTGTTAGGAATTTTGTGGAGATATAAGTGAAGGTTTAAGGAATTAGGAAAAATAGTTTTGTGAGTGTTTAAGAATATCTTAAGGGTGTGTTTGATGTGCCAAATGATGTTAGAACACATTAAGAGGCCTTAGGAGAAGTTTGGTGAAGATTGACAAAGTTTGGTAAGTTTAGAGGCGACCGACCCAGGGGCCGACCCAGTTTTGGGTCGGTCGAGCCTCTGTAAAATGTTGGGAAAATGTTCGGTGATGGTCCGACCCAAAAGGGTGGGTCGGACATGGGTCGGTCGGTCAAGTTTCAAAGGAAAATGTTCGCACATGGACCGACCCAGAATGGTGGGTCGGACGTGGGTCGGACGGGCATGTCTGTAAGGAAGTAAAAGGGGTCCTGTAATGGACCGACCCAGCTGTGGGTCGGTCGGTGGGTCGGTCGGACCAAAAACATGGTTTAAGGTTATGAAATGATATGTGATGATGGGGATTGGTAGGTAATGATGTTATAAGGATGTTAAGGACATGTTAGGGGAGTTTAAATGACACTTGAGTGGGTAAAAGTTGTATTAAAATGTGAGAGTAAAACAAGTTAAAATGTTAAGTTATTTAATCAAGTTAACGGGGAAAGTTATAAGCGTTAGACTTTAAACAAACATTACCCCATGTTAATGAAAACACATGTGATGTTAACAGTTGTTCGAGAATTGCTCGAGTTACATAAATGGACGTGATTAAGTGGACTCCGGTGACAGGTATGGTTTTCTTGCAACCTGTGTCCTAACGGATTACACCGGCTTGTATGCCAATGTGTTTTTCTGTATGTTTGCCACGTTATGATATAAACCATGAAACGAGTTTACAGTCATTATTGTTATTGTATGTTTACGTGCCGATACCGGTAACCTCTAATGCGCTTGAAGGGCTAGTTAACCACTATTAGGTAAACGTAAGAGAACGGTATCCGGTAATAACGTTTCCGACCTAAGGAACGTTCTAACCACGGCTATGCGTGAGTTGGATATGTAATGTTTGTGCGTGGTGTTTGTATGTGAAGGTATGACTCTCTTTTCCCTTGTGTATGTCTGACTAGACTTAACTCAATGTTTGTGATTGTTTAATAAAGTTCAAAGATGAACTTCTAATAAGTGCTAACGGGGGGAATGAGGAGTCCGGTCTGTTCCGGCCACGCGTGTGAGTATGGGGGTCGTTGTCATATCAGGTTCGATCCTCTCTGTATGTTATGGTTGTTTTCCAATTTGGTTCCCAACCTTCCCTTTAGCTTAACCAAGGCTATTACTGACTCACGTCGGGCCACAGGGGCATACTATTGTTATGTTTGTTTCGGTGTGCTTGGATCACTATATCCGAGACACCTTGTGTTAAGTTAACCGTTCATTTAACGAGACGGTAACGAGTTATGTAACGAGCTTATCATGAGACTGGCAACAATCTCTAGGCTCACCAGTATGTTGGTGATGTTTGGGTCGGTTCCTAAGAGAACCATTCCCGTTGTATTATGTGTTTGTTGTGATGCAATACTTATTGCGGTGTTATGTTGTGCACATGGAAACGTGCAAAGTGTTGTTAAGTGTTGTTACGTAGTGTATGTTAATGTTGTAAAATGTGAAGTGTGTGGATCATGGAAATGATTCCAAGTTTGTGATAAGAGGCATTTAAGGATAACCCGATTTAAGGGTATGTGTCGTCTATTAAGGAAGTAGCTCCGTTGGAGGAGAAACACTCTAGGGATGATGAATACCATGGGTGATTTATTAAGTAGGATGTATTATCCGATTGTTGAGCCATTGAGGCGAAATGTTTAATGTTGTGTGTTTGTTGTTACATGTATGATTTAAATATAATCAACTGCATGTAAGACGACAATAGTTGTGCGTGGCCCGATAGCATGTGGGCTGCGGGATTACCATACCAGCAAAGGTGCTGAGCCCCTTGGGGCCACCCCTTTCTCTTCTTTTCCTATTTCAGGTACGAAGTGCTGGAAGCCGTTCGAGAGTAGGACGGGTAGTCATTGTACATGGGTAAACTTAAGTGTATGTATACAGTAGGTGTAGTAAGACCGAAATTGTTGTCGGCATCAGTTTATAAGTACTCGGTATAGTTGTAAGGTGTATGTTGTTGTTATTGTTAATGGAAAGGGATACTGATGTATAGTTGCTCGGGAATTTAGCCCATCAGACCGGTACATTGTGTATGTATTAGCCTTGTTAGCCACGTGGGTGGCTAACGGCGTGTAACACCAACAAGTTAAGTAATGTGATGAGGATGTTCTTCCGCTGCAGTTTGTTGTAAGTATGTTAATGTTGGATGGGGTGTTACAAAAAGTGGTATCAGAGCGAAGTATCGCTCTGATGACTGAATTACCGAGCTTAGGAAGTACCGAGTTAGGATTTTAGTACTTTGGGTTAAGGGTTGAGTGATAGCGTGAGAGATACGCTAGTTAGGAACTACCAGTGGCTACTGGAAACCTACTATATCCTTCCCACCCTCCACAATCCCTGTATATAACTTGGGGAACAACGCCAGGGAGATGGAAGTCCTCTCTTACTCGGGAATACCCGATCTGGCTGTTATTAAATACCCTTAGGGTACGGTGAACCTGTCATACGGTAGATCCCGAAAACTGGGAATCCCGGAGACGGTCTCCATCTGAATGATGTTGACCGCATTTCATAGCAATGAATGAAGGATCTTGTGTATTGGAGAATAGAATTTCCGGCAACCTGGGTCGACATGCAGAGCAGTCGAGAATAACCAGCTTGCAACGCACCTACCGTGCAACGGGCAAGAAATGGATTAATAACACCCGAGACAAGTGTCTACGGAACCACAGTTGATAAATAAAACACCAACGGTATACCAACCGTCAAGGGACTACAACGTAGTGCCCAACAAGAGACAAGTCTCAGTAACCACGACAAGTGCGTGGAACGGGCTATAAGGGGAATATGACACAAAAAAAAGAGGGTCTCCCAGAAAGGGGAAATACCCTAGTTAATGATTATTATGTGAATACAGTGAGAATTCACCTAGACAGGTTATTATCAAGACAGTAAGATCAGTGAGGGCCAACAAGGCCACTGATGACAGTGCGGGTAAAAACAATACCACAACCGGTATGTGTTAAACTGATAGCCAGTTAGCATGGCGCACTTGCCATAGCAAGTGCTGCTATAACAGGGCTATTCGGGAAATTTATAACCACTACAAGTACTTAGTAAAGTACCATAAAGTTAAACGAGACCACTATGACCATGGAAGGGCTTAATAGCCTAACCTCTGTGATTGTAAGTACACCAGTCAGCAAGAAGCTAGACTTGGTTAAGGTAAGAAGATGTTGTGAAACCATGAAAATTTTTCTTTCAAACCCTTTTCTTTTCAAACCAGATTTTCTTTCAAACCAACACTTCTTTCCAACCTTCTTTAAAACCAAACCAGTAAAACCAAGAGCAGTTGATAAGATACAGCAATGGATAAACTTTCCCTCGATTAAGTTCGGGAAGCAGGGAATGAATATTGTCACGGGACAATATAAGGGAGTTGACAACAGAATACTTCACCTAGGCGTGTGACGGACACTACAAGTGTACCAACTGTGTTGTGGGACGACCGCACTCCGATAGGAGCATGTGGGCCTGACAGACCTACTTATGGTTAGTTGGGTAAGTAGCAATGTATCAAAAAGATACCCCATATATGTATACGAGTAGAGTCCGAAACACGGGAAGTAGTCGACTCCGTCTACGGTCAGCAGTATAAATCAAACGAGAGCTAAGGATTACAAGGAATAGTCGAAGTTAAGGAATTCAGTTAAGTTAGCAAGACTAAAAGGATTAATGAACTCCTTTCAAGGAAATGTTTAAGAGTTAGGAAGTGCGATGGGCACAAACTGTTATGTAAAGACACCACATATGTCTTAAGGATCCTTAGGGATAAACATGTTAGCTGGAACGGTGACCCAGCCTGTACATGGCAAGCAGATGCCTAATGTGGACACATTAATGTGCAATGAACGGATAAATTCCCAGAATAAGTACCTACACTACCAGTAAATGTTAATCTTCACAGAAGAAGATAATAACCAGTAAAGAACGCGAAAGGCGTAACTAACGGAATGTAAATGATAACTTAGCAACACCCAGGAACAATCCTTGAGGGGTGTTTGCATCAACAATTGTTGAATGAAATGCATGACAGAAGCACAAGGGTTGAAATTAACACCCAGTTTAGACATAAGTGGTCAGGAGACGGACTGACAATCCTAAGGGGCATCCCATGAAAGGAAACGTGATGCAACGACCATGTGATACTGTACAGAGAAGTACATGTGTGTGGACAGCCTATAATGAGCCCAGCTCAAGGCAAATAAGGCTTATAATCCAAAAGCAGGATATATCATATGAATTCGATTGATGGTAGAAGTTTAGGTTGTATAAGTGAATAGAGTGGTAAACGAACCACTGCATTAAGAGTGGGGATACCTCTCGATATCCTGAAACCGCAGGAGCAGTAGTTATGTGAATCAAGTTCAAGAAATATGTTAAGGATGGACGATGTTATTAATGAAAGAGAAATTAGCTTAGTAGTACGTGTGTATAAAGTGAAACACCGAGCTGAATAATACCGGCTTGTGACTCGAATGATCGATGCTCAAGGAGCATTCAGTGGTCATCCAAATGAGGGGTGAACCATAATATGAATAATGTAAATTTATGTGTGGAAGTTGAGGTGACAGCAGATACGACATAAGCGGATGATATACAATAAGTAAGAGCACGGTGCGCACCAAGCGACCGTTGTATAAATGTTGTTAAACGAAAACGTAAAAGATAAGATCAGTTATGAGTTAAACTCAGTGTGAATTCCATGGCGAATCGCATAAGGGATTTACTGTCAAGAGTTTACGCCTCTGCACTCTGTATGACTGAGTGTTTTGGTATTGCACTTGCGCAGTAATGATCGAATGAGATAGCTAGGAATTGGAAACATGTTGATTGTGGACAAATAATGTTATAAAGGCCGATGCATAGGAAATGCAAGGCCACATCAATAAAAGTACTTGTACAAAACCAAACGTGGAAATATGATTAACCGTAAGTGACTACAGTAGCACTAACTACCAAATATCGGTATGGAATATACCCCAAATATTGGAAATAACTGAGAGAGCACTACACACTAGGTAGTAGCTCAATCTCAACCGACAATAAGCGCAAGGGAACAAGTCAATCATTGTGAAATACATAGTTGTATACACAGTAAATTGTTATGAAAATTGTGAAACTCACCGAATCCGCTCAGGGTAAAAGATACCCGTCGGTTGAGAAACCATTGTTACCAAGATGAAGGTGACAATTGGGGATGTACAATACAAAAATAACAAAGGGAATTAAGCTCTACAGTTATTAAAGTTTCGCAGCAGAAACTAGTGAACCAGTGATTCAAATGTACAACGTAATGAACATGAGTGAATGGCTAATTATTAACGCCTAAAAGCCTCACAGGCCAGGACCGAAACCATAGTTATAACTCCAATGCGAATTCTTGGTTTACGGACTAAACCGCCAATATGGTTGAGATCCTCTAATCAGAATCCGTTGTGTAATAGACCGCGTGGAAGTTAAAACACTTCACGACGGCAGAGCATTTAAGCAATGTTTAGTGATTGATTACGTGGGCGTAATCCCTTTTAAGGGGGGTAGAGCGCAAAACCACTTGGTGTATATTACCGTACAAGTGTACGTAGTGTATGTGACTCGTATTTGCATAGCACAAAATTATTTTTGTTTTGATGATTGGTGTGTGTGTTACGTAAACATACACATCATTCATGGTTTAATTGTGGTAATTGCGCACAGAGGATGCGAATACCATTGTGATAAGTGTGTGTTTTTTAACATTGTGTGTGATTGTACAAGTGTGGGGAGTAGAGAAACTCCCGGGGGAATAAAGCCCCGACAGTGTATAAATGTAAAATCAGTGTGTTGTATTTTGATAAAATATATGTATATATATAATATATATAGTGATGCATGAAAGGGCATGATACCGACATAGAACCTAGTGAAATAAGATTCCCTAGGCAATGATTAAAGTGAATGGGGTAACTGATAGACGGAGTTCTATCCTTTGGAGATGTTGTGATCATGACTAGAATGATTCGAAAGATAGAAAATTGGAAATGAGTGATTTAATTGATGCTTGAAAATGAAGTGGGAGGTGGAACTTGATTTGCATGTGATCAAGGGAAGCCGAACACAAATTGGGGTGGAAGGATAGTTCAACACTGATGCTGATCACATCAGGGTTGGATGACTCTTGAAACTCCCTATAAGTGGTCACAAATAACCACGCTAAGAAATGAAGCAAAGAGCTTAAGTTGGACTTGGAGTTGTGTGTGTTTTCAAAAGGATTTTAAATTGGTATTTATAAAACGTTGATGGATACTTTACGTAATTAAAGTTCTCTTACTTAACCTCACAAGGAAATTTTAAATTATGTGATTTTTTAATCTCCTAAAGGCACGGGGACGGAAGGTGTCCATCGCGACCGTGTTCTACGGGATCACAGTGTATATCAAGGATATTTTTGATTGCTATACATGCTCTGACATGTTGTGTGGTATGTGTAATGTTTTTTGACGTGGATTTCCTAAAGTGTATTATCAAGGCCTATGAGTCTAAATGTGTGGTGTTACGTAGACCTATGTGTCTAAGGACTGTTATGTTATGGGGACCTATGTGTCCAAATGTTGTGATGTTACCCAAGACCAGTGAGTCCAAGGGGTTGTTATGTATGTGTAAATGTTGTTAAGATACCCGGACCATAGAGTCCGAGGTTATCATTTGGATATGTTATGTTATGTGTGGATGTGAATGTGTTGCCCGGACCATCAAGTCCGAGGTTGTGATGTAAAGTGTGTTTGGTTAAGGAAGTTTATTTCCAAGTGATTACTGTGTTCTAATCTAATGATGTGTGAAAAGTGTGAACTTCGAGGACGAAGTTCTTTTAAGGGGGGTAGATTGAAATACCCCAAACCTTGATATGTGGTTTAAATATCAAATTATGGTATGTAAAGGCTAAAAAGTGCCTTAGTAACATCAGTGAACAATTTAAACCACAATAGATGCAATAAAGCATTAAGACACAGTTTGAGCAAAAACATGCTCTAAGCTATGAGTGAACTTGGTTAGGACCCAAAGAGCCTACCAAGACTTGATAACATTTAATTATGATTTAATAAGGCTAAATAAGTCCTTAGGAAACTTTGGTAGACAATGAAACCAAACAAAACACAAGGTAATACCTTAAAGTCAATAAGAGCAAAAAGTGCTCTAAGCTTGGGATAAATTGTATAAGACCTAATGGTCATACTTACTTATAAATATGTTAATGAACATATTAAATCAATTACCAAAGAAAACCAAGCTTGAAAACAAGTTAAAACGCAAAATGTGCTTTAAGAAGTCTTAAAGCACGTTTTTGAAAAATTGTCTTGTAAATGAGTTTTGAATGGCTAAATGTCCATCATTACTCTCTAACTAACATGTGTACTATATAGTATCACATTTGGGTGGCCATATTAGTGGGAAATCAAAAATTTCACTTCTATGTGCCTTGTTATTGGTGAATAGTGATTTTTATAACTAGTTTGTAACATATAATGTTATAAGTGATTAAGTTGGTCAACAAAGACCAAAACACCCTCCTAGGCATAATGGTGGCCGGTTTTTGTAGTGAGGAGTCACCAAGTATGTTAACTTGTTAAGTAAATAAATGTGACTCATAGTTACTATTTGCTTTAAGGCTTAAATATCTTCAAAAGTAAGTTCTATCTTCATTCTCCCTTCCTTTCTTCATTCCACGGTTCCCACTCCTCTCCTCTCTTCTTCTTGTTCTCTCTCGGTGGTACACAACAACCATGAAACCATCTTTGACCTTAAACTAGCTCACTTAACCAAATCAAAAACAAACACCACCATTCTCTTAGTTAAGCCAAGCTCTACAATCTTGTCTCTTCAAATCTTCAAGAACTCAATTTTGGTGCCATGAAGATTCACCATTGAAGGAGCTTGAGCTCATCTTTTCACATGTTCTTGTTCTCCTTTGCTTCAAGGTAAGGAAACTCAAAGAAAATCCATGTTTCCTCCATGTTTTGTTGTTATCCGAAAATTCACCATTAATGGAGCTCTTATATTGCCTTGTTCTAGCTTCATTTGAATCTTCCAAGGGCTAGGAGGAGTCCTCTCTTGATACTTGTTCAAGTTCTCTTCCAATTCCAAGGTAAAACAATTACCTTAATGTGTTAAAACAATATGTGTAACTAGGGTTTACAATGAGATGAAGCATAATGCTTGAATACTCATTATGTTGTTTGTATAATGTTTAGAAGTTGACAAACAACCAAACACCCCACCGGTTTACAAGGAACCAAGAAAGAATTTGTGAGGAAAAAGAGGTAAACAAACTATCTCAATGTAGTTTAAATGCCTTAGGAACATGAGCTTGATTTGCTTGATAAAATACCTAAGGAGCCAATGGTGAGTGACCTAGTAAAGTGTTCTCAAGGAGACTAGTAAAAGAACATATGTATTGGTGTATGTATTTGCAGGTCAAAGGCATTATTTATGTGGGAAATTCAGTGTTTAAGGTTATGCAATTTAAGGGCCTAAGAGCCATGTTATTTAAGGGCCTAAGTGCCAAGCAATTTGAGTTATGCACTATATTGTGATGTAGTGCTTAATGTGTGAAGTTTGTGTATAAAAATGTGTTTGACGGATTTTAGGTGTTTTGAATGAATAAGGTAAAAACCTAAGTGTTTGGATGTGAGTATATACAAGAGAAGCTATGGCCAAATTTGGGAAATGTGTAAGAAGTTCTAAGTGTTTTAAATGGTTTTGGTGAACTAGGAAGTGTTAAAGGTGAATAATGTTTACTTGAGGAAAACATGTGTAAGGTGATTTAAGTGATGCAAGGATTTAGGTGTTGTCTTGGAAGTTCTAGGAATTCAATGGTGTTTTGTGATGTATTAAGTCTTGGAGGAAGTTGTTTAAGGTTTAGGTAATGTTGATATTCAAGGAATAAGTGATGTTTGGTAAGATGTAAAAAGGAGATTTAGTTAGTAAGAAAAGAGTCAAGAGGTATGATAAGGTGTAGAGGAAACACCTTTGTTGTGGTCATTATAGGTGAAATGCCACCTAGAAATCATAAGGAGAAAACATTGTAAGTGTTAGGAATTTTGTGGAGATATAAGTAAGGTTTAAGGAATTAGGAAAAATAGTTTTGTGAGTGTTTAAGAATATCTTAAGGGTGTGTTTGATGTGCCAAATGATGTTAGAACACATTAAGAGGCCTTAGGAGAAGTTTGGTGAAGAATTGACAAGTTTGGGTAAGTTTAGGAGGCGACCGACCCAGGGGCCGACCCAGTTTTTGGGTCGGTCGAGCCTCTGTAAAATGTTGGGAAAATGTTCGGTGGTGGTCCGACCCAAAAGGGTGGGTCGGACATGGGTCGGTCGGTCAGTTTCAAAGGAAGGAAAATGTTCGCACATGGACCGACCCAGAATGGTGGGTCGGACGTGGGTCGGACGGGCATGTCTGTAAGGAAGTAAAAGGGGTCCTGTAATGGACCGACCCAGCTGTGGGTCGGTCGGTGGGTCGGTCGGACCAAAAACATGGTTTAAGGTTATGAAATGATATGTGATGATGGGGATTGGTAGGTAATGATGTTATAAGGATGTTAAGGACATGTTAGGGGAGTTTAAATGACACTTGAGTGGGTAAAAAGTTGTATTAAAATGTGAGAGTAAAACAAGTTAAAATGTTAAGTTATTTAATCAAGTTAACGGGGGAAAGTTATAAGCGTTAGACTTTAAACAAACATATTACCCCAATGTTAATGAAAACACATGTGATGTTAACAGTTGTTCGAGAATTGCTCGAGTTACATAAATGGACGTGATTAAGTGGACTCCGGTGACAGGTATGGTTTTCTTGCAACCTGTGTCCTAACGGATTACACCGGCTTGTATGCCAATGTGTTTTTTTCTGTATGTTTGCCACGTTATGATATAAACCATGAAACGAGTTTACAGTCATTATTGTTATTGTATGTTTACGTGCCGATACCGGTAACCTCTAATGCGCTTGAAGGGCTAGTTAACCACTATTAGGTAAACGTAAGAGAACGGTATCCGGTAATAACGTTTCCGACCTAAGGAACGTTCTAACCACGGCTATGCGTGAGTTGGATATGTAATGTTTGTGCGTGGTGTTTGTATGTGAAGGTATGACTCTCTTTTCCCTTGTGTATGTCTGACTAGACTTAACTCAATGTTTGTGATTGTTTAATAAAGTTCAAAGATGAACTTCTAATAAGTGCTAACGGGGGGAATGAGGAGTCCGGTCTGTTCCGGCCACGCGTGTGAGTATGGGGGTCGTTGTCATATCAGGTTCGATCCTCTCTGTATGTTATGGTGTTGTCCAATTTGGTTCCCAACCTTCCCTTTAGCTTAACCAAGGCTATTACTGACTCACGTCGGGCCACAGGGTGCATACTATTGTTATGTTTGTTTCGGTGTGCTTGGATCACTATATCCGAGACACCTTGTGTTAAGTTAACCGTCCATTAACGAGACGGTAACGAGTTATGTAACGAGCTTATCATGAGACTGGCAACAATCTCTAGGCTCACCAGTATGTTGGTGATGTTTGGGTCGGTTCCAAGAGAACCATTCCCGTTGTATTATGTGTTTGTTGTGATGCAATACTTATTGCGGTGTTATGTTGTGCACATGGAAACGTGCAAAGTGTTGTTAAGTGTTGTTACGTAGTGTATGTTAAGTTTGTAAAATGTGAAGTGTGTGGATCATGGAAATGATTCCAAGTTTGTGATAGAGGATTTAAGGATAACCCGATTTAAGGGTATGTGTCGTCTATTAAGGAAGTAGCTCCGTTGGAGGAGAAACACTCTAGGGATGATGAATACCATGGGTGATTTATTAAGTAGGATGTATTATCCGATTGTTGAGCCCATGAGCGAAATGTTTAATGTGTGTGTTTGTTGTTACATGTATGATTTAAATATAATCAACTGCATGTTAAGACGACAAGTAGTTGTGCGTGGCCGATAGCATGTGGGCTGCGGGATTACCATACCAGCAAAGGTGCTGAGCCCTTGGGGCCACCCCTTTTCTCTTCTTTTACTATTTCAGGTACGAAGTGCTGGAAGCCGTTCGAGAGTAGGACGGGTAGTCATTGTACAGGGTAAACTTTTAAGTGTATGTATACAGTAGGGTGTAGTAAGACCGAAATTGTTGTCGGCATCAGTTTATAAGTACTCGGTTTATAGTGCTAAGGTGTATGTTGTTGTTATTGTTAATGGAAAGGGATACTGATGTATAGTTGCTCGGGGAATTTAGCCCATCAGACCGGTACATTGTGATGTATTAGCCTTGTTAGCACGTGGGTGGCTAACGGCGTGTAACACCAACAAGTTAAGTAATGTGATGAGGATGTTCTTCCGCTGCAGTTTGTTGTAAGTATGTTAATGTTGGATGGGGTGTTACAATGTATGTTATAGGATTTGAATGAATTGAACACCGAAGGAGAGTCGGTGAGTCCAAGGACAACGGTGAACGGTATGAATTTCTCATGTCCTATATGCTACCTTGGCTACTCTGATTTATGTGTTTGTGTGCTATGTGATCACCTAAATAAGATAAAACGCACGAATCGGAATTATTGCACCTACATGTGCTTATATTATATTGCTCCTTGTTGGATGCTTATTTTAACTCTTAGTTTGTATAATTCATGAAATGAATGAATGAGGATGAAGTGTGTGTTCCTTGATGTGTATTGTATTGACCAAGCGATGTGGAAAGAGGACTCCTAACTAATTCCTAACTAGCTAACATTTTTAACATTGACAAATTGGTAAATTGGAATGACTAGAATTCCGATATAGCTTCGGCCACGCGTGAGGAGGAGGAGACACAAGAGGTTGGATCCAAATCCTAGCCTTAATCTTTTCCATGGACCAAACCCCTTAAATGGGTAGCATCCTGGATTAGTGATCCACCCTAAAGCCTGGTGGTGGGACGGTGTAGTCCCTGCCCGGAGGTCACACCGACTTAACATGAGTATAAGTAAGTAAGTAAGTAAGTAAGTAAGTAAGTATTGTATGAGTAAGGTTGTGTAAGTAGTATGGTACCGAGTAAAAGAGTAAAGAACATCCGATTAACCCGGATGGGTAACTGGCTAACAAAGTTTGGAGTACGAATGGTAAAGTGTATTGCCTTTTGGATGTATGTATCTTGTAAGTATGTGCCTTGTATGAATGTATTGTTGTATGAAATATTATGTATGCATGTATAAAATGAATTCCATGTATTCGACCAATTAGTCAGCGTACCCTCGTTAGCACGCGGTGAATGCAAATTTTTTGTGCAGCTTTTGTTGAGCCCCTTGGGGCACTGTTTTTATTTTCTAGGTACCCAAGAAGTTTGATGGTCGACCTGTGAGACCGGATAGCTATGCTTAGCAGCTAGGATTAATTTCGTTATCGTATCAAGTTGTATGCGGGCTTGTAGCCCCTTTGAATCGTTGGTGTACCTAGTGGTACACCCTTGTGTACTTGAAAGCATGTAGAATTGTGAGAACATGGGTAGGAGGTTAGACTCGTAAGGAGCATGTATAGACATGTGGAAGATGTTGTACTTTGGTATTGTACTTAGAAAACTTGGTATATTGTATGGTAAGTATTGAGTAATGTAATAAATGGAGAATTATCAATATTCGGTTTGTAATAGAAGTGTGGATTGTATTTGTTTTAGTACTCGGGTATTCCGGTCCATCAGACCTATGTTGTAGTGGAAGTAGGCCTTGTTAGTCACGTGGGTGGCTAACGGCGTTGTATCACCCGCCGATGAGTATGGATTATCCGCTGCGTAAGTATGGAAGTACGAGGAGATTAAACGGCAATGACGTGATTAGCGGTAGGGGTGTTAGACCCGGACCAGGTCCGGGACTTAGGATAGGTATAAAGTCCCGGACCAGTTTTGTTATTATTTACGGAAATACCCCAAGAATTTTACTAGTTTCACAATTAACCCCAAATTTCATAAAATTCATATTTTATATTTATAAACTTCCTAGAATTAATCTGTCTCGGTTTTAATTATATTTGGTGCCCTATATTTGATTTATTTATGTTTTGACCCCATATATAATTCATTTATTCACTTAAATATTTTATAAGGTTTTTAATTCATTTAAACCATTTTTTAAGCTTGTAAATCTACCAATAATTTCCTAATACATTCCTAAGTTGCTATGTTTAATGTTGTTATGATTTTTCCACCAAAAATTTATACTCACTTCTAATTTATATAATTCTTTACAGTTACACCCTTTGACATTCCCTTTGTCGTTCTCCTCCGCTCTATTACTTCCCTTTGAGCTCCGCCTGAGAATCTCGTCCTTTCGTTTAACATTTATACATGGTGCACTTATACCAAGACAGGTTAGCTTTATTTTTCAATTAACCTCAATCAATTACCGTTTATCATAATTGTTTGTGTAATTAGTTTATTTTTATGTAATAGTTAGTTGAGATAAGTTTATATAAACAAATAGTATTGAAATATATTATATGTAGATGTAGATGTATATATATATATAAGACAACCTATTATATAAAATATATATACAATAGTCAGTGACGGTTTATGCTTTATCACCATTGTTTGTGTGAATTATTGATGAGTAAGTGTCCGTGATGAACTGTCGGTATGAATTAACATTAAAAATGTTGATTTATAGTTTACTTGTTTTTATGTTTTGATTCTCCAATAAGTCATATATAGTATTGATTATGTAATGTCAACGAATTAGATTACTATACAAGTCGCCGGTGTATCTACTCGCGTAAGCTCTTCGCTGCCTTCCCTTACCGCCCACCTCTGCTACTCCCATCCGCCCTGTTATCTCCCTCTGAGTTCCACTTGCTCCTCGTCCTTCCATTCACCCTCATATACGGTATACATATACCAAAGACAGGTTAGTTTTATTTTGTCAATTAACATTAATCATTTGTCATTTATTATGATTGTTTGTGTAATTAGTTTGTTGATTAATTATACATATATAGTACAACACAATAAGATAACAAATTATATATTATAGATATATGTATATACAATCACCAAGTAGTACATTATTATATATAGACGTATATATACATATAAGTCAACCTACTAAATATATATATATATATTATACAGACTCGCCATGCAAGAACCATATCATTATATATCATTTCCGAAGATAGTTTAGTTATTGTTGTTTTTATATTTATCAATATATTTTTGTATTTATTTTTTAGCTTTAACTTTCATTTGGAGTTTGTAGAATGAACCGTGAATGGATGTACGGTCAGCGAGGGAATTATTTTGAATCAAAAGTGGATAATGAATTTTGCAAAGCAGCTATCGATCATCAGAAAAGGATGAACGAGACACGCATTCCCTGTCCATGTGCACAATGTGAACTTCACAATAAGTTTCCTAACCTACATACAATCAGATTTCATCTATCAAGGCGTGGATTTAGGCCGAACTATAAGATATGGTTTTTGCATGGCGAGTCATTAGAAGCCAGTAGCAGGGTGAAAACTTCCACTCAACCGAACAGTGAACCAGAAATGGTTACAGACGATACTACATTTCCTGATAATACGTGTGATCTGAGTGACACTGATATCAACGATGACAGTGATAAGATTGAACAACTGGACTCTATGCTGCAAGATGTTGAAGATAATTTCACAGACAAACCGGCTGAATATCAATGATTACTTGATGCATCACGTTCCCCTTTGTTTCCCGGGTGCACCAAATATACAAAGTTGACATCCGTGCTGCATTTGTTCAATCTTAAAGCAAGATTTGGCTTGAGTGATAAGAGTTTTATGGAAATACTAGAACTATTCCACGACATGCTACCAGATGATAACAATCTTCCTACTTCCACTTATGATGCAAAAAAGTTGATGTGTCCTATGGGGGTGGAGTACGAAAAGATACACGCATGTCCAAACAGTTGTGTATTATACAGAGGAGAGAATAAACATTTGAATGAGTGTCCAAAATGTCATTTGTCACGCTATAAACAAAAGGACGGTCAAACATCCAATTCTAAGAAAATAAGTCCTCCAGCAAAAGTCATTTGGTATTTACCCATAATACCTAGATTCAAACGACTTTTTGCAAATGTCAGAGATGCCCAAAATTTAAGATGGCGCGCAGAAGGAAGAAAAAATGATGATAAGCTGAGACATCCAGCTGATTCACCACAATGGAGGACAATCGATAGAAGATTTCAAGATTTTGACAGTGACAGTCGAAATTTGAGACTCGGGTTATGTACGGATGGGATGAATCCTTATGCCAGTCTAAGTAGTTAGCACATCACTTGGCCTGTTCTATTGGTGATCTACAATCTTCCCTTGTGGCTGTGTATGAAGCGGAAATACATAATGTTATCATTGTTGATTTATGGACCTAAACAACCAGGACATAACATCGATGTATACCTTGCACCACTGATTGACGATTTGAAATTGCTATAGAATCAGGGGACAGTGGTTTATGACAGTTACGCCAGACAAAACTTTACACTTCGTGCCATGCTTTTTTGCACAGTGAATGACTTTCTAGCATACGGGAACATATCTGGATACACAGTAAAAGGCACATTTGCTTGCCCAATATGTGAGGACGACACTTGTCTAATTGTCTACAGTTTTGTGGAAAAAACGTCTACATGTGTCATTGTAGATTATTGCCATCAGCTCACCCGTACTGTAAAAAGAGGAAGTTATTCAATAGAAAGACTGAGTCACGTGTTGCTCGTATACCTCTAAGTTCTGAAGAGATTTATCAAAAGGTGAAAGACATTGACAATGTTTTCGGTGTTCCGTCCAAGTCTACCAAAAAAAACATCTAGAAAAAATTTTCAATATTTTGGGAACTTCCGTATTGGAAACATTTATCTGTTAGGCATTGTCTTGATTTCATGCATATTGTCAAAAATGTTGGTGAGACTGTTGTTGGGACTTTGCTAAACATACCTGGGAAAAAAAAGACGGAATAAAGGTTCGAAAAGATATGCAAGCTATGGGCATACGTGAGGAGTTGCATCCCCAAGAAAGAGGCAAACGAACATTTTTACCTCCAGCATGTTACACTTTGTCTAAGAATGAGAAGAACAGCTTTTGTAAATGTCTTCATTCCCTTAAGGTTCCTACGTGAAATACCCCAAACTTATTAAACATGGATTAAATATTTAATTACATCAATTAAGGCCTAAACATGCCTTGAAAGTCAACTGAGAACAACAGAGGTCAACACAAAGCAAGATGTTGCACCCTTTGACTGGTTAGGGTAAATAAATACCCAAATGAACTTCTTAGGACCTAAAAATTTGTCCTAAGTTTATTAATATAATACTAAACATATTATAATTGTTGGACAACACTCCAACACAAAGAACAAGCATTTACATGCTTCAAGGTCAAAAAGGGCAAAAATGAGCTCTAAGAATACCTTAAAGGTCTAATGACCTCTAAATGATACAAAATTGGATACCATGATTAAACATCATGTGAGGATGACAACAAAAGCGTTGTCAAAGAAAACCAAGCTCAGAAACAACTTGCGACACAAAATGTGCACTAAAACTCCTTAAAGCACGTTTTTGTGTAATTGTCATCTAAATTGGTTTTAAATGGGCTAAAAGGTTATAAATACCTTTAAATATAATAAAATATCATATTATATGATATTAGGAATTTAATTCCAAGAATTTACAAATTTTTACAAATTTAATATTAAAATATTAATAAAACCCTAAAGTGGGGCCCGTTTAGGTCAACAATGACTAAGTTGGTCAATGTTGACCATTGACCACGAATTGGACCTCTTAAAATCGGTTCATAAGGTCTCTTGACAGACCATGTGACAATACCGATGTGACAATTAAATATACTACCTTACTTTTACAAAAAATAAGGAAAAAGTAAACTTTAACATATAAAACACAAAAGTTGCTTACCACTTGCTTACCCATGTGAGTGCAGCCGTTTGAGAGCCTCTCCTTTCCCTTATTACATGGTTGATTCCAAGGCTAACAAGACAAGAGTGATGAGTCAACTTACATTAATTGATTAAAGTAACATTGTAACTACATAATTGAATCAATTATGTATAAACTACTCACCACCTTTCTTAATCATGGCCGGCTGCCTATGATTCTTGTCTCCAACGATTATGCAACTTCAATCAAGCCTTGATGAGTCATCAAGTCACTAAAATCATAAAAAATGCAAAAAATGTGTTTTAAGCCAAATTAGGTCATTCTTTCTCATTAGTCCCATTCCAACCGTGGGACTCCATGCCAAACCCTCTCTTTGGCTTCCTCTCAACCGTAGGTAAGCACTCCAAGCACCATTGATGAGAGCTCAAGCTCTAGGTAAGCTCCAAAGGCATAAAAATGCCCATTTTCTTCATCTTTCTTTCCTTTTTCCATCGATCTACACTCCAACCTTTTCTATACATCTATGTAGAGTGTTTTGGAGGTTAAATGAAGGATAAATTTCGGCCATAACAAGATCTACGGAGAAGAGTTCAAGTTTTGACCATTTAAGGTAAAAATGTGCTCTAAGCACATATCTCTTCTTCCTTGTGGATTTCGGTTGTAAACCTTGGTTCCCTAGCTTTATTTTCTTCTCCTTGTCATGTGGATTCAGTTGGTATACCAAGATCTACAAGGAGTAGCTAGATCCAAGCCAAAAACACCATTTTTGGCATCTTAAACAAGGTAAAACTTAGCTATCTTCCAAGCTAATTAACCACGGTTTTATACCTTGTTCTTAGGAGTGTTTTGATACTCTTTCTTTCTAGGAAAAAAAGGGCCGAGGTAGATCTCTAAGAAGCTTGAAGATCTAAGGTAAAAATCCATGATTTTCATGACTTAAATTGCTTCTAATGGTTAGCTCATGTTTGGAGTTTAATCATGTCTTGTTTTCTACATGAAGACAAGTAAATCAAGCTGTGGAGAAATTCTCTTTAAGGTGGCGAACCAAACAAGGCTCTACCTAAGTTAAATCAAGGTATAAATCACTTAAAACCTTAATTTGATACATTAACACAAGTTTAAGCTTGTGTATATTAATTGCCGTGAGTGAAGAAGTATAATAAGGTCATGTTTGACCTTAAAATGATTAAGGAATGGTTTAATAAATTTTATAACTAATTAAAGAAGCATAATTGTCAAATTTAAGACATTATGTGGAAGTTTGGTAATTAAATGAAGAATACATGGTGAGGCCGAAAGTTTATATGTATTTTGGGACATTTATGTGTAATTTATTTTGCAAGCCAATGTTTGTAATAAGGCCATGTTTTTTAGGCCATTTTATTTATGCATTTATAAGCTTTTAATTAAGTTTAAGTGGTGAAAATGCATTACCGAAAAGAAATGGGGTATTAGGTGTAATTAAATTAAATTTAGGGGCTTTATAAAAATAAGGCCGAAAATTAGAGGTTAAAAGGAGTTAAAATAAAGTTTATAAGATTTTACAAAGTTTTGGGGTTAAATGGTGATTTCTAGAAAGTATGGGTGCAAACCGTAATTATTAGGAATTGATGGTCAAGGAAATATTAAGGAGGTCAACCTTGACCATATGGTAGGTTTTGACCAAATTAGATAAGTTAAATAACTTATTTAAGGTTTTATAATAAGATAAGTATCTTAAGGTAATATTTTTATAACATATGTGGTGAATATGTTATTACCGAAAATAAAGAGTGTACAATGGTATTTTAAACACCCATGGGCTATTAGGAATTTTTAGGAATTTATTGGATTGTTTTTGGAATTAAAATAAACTATATATGTATAATGTATAGTTATTATGTCATTATGACACTTTGGAGAAATATAGATGGTGGAATTATAAATACCGAGAATATATGGGTTAATAAGGATATTTATAACCCTTTGGTGAAATTTGGAGATTTTTAGAATTATGTAAGAGTATCTATTAAGATAGGTGTATAATATATGGTTTTAATGATATGATAAAACTATATGTTATAAATAGGGCCAAATGGCAATTATTGAACAGTTTTGGGTCTGTTCGGTATTTTATAAATATTGACCATAGGTTATATTTATATTAAAGTTAGAAATGTTATATTAAATGGTATATATAACATGGTATAAATAATGGGGTGATTTTTGTAAATAAAGGAAACTAAGGTTTATGGAAAAGAATATGGGTTTTATATGGTGCTCATGCGGCAATAATAAATAGTTTTGTATAAAAACTATAGGTTATAAGTTAAAGGGAATAAAAATATCACATTATATGATATTAGTATGTTGGTATAACATTACATAATGTTATGTGGTCAAAAAGGGAATTTAAATAAATTCAAGGGCTATACCGAATTAATAAGAGTTGGAAAATGAATTTTAGACTATGGTCTACTATGTTATAAATATTATAACAATTATATGGTATTAAGGTGGTTTAATGAAATTAATACAAGGAAGGATATACACATTAAAGAAAGTGGCAAACTATAAATAAATGAGATTTATAACTAAGGTATCTATGGAATAAACCTTAGGAGTTGTAATTATACAACATAAAATGTTACATAATATTGGGATAACAATCTTAATACAAGTTGTATAATATAATACAACTAAGGGGAATAATCATCTAACATAAGATGATAAAATGTAACATATGATATAAGAGTTTATTAAACTCATGGGAATTACCTATGTGGTAAATATATACATACACAAGAATAATGTATATAAGGTGGATATATAATATGGTCGGAAACCATATAATATAATGGTGGTGGTTATTTAAAAAAAATATAATTACAAACTATATGTTATGAGTTTTGAATGCAAATATTATTCGTTAAAGATAAATGGATTATATAATACATTGTATTATAATGGATGGTGGAAAAATGATACATTATGAAAATAATACGATATAATATAATCATGCATGCATACATGCAACTATAGGTTATATACCTATATTGAGGGTGGATAAGATTAAAGAGAAACAACGAATTAAACTTAATAGTTGAAATATTATGACGTACGCGTTTAAGTAACAAAACCGACTGTTTTAGAGAAACCCGTAACAAACAACTGTAGAAAACAGGGGTGAACTATCAAGGTTACTTATTATTCGGAAATACCGGATGTAGTTAGTCGTGGAGACTGACTTACAGTTTTGTTACTATTTAGAGTATACTTCTGACAAGACGCTTGACGAACTAGTGGACTACACGGAGCGTAGGATCTTGCTGATTCATACTCCACCGTAATACGATCAGGGTGAACGGTATGTAAAGGGGTTTGATCCGAGTTGTCCTAAGGTTGCTCCTTGGGCTCGGATTTGGTTGATATAACTTGTGTGTTATATGTGTGTGGTTACATGTATGTGTTTAAGTGTTTCTGCATTATTTATTATGCACGAGCGTCCTACGGGGCTAACACTACGTCGACTATAGATCGGCTTATATAAACATACATATACGATGTGGTGATAAAATGACGGTTACTTGATATAATACCATGATATTAATATTAAGTATATGGTAACCTAAGTAAAACACTTAGGGACGAGTCACGACATTGTCGGTCTCTAGAGCATGGATCTCGAACATGATTATAACCTAGATTACTTCTAGGTATGCGTGAGACCCATTGGGCAGCTAATTAATAATTATTCTCCATAAGACTAAGAGCATATCTTAAACATTATGAGGGAGAGATGGTGTGAGTTGAGGTGAGGAATCCCAGTAGTTTACGAACTACTTGGTTGCGCATTTGTGATCACTGAGGGGTTTCCTAATTGGATTCCACTCCAGGTTATATCCAACGGGCCCAAACTGGATCGTGGATCAGGTGGCTACGGCCTTTTTATGGACGTCTTACGAGACGTAAGAGAGTCAGGGGCCTCCGGACCTCTGGCGAAATGAGCACCTTTATGTGTACGGGAGGACTACTATCCATGGTGAGGATATCGGGTTGTCCTAACATGACGCCCTACTAATATTAATTAAACATGATTGGATGGAGCCTACAAGGCTAATTGTAAATTAAATTAACTATGGAAACTGTACGCTACGGCGAATGTACATTGTACATATGGATGGGGCCTTGAAGGCCAAACTAAAATAAATTAATAAAGGATGGTATACGCTACGGTGATTGTACATTGTACATCATTTTGTGGTTGTTCGATGCGTTCGATATATAATTGTGGATTATGTTATTAAATGATTGTTTGGATTGGATGAATGGTTGAATATCTATGAATATTTGTATGGATGATTATGTATATTATACATTTATGTTACAGTGTTGATTATAACTGTAAAATGGTAAAGCATGAAACCAATCTAATAATAAGATGGTTAACATGACAAGTGAACATTAGGGTCCAGGCCCGGCATACTCAGCGTCTATCGCTGATACTACACCATTTCAGGTTGTTGGTCATTGTCGAAGCCGAAGAGCGGGAACATGGTAATTGGAGCTTTGCTTTTGTTACTACACATGGAGATGTTGTATAGCATTGAGGATGGTGAATTGTATTGTGGTAAGGTTGTGTATATTCAGGTTTGGGTAGACGCTCACTTGTCGATGTTTATGGTTTATAGACTTAGTATGAAATACCCCAAATCTTGGTATGTTGTTTAAATGTTAAAATAAGGTATCTAAAGGCTAAAAAGTGCCCTAGGAACATCAGTGCATAGTTTAAACCATAGTTAAAACGCAATAAAACACTGAGACACGGTTCGAGCAAAAACATGCTCTAAGCTTGGAGTAAACTTGGTTAGGACCCAAAGAGCCTACCAAGATTTGATAATATTTAATTATGATTTTATAAGGCTAATTAAGTCCTTAGGAATCCTTGGTGGACAATGAAACCAAACAAAACACAAATAAATACCTTAAGGTCAATATGGGCTAAAATGTGCTCTAAGCTTGGGATAAATTTGTATAAGACCTAATGGTCATACCTATACCTTATAAATATGTTAATGAACATATTAAATCATTTACCAAGGAAAACCAAGCTTGAAAACAAGTTAAAACACAAAATGTGCTTTAAGGAGTCTTAAAGCACGTTTTTGAAAAATTGTCTTGTAAATGAGTTTTGAATGGCTAAATGTCCATCATTACTCTTTAATTAACATGTGTACTACTTAGTATCACATTAGGAAGTCTAAATCAATGAGAAATCAAAAATTTCACAAATATGTGCCTTAGTTAGTGAATAGTGCTCAAATAGTGCTAGTTTTGACTTAAGTCAACTCTAATTAGTTAAATGGTCAACAAAGACCATAAATATCCTTATGATGGAAGGGGGCACGGTTTTGGAGTGTGAGTCATCACACTTGGCTAGCAACTAAAGAAAAGAAAAAGAAAAGTAAGCAAAAGTTACTATTTACCTTTTACAACATAAATATCTTAACTAAAGGCTAACATCTCACCTCTTCTCTTTATTTCCTTCACTCACCAACGTATTCATCTTCATCCTCCCTTCTCAATCTCGTTTTTGCTACAGCAAGTAGACTTCTCCATCTTCAAATCCTTGTAACTCCTAGTTCCATGATCCAAATTCAATTTC